>OY992879.1:103879573-104024573 GCA_963921405.1 Cepaea hortensis | reverse complement strand
GCATGTTATTATACGATTAGAACCTGTTTTACGAACAACAGTGATAGTTAGATGAGGAGGTGAGAGAACAGTATTGATTGCTAGCGCTTAGAGCTTTGGGCGATCTGTCTCAGATTCTACAGAATAGAAGGGATTTGAGATCACGTTTACAACACACACTACTTTAAATGTCATCATCATCATCATCATCATCATCATCATCATCATCATCATCATCATCATCATCATCATCATCTTCCACTTCTGCCGTCAAGCGTCGTGGGGAGGGATCATTTCCGTTCCAGCGCCCGGTGGGCGGCACTGGATACTTTAAATGTACCTGAGTATAATCTAACCTAAAACATGACGTCCACTCAATGTTAGTTTCATCTATCTACAAAATCCCGTGGATCCTCACCTTTCTGAATGCCAAACACTTCATGGTGTGAGAAGATAACGTTTCGCCCAAGAATACAAGTAGAGAATGATTAGAGTTAACTAATGAAACAATAAGTGATAATTTCTAATGATCGCTACATGGTATTAGGGCGACAGACTGCATGAGCAACAGCAACAACAACATAAGAAGAAGGGCACTAACAGCAGCAATAAGTTAGAGTAAGTAAAGGACTCTTAGACACATTGTGCGTATGGTGATGAACCATATAGACCAATCGGCGCTGGCTGGGTGATGTAGTAAAGCAGTGAACAACATTATCAGATAAATCACAAGTTCGGTGGTCATGTATGCGTGGCTGTTTGGAAGGAATGCGAAGACATGCCATGTTACAAACAGCCAATACCTCCTGTTCTGTTCCGTGAAATCTTGACGGCAGGTATAAGGTACTCCAGCTTGTTCTTGAGATGCGGCAGGTAGGTATGAATACCTGGAATACTTATTGTGTCCAGAGTGAGCTCTTTATGATGCGGTCTGAAAGGAATAATGACAACGCCAGGTTTCAATTTCCTGACATCTCTTGAAGTTACTGAAGCATCCAATTTTCTCATGCACGGGTGGGGAGAATTGGAGAGGGGGTGGGGGAAGAGACAAGCCATGTATATTTGTTAGTGGATTCGAAGCTAGGTCGCAGAGTTGCTCCGATCCACCAGTTGTCAAAAAGGCACTTGAGATTTTGCTTCGAGTTCAAGCATAAAGCTACTGCCAGGATTGGAACAGTAAGCACCAATTAATATCGCCATGATATTCGACAAATGATTATCTTAGCACATCGTGAAATAACTAGAAAACGCACGCAGTAATAAACTTGTTGAAGTACACACTTCTAATCCTGACATATACCATGCAATAGATAGTTTGATTAATGGGCAGTGATTGGCTTTCATATTTCGAAATACAATTAATACACAAGAAGTAGACCTTCGGTCCAACATGGAGGATGGGCGGTTGAGCTGGTAAAGCGTCTGGAGGTTTTATGCCCGTGGCTACGGTTAGCTTACGCATTTTTCTCGTGTTGGACTGGTAGTGCAAGGTTCCTTCGCCCAGCAACTGAGATGAGTGCGTGGAGCGACACTGTGAGCTGTGGATTTCTTGCGGAGTGCTTTTACATCTGTTCGCGTTTATTTGTATCGTGAACCGCATGTTCAGAAACACCATTCCTGGTTAATTTCTATAATGTAGATTCAAGTCACTAACCATCCCTGGTTAATTTCTATAATGTAGATTCAAGTCACCAACCATCCCTTGTTAACTTCAACACTGCAGATTCAAGTCATAAACTATTCCAATTCCAATTTTCCAAAAAAAAATATTCCAAATTCGGCCTCGTCTAACCTGCTTCGTCAGCGGTGGTTATTGTTGAGAGCCGTAGTTGTGTGGATTGTTAGTCCTAATTCCTACTGGTTTTATTGGTTCCGCTCTGTTCGTCGGATAGATTTGTTTTGTGCTGGTCCTGGTAAAGACCGGTCCTTGGTTGGGCCTACTGGGGCCCGCATTCTCTCGTTTGTTGGCTTCTTTTCTCTGTTAGCACTGCTACGTGCTTGTCTCTTCTTGTGTCATTCTCATCGGGGCTAGTCCCGGTCATGTCCAGTCCTCATAAGGACTCGATGTAGGCAAGGGCAGAGCATTCAAGTGCAAGTCTCACGTTGCCCCCCTGGTAAGCGGCCCGAACTCCTTTACGTTTGTGATTCGGCATTTTTCTTCATCGCGTGTGGGTGTGGTGTGGCAGCAAGATGACCAGGTCTCCCTGTCCTCCCAGCTCAGGTGCTCTACCGGAAGAGCCAACGCACCTTCCTGCCATTCACCCCGCCAGTTTTTTTTTTTTTTTGTTTAATTATTAAATTACGTACATAGTTGTTGTTTTTTTTTTTTTTAATTTAAATATAAAAACATGCATAAATACAAACAAACACACATATACATATATACAGTGTAGGGAGGTTATACAGTCTTCCCTGATCTGCATAGGAACTGCCTGACCAGTCGCTGTGTTTCCTGGTTGCTGTTTATGTGCAGGCACTCCGTCATAAACCATAAAGTCATAAACCTTACCTGGATAACTTTTATACTGTAGATTCAAGTCATATAACTTACATGGATTACTTCTATACTGTAGATTCAAGTTACTAATCATTTCTGGTTAACTTCCATACTGTATATTCAAGTAACAAAACATCCCTGGTTAACTTCTATACTGTAGATTCAAGTCATTAACCATCCCTGGTTAACTTCTATAATATAGATTAAAGTCTAAAATATCCCTTGTTAACTTCTATACTGTAGATTCAAGTCGCAAAACACACCTTGCTAACTTTTATACAGTAGATTCAAGTCACAAAACTTACATGGTTAGCCTCTATACTGTAGATTCAAGCCACAAAACAAACTGTCTCCGTGGGTCTGTATTTAACACATAACTGCAACACGAGTCCCGACTGTATACCAACACAACAGTCAGTCAGTAAAGGAACCATTTACACGCCTTTGGCGCATTTGGCATACAGTACTAGAGCCATAAGTTTACTAGGCGGGTTACGTGGTCAATGCCACGTCGGTCACCTTTACTTTCTAAGATATTTCCTAGTACCCTTTTTAGGGTGGGTCGACCTCGGAGCCCGGGTAAATTTTGAAAATTAGATCCACCCCGATGAGGATCGAACGCATGACCACCAGGCCGGCAGGCGAACGTCTGACCACTAGGGAAGCTTCCAGCACAATGGTTTTCTTCTTCTTCTGCTGCCCTTTATTCCTCATTGAGGCATAGACAGACAACCAACTCACTCCAAGCCGTCATATCTTTCACTATCTCTTACAGCTTCCTCCACCTCTCTCCCCGTCCTTCCAACATTGACCCACAACCAACTCTCTCTCTCTCCCTCTCTCCCCGTCCTCTCAACATTGGCCAAAAACCAACTCTCTCTCCATCCTCCCAACATTGACCCGCAACCAATTCACTCCAAGCCGTCATATCTTCCACTATCTCCTGCAGCTTTCTCCACCCCCGCCCAATTCTTCTCTGTCTATAATTCTGTTCTCAGTGTATACTAGTTCTCCCTCTATGTGGCTGGCGCTGTGGGCTCCACACAGACAATGTCTAGCTGTATTACCCTCATGTTGTCTCAGTGCGTGTCCTATCCAGGCCAGCGTCGTTTCTTCCCGCTCTTTCACTGGATTGTGTTTAGTTCTCTCCGTGGTCATGAGAGTGGTCACGTCATTTAAACAAAACAGTAGCAGCAGCAACAACAACAACGGTAACAACATAAACAACGAGAACTATAATGTAAGAACAGTAGACCTGTCTGTAATGTTCTCCTCGTCCTGCAACCCGACGGACTCTACACTGCTGTTATCACGGACTCCCTCTGTGATGGTGTTGTTATCAGGCAGCTGACTTCTAACGTACTGTTTTGAAGTTAATCCGTTTAGCGTGGCAGTGTCCATCATCATATCAGGTTCTCCGTCTGCAGTCTTGTCCAGCTGAGCACTCCAGAGGGAAGAGTTTATGTCCAGTAGATCTTTAGTTGTCACGCCGTCTATAGGGAAAACAAACATGAACTGAGAGTTTAAAGTGTGAGACTTGCATGCTCGGCTTAGTCAGCTGTTTTGTATTATACACATGTTATTTAATATAAATAGAAAATCGTTACTTTATATTAATCTGATAATAAACACTCTAATGAGGCAATATTTACTTTAAGCTAATGGAGCAACCGTTGCTTTTAACCTGTTTAGACAATCATTACTTTAACATAATCGGCCAATCATTACTTGCATCTAATTAGACAACCATTAAGTTGAGTCAAGAACCGACATCACAGCATTCGGAACATTCCCATCCGTCTTTTTCTTCAACAACCAACGATGAGTCGAAATACTAGTAGTAGTACCAGGTGTAGTTTGATTATGTGTCCTTCTGACTTTTCCTCGGAGTATTGAGTGTCGTACAAATCCTCTGGTCACTGCCTGCCGCTCAGTTTTCCTTAGGCTATGATGATTTATCTGTTCATTCACCCTACACACATGATTTCGAAGGGCCATAACCACATCTGCCTTATCATGCACCAATTCACCACCCAACGGTGTAATCAGTGGTTTCCAAACCACGGCCCGCGGGCCACTTGTGGACCGCCAGCTGTCACAAAGTGGCAAGTCAAGCCTCGGTATTTAGTGTAATATATTATAATAATTTCAAAAATGCACACGGAGCGCCCCGTCAGCGTGCGATAATTTACTCTGCTCGTGGTTGTTATGCTCAGATATTAACGAATGCGCCTGTTCAGTTCACAACGAAATGTTATAAAGACGCTGATGCCTTTAAAGTTTTAGAATTTTGTTGACGAAAGTTAAGAAAGGTAAGAATGATACTGCACGACTTTTATAATTTTATAACGTTGTGGCCCGCTTAACTACCGAAAATAGTAGATATGGCCCTCTGCTTGAAAAGCTTGGGAACTACTGATGTAGATCCTGCCAATCTGTATCCCTGCTCGTTTCCCAGCACAACATCATCTCATGAAGAAAAACGCAACGCATGCTCCCTATCTTTGATGTTTTAATTGAATCATGCCACTCTGCACGAAGCACGTCTTAACCTTTCTCGGCAAGCTCTGTGAATCGGTTACAGTCGCGACATGTGTGTGCTGTTTGCCCTCCAGCTAGCGGACTACAGCAAATATTTCCCCCACCTCTATTCTCACGTTGTGGTATTATATGCCAGAGTCTCCTGCACTATATACCGTCCGTTAACCTTTGTGATGAACCCACAAGCACTTTTCTCACCTCTTAACACACAGTCATCCGTGTAGATGATTAAATCATCTGGGCGCGAATGTTCGTGGATCAATCCTAGAACCTGCCATTCAGCGCAGCCTGCCGGCCACTTCCTGAGTCCCGGTCTACTGTGATTATAAACCTGCACAGGTCTGACTTTTCCTCTGACATTCTGATCCAATCCGCTCCTCTCCCAGTGTCCTCAAGCATGAACGTTTCTCTGATTGTATCACCCGCCTGAGCCATCTATGGTGTTCGTGTGTCTAGCCCATGGCCCTGACTGTGTCCGGTCCTTCATTCAGGGGCGTGTCCCTTGTCTGTAGCTACTGATTGTATCACCTGCCTGAGCCATCTATGGTGTTGGAATGTCTAGCCCATGGCCCTAACTGTGCCCGGTGCTTCATTCAGGGGCGTGTCCCTTATCTGTAACTACTGATTGTATCACCTGCCTGAGCCATCTATGGTGTTGGTATGTCTAGCCCATGGCCCTAACTGTGTACGGTGCTTCATTCAGGGGCGTGTCCCTTATCTGTAACTACTGATTGTATCACCTGCCTGAGCCATCTATGGTGTTGGTATGTCTAGCCCATGGCCCTGTGTCCGGTCCTTCATTCGGGGAGTGTCCCTTGTCTCTAGCTACTCGTAGATTTTTGCTTTTGTTTTTGCGCTCGCTCTCTTTGAACCCAAGCGTAATCCACACATACTACTTCTACTAGTTCTGGACTGAATTTTACTTGTGGATTAAATTTCCCTATTACCATTGTCCCTCGCCATCAAGCGAACCTATTCCGACTTCAGAGGTACTTGTAATTTGCGTCCCGAAGTCAAAGTCGAGAAATAAAGATTTTAGTCCAACTGACCAGTGTATGGGTTGAATCTCCTACCTCAGCATTAGCACATCGAAGTTTTAATTTAAGAACGCTCTTATCCATTTAAATCTGAGAAATGAAGTCTGGACAGCAGCTTGTTCTGACTATTCTTTCCTTACCAACAATTCGTAGAAAATGACCCTCTATCGGGTCAACCCGAGTGCCGTACTAATAGTACAGATTATTGTACTCCTGCTTGGGGATTGAATCCGGATCATTGTCTTGATTAGCAACCGCTCTAACTGCTAGGCCACCACGGCTCAACACTCAGATTGTAACATCTACTACTTTATTTACAAAATGCCCGGCATCCCAACGCATGTATAGATATGAGTTAAATTTAGTTGCATGCCCTTTACATTCAACTCCAGCATTTATTGTGTGTTCGTGATTTACCAGCATTCTTTTTTTTCAGTTCAGAAGTTTGACATTGCTTTCTGAAGGGCCGACGTCTCATACCATCGAAATCAACACAATGCGGTCTGCTTTTAAATCGCCCAAGGCTGATTTCGAACCCTCCAATCGGCGGTATGGCGGGCAATGATGAAAGCTCACGTCTCACTATCGCCTAAGCCACACGAACATAACATATACCATCAGAGTACAGTGTCTGGCTGAGAATTGTGGGCCATCACACGCACACAGACAGCATACAAGAAGACTCGCGGTCAGAGTGCAGGAAGACATGAAATAAACATTCAGGTTATATTATTGTGCTTTTCCAGTCTTCACGCAAAAGTAACACACACAGACACAAGCAGAATACACCGAGGCAAATATGCCGAATAACGTAGACAAACAGCAGAACGCAGGTAGTCACACACACTTAAGTCAATATATGTAGACACACACAGACAGATTATATGTACACCCACAGACTGACTATATATAGATTTACACAGACATATTATATGTAGACACACATAGACAGATTATATGTAGTCACAAACAGAATACACAAAGGTAGACAAAATAAACATTCAGGATAGATTATCACGCAGTCTGCTTCCCATACCAATGACAACACATAAACACACAGACGCACACACGCACACATGCACACACACACACACACACACACACATGTTACACACACAAAACAAGTTAGTAGCATATCCTTTACAGGACGTTGCAGTCAACGCCAGTATTTTTCTCCGTTGTGATCTCTTGGCAAGTTTACGTTCAGTAGTTTGCCATTGGTTTCTGAACGTCCTGCACCCTACCATCTCGTAAAAAACCAACGCAACGCGGTCAGCTGCCAAATCGCGCCCAGTTGTGTTTCTAACGCGGGTATGCGGGATCACGAACTGTGTCCGTAAATTCTTCGCCACGGAGCGGGATTCACATTCACACAACCACACAAAATAGACATCTAAAGCTCATGTAGTCTTTCTCCTCCCTGTCTCTACGCCACCTCAGAAATCTGTTTCTTGTTGTTGATTTGTTGGTGGTGTTGTTGTAGGAGTGGCTTAGAGGCTCAACGCCCGCCTCTAACTAGTGAGAACACTATTTAATTAGCAATATATGCAATGTATAACGCATTGGCTTCTTAGATAAGGGTGAAGAAGTAAGTGGTCCCCTGTGCACGTTATAAATCCTAGGGCAGTTGAAAATATCAACGTGCAGACGAAAATGTCGCTGCTCAGTCTAATGTCAAAAAATGAAAAACCTACCCGGAAAAGAACGTTATTGGCATGTGGGATTCTTGTATACCTACATTTGTATACACGCCCGTGCTACGGAGTTCGTGTACTGTGTTGAGATTCCCCTACTGCGATCTATGTGAGGGTACTGGACCCCTGAAGGTTCCATGATTTTAATCAAAGCCAAACCAAATAAAATATCTGTCGAAGTGGGCACGACGATGACTGTTGCCAATAGAGATGGCAGCGGACGATTCTGTACTCTCTCTCTCTCTCTCTCTCTCTCTCTCTCTCTCTCTCTCTCTCTCTCTCTCTCTCTCTCTCTCTCTCTCTCTCTCTCTCTTTCTCTCTCGTGTTTAGGGAATCTCTGGGTTGCAATTGAATATTTAACAGTGTGCGAAGCTGGAGTACGACAGGGACACCCAAATGGATAATCGATTGGGTTCAGCTCTATCTCATTGACAGTTCAACTATAGTTAATTAGACAAGACAGGACCTTTAATACTTAATTAATGACCTGGTATATTTTTTAAAATTAAGTCAGTGCACTGGGGTGGCGTAGAAAGACACCGGGGCGTGTACTACAGTGAGTTTCTCAGGTGTGTTTTACGTGGTAAACTTTTCCAACTGTTGTCTATTTATGGTAAATGTATGGAGAAGTAACCAGTCTCTTGGCTTAGGAGTTAGCGTCTTTCACGTAATCCCGTATACTCTCGTGAGTAACGTGACGTGCGCAAGAATCGGTAGCGGTTCTCGCCGCGTCGCTAACTTACGGGGTATGTGAGCCGGTGGCTCCGAAAGCAATGGCAAACTACTGAGTGTAATCTTGCCAAGAAATCAACGATCAGCTGAAAGATGCCGATGTTGACAGCGATTTCATGTAAAGGATATGCGGAAAAAAAAATTTGAGAACCAGCCGGGTATTCTATACACGGGACGCAGAGGTGTTTCCAAGGCACCAGGGCCGGGTTATATACTGGCCAAGACCTATTGACGCGTCCTCGTCGAGCGTCCTGGGCAACAGGTCCCTTCGGGGTCCTGGCTAAAGTCAATAGGATCGCCGATTCCTCCGAAGTCGGAGAGTATCTGCCTGTACGGCGAAGAACCACCAGTCTGCACACCAATAAGCCAGACATGGGACAACGGATACTCACGCAAACCTCAGGTCCTGTATGACATCACACTGATGTTGGACAACAGGATGCCTTCATCCGACATACAGGACTTCGCGTTGGAGCTCAAGCCAACGAACACAAGCAAGCAAGCATTCTATTCATTTACAACAATAGACAATAGCTGTAAAATGTCTAGAAAAGTTGCATGTCTTTTATACGAGAGTGAGTTAATAAGTGTCACAAATGGCTGTAGAAAAGTAACTAAATATGATAATAACTTGAAACCAGTTTATTTGTATACATACATAGTCCCTTTATTTCTCAACATAATTTCCACCAACATTTATGCATTAATCCCATAGTTTTATCAGTTCTCCCAAACCGGCTGCACATAACTGCATGCTCTGTTTTCTAAACCACGGTTTCACTTCACATTTAACTTCGGTGTCATTCGCGAAATGTCTCCCGCCAAGGTGAGTTTTCAGTGGACTTAGCCCCTAGCGATTTCAAGTAAAGCGGTGCATAGTTGGGTATAAAAAAAGTTACGAGGGCGAGTCAATAAGTAAGTCACACAGTTCTGTGGGATGGCAGGTAAATTAAAACAGGGCACGCAGATTTATGCAGTTGGTTTGGGAGAACTGATAAAACTATGGGATAAGTGCATCAATGTTGGTGGAAATTATGTGGTGAAATAAACGGACAATGTATGTATACAAATAAACTGTTTCAAGTTGTTATAATATTTAGTCATTTTTCTACAACCATTTGTGATTTACTTATTAACTTACCATCGTACATTTACAGTAGTTGCCAATAGCTGGTACATGTCTAGAACAGTAGCCTGGTCTGCTGTACGTCAATATTTGTAGCTTATAGCTGTAACTGTCTACAATAGTTTTTTTTTTTTTCCCCGCGTTTCCATCCTTTTTCAGGATATTGCGGTCAACACCAGCATCTTTCAGCTGTATCTTGATTCCTAGGCTAGATTACGCTCATCAGCACGCCACGACTTTCTGAGCGACCGGCTCCATACTCTCATAAGTCACTGTTGCGATTCGAACCACTGCTAATTCTCGTCGCGTCACGCGACGAGAGTATTCGGAGTTAGCGGAGAAAGCTGCTAACCCCTCGGCCATGGAGCCGGTGTCTACAATAGTAGTCTGACTAGGCTGCAATTATCAAACATTTACCAGCCATAGTCTACTGTTGTAAATGTATATAATACCAGTCTACAATATCTACAATAGTAGTCTGGTATTATATACATTTACAACAGTAGACTATGGCTGGTAAATGTTTGATAATTGCAGCCTAGTATTCTAGGGCTGAGTTATCTCGAGGTATGGTGTCCGCCTCGAGTGCTGGAGGTCCCGGGTTCAAGCCCCGGTCAGGGCCGGGATTTTTTCACGTGGACTTTTAGTAACTAAATTTCTCCTGGTCTCTGGATAGTGAGATCGGACGCCCGTGTGCATTGTTGCGCACGTAAAAAAATCCCTTGGCTGTTGGAAATCGAAAAAGAGTAGCCTAACAGCGCTGTCCGGGCAAAATTTGAGTTCAAAATCTACTCAAAGTATTTCATGTTCCTCGCCTGTGCTACGGAGTTGGTGCACTGAGCTGAGATTCTCAGGACCCAGGCTGAGTTAGGAGTAGAACGGAGCACTTATGGGTTACACCCGTATGCCGTGATGTCGATCCATCGACTAAACTAAACTAAACAATCTATACTTTTACAGTAGTAGTTTCTCTTTGGAATATACTTTTCACAACTATTGAAATACGCTCCTCCTGATCAAGAAAATGGTATATACATTCACTCACGCTCAGGTGGCGGCTTCTACAATGCTTAGAGATTGAAGGCCAAGACCAAAATTAGGAGGGTACTGATCAGTGAGTTGCTTTTGGCAGATAGATGATGCGTCAATTACGACCCACTCTGAGGAAGAATTACAACGTCTACTTTCTGCATTCTCCAATGCTTGTTATGAATGTGATTTAACAATTAGCAAAAGGAAGACACAGATTATGTCACAAGGTGCACATGGGGTTCCTTCGATCTTTATTGACGACGCCGAACTGGAGATATCTAGGATCAGAGGTAAACAGTAAATTATCGCTAGATTAGGAAATCAACATCAGGATTGGTAAGGCAAGAAACAAGAGTGAACAGGTTAACGAAAAGAGTCTGGGAGAACAGGAAGCTTACTGCCAAAACAAAAGTCCTGGTCTATCAATCCTGTGTGTTTGGCACTCTTCTTTATGGCAGTGAAGAATAGTTAACTTACTCAAACCAAGAGAAACGTTGAAACAGCTTTCATATGTGGTGTCTGGGAAGAATACTTGGTGTTAAGTGGCAAGACAGACTCATAAATACAGAAGTATTGGGGAAAAAATCGTGATGGATGAATGTAGAATACCAAAGGACATTTTTTTTGTGAATTACAGAAGGGTAAAAGATCTCGGAGTCGGCCTCTACTGCGATAGAAAGATGTGTGTAAGCGGGAGATGATTGATACAGGCATTGATATTGCACCTTGGGAGCAAGTCGCCGTTGATCGTGTTGCATGGAGAGCAAAGATAAAGAAAGGAATAAACACAAATGAGAAAATAATTACAGATAGGTCACACACTGAGCGTCTGGGATATCAGATGGTGCGTGATGGTGGAAATACCCATGTGTTGTGAAGACGGCAAGGTGCCAGCAGAAGTAGTTTAATGCTGATAGGTGTTCAGGATAGTTGCTTGTCTGCTATACTTTTTTAGTAGTAAGATAAAGTTGGTAAATTCAGTCTCCTTTAGCTGGTAAATGTCTAGAAGTGTAGCCTGGTATTCTGTATATTTACAATGGTAGTAAACGTCTTGAAGAGTATCCTGATCTGCCATTCGCTTACATTCGTAGATTATAGCTAATATATTTTTAGAACAATTGCCTGGTTTTCCATACTTTTACAATAGTAGCTTAACCTGTAAATATTTGAAACAGTAGCCTGGTATGCTAGACACCTCAATTTGTATCTTATAGCTGGGAAATGTCTGGAACAGCCACCTGGTATCCTATACACCTCAGTTTGTATCTTATAGCTTGGAAATGTCTGGAACAGCCACCTAGTATCCTATACGTCTAAATTTGTATCTTGTAGTTGGACAATGTCAATATGTCATATGTCTAAATATGTAGCTTATAGTTGGTAAATGGCTAGAAACCACTACTCCCCCATCAGCTGTTTTAAAATTTTAAAGCGAACGCTTTAATACTTTCGGCCACGTCGACCTCTTGGAAGACCGAAAACAACTGTTGTTATCTCGCTTGATGTGACCAAGCACCTGGTCTGTCTCAGTGTTGTTATCTCGCTTGATATGACCAAGCACCTGGTCTGTTTCAGTGTTGTTATCTCGCTTGATATGACCAAGCACCTGGTCTGTCTCAGTGTTGTTATCTAATCTCGCTTGATGTGACCAAGCACCAGGTCTGTCTCAGTGTTGTTATCTAATCTCGCTTGATGTGACCAAGCACCTGGTCTGTCTCAGTGCTGTTATCTAATCTCGCTTGATGTGACCAAGCACCAGGTCTGTCTCAGTGTTGTTATCTAATCTCGCTTGATGTGACCAAGCACCTGGTCTGTCTCAGTGTTGTTATCTCGCTTGATGTGACCAAGCACCAGGCCTGTCTCAGTGTTGTCATCTCCCTTGATGTGACCAAGCACCAGGTCTGTCTCAGTGTTGTCATCTCCCTTGATGTAACCAAGCACCAGGCCTGTCTCGATGTGTCTGTTAAGTGCGCCATTTTAATACTGCCTGCTCTGTGGCGACGGTGTTACGGACTCAGAAATCCCGCATACCGCAATCCAAACACAGATGTGGTTTGGAAGCATACCGTCTTGCGTTTGTTTTTATAAAAATGAAATAAGTGCCAGTCGCTTAGAAAGCACAGGCAAACTACTGAACACAGACATGCCTATAAATCACAAACAGCAAAATAAATAAAAATAAAAAGTGAGATTGACTGCAACGTCATGTAAAGCAACCAACATTTGTCTTTTAATATTCAGTGGAAGGTTTAGAACAACACAATAATAATAATTTGTTTAAAAAGAACAACAACAATGAGACAAACAAGCTGCTTGATCACATCAAACAACAACAATGAGACAAACAAGCTGCTTGATCACATCAAACGACAACACTATCTACTGCAAATCATTATGGGGGGCAAAGCTGAGGCCACCAAGCTAGGGTGCATCAAAGATATAAATGGAGAGATAACAGCAATATATGGTCTGGACACAGTTTATAATGTACATGTGATGTCGTGACGTGATGGCACAACTTCAGTCCAGGAGAGACAAATAAAATACACTGGAAACATGCAGTAGACAAACACAAAAATATAGCAGCCGGGAACAAGGAAGAAGTACAGACACAATCAGCAGAAAACACAAGACAAACGGAGAACAATTTAGCAGCCAGAAACAAGGAAGAAATAGAAACACTATCAGCAGAAAACACCGTTACATACCGAATGATGTATAGTAGCGGGCAGACAAGAGAACACATTGCTAGCTTACCATTTCTGTATACAAGAACATTCAGGGGCACCCATGTAGAGAGAACCATTAGAAGTAACACAGCCACAGCCGTGAATCTCGTCTTGTGTTTGTTACCCACCACTGGGAATTTCCGATGTAATCTTGTTGCCATCGTTTCCTGTGAATGAGAAGTTTTCACAGTTGTACTCAACTTAAGCTAGGCCGTTAGTTTAACAGTCAAGTCTATGCCTAAATCTGAATTAGACATCCAAGAAAGAACGTAAGAAAGAGGAGGAGGAGGAGGAGGAGGAGGAGGAGGAGGAGGAGGAGGAGGAGGAGGAGGAGGAAGCAGAGGAGATGGAGAAGGAGGAATGTGATTAGGAGGAGTGGGAGGAGGCAAAAGGAAGAGAAGAAGAAGAAGGTGGGGGAGAAGAAGAAGAAGAAGAAGAGGAAGACTTAATTGTAATAATTCTCGAACAAAAGTCTGCTTTGGAGTACACACCACCAGAAGCAGTAACACTAATAAGTTACGATGATTCGGTAATCTTATGACGAATGATACTAACGAAGAAGCCAGAAACGGTTGAATCAGAAATGACAGTTAGTTTCTAGTTTGGAACCACGTGAAAATACAAAATATTACTGTACCTAAATCGTAGATAAACAAAGCTGCGGGATTTGCTGAGGAGGGGATCCGAGCACTTATGGACTGAATGGTTCGATGTGCAACGAGGATGATCTGTCGACTAACTAACTAACTAACTAACTAATCGTAGATAAACAGATAAGAGAAATTGGACGTAGACAATCACAATGTTTTGGACACGTTATGATAAGAAAATTTATTGGAGAACTTGGTGACAACTGGCAAGATTGAGGGGACAAGAAGAAGGGGAAGGCATAGAAGTAAATACCTCGATGGCTTGGCCACCCGGTATGGTCAAGACAATAACATATAGCTGATCAACGACTCTGGTGATCGTGTGAGATGGCGAAACATGACAGCCCACGCTTATCGGCATGTCACATGATGATGATGACAGCGTAGATTATCGTGCGCGTTAGAGTGGCTGATAGTGAGCTGTACTGATATTGACATGAGCGTGATTAGACGAGTGTTCGATGCCTGAGTTCGTCGTCTTGCTAAGTGAGGGAAAGGCTTGTCACATAATCCTCTGTACATCAGGCCTACACAATTTGTTGGCCCTTACTGTCCCTACTAACACATCACAGAACAATAGCAGATCTGCTTCGGTACAATAATTTTTAAAACAGACTTTAAAAAGTCGCTTAAAAGTCGACAGGGTCGACTTCATTGCACCGGGTTTTATCCCATATGGCTCGGTCTCTTTCCGCAGCACGGAAAGCGTCGCACAAAGCACGAACTCCGTAGCTTTTAGCGACGACCCACAGGAGTCTCCGAAATATTTAACTCGTAAACAGAAGGACGTGGCCCGGAATCGAACCCACAACCTTCGGAGCACGAGTCAAACGGCTTGACCACTTCGCCACAGACGACTGGGTATTTATAAAAATTGGTCTACCTGAGACGACTGTATCGGATTCTGTTGCACTGCAACTCTGGTTAACAATTCTCATCAAGCAATACAAAAGGTTTATATATTGAGTTGAGTTGAGCTGAGTTGTAAACGACCTTTTTGGAGCGCTGTTCATTGGTGCTTTATAGTGCTATTAATAAATATTTAGTTCAAGTGGCGCGCTACATTTTTCTTTTAAGTCACCATCTATTATTTTGCCACTAAGCAGAGAAAAGCCGGTCTCCCTGGTCTATGAGTTACACGACTTTCTCCGTAACCCCGTATACTCTCGTGAGTAGCTTGACGTGCGCGAGAATCGGTAGCGGTTCTCTCCGCGTCGGTCACTTACAGGGTATGTGAGCTGGTCGAACAGAAAGCAATGGCGAACTACTGAGCGTAATCTTGCCAATAAATCAACAAATCAGCTGAAAGATGCTGATGTTGACAGCGATGTCCTGTAAAGGATATGCGAACAAACAAACACAAAAAGCAGAGAAAAGGTGGATGTAATTTTAAATGTTTGTTTCTCTTGTCTTCTTGTTTGTGTATTGTATATCTGATACTAATAAATAACTGTTAACTTAAGTCTGTCCGTCCACACATCTGTCTGTCTGTCTGTCTGTCTGTCTGTCTGTCTGTCTGTCTGTCTGTCTGTCTGTCTGTCTGTCTGTCTGTCTGTCTGTCTGTCTGTCTGTCTGTCTGTCTGTCTTTCGATCCACCGTTTGGTGTATCTGTCGAACTATTTATCGGTCTATTGATTTGTCAGTTAATTAGTCAGTCAGCCAATCAGTCAAACAGTCAGTGTGTCTGTATGTCTGTCTTTCTACTTGTCTGCATGTCTTTCTGTCTGTTTGTCTGTGTGTCTTTCTTTATGTATGCCTGCATGTTTGTCTGTCTATCTGCCTGCCTATCTGTCTATCTGCCTGCCTGCCTGCCTGCCTGCCTGCCTGTCTGTCTGTCTGTCTGTCTGTCTGTCTGTTTGTTTGTCTGTCTGTCTACGTGCCTGCTTTGCTGTCTGTAATGTTCTGTCCGTTCGTCCGTCCGTCCGTCCGCCCGCCTGCCCGCCCGCCCGCCCGCCCGTCCGTCAGCCCGCCCGCGCGCCCGTCTGTCTGTCTGTCTGTCTGTCTGTCTGTCCGTCCGTCTGTCTGTCTGTCTGTATGTCTG
Source organism: Cepaea hortensis (assembly GCA_963921405.1). Classification (NCBI taxonomy): domain Eukaryota; kingdom Metazoa; phylum Mollusca; class Gastropoda; order Stylommatophora; family Helicidae; genus Cepaea; species Cepaea hortensis. The sequence continues at coordinate 104,008,515 of OY992879.1, read as the reverse complement.
TCTGTCTGTCTGTCTGTCTGTCTGTCCGTCTATCTGTCTGTTATTGCCCATGCTACAATCGCATATAAAAGTACGAATGTATATATCTACGCTCAACTGATACAAGAAAACATGCGACATGTCAATGTATGTAAAAATTCAATGAACACACCTGGAATCAGGAAACCCCTACCTGATGACTCCCAGTAAGATCACATGCCCATCTGTAGTCACGGTGCTGTCGGTTCCAGTTCAGTTAATCTCGCATGCTTCGATGATCAATGGCAAACATCGGACGTCTTCGGGGATTCGCTATAGGTCACGTGACATCATGACGGAACACCGTGCAATAATGTATTCATCATTACTTCCTTAGTCGGTAGTTGTAGTTCCAACTTCACGGTCATCCTATAATGCTTCGTTCCTGTGCCAGTGAATATCAGCCAAAATGCTCCTCGCTGTCCCATGTAAACAGTGGGACAAGTACTTCTTTCCCGCCTTCTAACTCAAGGTGTACAGAAATGCTAGATTGTAATGTTGGCCTAATATCACACACACACACACACACACACACACACACACACACACAGAGAGAGAGAGAGAGAGAGAGAGAGAGAGAGGCAGACAGAGAAACACACACACACACACACACACACACACACACACACACAGAGAGAGAGAGAGAGAGAGAGAGGCAGACAGAGAAACACACACACACACACACACACACACACACAGAGAGAGAGAGAGAGAGAGAGAGAGAGAAAGAGAGAGAGAGGCAGACAGAGAAACACACACACACACACACACACACACACACACACGCGCACACACACACGCACACACACACACACACACACACACACACACACACACACAGAGGCAGACAGAGAAACACAGACACGCACTATAAAGATTTGTTCTAACCAATCTTGATGACGTCTATGAGCACTGCCTTAGACATGATTTATTGAACAGTCAAGTAAAGGAACCTGTTACATGCTGTAGGCGCGTAGGGTAGATGGTGCCCAACTATAATGATAGACCAGCCGGCACTCCGTGGGTGGTGTGACCACCTTTGATGTCCAAGATCTTTCCCGGCACCCACTTCATGCGTGGAGCCAGGTCTATTTTTAAACCCCCGCCTCGATGCGGTTTCAAGCCCATAACCACTGTGCCAGCAGCGAGCTTCTAGCTACTACGCTACCACTTTCCCCAAAATAGTTAGCTGTACATCTCTTACAGGACGTCGTCGTCATCAACCCCACGAAGTTTTGAATGTTTGTGATTTTCAAGACATTTTTACTATCAGTAGTTTGCCATAGCTCCCTGAACGGCCGACACTCATACAGTTGAGAAAATCAATGCAAATCGAACCCGGTAAGCCGGGATTGTAAAACTGCGTTCGCTAGCCCTAAGCCCCTTGTGCCGACCTCTAGACAGCAGTGGGGGTTAATACCCGTTCTACGACACAGGTCACCGGCGGTCAGTCTCGTACTGTCCCTTGACCTGTTTAGCATAATTACAAGAAAGCCTGTTCAGAGATATCGAAGCTACATCAGGGTTCAACATTGGAGACAAAACATTAACAGTCATGCAGATGATACATTCTTAAAGGCAGAGGACTAAACAGCTGCAGAATCTGTTTGATAAAGTAAACATTAAAAGCCAACTAAACGATCTAGAAATTAGCGCAGACAATTGTCAATCATTTCCACTAAAAAAAAGAAAGTCCTGCAGTTGACATTCATTTAAATAGTGAACAGTTGACTTGAGATTGTTGTTATTATCTGACTTGAGATTGTTGTTGTTATCTGAGTGGAGATTGTTGTTATTATCTGACTTGAGATTGTTGTTATTATCTGGCTTGAGATTGTTGTTATTATCTGACTTGAGATTGTTGTTATTATCTGACTTGAGAATGTTGTTATTATCTGACTTGAGAATGTTGTTATTATCTGACTTGAGAATGTTGTTATTATCTGACTTGAGATTGTTGTAATTATCTTACTTGAGATTGTTGTTATTATCTGACTTCATAATGTTGTTATTATCTGACTTGAGATTGTTGTTATCTGAGTGGGGTTTGTTGTTATTATCTGACTTGAGATTGTTGTTATTATCTGACTTGAGATTGTTGTTATTATCTGACTTGAGATTGTTGTTATCTGAGTGGAGATTGTTGTTATTATCTGACTTGAGATTGTTGTTATTATCTGGCTTGAGATTGTTGTTATTATCTGACTTGAGATTGTTGTTATTATCTGACTTGAGAATGTTGTTATTATCTGACTTGAGAATGTTGTTATTATCTGACTTGAGAATGTTGTTATTACCTGACTTGAGATTGTTGTAATTATCTTACTTGAGATTGTTGTTATTATCTGACTTCATAATGTTGTTATTATCTGACTTGAGATTGTTGTTATCTGAGTTGAGATCGTTGTTATTATCTGACTTGAGATTGTTGTTATTATCTGACTTGAGATTGTTGTTATTATCTGGCTTGAGATTGTTGTTATTATCTGACTTGAGATTGTTGTTATTATCTGACTTGAAATTGTTGTTATTATCTGTCTTCATAATGTTGTTATTATCTGACTTGAGATTGTTGTTATTATCTGACTTGAGATTGTTGTTATTATCTGACTTGAGATTGTTGTTATTATCTGTCTTCATAATGTTCTTATTATCTGACTTGAGATTGTTGTTATTATCTGACTTGAGATTGTTGTTATTATCTGACTTGAGAATGTTGTTATTATCTGACTTGAGAATGTTGTTATTATCTGACTTGAGAGTGTTGTTATTATCTGACATGAGATTGTTGTTATTATCTGACTTGAGAGGAGTTCAGCATGGCCCAATGGATAAGATTTCTCAATCGTAAACATCCGGTGTGCTGATGATGAGATAGCGAGTTCAACCCTTACACTTGTCAGTTGGACTAAAATGTTTTCTCGTCCTTGACTTGGGGACGTAAATTACAAGTACCTCTGAAGTCTGAGTGGGTTTGCCTGATGGCGGGGGACACTGGTAATAGGGAAAGCTAATCCAGGCACAAAATTCAGTTCAGTGCTACTAGAAGTAGCGTATATGGATTATGCTTGATTTCAAAGCGAGCGACCGCAAAATAAAAAAAATAAATTAAAAATTAAAAAAAAAACTGATTTGAGATTATTTTCATAGGTCTCCGGACATGTCCGATGGAGCTACGTTCTTCTCAGTAATAAGTCCATCAGCGTATAGTGACAAACCGTTACCGTTTGATGGTGACTGGCAAAGCTCCTCGCATGATTGGTTGGCTGCTTCTTCCTAGCCACGCCCACCGATCTTAAATCCGAACATTTGCAATCTGACGGTTGAGCCAATCGATTCAGACGAGCGTCTTCATTTCGGCCGGCCTCATTAAGTGTTTGAATAACGAAGATACAAACAACTGATTGCATGATTTATTGCCTGACACATATCACTGCATCTCGTCAGGTACATACTGCAGAAATCAAACAATATAAAGTAATTAGATAATTCCTTCAAGCTTAAATATACACATATTCTCACAGTAATGTCAATTGTCTACCACGATAATTTTAAACTGACTATCATGTCTTTCTGTTTTCACAAAACTGGATAATGCAGATTAATGGTGATCGCTTCTGCCACCTTTAACGTGCGACTATTTTGTAAGTTAAACAACATTCGAAACGCATTGTCCCTGCCAATCACGTGACCGGTTTCCAAAATGTGCTGTCCAATCGATGACGTAGAGGTTTGTGGTGTGTCGGCTTGGTCAGGTTCTCATAGTCTTTGTGTATTATGCTGTCAATCCAATTGGGTTCGACCACCCTGTTATTTAACTGCATCTCTGTTATGCCGATGTAGGTTGACTGGCACCTGCATGTAAATTGATCAATACAATTTGATGTGGTGTACAGAGGGACAGGTTCTTTTACTGCTGGAGTGGGAATGGGTGTGATTCTGTATCTAACAACTGGAGTTGCTCCACAGAATGTTCGACCGACTGCTGTAATGAACTGTAGACGTTGCATTACGTCATCCCTTGCGTTTAGGGACTGATGTTTCGTCGGGTTTTGGTTTCTGCTGTTGGCAGTGGCGCTTTACAAATCCATTGGGGTACTCATTCAAGTGTAAAACATTCTTCAGAGTGTCAAATTCCTCTGTCAATGTGTCATGGGTGCATATATTCTTGACTCAGCCAAACAGGATTCGTACTAAGCCACGTTTTTACTGGAAGGGTGCAAAGCTGTGGACATATAAGTATTGGCCAGTCCATGTTTCTTTGCAGTACACTAATCTTTGAATTGTGCCGTCTGCTCGACGTCTCATTAGAATATCTAGGAATGGCAACGCTTCCTTGTGTTCGCATTACATAGACAGAGAGATGTTCTTATGCGTCTGGTTCATTATGGCCTGGAACGATGTTGCTTGCAGCTCGTCTGTGGTGATGATTATTATATCGTCCACATAACGACGGTAAAAGACCAAGTGTTTAATGTCTGAAGATCTCTTTTCTTCTAAATGTGCCATGAAGATGTCCGCTAGAATACGACCAAGAGGGCTCCTCATGGCCAACCCGTCAATTTGGCAGTATGAATATTTTTTAAAGAAAATTGAATTTTAAGTTGGCGGTACATAGTAATAATAGCCTCTCCAGAATAGATGTCGGTATTGCCATGAGATGAATTACGCGAAACACAGCAGGTGTGTCGAGTCGTGGAAACTAGAGAGATATTGGTGACACACAGTTGGAAAAACACAAGCTAGCGCCGCTAGCATTGGTGGGCGGAGCTAATGCGTCACGTGACGGTGCCCAGGCGAAAGCCGAAAAGCAGTGTGCTTGATTTTGAGTAGGCGCTGGGACGTGACAAGGAGACGATCGAGTTGCAGAATTGAAACAGTGTTTGAGTGTTCGAAAGGATTCCAAGGAATCCGAAACATCTGAGATGCAGTTGTGTGAAGATTGTGTCGATGGTGAACGACAGCAATGATGGAGCAACGCACAGAAGCTGTCGCTTGATGAACACAAACGTGATGGCTAGACAGCTGGCCCTGGTGTAACAACATGTCAACAAGAATGGCCGGCAGATGCACGCCGTGACCAGAGCTGGTGGTTACGACATTGTCGTAATAATGTGTAATAATGTACTAATATACAATATATATTATATATGTACATATATAATACTGCGTAATAATGTGTTAACTGGTAACTGAGTGAATAGATAAGATGTATGCTGTCAGACAGATCTGATGTAGACATGGATAGTCATCAGACGATTAAATGAGCAAGACATTCGATATTGATGGCAGACGGTGTGCTGTGCATAGGCAGAACGTGTAACGGTAGGATCCGACGGTCTGTGCCAGACCCGTGTAGTACTGCGGCGCAATAAAGATGCTTGTATTGTTTAAGGACGCGACTGACTTGTCTGTTGTGTGCATCTGAGATCTGAGAGTGATACAGGATTTGTACGAGCCCAAGATAACCACTAAACCTAGACAATCCAAGATGGCGGACATTGGGCATTGACGTAGGCACGTGGCCCAAGTGTGTCTGGAGTAGTCACTCACCACACAGACAAGAGTTCGACTCTTGGCAGGTATGCTTAGTTTTAGTTGTTTGTCTTTAATGCGTTCACCTATTATTTTTACTGTCTCATATAATTGAGCGTTGGTGAATAGGGAGGCTATTTCCATAGATGCCATGTGTTGTTTATATATGTCCATTATATCCAATAATTCAACCAGTTCTAATCTTTTATAAAATTGTTTATAAATTTTAGAGACACTTATACGCGCTATGAAAAATGGATACTAATTTAAAATAATAATTAAAGTTTCTTTAAAAGTAATAGCTTTATTTTACATACATAAGAATGTTATAACCTATTTTTGCTTTTTTTTCGCCTTGATATGACATTTAATATGGTATCCTTATTTCGCCCCGCCACCCCGATTAACAAATACAAGAAAGTCTAAATTTGTGTCAGGCCCGTTAAAGGTCAAATTTTTCTTAGTGTAAGATTTTGTTTCATTCCCTTGGCTATTCCGTTTATTCTCTCTGAGCCGCTGTGGTGTCGAATGTGGCAAGCGTATTTCACTTACCGAGACATAGTTCTGCTAATTAATTGGTTTTCTCGAATGTTGATATCTGGTAGAATGACAATATTTCTCTTCTTCTGTTATGTCCGGTGATCTCAGAATTTTTCTATGAATTTAAATTCAACATCTTCAATTTTCTTCTTCCGTGATTGCATAATGGTTCTATATTATTCCATTATATTCTACATCACCAAATATGTAATCACTGGTGGTCAGTTTGTTTGTATAATTATTTTAATTATTATTATTTTTATTTAATATTTGTTTAATGCAGACTTTTCTTTTCATGCATATCTTGATAGCCATCTGTATTACATAAATGCAAAACTTACTTTGTTAAAAGGCAAAGCAAAAAGTTCTTATATATAGGAGAACATTATAACGAAATATTGTAGTCAGTAAATGTCTGAACACGAGAATGTAGCCTAGTAGAGGGGGGCAATCTAATTAAACTGTAGCATGACAGCTTGTGAAAGAGAAATAACTCACAGCAGAACACTATGACATGTTTGCATGAATATTCTGAAAAGTAAGTATAAATGATTGGATAGAACATCCATAAAATGAGTTTGTGAGGCATAGTGCATTTCGTATGTGAGAAGCACTATCCAGTGCGGATGCCGGTACTGTTGCCAGTGGCGTCACCTCCAAATAAAACAGTATAATTGGTGTAGGGGCATCAGATCGTGCAGAGGTATGGATGGGCTCATCAAGCAATCACAGCTGCATTACTCATCTAACTTCAAAGCTAACTCTCTCTCTCTCTCTCTCTCTCTCTCTCTCTCTCTCTCTCTCGCTCTCTCTCTCGCTCTCTCTCTCGCTCTCTCGCTCTCTCGCTCTCTCTCTCTCTCTCTCTCTCTCTCTCTCTCTCTCTTTCTCTCTCGCGAGAGCGCACTATTGCCTATGCTGTTTATGAAGGGTTCCAAAACAGACAGGATACGGCGGTGACAGCACTCGATCTCAAGGACGCGTATAACAGAGTCAGATATGATATTTTGATGTACCCTGTCATGGAGAAGAGAGTCTGTTCTTGGTTGATGAACTGGATTGCAGCTGTTTTATATTCTAGTAGCGTGGCTCTCCGGCTGGTTCATGGACCTGTGGGCCATGTATTGCAGACCCTGGACTACCACGGGGATCAGCAATGTAACCTGTGTTTTTCTATGTGTATAAGAGCAAGATTTCAAGCCTCGAAGCACCAGGGGCTGGAAGGATACTAACATTTGCAGATGTTGTTCTCGCATACAGTGGTAAGAGAAATAACAACATAACAGTTATTTTAATGGACATTGCTAAAGGGAGTAAATATGTTTTATGTGATTTAATTTGTGGATTTAAATGGATTTAAACCGTGGTATGGAGGAATATCTTCAGCAGAGTTGATCCAGAACACCAAAGACCGAGATCTGTGGAGAACCACAACCGTCTACGTCAGCTGGCAGAGCATTTGATGATGATGATGATGATGATGATGATTGAAATAATTGTAGTATTTATCTTATTCTTTTATTACATTTTTATTGACATTAGCGTCGACTATATGCAGCACAAGTAATAACAGAATAGTTTAAGTGACCCCAAAAAAAAAATCATTTCTGCGGCAGTTCTGCCTTTTGGCTAAGATGATCAAATGATAAAAAAGGGACCTGGGAGGCTAATGGGGCGGCTCTGGCCCCTGTGGGAAATGTGAGTCCTTATTTAAAACAACAACACAAATTACGCAACAGCTGATTCTACTATCTGGTGAACCTGCAACAACACCAAGTTTTGTAATTAAATGTCTTTGTTTTGTTTCTCGTTAATTTGGGTTGGGATTTTGTAAGACAGAATCTGTAGGATAGATAGCCGTTCGTTCTTGTATACAGTGATTGTGCTGTTCCACCTCAAGAGACAACGTTCATTTTGTATACATATATGAAACCTAACGTGAAGAACTGTTCTTTTCAGGAATATGCCGATTTCTCATTCTCATGGATGAACTGAATGTACAACATTGATATGAAATAAACTATGCTTTCTTATTTTAAAAAAAAAAAACATTTGCACGAAATAAAATCACATTAAAGGGTTCGCTGGCTGCTGAGGATGGGGACGGAGCGCTTAAGGGAATGTCCCGAATGCTGTGACGTCGGTTCCTAAATCAATCAATCAATCAATCATGTAATTGCAAAAAGTAGAAAGGGAAATAACTACACAACAGTTATTTCAAGGGACATTACTGAAAATGGCATGAATGTATTATGTGATTTCAATAATTGTAGTATTTATCTTAATCTTTTATAAATAAACTTCTTATAAAAATTAGCATCAATTATATGCAGAAAGAAAAAAAAATATGAATTATTTTAAGTAATCATCAAAGTATGGCAGTAATAATGGCTTTATTTTACAGTAATTTTATTTTGCATTGGAATTTTATATCTTACTTTTTGATCCCCCCTCTATACTACATGTAATATCCCCGTTCTTTACATTGAAGGCCCAGTATGATTATTATTTGGTAATTTTTGTCAGACCTGTAAAAGGTCGTAAATACAGATGCTTGTTTACTTTAAAAAAAATTAAAAAAAAGAGGAAGGGAAAAAAATGAATGAACCCTTACAAATAAGACCAAAAAAAAAAAACATAAGCAAGGAGAAAAAGATAACCAACTCCTTTTACTTCTACTATTATTGAACATTGCATATTGCAATTTATATGTACCTACTATGCTATGCTAACACCATTCCTAGGAAAATCATTCTAGCAAATGGAATCACAATTTTGGAAAGTGGGATCATTATCATAACTATTATTATCATTGCTGTTACTATCAGTACTGTTATCACCCTTAGTAGGTAAATGTTGGTCATCATTATTATTGAGGAGCGGCTGGCCGAGAGGCTACAACGCCGGACTCTCATTCGGGAGGCCCGGGTTGGATCCCTCGGTAAGGTGTCGGATTTGTGTCTGTCGGGGGCAAAAAGAAAATCCTAACCTGCACAGTTCCCGGCGACTGTATTAGCCAGGTGGCCTTTATTCCTCAGGCTCAAAGACCCCTCCGCCATACAATGCAAGGTACTATATTGGCAATAAATGACAGTTTTTAAATGACAGAGCCGACAGGAGAGGGAGGCGGCAGAGGAAATAATATCGGTGCACTATCATCATGCTGTTGTTTCTGTAAGGTTTTACCCTACAACAAATTCAATGTAGAAAGTTAAAATTTATAAAATACTAGCTGACCCTGCCCGGCTTCGCCCAGACCCTGGTGGGGAGCATCTCATTTAATTCATATAAGTAGTCATATAAGTTCTCGTTCCCGTTACCGACTGTCTGTCTGTCTGTCTGTCTGTCTGTCTGTCTGTCTGTCTGTCTGACCCGGCCCGGCATTTCCCAGCTCCTGATGTGGAGCATCTCATTTAATTCATATAAGTAGTCATATAAGTTCCCGTTCCCGACTGTCTATCTGTCTGTCTATCTGTCTGCCTGACCCTGTCCGGCTTCATTAAATTCATACAACAAAAAAAGTAACTTAAAAGAACGTTCTTCTACACACCATCCATTATTTTTAATGAAAACTCTTTCTAATCACCTGCATGACTACAGTAACTTCTTAAGCAAAAAAAGATGAGTTACAATGTTATGCATTGTGCATCATTTTTATGAAAACTTTGAAAATGCCTTACAGATTGTATCATTATTTATTATAACTCATATGCCGGTACATAACTATGGACAAAGAGTTTATAAATCTTTGAAAACGATGCCACAATATGACTATAAGTTATACAGAAAAGTTATGCCCCTTGAAATAACTTTTACAGAGTTAGGTCCCCTGAAATATATGAAATTATGATGAAAAATGAAAAATGAAATAATACTGAGTAAGCAGGCGATTTCACACTAACAAAATATCACAGTTGTCAGCTCTGGAATGAAAGGAAGGCGTGTAGAAAATTTCATCTCAATCGGATGGGCCGTTCGCGAACAAATAAAGGCCATACGGACAGAGATACATAAATACATACAGAGATACATACGCACAAGTCTTTTTTATATATAAGATTTGTATTTTTTGCGCACATGTCACCTACACGCCCACATGCAACGCTCTGTAAAAACACAAACAATACACTTTGCAACGATTTTAACACTCAATAAAAGTTTTTTTTTTTTTATGTAAAAGGTCGTAAGAGACGACGACCCCTTTGGCTTATATAATTAAGGTAATTAAGATATAATTATGGAGCTAGCACATTCTCTACACGCGCCCAGAGTGTAAATGGGCCATTTCTGCATTTAAAGAATAAAATAACAAGGGACATAAGAATAGTGTGGTAAATAAGGGAAATAATTATAAATAAAAATATTTTTACGATTTCTCAAATTTATATTCCAGTTATTTAAGTACATATAATTAATCTAAGATTTTAAAATAGCATGGACTTACAGAAATCTATTATTTCTGTACGCTATTTGAACGTTTTTTTTTATTTTAAGAAAACAGCTCAAATAATTTAAAGTATTTTATAATTGTAAACCATTCTCGTCCTCCAGTTTGGGAGTTAATGTATGGGGTTAACACAACATTCTTTGGTTACTCTTCACAACGTATCAATTATCTCTGCCTTCGCAATGTCCTAATAGGAATCCCAGAATATCTTCACAACGTGGCTATCAGCCAGTTAACCCCCTTGGTTAGCCGGTAACATATTTCCGGTGTCAACACCACGTGTAGATTTGGATTAACGATTTTCTCTTTCACGAATTATTTAAAAATATCAGTGATTTTAATTTTGTGGAAGTGAATTCGATAGTGTATCACCACGTGTAGATCTGGATTAAAATTTCCTCTGTCACGGATTATTCAATATATCAGTGATTTCAATTTTGTGGAAGTGTTTTCGATTGTTTTCACCACGTGCATCTGTGCTTCCGTATTGAAGATTTCCTCTGGCACGGATTATCGAAGATGGAAAACCAAATTGTTAAACGTGTCAAAGTCAACACAAGTGAAGGTTTCGAAGGAGGAGCGTTCCATCAAGCGAACACACTTGTGTTTTCTATATCAGGACCTCATGTATTCCGGTTCCACTACTCGCTGATGGCGAGCGTCTTGAGGGGGCCTTGCGGGATTGGTAGGGAAGGGATAAAATCCATCTACCGCTTTCACGACCCTAAAAGATGGTACGCTACGCTAACACCGGAAGCAAAGGCGGCTCATTATGAACGGCTTCACGGGATGAAGCATGAACTGCAGGATCCCAAAGTAACGATCGTAATTGAAAACATAGAGAAGGAAAAGACCAAGGCTATGATTCACTGGATGCCTACAACCGCAAAGATTGAGACAGTGAAGCAAATAGCCGCGGATATTTCGGGAGATATAAACGCGGAAGTGCATAAACTGAAAAACAGCACGGACAAGTGGTTATTTCTGTGCAACCCGAAAGAACCTCTGCCACATTACGTGGACATGGAGTTGGACGGGGTAGAAGACAAGCTACACCGTCTCTTCATCACAGTTCCAGGGCGACGTACGGCATGTACAGTCTGTGGGGAAGACTCCCACTGGAGCAATAAATGTCCGGCCAAAGTACAAACCCAGAAGGCACCTATACTGGCACAAAAAGTCACTTCGAACTCCCAGACACATCAACATAGTACAGAGGATGAAGACGGTTTCCAGCTGGTCAGTCGGAAAAGGGGACGCTCAACCAAGAGCCTGTCTGATGGTGAGAGCTTGACACCTCCAGCCTGCCAAACACAGGTTACCACGCTGCCGCCCCTCAACAACCACGACTACCCTACACCGCCTGAAGCGCACAGGTCAAACAAAAAGAAATGCGTAAGTAATTATACTGAACAGATAACGACCAGCGCCATGACCGAAATAGACAGTGATAACATTAACACACCACCACGACAAAGAAACCTGTCAGATTCTTCACCACGCCTCGTTATTGACTTAGAGATTTCGAGCCCGGCGAAGGAATCTACTGACAATCTCCAGAAATGATAACAGGAATACAGAAAGTTTTGAAACAAGAAACATAATTATGCTCAACCGTTTCTTATTTTACAACAAAAATGGCAGCGGAAATTAAAATAATGAGTATTAACATTCGAGGTATAAGATCCAAAATTAATCATCTTATACCACTCATACACAAATATAAACCTGATTTTATACTCATTCAGGAAGCTAACGTTAAAACCGATGAACACGCATCATATATCACAACATGCTTAGGTCTAAGACACTCATGTTTTAGTCTTAGTAATCAATATATCGGATTGGGTACAGCAATAATACAGACATCGGACAGGTGGCAGATTATAGAGAAGGACAGGGACTGCCAGGGTAGGATAGCTATAGTACAGGTGAGAAATAACATAAATAAATACACAATTGTCAACATACACGCACCGCCTGACTACAGAAATCAGCCGCTCTTCTACCAAACACTTGAAAATGTATTATCACGCTCATATCGGGGTCACAACATCATTCTAGGGGGTGATTTTAATTGCGTACTTTCGGCGCACGACCTTATAAATGGAGATGTAAGAATGCAAATTAGAAACACAACGGGGGAGGAGGAACATCAATTAGACACATTGCAAACAATTTTAGATATCCACGGGCTAACAGACGCATACAGGCAGATGCACCCCCATGGAACAGATACAACACACACAAACAATGCGCATAACAGAGCAGCGCGATTAGATAGAATTTATGCGCCCATAACACATCACATAACACAAGTCAAGCATTTACAGGAGACACTGAACTTCACAGATCATAAGGCCGTAGTTGCAACAATAAACACAGTACGAGCAACACCACATCTTAGAAGATCTCCCCACTGGAAACTGAACTGCACACTTTTACAAAATCAGGACTATGTAGATTGCATAACAAAACTGATCCTCACATACACAAGCGATATACCGGAGGGTAAAGCGCGAGAACTCTGGGAAACACTTAAACAAACTATACGAGAGAGAACACAAACACTAGCAGCAGTAGTACACAAGCAAAAACTACAACAAGAAAAAGTATTGGAAAATGCAATTAAGCTCTTACTACAGACAGACAAAAATTCACCACACATCATAGCATTACAGGAAGAATTAGATCTCCACAGACATCATCGATTTCAGGGGGCTTTACTGCGAACAAAGTTACAAACTATAACACAAGAGATACCGAGTAAACAATACCTAGCTTTAGAACAAAACATACAGCGCAGCAGACAAATAGGCTAGATAATTGACAGGGAAGGAAATATACAAGTTGAGCCACAACAAATAGCCTTAGCCTTTGAAGATTATTACAGGAACCTTTATACAGAGGAAAACACACAGGCGCACGTGCAAGAACACTTTATGAAATTCACAAAAGAACTCACAGAGGAACAGAAACTAACACTAGATACTGAATTAACACTAACAGATATAACACAAGCGGTTCATGGAATGCAGAAGGGCAAATCGCCTGGCCCTGACGGTATTACTGCTGAATTCTATCAGTTTTTCTTTCCTCTTCTAGGTCCCCTTTTACTAGCAGTATTCTCTGAATCTTTCCACAAACATGAACTCCCATCCAGTTTCAACACGTCTTACATCACTCTTATTCCGAAGGAGAACACTGACAAGACACTTCTAAAGAGTTACAGACCTATCTCGCTTTTAAATGTAGACTACAAGATTTTAACAAAGACTTTGACAAATAAATTGAAACCAGTAATGGCATCTCTCATTCATGAAGACCAGCAATGTAGTGTACAACACCGGAATATCCAGCAACACACACACTTCATAAGGGACATCATCAACTACACACATCTGAAAAACTGTCAGTCCTCAATTCTCTCTTTAGATCAAGAAAAAGCATTCGACAGAATATCTCACTCATATCTCCACAAAACTCTCTCACACTGCAACGTGGGAAATTATTTTCGGACATGGGTCAAAATTTTATATTTGAAACCGGAAAGTCGGATTCTATTAAACCATACCCTAACCAATTCTTTCAGGTTGACTAGGTCAGTGAGACAGGGATGTCCCTTGTCCCCTTTACTGTACGTTGTCGCTCTAGAGCCACTTCTAGAAAAGATACGACAGGACGACAATGTCAGGGGTACGTTCATACCAGGGAAGGGTGAACAAAAGCTGCGTGCTTATGCGGACGATACCATTTTCTTTCCGACCACTGAAAAATCTGTACGGATCATTTTGGAGACGTTCTCGTTTTTCGGCAAAGGGAGTGGGGCAAAATTAAACGTCCAAAAATCTACTATAATGGGCTTAGGCAAATGGAAAAATAAGGCGGATTTTCCATTTGACTTAACATCAAACAATCTTATAAAAGTGTACGGAATAGTCTTCCCATGTCAACCAAATCAGACACACAAAGACACTTGGCAACATCTAGAGAAGAAAATAACAGATATGTTACAGAGATACAAATACAAAACAACTACCACATTTGGTAGAAGTACCATTATTAATGCATATATAATTCCAAAAATACTATATATGTGCACAATCCTAGATCCCCCACGTCAAACTGTCACAAACATAAACAAAGAGATTAGACGCTTTGTGTTTGGCAGCACCATCTACAGCAGTGGTTCTCAACCGGTGGGGAATTCCCCCCCCCCCCCAGGGGGGAATTTCAGGGTTTCCAGGGGGAATGAAGACCATTTCAAGATCGTGTTAATACAAGAACCGATTACTTGACATAGTTTTTCCCTTCATACTTTACACTTATGTATGTCTCGTCCTTCTAAACCTCATTTATAAAGTAAGTAGACCCACAAATCATGTTTTATGTGGATGTCTAGACTTGTTTTAGTATATGCTATTACATTTACCTTCCATTTTTACGTATACTGTGTAGGGGTGGGGGGATTTTTTGATAGGAAATATGAAAGGGGGGGGGGGAATGGCGTTCTGAAAATATGGTGATGGGGGGAATGGGCCAAAAAAGGTTGAGAACCACTGATCTACAGTATCAAACATACTACACTCATGCAAGACAAAAAAGATGGAGGTATCGCCCTCCAAGACATAACAACCAAAATACAAGCACTTAGGATCAAACACGTAGGTGAAATCCTACAACACCCAGAAAAACACCCTTTAGCACACTATTACATTGGAATTAGGCTATCTTCTTTAAAACCTATTAGGAATACATCCTCACATTATTTTGGCACTCTCCCAACGTTCTACAAAACATGTATTTCAGCCATTAAAGGACATGAAAAATTACTACACAAGAAAACACATACAATCTACAGGCATTTAGTTAAATTACAAGCAACTCCGGTACATCTCAGAATTAAAAGAGGACATAGATATTTCATAAAAGATTATACCGAAATTTTCTCAAATATTCACAACAAGCAGATTATTCCAAAAGCAAGGGAAATTACATATAGGCTTGTTTACAGCATGACCCCAACAACAGAGAGAACAGCAAAAATAACTAAACAAATACTACAGTGTCAGCTTTGTAGACGGAACGTCCAAGAATCAGAAGAGCACATCTATTACGAATGCAACACAATCATGCCAACAAGAAATCTCCTACAAAACATCCTAAACACTCATTTGAAACAAAGAACAGATGTTTACAAAGCAATCATGATAAATTCCATTCCTTACTCCACACAAGACACCCACACAAAGCTACTTGTTCTATTGGCAGAGTACAGAAATCTTATATGGACATTAAGAAACAAAGCACTATACAATTACAGAACAATCAACAAAGAAATTGTCCAACACCTTTATCAACAAAAAGTCGCAAACATTCTAATCTTAGCCCCACAAGCGCAAATCTCGTAAAATATTTGGCTGAAGACAGCACATATTGCAATAGAAGCAAGTAACTTGTTTTAAATAAAGGATACTACAACTGTAAATGTATTTATTGATGGTATTAATAATCTTACAATTATATTATTATTATTAATACTATTATTATTACTGCTACTATTATTATTAATTTTCCCATTATTATATTTGAATGTGCAACATGAAATATATTGTGGATGGGTGTCTGTGCCGTTGGCAGTAACATATGTATGCGTCTGTGCGTGGATGCAGGTGTGTGTGCGTGTGTGGTGCATGAATTTGCACGCGCATGTGTACGAGTGTGTGTGTGCGCGCACGCGCGCGTGCGTGCGTGTAGCAGTCTTTAAACCAAGTCGGTATCTTATGTATTAAAATGATGGTATATGGTAATGATATGTTTCAAAAGAAAAATATGCACCACCATGTATAAACAAATTCGATGAGCCCTTTAAGTACCCAGTAAGTTAAGGTGGCTTTTAGTGTCCAGGTTTTAAGTCCTTCCCATTGTATATAAAACCCAGACACTATCACAATTTTGGACCAATTATCTCACTGGGGACAGACCATGGACCCTAATTGCTAGTAGTAAATCCCTGATTCTTGTCCCCCAAACAAAAGATATCATGGACTAGAGCGTCACCCTGAAATTTGTCATCAGGCAACAACACCAATGACTTTCGCCTCGGGAGCTTAGTGACCCAGAAATTACAAGGAAGCCACATTTTGATGGAAATGATAGTTTAAAGTTTATTGTCCAAGCGCGGGGCATTTAAATGTACTGCTGTCTCCAGAAAGCATGAGATTGTGTGTGCGTGTGTTTTGTGTGTGTGCGTGTGTGTGTGTGTGAAAGAGAGAGAGAGAGAGAGAGAGAGAGAGAGAGAGAGAGAGAGAGAGAGAGAGAGAGAGAGAGAGAGAGAGAGGGAGAGATGGACAGGTGTTTCATGCATTCCGCTTGCGGAAGTGAAGTATATGCAAGGAATGCGTATCTACACGCACTATGCCACAAATGTCATATTATCATAACTGTATATATTTTTGTATATGTTTCATTCACAATGTCACACTTAACACTAACAAACGGCAACGCTCTGTAATATACACAAACAAAAGAAACACACACTACAACTTGTAAATACACATTGCTTTGTATGAAATAAAAGTTGGAAAAAAAAAATATAAAAAAAAATGATGGTTTAAATTCCACAGGGCGGTGTAAACTTGAGCTTTGATTCGGACAAGTGATTATGTGTTCATTCTGCTGTTTTCATGTAGTATTATTATCATGTAATATTAATCGAGTGACATTTTTCATGTACTAAAATAGTGAATTGACTTTCCTTGTGTGTCTTTTCGTTGGATCATCGAGTGAATTTATTGCGATAGCAGAAAGTTTTTGAAATTCAAAATGGACTCTACTCAGGTGAGCCGTGTTATCGATGGAAGACTATTCAGTCAAGTATCCGCGTCTAACACCGGTACTAACCAAGTTTCTGAGGTAAGCGTCGGCCTAGACTCCTTTGAGGAAGATGCCATGCACCTACCCAAAACGCTGGTTGTCTCGTTGAGAGGACCAGGAGCGGCCAGATCATGCGCCGAACTGGTGGGAAGTGCTTTGGTCGGTCCCGGAGGTGTACCGATAAACGAACTCGGTGAGCTATATAGGTATGAAAACCCAACAAAATGGTTCTTTGCTGTTGTATCAGAGACACTTAACGAGCGTCTCCATGGGAAAACCATAACTTTAAAAAACCCAGAAATGGCAATAGAAATACAACAGGCAGAGAAAAAGATCAAGAGATTAACCTTACACTGGATTTTAGCAACAATGAAAGAAGAAGGTGTGAAGACAATAGTGAAAGAAATAACAGGCGACCCTGAGCACGTGGTTTTCAGAATTAAAAACTCAGCAGGGAAATTGGGAGCCTTGGTACATCCTAAAGAAGGGCAAACCATACCCCACTATGTCAATATAACAGCAAAAGGAGGGCAGAAAATTCGGAATCATAGAATCCTGGTGACCATGCCAGGGCGGAGGACAGTCTGCCTGACATGCGGAAAAGATTCACATTGGTCTAATAAATGTCCAACTAAGTCAACAAAGCCAACACCAACCATAAACAACCTAGTTGAGTTTCCAGCTCTGCCAGAACTGTTAAAAAGACAACCCACCCAGCCTGCCCCATCCACCCAGGCAAAATCGAAACAAACTACGTCCCTAAACCTAGGCCCACCAATGACCTCGACCAAGGAAAAAGACCAAAAGGAGGAGGAGAAGTCCTCTATAAACGACAAAGAAACAGACACGACAGAGGTTTTCAAGGAAGTCACACATAACAAGCCTCTGCCAGAACTGTTAAAAAGACAATCCACCCAACATGTCCCACCAACCCAGGTAAAATTGAAACAAGCTACGAACCTAAACCCAGACCCACCAACAACCTCGACAAGGAGAAAGACCATAAGGAGGAGGAGGGATCCTCTACAAACGACACAGAAGCAGATACCTGTCAAGATCTCACATCTGAGGTTGCGATGCGTTGTCTGTACCAACACCAGGCAACATAACAACACGCAACCCTGAGTGATGTTAAACACTGCAGAGGGAATGCGGCGTCTTCGACGACGCACGTATAGGCAGCCAAGCACAGCAACTGAGCAACGCTTACACGACCGCTGGTTAACGTTACACCCCGTGAACCTTGCAGGGGTCACACCAGCGGACTTGAGCGCCGACTAGCGTGTAGAGCGAAAGGCTAGTCAGACCGGGTTAGGTGTTTGTATGAGCAGGTCGCATGAGTCTGCGAGTGGTTTTGAATCTGTCTTGAGAGCTAGCCTGTGCGACAGTGGGAGACTGGTTCGAACGCCTGCGTGTTTTGGCTTGTAAGTGATATGTACATTGATTGCATGTGTCCGTATGTATTATATTGATATTGTTCATGCCGTAATGATTGCTATGGATTGTCATTGCGCGATGTCTGTCGATAATGAATGCAGCGCGTAAATAAAGCTTGTAAATAACCGTTTCGGATATTCGCTTCGTGTGATTTGATAGTTTGATACTGCTTCACACTTGCCAGTAAACGAGCTACTTATCTTGCTCTACACAAGACTCTGACAAGTGCGAACGTGGGGGCTTTTCATCCGGGTTTTGAACTGAATGCGAACTTGTATATTTTTTTTGTCCAAGTTGTTGAAGTGAAGATGTCGATAGAAGTGCGTAAGTCATAGATTAGGGTAAAGTAACGGTTAAACAGTGTTGATTTCATTAAATTATAAGTGTGAAGACATTATTTGAAGCCAACCGAGGCGTCTTCAGACTTATCGCCAAATTCAACCAATTTTGTACCTAAAATCCAAAATGGCGGCCGTGCCCTTGAATGACATTGAGTAGGGTTAGTGTGAGCGTGAAAGTTGTTGATTGTGGTAACGACTAACAATAATACTTGACAGCATACAAACCTATACAGACTTCAGTGACATTACACACACCATACATTTACAAACGTTCTAATTTCGTTTAGTTTAAAAAGTACAGGTTTTTTTTTGGTCAACTTTACCTGAGCCTTGTGAACTTCAAAAATTGTTTGTGCGTCAACCCGAAGGACGTTCCAGTGTGATTTCGAGCACCATGGAACAGCACATTGCCCAAGGATTACTTGAGTATAAAATTTTTTTAATTCCTCTTTATACTTTCGTTAGTCTGGCTTTAAACATCAACTGTGCTAGAAATATTTGTAAATTACTAACATCATAAATTTTGTTGATATTTATTTCATCATACGTATTGTTCATCATGTCTTCGATAAACGATTTCATTGAAATGGGTTTAAAAATGAATATGTCTGGTGAGGGATTGAGAGCATGGAGTGAAAGTAAATATGCAGAATATCTCATAAA
This sequence comes from Cepaea hortensis, assembly GCA_963921405.1. Taxonomy (NCBI): domain Eukaryota; kingdom Metazoa; phylum Mollusca; class Gastropoda; order Stylommatophora; family Helicidae; genus Cepaea; species Cepaea hortensis. Next base: position 103,988,661 of record OY992879.1, on the reverse strand, counting down.
ACAGGAACAAATTAGTGAGAGGGATGAGAGAGCTGCCGAAAGGGCCTTAAAGCTTCAGCAGGCACAATCAGAAGCTGCTCTAAAACAGTCAGAAGCGGCAGTGAGGCAAGCTGAGATCTTAGCCCAAAGTAAGAAAGAAGAGCTAGAAACACAACTGAAAATTGAACAGCTAAAAGCTGAATCTTCTAAAGATAAAGATAAGAGAGAAACAGACAAAGATCAACCTCATAAGAAATACCAAGGTCTGATTAAAGGTTACAACACAGGTGATTGCATAGCAGCATTCACCCAAAATTTTGAATTTGTCATGGATCATTATAATATTCCAAAACCTGAATGGGGTATAGTATATGTGAGAAGTCTTTCTGGGGAACCTCTGAAAGTCATAGAGTCGATCCCAAATAACCTGAAAGAAGATTATCTGTACATTAAGGCGAAAATTATGTCGCATTTTTTACTGGGTGAATCAGGTTATAGAGAACAGTTTAGGAAGTTGTCTCCTAAGCCAACACACACGTTCTCTGATTACATCTCAGAAATTCAGAATATTTTTTCTAAATGGCTGTCAGCAGCCAAAGTAAATGGAAATTATGACAAATTAGTTGATCTTATGTTGAGAGATAAGATTATCACATCTCTCCCACCCCCATTTTCTAAATTTTTGTTGGAATGTCAGTGTGAGAGTTTCCAACAGATGGAAAATCGTGGTTCTGGTTATTTTTCAGCCAATAAGCAATGTTTCTCTAGTAGTCTGACCAGCACAGACTTTGTAGCAGCAGCTACATATGGCAAATATCAGACAGGGTCAAATAACAAACAAAGACCTTATAAACAAGCTGCAGAGAAATTCTATCAGTGCACAAGGAGAACGATATGTGTGACCAACATCCTGGGTACACTGCCTACTTGTGGGACTACATTTCTAAGCAAGATAAAGAAAGGAAGAACTACAAAAAACTTACAAAATGTTATCTTTGTAAGGCTTTTGGCCACTGGCGTAAGAATTGCAAAGGCAAGTCAATGACCACAAAGGCTAATGCAGCCATGTTTGACATTGCTTCTTCAGAAGATGAAAGTGTACAAGATCAGCCAGTAAACGCAGCACATTCCATTGATGTATTCTATCATGATAAATGTACCATTTGTGATCAATTTCATGAGGATGGCGTGTTAACATGCGGCCATTCTATACCTGTTACTAGTGAGGAGGCCAATTTTGTAATAAACTCCCAAGGGAAACTAAATATCCACCATGGGTATGTTAATGGTAGAGCTGCCACAGTTTTACGTGATAGCGGGAGTACTCTCATTGGCGTAAGGAGAGATTATATTTTACCATCACAATATAGTGGTAAATATGTCACATGCAGGACGTTCTCAGGGAACATAGAGAAATATCCACTTGCATGGGCATATATAACTACACCATTCCTTACAGGAAAGGTTAAATGCACAGCATTAACCAATCCTTGCTGCGATGTTATCATTGGAAACCTTCCCGAAGTGAATGACATGCCACATGACAGTAGTACATCAACTGTCATTTGTAATATTGATACTACCATTTCACCTTCATCACCAATCACCATTCATGATGTATTACCACCTGTAAATGAATGTACAAATATCAATCTGGCTACGCCAGAACATACATGTAATTGTGTGAATGTGACATCAATGTGTGATGAGAATGATCGTTGTAATGTAATAAATGCAGTAACTAGATCTACTGCACAGATGCAAGATCGAATCGATCAAACAGAGGCTTTACAACGAGTAAGTCCAGTTGTAACATCTCCTGAGACAACTAGGGAGAAGTTTATAACATCTCAGAAATCCGATCGATCTTTGCAAAATTATTTTAAACTTGTAGGCCAAAAGCCAAGAGTAGCAAAGAATGCTCAATGGTACTTTGCTCTGAAGAACGGAATTCTAACACGGTATTACACCAAAGGTTCCAGCACTATACAACAAACAGTGCTACCGTTAGAAAACCGCAAACAAGTATTGAATCTAGCTCATGACATACCCTTTGCAGGACACATGGCGTATGCTAAAACTAGAGCAAGGTTACTTACTCAATTTTATTGGCCTAAGTTTTGCAACGATACCAAACAGTATTGCAAATCGTGTGACATCTGCCAAAAGCTTGTCAAAAAGGGTAAACACCCACAAGCTGAATTGCAAGTTACTGATTTGGCTAGTAGACCGTTTGAAAAGATCTCGGTCGATATAGTTGGTCCTCTTAACCATGTAACATCAAGAGGTAATAGGTACATTGTAACACTCATTGATCTATGTAGTCGGTGGCCTGAAGCGGTTCCAATGAAGAACATAACTTCCAAAGGCATCATGGAAGTGTTCTTTCATATTTTTGCTAGGGTAGGATTCCCTGATACCATCCTTTCAGATCGGGGTAGCTAGTTTATTGCCGCAGCTACACAAGCCTTTACCAAGATGCTGGGTGTTAAACAATGCTTCAACAGCCCCTACCACCCGCATTCGACAGGGATCGTGGAAAAAATTAATGGCGATCTTAAACATATGCTCTCTAAAGTAACCCAAGAACACCCTGAAGATTGGGATACGTATTTACCTGCAATTTTGTTTGCTTATAGGGAAGTGCCCCATTCCAGCACTGGGTTCTCACCATTCGAGATAGTATATGGTGCACAACCACGCGGCCCATTATTTTTGTATGAATCTATGTTGACTGAAAGTACAACTTTGCCTAGACCCATTTCATCATATGAACATGTAACATCATTGCGTGACAGAATTATGAAATCATGTGTGTTAGCCAAAGAAGCTCTCCAGAAATCAGGAGCTATCTACCGACAATATGCTAACAGAGGAAATAGAACTATTACACTGACACCAGGACAGGACGTTCTTCTTCTTTTGCCAAGTGATAGACATCTCCTAACTGACTCATGGCAAGGACCGTTCAAAGTACTACGACAAATTTCGACGGTAGATTACGAAATTGCAGTTAGGGACAAACATATAATTTTCCATATTAACATGCTTAAACCATATTACCACAGGCAAGACGACCAAGTAGAGACTGCAGCAAGCACCACCATAGTGGACCAGACGGACGACAACGACATTGACGAGATACCGACACCAGTTCTTGACACGACGACCAACGTAAAGGACATTAAGGTAAATCCTAAACTGACGCAGACACAGACTGACAGTTGCAGACAACTGATACAAGAGTACAGGACGATCTTTTCTGACAGCCCAGGACAGACAGACTTAGTTCAACACCAAATCATCTTGACATCCGACATTCCTATTAAGTGTAGACCGTATTCCACCCTATACACTATAAAGAAAAACTACATCAAAAAATCATTGATTTAGAAGCAAATCATATCATTCGACGTTCACAATCTCATTTCTGTTCACCAATAGTTTTAGTACGGAAAAAGGACAAAACTATCAGACTCTGTGTGGACTATCGTAAGCTCAACAGCATTACACAGTTGGATTTAGAACCGATGAGCAACTGTGAAGACATCCTGACTGAACTATCTGACTCACGTTATTTCACCAAACTTGACATGACGAAAGGTTACTGGCAGATAGCTGTACATCCTGACAGTATACATCTGACTGCATTTGCCACACCGTGGGGTTTATACGAATGGTGTAAACTACCTTTCGGATTAGTCAATGCACCAGCTACCTTCGTCAGAATGATAAGAATTCTTTTGACAGACATTGCTAACACCATTTGGTACATGGACGACATTTGCATACACACAAAGGACATGACAGTTCACATAACAGCACTACAACAGACATTTGACAGGATTAGACATCAAGGACTGTCTGTAAAACCTTCCCAAAGTTGATATAGCCTTTCAGGAAATTTCATTTTTGGGCTATAAGGTCTCAAATGGCTTTATATCAACTGACGATAACATCATGTCTAGAATTTTGAAATTGTCGCTTCTGACAACTAAGAAACAGTTGCGAAGTGTCTTAGGGCTTTTAAACTATTATAGACAATTTATTCCTCATTTTGCTGAATTGACCAAATGTTTCACTGATTTACAAACAAATAAACAGCCCAACGTGATTGTAAACAGCGAATGTTTAAGGCCAGCATTTACGAAAATTCTTTCCTATTTTTCTAAAGCACCTATTCAAAAATTGCCAAATTTGAATATCATTTTTAGATTAAGATGTGACGCGAGCTCCGTAGCCATTGGAGGTGTGCTTCTACAGGAACACGACCAAATCTTGCACCCAGTATACTACGTCTCTCGAAAACTGAACACCAGCGAACGAAATTATAGTACACCGGAACTCGAGGCTCTTGCCATGGTATTTTCGGTAAGGTAACTCTCTAGATTTCTGTTAGGTAAACATTTCATTATTGAAACAGATAATAGTCCGCTGACAATTGTTACCAGAGGAACGCCAAGTAACAGCAAGGTGGCAAGATGGTCCCTTCTTCTGCAGGACTATAGCTATGAAATTAACCATATAAAGGGTTCCCAAAACTGTCTTGCAGATCTTTTGTCGAGATGTCCATACGCCGAACCTAATACCCAGTCAACACCAGAGCACAGTGAAGAGGGTGTATAAAACTGCAACGTAGATAGTGCTCAGTACCACAGCCAATTGTGACAATGTGTCAGTAACGCTGTGTACAACAATGTGATAGGGTAGATTGTATCTCCCAATGTATATAACATGTTTATATATTTGTATTCTTATTATTATCATTATTATACGAATGAATGTATGTATAATTGTGAGATATGTGAAAGAATGGAATTATTATTATGTAACCTAATGTGTTGTATAATTGTGAGATATGAGAAAGAATGTGATTATTATTGTAAATATATAAATATTGTAACAAGTCGACACTACAAATACAAGTGTCATTGGACAACACTACAAGATCCAGGAACTTACCAAGCTAGTACAGCAAAAAATAATCCTGAATGTATCCAGACCGATGTGTCCAAGACGTTTTAACAAGGTACGAAAGATGACTGCGACATTACAATCCGAGCAGAAGGCGGAAGAGACGATCCAACAGCTGATAGTAACAACTACTACTCCGTTTATTTAATATCTATCCAGAACGGAACAACAACACATGTGTAAAATAGTACAGCTGTATACTTCCGGTATTTTTTGCATATTAATTTAAAAGTTAGCAGACTACGCTAAAAAGTCTATAAATTTATGACAATTGTATTAAAATGTGATTTAAAATATTTCCATATACGGAATTGTATATGTCGATCTTTATAAGATGTAATCTCAGCATCGTAACTTGGTACTTCTTTACAAACGTGACTTTTTGTGCACATTTGTCAATAAGTATCAAATTATGACACTAAGAAATAAATTTGCAATTGTAATTTATGTCTTGTAAACGACGATAAATTATTGTTCCTAATTTTTTATATAATAACCAGGGGACAGTACTCTAAATTAGTGGTGATGTGTAAATGTGTATTGTAACCATTCACATGTGTGCTTGATAGATAACATGTCAATGTGATGTTATTTATATATGGACAATATATTGCCAAAACTGTTGACCTTCATTAGAAACTCTAAATAGAGGTCTGATGACGGAGCTATCTCAGAGGGAGATGCTCACAGCTTGACCTGATAAGTTTAGTATTTTTGTTTTTGGTTGTTGAGGTAGGGGCCGGTTTAGCCGATACCTACCGGACTAGCTGGGATACAGCAAGGTAATGCCCATTAAATAGATTGTACTTGACTGTTGTACTTCATGGTGCAACATAATTGTTGTATACATATTGTTTACTAGTCACCTGTATATATTTATAATAACTACTAAGTTATACAATGTTCGATTTTGACAAGTTTAATAACACCTATATATATTGTACATGAAAGGAAATCCTTTCATGAAAAAGGGGTGTGGAGAGTGTCAAGATCTCACATCTGAGGTTGCGACGCGTTGTCTGTACCAACGCCAGGCAACATAACAACACGCAACCCTGAGTGATGTTAAACACTGCAGAGGGAATGCGGCGTCTTCGACGACGCCCATATAGGCAGCCAAGCACAGCAACTGAGCAACGCTTACACGACCGCTGGTTAACGTTACACCCCGTGAACCTTGCAGGGGTCACACCAGCGGACTTGAACGCCGACTAGCGTGTAGAGCGAAAGGCTAGTCAGACCGGGTTAGGTGTTTGTATGAGCAGGTCGCATGAGTCTGCGAGTGGTTTTGAATCTGCCTTGAGAGCTAGCCTGTGCGACAGTGGGAGACTGGTTCGAACGCCTGCGTGTTTTGGCTTGTAAGTGATATGTACATTGATTGCATGTGTCCGTATGTATTATATTGATATTGTTCATGCCGTAATGATTGCTATGGATTGTCATTGCGCGATGTCTGTGCGATAATGAATGCAGCGCGTAAATAAAGCTTGTAAATAACCGTTTCGGATATTCGCTTCGTGTGATTTGATAGTTTGATACTGATTCACACTTGCCAGTAAACGAGCTACTTATCTTGCTCTACGCAAGACTCTGACAATACGACAGAGGGTTTCAAGGAAGTCACACATAACAAGCGCAATAGAAGACGGAAAAACACAGAAAACAGTGATTGTGAGGAAGCGTCTCCCATAGCGACACCAAAGAAAGTAAACAAACAAGACACCCCCACAGGAAAAACAAAAGGACAAAAGCAGACCACAAAGGAAGACGACAACATATCTTTACAAAAATTATTTATCACCACCGACACAGACAATGAAGAGAATCCGGAAACAACAAAAATACAATAAACAGCTACATACAACCAATGTTTTTAAAGGAAAATTATCTTATTATTAATGTCAATTGTCAATTTATACTCAACATTATATCTTATTTGATAATAGAATGAGTGACGGTATCAAAATAATATGTTTAAATATAGCAGGTATACGTACAAAACAACAAAACATTTGCACACTTCTACACAAATACAAACCAGATTTCATCCTACTACAAGAGACAAATATACATTCAGATACACATGGCGCACAAATTACAACACAATTAGGACTGAGACATGCATTTTTCAGTTTGGCGGTCCACAACACAGGGTCTGGGACAGCCATAATACAAACATCAGATAGGTGGAACATACTCAAAACAAATCGGGATAGCCAGGGTAGAATCAACATAATACAAATAAGTAACAATTCAAACACATATACCATTGTCAACGTTCATGCACTACCAAATTATAACTACCAACCACAATTCTATGAAGAACTTGATACACTACTCACACATACATACAGAGGACAGAACATCTCCACTCTGTGGAGATTTCAACTGTGTATTACAGGCACTTGATATAGTAGGCGGAGAAATGAAGACACGGGTAAGGAGAATGAACGGAGAAGGCACAACCCATTTAGAGACACTGCAAAACATTTTAGACACACACACCTTAATAGACACATTCAGACACAAACATCAAAATAAGCGAGAAATAACACACACACAGATAAAATACACCACACGGGAAGAAGATTAGATAGGATATATATACCCGCAACACCACATAATAAACACTCAGCACCTACAAGAGACATTACAGTACACAGACCATAAAGCCATATTAGCACACAACAGTTCAAGCAACATAAACACACAAACATTTAAACGTCCACCACATTGGAAATTTAACAACACACTTCTTAAGAATGAAAAATACGTAAAATACATGACACAACTTTTACACATATACACCGACCACATACCGACTGATAACATCAGACAATACTGGGACTTATTAAAAAATACAATACGAAGCAGAACACAGCAACTAGCATCCATCATACACAAAGACAGATTAAGACAGGAACAACTTATACAAACAGCAATACAGCTGACAAAACAGACAGATAGCAATGCACCACACTTACACACACTGGAGGAACAGCTAGATCAGCACCAACAACACAGATATCTAGGTGCTCTCCTGAGAACAAAGCTCAACACAATCACACAAGAGACCCCCAGTAAACAATACATGGCAATTGAACAAAATATACAGCGTGGCAGACAAATAGGCAAAATAGTAGACATGCAAGGCTATATGCAAACAGAACCAGCACAAATAACAGAAGCATTCAATCAATACTACACTCAACTGTTTACAGCAGAGACAATAGACACACAGACACAAGACAATTTTCTACAATATAGTAAAAAGCTGTCAGATGAAGACAGAGACAGACTAGACACAGAACTAACACTGGCTGACATAACGAACGCACTCAGCAAAATGAACAAGGACAAGACACCAGGGCCGGACGGTTTAACGATAGAATTCTACCAACACTTCTTGCCTATCTTAGGTGGTCTTCTTCTTAAAGTCTATCAAGACGCCTTTGATAAACAACAACTACCAGATAGCTGCAGCATGTCTTACATCGCACTCATACCCAAAAACAATACAGACAAAACACAGATGAAAAATTATAGACCAATATCACTTCTGAACACAGACTATAAAATACTTACCAAGGCACTGACCCATAAACTTAGACCCTACATGCCAAAGCTCATACACCATGACCAACAATGCGGAGTACCACATAGGAACATACACCAACACACACATTTCATTAGAGACATCATCAGATACACACAGGAGAAAGACTGTCAAGCCTCCCTTTTGTCCTTAGACCAGGAGAAGGCCTTTGACAGAATCTCCCACTTTTATCTACACAAGACATTAAAAGAATGCAACTTAGGAATATACTTTAGGAGGTGGATAGAGATCCTGTACCGGAATCCTGAGAGTAAGGTGTTGGTTAACCACACACTCACTGCAGGGTTCCGGCTGACAAGATCGGTGAGACAAGGATGTCCTCTGTCGCCACTCCTATATGTACTGGTTTTAGAACCACTACTAGAAGCAATCAGACAAGACACCAACATCACAGGCACATTCATACCAGGCGGAGGAGAACGGAAGTTGCTTGCATATGCTGATGACACCGTTTTCTTTCCTGCCAACAACAAATCCATCACAAAGATACTCCATACATTTACACAATTTGGTAAAGGGAGTGGGGCAAAATTAAACATAAACAAATCACACATAATGGGTCTCGGAAAATGGAGGAATAAAGCCGATTTTCCTCCAGACCTAACAGCCACAGACAATATTAAGATATATGGCATCACATTTCACAGCAACTCCAGACAGATACACGCACAAACCTGGCAAAACCTCACACAAAAAATCATAGACATGCTACACAGATACAAGTACAAGACATCTACAATTTTCGGCAGGAGCATCATTGTCACCACTTTCATTATTCCCAAAATTATATATTTAGTCACAGTACTAGACCCTCCAAGACAGACAATCACAGACATCAACAAGCAAATCAGACGTTTCATCTTTGGCAACACAATTTACTGCATACAGCATAAGACACTCATACAGGACAAGAAACAAGGAGGAATAGCACTGCAACACATATACACAAAGACTCAAGCGCTGAGAATCCAACATATAGGATACATTCTTAGTCACCCAGAACAACACCCACTAGCACTCTACTATATAGAAATGAGACTGCAACACCTTAGGAGAATACATCTTAATATACCACACTACTTTGGAACACTACCAGCATTCTATAAGACATGTATAAAAGCACTCCGAGGGAGTGAGCACTTACTACACCAGACAACACGCCAAATCTACAAATACCTGGTTAAACAACAAGCACCCCCACAACAAGTTAGAATTAAAAGAGTGACAAAATACTACATACAAGACTATACATGTACATTTACTAATCTCCACAACCCAAACATAACTCCCAAGGCGAGGGAAATTACATATCGTTTGATCTTTAACATGACACCTACTACCAAAAAACAAGCACACAGGTCAAAACGAATATCACCATGTCAACTCTGTAGACAAAACATACAAGAAACAGAAGACCACATTTTTTTTTTTACATGCCCAACAGTACAGACTGCACTGTTGTTGTTTGTCCATCAACAATGATGATGACCATTCATTTCATCCAGTGGGGTTGAAGGTGTGGAGCCGTGGGTTCTAATATGGCTGATAAGGCCTATTTTGGCTCGAAATGTTCTTTGACAATGTGGGCAAAGAATGCTTGACGTCTCTGGAGGAGGATTTCCTGCAGTGGTTTTTCTTCCTGCCTTTTCTTTACAGCTCTTGCAGTCATGGTTGCCTCACATATGACTGCATATTTGCGCAATGATGCACGCCACGAATTTCGGTCTCTGGCTGCAGCCTCCCAGGTGTCATGATGAATTTAAAAAGCAGTTCGCTGTAAAACATTCGTTTAGGGAGCCTGTGATCTGGCATGCGAGTCAAGTGACCAGCCCAGCGAATCTGATTCTTCATCAGTAGAGTGTGGATACTGGGCATGGATGCTCTTTCTAGGACTTCGGTGTCTGGAATCTTGTCTTGCCATTTAATCTTCAGTAGCTTCCTTAGGCAGACTGTGTGGAAGTGGTTTAATTTCCTAGCGTGTCGCTGATAAACAGTCCAGGTTTCACAAGCATATAGCAGTGTGGATAATACAACTGCTTTGTAGACTTTTAGCTTTGTTTGCAGGCTTATTCCAGTTCTGTCCCATACATTCTTGTATAGTCTGCCAAAGGCTGCACTGGCCTTGGAGATTCTTGCATTCACTTCGTCATCGATTGTGGCAGCTTGTGACACGGTGCTGTAAAGATAGGTGAATTTGTCCACAACACTTAGTCTATGATCATTCACTTTGATATTCGGCACAGTGTGATTATTCCCTGGAGCTGGCTGGTACATAACTACAGTCTTCTTCAAGTTGATATTGAGCCCAAAGTTGGCACAGGCATGTGAGAAAGCTGAAACATTATGTTGCATGTCCGTCTCTGAGTTGGCGTATAGAGCACAATCATCAGCAAACAGGAGCTCTCTGACGGTGCCGCTGTTAATTTTGGTTTTAGCTTTCAGCCTTCTGAGATTGAATAACTTTCCATCCATACGGTAGTTGATGTCTATTCCAATGTCGTCGTTCTCGAAGGCATTCATAAACATGGCTGAAAACATGAAGCTGAACAGTGTTGGTGCCAGGACACATCCTTGCTTCACTCCATTGGTGACAGGAAAGGGTTCAGACAGTTCACCATTTTCCTGTACTCTTGCCTGCATGCCGTCATGAAATAGCCGCACTATTTGGACAAACTTTCGTGGACAGCCATATTTTGCCATAATCTTCCACAGTCCTTCTCTGCTGACTGTATCAAAAGCATTGGTAAGGTCAATGAAAGTGGAGAACATTTCGCAGTTCTGTTCCTGACATTTCTCTTGCAGCTGCCTTGCGGCGAAAATCATGTCAACAGTTCCACGTTCTTTTCTGAAGCCACATTGACTCTCAGGAAGAAGACCTTGATCGAGATGGACTGTGAGGCGATTGAGAAGAATTCTGGCGAATATCTTCCCTGCAATTGAAAGCAAGGAGATGCCTCGGTGGTTGTCACAGGATTGGCGGTTTCCTTTACGTTTGTAAAGGTGGACTATTGACGCGTCCTTAAAATCTTGTGGCATGGTCTCGTTCATCCATATGTTTGTGAAGACTTGGTGAAGCTTCTCTGTTAGGACCGGCCCACCTGCCTTGTATATCTCTGCTGGGATTGAGTCAGGATCAGGTGCCTTGCCGCTGGAGAGTTGCTGGATGGCTTTGTTTATTTCCACTATGGTTGGCAGGTCATCAAGAGTCTCATTGGTGGGAACTTGAGGAAGGCAGTTGATGGTTTCATCATCGAAGAAGGAAGTTGCATTTAAGATTTTGCTGAAATGCTCTGCCCAGCGTTGGAGGATTTCTTTCTTATCGGTGACCAATGTTCCGCCATCTGCACTGAGGAGGGGAACTATGCCTGGTGATGAAGGACCATAGACCGCTTTCAGTGAGTCGTAGAAGTTTTTCATATCATGTCTGTCAGCAAAGCCCTGAATTTCATCAGCTTTGCTGCTCAGCCAGGAGTCCCGCATGTGCCGAAGTTTCTGCTGCGCTACTCTCTGAATGTTCTTGAAAGCATCTTTTTTTGATGTTGACTTTGGGTCATTCAAATGTGCCTTGAGGAGAAGATGTTTCTCGGCCAGCAATTGGTTGATGTCTTCGGAATTTTCATCAAACCAGTCTTTGTGCTTTCGGGTAGCTGGACCAGGATTTCCATAGCAGTGTTGTAAATTGTGTCCTTTAGGGCTCTCCATTCTGTTTCTGTGTCCTGTTTAGCTTCAGCATTGGGCTTGGGGCGGTCTTCCAGCATATTTTCAAACGACTGCTGCATTTTCTTGCTGTTTAGGCGGGTGACATTTAGCTTTGTTTGCATTTTCGCCCTTTGAGGACGCCGTGGTGGCCTGATGTGGATGTTCATTTTCGAGACAATGAGACGATGGTCTGTCCAACATTCGGCACCACACATGGATTTTGTCACTCGAACGTCTTGTCTGTCACTCCTCCTGACGATGACATAGTCAATGAGGTGCCAGTGTTTCGAGCGAGGGTGCATCCACGATGTCCTATTTCTCATGGGGAGACGGAAAATTGTGTTCGTAATCAGGAGATCATGTTCGGCACATGTCTGAAGGAGGCAGAGTCCATTGCTGTTACAATTTCCGACTCCATGCTTTCCAATAATGCCACTCCAAGAGGTGGTGTCCGTGCCTACTCTGGCATTGAAATCCCCAAGGAGTATAAGTTTGTCTCCTTTGGGAACAGATGTTAATACATTGTGCAGGTCCTCATAGAACTTGTTCTTGACATCATCTTTGTTGGTCATAGTTGGTGCGTAGACACTCACAATTTTGCGTGCTTCCTTCCATTCAGCAGAGGCAACTTCATGGTCATGAGCCTGTCGTTTATAGCCTTTGGAAATCCAGCTAATTTGCCGACCAGGGCCGACTTAATGGCAAATCCCACACCGGATTGGCGTCTTTCCTCGCTTTTCCTTCCACTCCAGAAAAATGTGTAGCCGGCACCAATTTCACAGATTTGGCCTTCTTCTGCAAGTCGTGTCTCGCTCAAGGCTGCAATTTCGATGTTGTACCTGCCCAGCTCTCTCCCAATCAGTGCTGTTCGTCTCTCTGGACCCGACGCGCCGTCTCTGTCAAGTAGGGTGCGTACATTCCAAGTTCCAATTGTTAAGGGAATATGGTTTACTCTTTTAGCTTTGCTTGTTTTATTTTTCTTTGTATGTCGACCGCAGTTAGGGTACCCACCAACCGCGGCTAGCAGGTTAGGTAGTGATGAAGCAGACAATGTTTAGGGCACCTTTTCTAGCCCCTTCCTCATGCTATGGAGGTGAGCAGTATGTTCCTGTAGAGGGCTGCTCAGTCGCTCAGGGGGCTGCCGTATCCCACTGCTGCTCCGGTCAGTAGAAGACGACCATATGGCCTGAGCCGCCTGTGTGCAGGTCTGCGACTACGGCTGCCAGCGTACCCACGCCTGCCGCTTTGCCGCTCGCCCATCGCCACAGGGCTTGAAGGTGATATGTGACGTTGGATGAAGAATGACTTGCGCGATGACTTGGATTAAAGTGAGGAAGAGTTGCGCAATTCGTCGACCTCACTCTCTCGCCTGAGTCCATCTGAGTCCAGTGGCAAGACAAGTCGAGACGATTGGAGACGAATACAGGTGCAGTGGACGACCAGGGCGCTCTACGTGCCTTGCCGTGCTCATTACGTTCCACAACGCTTTGCAGGTAAACGCCGTCTTGCCCGTTGAATCAGGAATGATTTCTTCCGCGCAGTCTGCCGAATCCTGTCTTCACATGCTGGGTAGGCATACCCTAGTTTACCTCTTGGTTTGACACCAAACCGCCAGCCCGCCCGCCCGCGCGCCCGTCCGTCCGTCTGTCTGTCTGTCTGTCCGTCTGTCTGTCTGTCTGTCTGTCTGTCTGTCTGTCTGTCTGTCTGTCTGTCTGTCCGTCCGTCTGTCTGTCTGTCTGTCTGTTATTGCCCATGCTACAATCGCATATAAAAGTACGTATGTATACATCTACGCTGTCTGTAATGTTCTGTCTGTCTGTCCGTCCGTCTGTCCGTCTGTCCGTCCGTCCGCCCGCCAGCCCGCCCGAGCGCCCGTCCGTCCGTCCGTCCGTCCGTCCGTCTGTCCGTCCGTCTGTCTGTCTGTCTGTCTGTCTGTCTGTCTGTCTGTCTGTCCGTCCGTCTGTCTGTCTGTATGTCTGTCTGTCTGTATGTCTGTCTGTCTGTCTGTCTGTCCGTCCGTCTGTCTGTCTGTCTGTCTGTTATTGCCCATGCTACAATCGCATATAAAAGTACGTATGTATACATCTACGCTGTCTGTAATGTTCTGTCTGTCTGTCCGTCCGTCTGTCTGTCTGTATGTCTGTCTGTCTGTATGTCTGTCTGTCTGTCTGTCTGTCTGTCTGTCTGTCTGTCTGTCTGTCTGTCTGTCTGTCTGTCTGTCCGTCTGTCTGTCTGTTATTGCCCATGCTACAATCGCATATAAAAGTACGAATGTATATATCTACGCTCAACTGATACAAGAAAACATGCGACATGTCAATGTATGTAAAAATTCAATGAACACACCTGGAATCAGGAAACCCCTACCTGATGACTCCCACTAAGATCACATGCCCATCTGTAGTCACGGTGTTGTCGGTTCCAGTTCAGTTAATCTCGCATGCTTCGATGATCAATGGCAAACATCGGACGTCTTCGGGGATTCGCTATAGGTCACGTGACATCATGACGGAACACGCGTGCAATAATGTATTCATCATTACTTCCTTAGTCGTTAGTTGTAGTTCCAACTTCACGGTCATCCTATAATGCTCCGTTCCTGTGCCAGTGAATATCAGCCAAAATGCTCCTCGCTGTCCCATGTAAACAGTGGGACAAGTACTTCTTTCCCGCCTTCTAACTCAAGGTGTACAGGAATGCTAGATTGTAATGTTGGCCTAATATCACACACACACACACACACACACACACACACACACAGAGAGAGAGAGAGAGAGAGAGAGAGAGAGAGAGAGAGAGAGAGAGAGAGAGAGAGAGAGAGGCAGACAGAGAAACACAGACACGCACTATAAAGATTTGTTCTAACCAATGTTGATGACGTCTATGAGCACTGCCTTAGACATGATTTCTTGAACAGTCAAGTGAAGGAACCTGCTACACGCTGTACGCGCGTAGGGTAGATGGTGCCCAACTATAATGATAGACCAGCCGGCACTCCCTGAGTGGTGTGACCACCTATAATGTCCAAGATCTTTCCCGGCACCCACTTCATGCGTGGAGCCAGGTCTATTTTAAAAACCCACCCCGATGCGGTTTCAAGCCCATAACCACTGTGCCAGCAGCGAGCTTCTAGCTACTACGCTACCACTTTCCCCAAAATAGTTAGCTGTACGTCTCTTACAGGACGTCGTCATCAACCCCACGAAGTTTTGAGTGTTTGTGCTTGCTTGCTTGCTTGTGTTCGTTGGCTTGAGCTCCAACGCGAAGTCCTGTATGTCGGATGAAGGCATCCTGTTGTCCAACATCAGTGTGATGTCATACAGGACCTGAGTTTTGCGTGAGTATCCGTTGTCCCACGTCGGGCTTATTGGTGTGCAGACTGGTGGTTCCTCGCCGTACAGGCAGACACTCTCCGACTTCGGAGGAATCGGCGATCCTACTGACTTCAGCCAGGACCCCGAAGGGACCTGTTGCCCAGGACGCTCGACGAGGACGCGTCAATAGGTCTTGGCCAGTATATAACCCGGCCCTGGTGCCTTGGAAACACCTCTGCGTCCCTTGAGTGTTTTTGATTTTCAAGACATTTTTACTATCAGTAGTTTGCCATAGCTCCCTGAACGGCCGACACTCATACAGTTGAGAAAATCAATGCAAATCGAACCCGGTAAGCCGGGATTGTAAAACTGCGTTCGCTAGCCCTAAGCCCCTTGTGCCGACCTCTAGACAGTAGTGGGGGTTAATACCCGTTCTACGACACAGGCCACCGGCGGTCAGTCTCATACTGTCCCTTGACCTGTTTAGCATAATTACAAGAAAGCCTGTTCAGAGATATCGAAACTACATCAGGGTTCGACATCGTAGACAAAACATTCTCAAAACATTCTCTGACAAAACAGTCATGCAGATGATACATTCTTACAGGCAGAGGACTAAACAGCTGCAGAATCTGTTTGATAAAGTAAACATTAACAGCCAACTAAACGATCTAGACATTAGCGCAGACAATTGTCAATTATTTCCACTTTAAAAAAAAAACAAGAAAGTCTTGCAGTTGACATTCATTTAAATAGTGAACAGTTGACTTGAGATTGTTGTTATTATCTGACTTGAGATAGTTGTTATTATCTGACTTGAGATTGTTGTTATTATCTGACTTGAGATTGTTGTTATTATCTGACTTGAGATTGTTGTTATCTGAGTGGAGATTGTTGTTTCTATCTGACTTGAGATTGTTGTTATTATCTGACTTGAGATTGTTGTTATTATCTGACTTGAGATTGTTGTTATCTGAGAGGAGATTGTTGTTATTATCTGACTTGAGATTGTTGTTATTATCTGACTTGAGATTGTTGTTATTATCTGACTTGAGATTGTTGTTGTTATCTGACTTGAGATTGTTGTTATTATCTGACTTGAGATTGTTGTTATCTGAGTGGAGATTGTTGTTATTATCTGACTTGAGATTGTTGTTATTATCTGACTTGAGATTGTTGTTATTATCTGACTTGAGATTGTTGTTTCTATCTGACTTGAGATTGTTGTTATTATCTGACTTGAGATTGTTGTTATTATCTGACTTGAGATTGTTGTTATCTGAGTGGAGATTGTTGTTATTATCTGACTTGAGATTGTTGTTATTATCTGACTTGAGATAGTTGTTATTATCTGACTTGAGATTGTTGTTATCTGAGTGGAGATTGTTGTTATTATCTGACTTGAGATTGTTGTTATTATCTGACTTGAGATTGTTGTTATTATCTGACTTGAGATTGTTGTTATCTGAGTGGAGATTGTTGTTATTATCTGACTTGAGATTGTTGTTATTATCTGACTTGAGATTGTTGTTATTATCTGACTTGAGAATGTTGTTATTATCTGACTTGAGAGTGTTGTTATTATCTGACTTGAGATTGTTGTTATTATCTGACTTGAGATAGTTGTTATTATCTGACTTGAGATTGTTGTTATTACCTGACTTGGGATAGTTGTTATTATCTGACTTGAGATTGTTGTTATCTGAGTGGAGATTGTTGTTATTATCTGACTTGAGATTGTTGTTATTATCTGACTTGAGATTGTTGTTATTATCTGACTGAGATTGTTGTTATCTGAGTGGAGATTGTTGTTATTATCTGACTTGAGATTGTTGTTATTATCTGACTTGAGATAGTTGTTATTATCTGACTTGAGATTGTTGTTATCTGAGTGGAGATTGTTGTTATTATCTGAATTGAGATTGCTATTATTATCTGACTTGAGATTGTTGTTATTATCTGAATTGAGATTGCTATTATTATCTGACTTGAGATTGTTTTTATTATCTGACTTAAGAATGTTGTTATTATCTGATTTGAGAATGTTGTTATTATCTGACTTGAGAATGTTGTTATTATCTGACTTGAGATTGTTGTTATTATCTGACTTGAGAATGTTGTTATTATCTGACTTGAGAATGTTGTTATCTGAGTTGAGATCGTTGTTATTATCTGACTTGAGATTGTTGTTATTATCTGGTTTGAGATTGTTGTTATTATCTGGCTTGAGATTGTTATTATTATCTGACTTGAGAATGTTGTTATTATCTGACTTGAGAATGTTGTTATTATCTGACTTGAGAATGTTGTTATTATCTGTCTTCATAATGTTGTTATTATCTGACGTGAGATTGTTGTTATTATCTGACATCATAATGTTGTTATTATCTGACTTGAGATTGTTGTTATCTGAGTTGAGATCGTTGTTATTATCTGACTTGAGATTGTTGTTATTATCTGGCTTGAGATTGTTGTTATTATCTGGCTTGAGATTGTTGTTATTATCTGACTTGAGAATGTTGTTATTATCTGGCTTGAGATTGTTGTTATTATCTGACTTTAGAATGTTGTTATTATCTGACTTGAGAATGTTGTTATTATCTGACTTGAGAATGTTGTTATTATCTGATTTGAGAATGTTGTTATTATCTGACTTGAGAATGTTGTTATTATCTGACTTGAGATTGTTGTTATTATCTTACTTGAGAATGTTGTTATTATCTGACTTGAGAATGTTGTTATTATCTGACTTGAGATTGTTAATATTATCTGACTTGAGATTGTTGTTATTATCCGACTTCATAATGTTGTTATTATCTGACTTGAGATTGTTGTTATCTGAGTTGAGATCGTTGTTATTATCTAACTTGAGATTGTTGTTATTATCCGACTTCATAATGTTTTTATTATCTGACTTGAGATTGTTGTTATCTGAGTTGAGATCGTTGTTATTATCTGACTTGAGAATGTTGTTATTATCTGACTTGAGATTGTTATTATTATCTGACTTGAGATTGTTGTTATTATCTGTCTTCATAATGTTGTTATTATCTGACTTGAGATTGTTGTTATCTGAGTTGAGATCGTTGTTATTATCTGACTTGAGATTGTTGTTATTATCTGGCTTGAGATTGTTGTTATTATCTGGCTTGAGATTGTTTTTATTATCTGACTTGAGAATGTTGTTATTATCTGACTTGAGATTGTTGTTATTATCAGACTTCATAATGTTGTTATTATCTGACTTGAGATTGTTGTTATCTGAGTTGAGATCGTTGTTATTATCTGACTATTATCTGACAGGAGATTGTTGTTATTATCTGACTTGAGAGGAGTTCAGCATGGCCCAATGGATAAGAGTTCTCAATCTTAAACATCCGGTGTGCTGATGATGATATCGCGAGTTCAACCCTTACACTTGTCAGTTGGACCAAAATGTTTTCTCGTCCTTGACTTGGGTACGTAAATTATAAGTATCTCTGAAGTCTGAGTGGATTTGCCTGATGGCGGGGGACACTGGTAATAGGGAAAGCTAATCCAGGCACAAAATTCAGTTCAGTGCTACTAGAAGTAGCGTATATGGATTATGCTTGATTTCAAAGCGAGCGACCACAAAATAAAAACAAAATAAAATAAAAAATAAAAAAAAACTGATTTGAGATTATTTTCATAGGTCTCCGGACATGTGCGATGGAGCTACGTTCTTCTCAGTAATAAGTCCATCAGCGTAGAGTGACACACCGTTACCGTTTGACGTTGACTGGCAAAGCTCCTCGCATGATTGGTTGGCTGCTTCTTCCTAGCCACGCCCACCGATCTTAAATCCGAACATTTGCAATCTGACGGTTGAGCCAATCGATTCAGATGAGGGTCTTCATTTCGGCCGGTCTCATTAAGAGTTTGAATAACGAAGATACAAACAACTGATTGCACGATTTATTGCCTGACACATATCACTGCATCTCGTCAGGTACATACTGCAGAAATCAAGCAATATAAAGTAATTAGATAATTCCTTCAAGCTTAAATATACACATATTCTCACAGTAATGTCAATTGTCTACCACGATAATTTTAAACTCACTATCATGTCTTTCTGTTTTCACAAAACGGGATAATGCAGATTAATGGTGATCGCTTCTGCCACCTTTAACGTGTAAACAACATTCGAAACGCATTGTCCCTGCCAATCACGTGACCGGTTTCCAAAATGTGCTGTCCAATCGATGACGTAGAGGTTTGTGGTGTGTCGGCTTGGTCAAGTTCTTATAGTCTTTGTGTATTATGCTGTCAATCCAATTGGGTTCGACCACCCTGTTATTTAACTGCATCTCTGTTCTGCCGATGTTGGTTGACTGGCACCTGCATGTAAATTGATCAATACAATTTGATGTGGTGTACAGAGGGACAGGTTCTTTTACTGCTGGGGTGGGAATAGGTGTGATTCTGTATCTAACAACTGGAGTTGCTCCACAGAATGTTCGACCGACTGTTGTAATGAACTGTAGACGTTGCATTACGTCATCCCTTGCGTTTAGGGACTGATGTTTCGTCGGGTTTTGGTTTCTGCTGTTGGCAGTGGCGCTTTACAAATCCATTGGGGTACTCATTCAAGTGTAAAACATTCTTCAGAGTATCAAATTCCTCTGTCAATGTGTCATGGGTGCATATCTTCTTGACTCAGCCAAACAGGATTCGTACTAAGCCACGTTTTTACTGGAAGGGTGCAAAGCTGTGGACATATAAGTATTGGCCAGTCCATGTTTCTTTGCAGTACACTAATCTTTGAATTGTGCCGTCTGCTCGACGTCTCATTAGAATATCTAGGAATGGCAACGCTTCCTTGTGTTCGCATTACATAGACAGAGAGATGTTCTTATGCGTCTGGTTCATTATGGCCTGGAACGATGTTGCTTGCAGCTCGACTGTGGTGATGATTATTATATCGTCCACATAACGACGGTAAAAGACCAAGTGTTTAATGTCTGAAGATCTCTTTTCTTCTAAATGTGCCATGAAGATGTCCGCTAGAATACGACCAAGAGGGCTCCTCATGGCTAACCCGTCAATTTGGCAGTATGAATATTTTTTAAAGAAAATTGAATTTTAAGTTGGCGGTTCATAGTAATAATAGCCTCTCCAGAATAGATGTCGGTATTGCCATGAGATGAATTACGCGAAGCACAGCAGGTGTGTCGAGTCGTGGAAACTAGAGAGATATTGGTGACACACAGTTGGAAAAACACAAGCTAGCGCCGCTAACATTGGTGGGCGGAGCTAATGCGTCACGTGACGGCGCCCAGGCGAAGGCCGAAAAGCAGTGTGCTTGATTTTGAGTAGGCGCTGGGACGTGACAAGGAGACGATCGAGTTGCAGAATTGAAACAGTGTTTGAGTGTTCGAAAGGATTCACGGAATCCGAAACATCTGAGATGCAGTTGTGTGAAGATTGTGTCGATGGTGAACGACAGCAATGATGGAGCAACGCACAGAAGCTGTCGCTTGATGAACACAAACGTGATGGCTAGACAGCTGGCCCTGGTGTAACAACATGTCAACAAGAATGGCCGGCAGATGCACGCCGTGACCAGAGCTGGTGGTTACGACATTGTCGTAATAATGTGTAATAATGTACTAATATACAATATATATTATATATGTACATATATAATACTGCGTAATAATGTGTTAACTGGTAACTGAGTGAATAGATAAGATGTATGCTGTCAGACAGATCTGATGTAGACATGGATAGTCATCAGACGATTAAATGAGCAAGACATTCGATATTGATGGCAGACGGTGTGCTGTGCATAGGCAGAACGTGTAACGGTAGGATCCGGCGGTCTGTGCCAGACCCGTGTAGTACTGCGGCGCAATAAAGATGCTTGTATTGTTTAAGGACGCGACTGACTTGTCTGTTGTGTGCATCTGAGATCTGAGAGTGATACAGGACTTGTACGAGCCCAAGATAACCACTAAACCTAGACAATCCAAGATGGTGGACATTGGGCATTGACGTAGGCACGTGGCCCAAGTGTGTCTGGAGTAGTCACTCACCACACAGACAAGAGTTCGACTCTTGGCAGGTATGCTTAGTTTTAGTTGTTTGTCTTTAATGCGTTCACCTATTATTTTTACTGTCTCATATAATTGAGCGTTGGTGAATAGGGAGGCTATTTCCATAGATGCCATGTGTTGTTTATATATGTCCATTATATCCAATAATTCAACCAGTTCTAATCTTTTATAAAATTGTTTATAAATTTTAGAGACACTTATACGCGCTATGAAAAATGGATACTAATTTAAAATAATAATTAAAGTTTCTTTAAAAGTAATAGCTTTATTTTACATACATAAGAATGTTATAACCTATTTTTGCTTTTTTTTCGCCTTGATATGACATTTAATATGGTATCCTTATTTCGCCCCGCCACCCCGATTAACAAATACAAGAAAGTCTAAATTTTTGTCAGGCCCGTTAAAGGTCAAATTTTTCTTAGTGTAAGATTTTGTTTCATTCCCTTGGCTATTCCGTTTATTCTCTCTGAGCCGCTGTGGTGTCGAATGTGGCAAGCGTATTTCACTTACCGAGACATAGTTCTGCTAATTAATTGGTTTTCTCGAATGTTGATATCTGGTAGAATGACAATATTTCTCTTCTTCTGTTATGTCCGGTGATCTCAGAATTTTTCTATGAATTTAAATTCAACATCTTCAATTTTCTTCTTCCGTGATTGCATAATGGTTCTATATTATTCCATTATATTCTACATCACCAAATATGTAATCACTGGTGGTCAGTTTGTTTGTATAATTATTTTAATTATTATTATTTTTATTTAATATTTGTTTAATGCAGACTTTTCTTTTCATGCATATCTTGATAGCCATCTGTATTACATAAATGCAAAACTTACTTTGTTAAAAGGCAAAGCAAAAAGTTCTTATATATAGGAGAACATTATAACGAAATATTGTAGTCAGTAAATGTCTGAACACGAGAATGTAGCCTAGTAGAGGGGGGCAATCTAATTAAACTGTAGTATGACAGCTTGTGAAAGAGAAATAACTCACAGCAGAACACTGACATGTTTGCATGAATATTCTGAAAAGTAAGTGTAAATGATTGGATAGAACATCCATAAAATGAGTTTGTGAGGCATACTGCATTTCGTATGTGAGAAGCACTATCCAGTGCGGATGCCGGTACTGTTACCAGTGGCGTCACCTCCAAATAAAACAGTATAATTGGTGCAGGGGCATCAGATCGTGCAGAGGTATGGATGGGCTCATCAAGCAATCACAGCTGCATTACTCATCTAACTTCAAAGCTAACTCTCTCTCTCTCTCTCTCTCTCTCGCTCTCTCTCTCGCTCTCTCTCTCTCTCGCTCTCTCTCTCGCTCGCTCGCTCTCTCTCTCTCTCTCTCTCTCTCTCTCTCTCTCTCTCTCTCTCTTTTTCTCTCTCGCGAGAGCGCACTATTGCCTATGCTGTTTATGAAGGGTTCCAAAACAGACAGGATACGGCGGTGACAGCACTCGATCTCAAGGACGCGTATAACAGAGTCAGATATGATATTTTGATGTACCCTGTCATGGAGAAGAGAGTCTGTTCTTGGTTGATGAACTGGATTGCAGCTGTTTTATATTCTAGTAGCGTGGCTCTCCGGCTGGTTTCATGGAACTGTGGGCCATGTATTACAGACCCTGGACTACCACGGGGATCAGCAATGTAACCTGTGTTTTTCTATGTGTATAAGAGCAAGATTTCAAGCCTCGAAGCACCAGGGGCTGGAAGGATACTAACATTTGCAGATGTTGTTCTCGCATACAGTGGTAAGAGAAATAACAACATAACAGTTATTTTAATGGACATTGCTAAAGGGAGTAAATATGTTTTATGTGATTTAATTTGTGGATTTAAATGGATTTAAACCGTGGTATGGAGGAATATCTTCAGCAGAGTTGATCCAGAACACCAAAGACCGAGATCTGTGGAGAACCACAACCGTCTACGTCAGCTGGCAGAGCATTTGATGATGATGATGATGATGATGATGATTGAAATAATTGTAGTATTTATCTTATTCTTTTATTACATTTTTATTGACATTAGCGTCGACTATATGCAGCACAAGTAATAACAGAATAGTTTTAAGTGACCCCAAAAAAAAAAATCATTTCTGCGGCAGTTCTGCCTTTTGGCTAAGATGATCAAATTATAAAAAAGGGACCTGGGAGGCTAATGGGGCGGCTCTGGCCCCTGTGGGAAATGTGAGTCCTTATTTAAAAAAACAACACAAATTACGCAACAGCTGATTCTACTATCTGGTGAACCTGCAACAACACCAAGTTTTGTAATTAAATGTCTTTGTTTTGTGTCTCGTTAATTTGGGTTGGGATTTTGTAAGACAGAATCCGTAGGATAGATAGCCGTTCGTTCTTGTATACAGTGATTGTGCTGTTCCACCTCAAGAGACAACGTTCATTTTGTATACATATATGAAACCTAACGTGAAGAACTGTTCTTTTCAGGAATATGCCGATTTCTCATTCTCATGGATGAACTGAATGTACAACATTTATATGAAATAAACTATGCTTTCTTATTTAAAAAAAAAAAAAACATTTGCACGAAATAAAATCACATTAAAGGGTTCGCTGGCTGCTGAGGATGGGGACGGAGCGCTTAAGGGAATGTCCCGAATGCTGTGACGTCGGTTCCTAAATCAATCAATCAATCAATCAATCATGTTATTGCAAAAAGTAGAAAGGGACATAACTACACAACAGTTATTTCAAGGGACATTACTGAAAATGGCATGAATGTATTATGTGATTTCAATAATTGTAGTATTTATCTTAATCTTTTATAAATAAACTTCTTATAAAAATTAGCATCAATTATATGCAGAAAAAAAAAATATGAATTATTTTAAGTAATCATCAAAGTATGGCAGTAATAATGGCTTTATTTTACAGTAATTTTATTTTGCATTGGAATTTTATATCTTACTTTTTGATTCCCCCTCTATACTACATGTAATATCCCCGTTCTTTACATTGAAGGCCCAGTATGATTATTATTTGGTAATTTTTGTCAGACCTGTAAAAGGTCGTAAATACAGATGCTTGTTTACTTTAAAAAAAAAAAAAAGAGGAAGGGAAAAAAATGAATGAACCCTTACAAATAAGACCAAAAAAAAAAAAAAACATAAGCAAGGAGAAAAAGATAACCAACTCCTTTTACTTCTACTATTATTGAACATTGCATGTTGCAATTTATATGTACCTACTATGCTATGCTAACACCATTCCTAGGAAAATCATTCTAGCAAATGGAATCACAATTTTGGAAAGTGGGATCATTATCATAACTATTATTATCATTGCTGTTACTGTCAGTACTGTTATCACCCTTAGTAGGTAAATGTTGGTCATCATTATTATTGAGGAGCGGCTGGCCGAGAGGCTACAACGCCGGACTCTCATTCGGGAGGCCCGGGTTCGATCCCTCGGTAAGGTGTCGGATTTGTGTCTGTCGGGGGCAAAAAGAAAATCCTAACCTGCACAGTTCCCGGCGACTGTATTAGCCAGGTGGCCTTTATTCCTCAGGCTCAAAGACCCCTCCGCCATACAATGCAAGGTACTATATTGGCAATAAATGACAGTTTTTAAATGACAGAGCCGACAGGAGAGGGAGGCGGCAGAGGAAATAATATCGGTGCACTATCATCATGCTGTTGTTTCTGTAAGGTTTTACCCTACAACAAATTCAATGTAGAAAGTTAAAATTTATAAAATATTTGTATTTTTTGCGCACATGTCACCTACACGCCCACATGCAACGCTCTGTAAAAACACAAACAATACACTTTGCAACGATTTTAACACTCAATAAAAGTGTTTTTTTTTTAATGTAAAAGGTCGTAAGAGACGACGACCCCTTTGGCTTATATAATTAAGGTAATTAAGATATAATTATGGAGCTAGCACATTCTCTACGCGCGCCCCAGAGTGTAAATGGGCCATTTCTGCATTTAAAGAATAAAATAACAAGGGACATAAGAATAGTGTGGTAAATAAGGGAAATAATTATAAATAAAAATATTTTTATTATTTCTCAAATTTATATTCCAGTTATTTAAGTACATATAATTAATCTAAGATTTTAAAATAGCATACACTTACAGAAATCTACTATTTCTGTACGCTATTTGAACGTTTTTTTATTTTAAGAAAACAGCTCAAATAATTTAAAGTATTTTATAATTGTAAATGATTCTCGTCCTCCAGTTTGGGGGTTAAAGTATGGGGTTAACACAACATTCTTTGGTTTCTCTTCACAACGTATACAATTTTACAGTCTGATGGTTTCAGTTCCACATGGCGGTGTAAATTTGAGCTTTGATTCGGACAAGTGATTATGTGTTCATTCTGCTGTTTTCATGTAGTATTATTATCATGTAATATTAATCGAGTGACATTTTTCATGTACTAAAATAGTGAATTGACTTTCCTTGTGTGTCTTTTCGTTGGATCATCGAGTGAATTTATTGCGATAGCAGAAAGTTTTTGAAATTCAAAATGGACTCTACTCAGGTGAGCCGTGTTATCGATGGAAGACTATTCAGTCAAGTATCCGCGTCTAACACCGGTACTAACCAAGTTTCTGAGGTAAGCGTCGGCCTAGACTCCTTTGAGGAAGATGCCATGCACCTACCCAAAACGCTGGTTGTCTCGTTGAGAGGACCAGGAGCGGCCAGATCATGCGCCGAACTGGTGGGAAGTGCTTTGGTCGGTCCCGGAGGTGTACCGATAAACGAACTCGGTGAGCTATATAGGTATGAAAACCCAACAAAATGGTTCTTTGCTGTTGTATCAGAGACACTTAACGAGCGTCTCCATGGGAAAACCATAACTTTAAAAAACCCAGAAATGACAATAGAAATACAACAGGCAGAGAAAAAGATCAAGAGATTAACCTTACACTGGATTTTAGCAACAATGAAAGAAGAAGGTGTGAAGACAACAGTGAAAGAAATAACAGGCGACCCTGAGCCCGTGGTTTTCAGAATTAAAAACTCAGCAGGGAAATGGGGAGCCTTGGTACATCCTAAAGAAGGGCAAACCATACCCCACTATGTCAATATAACAGCAAAAGGAGGGCAGAAAATTCGGAATCATAGAATCCTGGTGACCATGCCAGGGCGGAGGACAGTCTGCCTGACATGCGGAAAAGATTCACATTGGTCTAATAAATGTCCAACTAAGTCAACAAAGCCAACACCAACCATAAACAACCTAGTTGAGTTTCCAGCTCTGCCAGAACTGTTAAAAAGACAACCCATCCAGCCTGCCCCATCCACCCAGGCAAAATCGAAACAAACTACGTCCCTAAACCTAGGCCCACCAATGACCTCGACCAAGGAAAAAGACCAAAAGGAGGAGGAGAAGTCCTCTATAAACGACAAAGAAACAGACACGACAGAGGTTTTCAAGGAAGTCACACATAACAAGCCTCTGCCAGAACTGTTAAAAAGACAATCCACCCAACATGTCCCACCAACCCAGGTAAAATTGAAACAAGCTACGAACCTAAACCCAGACCCACCAACAACCTCGACCAAGGAGAAAGACCATAAGGAGGAGGAGGGATCCTCTACAAACGACACAGAAGCAGATACCTGTCAAGATCTCACATCTGAGGTTGCGACGCGTTGTCTGTACCAACGCCAGGCAACATAACAACACGCAACCCTGAGTGATGTTAAACACTGCAGAGGGAATGCGGCGTCTTCGACGACGCACGTATAGGCAGCCAAGCACAGCAACTGAGCAACGCTTACACGACCGCTGGTTAACGTTACACCCCGTGAACCTTGCAGGGGTCACACCAGCGGACTTGAGCGCCGACTAGCGTGTAGAGCGAAAGGCTAGTCAGACCGGGTTAGGTGTTTGTATGAGCAGGTCGCATGAGTCTGCGAGTGGTTTTGAATCTGTCTTGAGAGCTAGCCTGTGCGACAGTGGGAGACTGGTTTGAACGCCTGCGTGTTTTGGCTTGTAAGTGATATGTACATTGATTGCATGTGTCCGTATGTATTATATTGATATTGTTCATGCCGTAATGATTGCTATGGATTGTCATTGCGCGATGTCTGTCGATAATGAATGCAGCGCGTAAATAAAGCTTGTAAATAACCGTTTCGGATATTCGCTTCGTGTGACTTGATAGTTTGATACTGCTTCACACTTGCCAGTAAACGAGCTACTTATCTTGCTCTACACAAGACTCTGACAAGTGCGAACGTGGGGGCTTTTCGTCCGGGTTTTGAACTGAATGCGAACTTGTATTTTTTTTTTGTCCAAGTTGTTGAAGTGAAGATGTCGATAGAAGTGCGTAAGTCATAGATTAGGGTAAAGTAACGGTTAAATAGTGTTGATTTCATTAAATTATAAGTGTGAAGACATTATTTGAAGCCAACCGAGGCGTCTTCAGACTTATCGCCAAATTCAACCAATTTTGTACCTAAAATCCAAAATGGCGGCCGTGCCCTTGAATGACATTGAGTAGGGTTAGTGTGAGCGTGAAAGTTGTTGATTGTGGTAACGACTAACAATAATACTTGACAGCATACAAACCTATACAGACTTCAGTGACATTACACACACCATACATTTACAAACGTTCTAATTTCGTTTAGTTTAAAAAGTACAGGTTTTTTTTTTTGTCAACTTTACCTGAGCCTTGTGAACTTCAAAAATTGTTTGTGCGTCAACCCGAAGGACGTTCCAGTGTGATTTCGAGCTCCATGGAACAGCACATTGCCCAAGGATTACTTGAGTATAAAATTTTAATTCCTCTTTATACTTTCGTTAGTCTGGCTTTAAACATCAACTGTGCTAGAAATATTTGTAAATTACTAACATCATAAATTTTGTTGATATTTATTTCATCATACGTATTGTTCATCATGTCTTCGTTAAACGATTTCATTGAAATGGGTTTAAAAATGAATATGTCTGGTGAGGGATTGAGAGCATGGAGTGAAAGTAAATATGCAGAATATCTCATAAAACAGGAACAAATTAGTGAGAGGGATGAGAGAGCTGCCGAAAGGGCCTTAAAGCTTCAGCAGGCACAATCAGAAGCTGCTCTAAAACAGTCAGAAGCGGCAGTGAGGCAAGCTGAGATCTTAGCCCAAAGTAAGAAAGAAGAGCTAGAAACACAACTGAAAATTGAACAGCTAAAAGCTGAATCTTCTAAAGATAAAGATAAGAGAGAAACAGACAAAGATCAACCTCATAAGAAATACCAAGGTCTGATTAAAGGTTACAACACAGGTGATTGCATAGCAGCATTCACCCAAAATTTTGAATTTGTCATGGATCATTATAATATTCCAAAACCTGAATGGGGTATAGTATATGTGAGAAGTCTTTCTGGGGAACCTCTGAAAGTCATAGAGTCGATCCCAAATAACCTGAAAGAAGATTATCTGTACATTAAGGCGAAAATTATGTCGCATTTTTTACTGGGTGAATCAGGTTATAGAGAACAGTTTAGGAAGTTGTCTCCTAAGCCAACACACACGTTCTCTGATT
This sequence comes from Cepaea hortensis, assembly GCA_963921405.1. Classification (NCBI taxonomy): domain Eukaryota; kingdom Metazoa; phylum Mollusca; class Gastropoda; order Stylommatophora; family Helicidae; genus Cepaea; species Cepaea hortensis. The sequence goes on along the minus strand of OY992879.1, from coordinate 103,959,471 downwards.
ACATCTCAGAAATTCAGAATATTTTTTCTAAATGGCTGTCAGCAGCCAAAGTAAATGGAAATTATGACATATTAGTTGATCTTATGTTGAGAGATAAGATTATCACATCTCTCCCACCCCCATTTTCTAAATCTTTGTTGGAATGTCAGTGTGAGAGTTTCCAACAGATGGAAAATCGTGGTTCTGGTTATTTTTCAGCCAATAAGCAATGTTTCTCTAGTAGTCTGACCAGCACAGACTTTGTAGCAGCAGCTACATATGGCAAATATCAGGCAGGGTCAAATAACAAACAAAGACCTTATAAACAAGCTGCAGAGAAATTCTATCAGTGCACAAGGAGAACGATATGTGTGACCAACATCCTGGGTACACTGCCTACTTGTGGGACTACATTTCTAAGCAAGATAAAGAAAGGAAGAACTACAAAAAACTTACAAAATGTTATCTTTGTAAGGCTTTTGGCCACTGGCGTAAGAATTGCAAAGGCAAGTCAATGACCACAAAGGCTAATGCAGCCATGTTTGACATTGCTTCTTCAGAAGATGAAAGTGTACAAGATCAGCCAGTAAACGCAGCACATTCCATTGATGTATTCCATCATGATAAATGTACCATTTGTGATCAATTTCATGAGGATGGCGTGTTAACATGCGGCCATTCTATACCTGTTACTAGTGAGGAGGCCAATTTTGTAATAAACTCCCAAGGGAAACTAAATATCCACCATGGGTATGTTAATGGTAGAGCTGCCACAGTTTTACGTGATAGCGGGAGTACTCTCATTGGCGTAAGGAGAGATTATATTTTACCATCACAATATAGTGGTAAATATGTCACATGCAGGACGTTCTCAGGGAACATAGAGAAATATCCACTTGCATGGGCATATATAACTACACCATTCCTTACAGGAAAGGTTAAATGCACAGCATTAACCAATCCTTGCTGCGATGTTATCATTGGAAACCTTCCTGAAGTGAATGACATGCCACATGACAGTAGTACATCAACTGTCATTTGTAATATTGATACTACCATTTCACCTTCATCACCAATCACCATTCATGATGTATTACCACCTGTAAATGAATGTACAAATATCAATCTGGCTACGCCAGAACATACATGTAATTGTGTGAATGTGACATCAATGTGTGATGAGAATGATCGTTGTAATGTAATAAATGCAGTAACTAGATCTACTGCACAGATGCAAGATCGAATCGATCAAACAGAGACTTTACAACGAGTAAGTCCAGTTGTAACATCTCCTGAGACAACTAGGGAGAAGTTTATAACATCTCAGAAAGCCGATCGATCTTTGCAAAATTATTTTAAACTTGTAGGCCAAAAGCCAAGAGTAGCAAAGAATGCTCAATGGTACTTTGCTCTGAAGAACGGAATTCTAACACGGTATTACACCAAAGGTTCCAGCACTATACAACAAACAGTGCTACCGTTAGAAAACCGCAAACAAGTATTGAATCTAGCTCATGACATACCCTTTGCAGGACACATGGCGTATGCTAAAACTAGAGCAAGGTTACTTACTCAATTTTATTGGCCTAAGTTTTGCAACGATACCAAACAGTATTGCAAATCGTGTGACATCTGCCAAAAGCTTGTCAAAAAGGGTAAACACCCACAAGCTGAATTGCAAGTTACTGATTTGGCTAGTAGACCGTTTGAAAAGATCTCGGTCGATATAGTTGGTCCTCTTAACCATGTAACATCAAGAGGTAATAGGTACATTGTAACACTCATTGATCTATGTAGTCGGTGGCCTGAAGCGGTTCCAATGAAGAACATAACTTCCAAAGGCATCATGGAAGTGTTCTTTCATATTTTTGCTAGGGTAGGATTCCCTGATACCATCCTTTCAGATCGGGGTGGCCAGTTTATTGCCGCAGCTACACAAGCCTTTACCAAGATGCTGGGTGTTAAACAATGCTTCAACAGCCCCTACCACCCGCATTCGACAGGGATCGTGGAAAAAATTAATGGCGATCTTAAACATATGCTCTCTAAAGTAACCCAAGAACACCCTGAAGATTGGGATACGTATTTACCTGCAATTTTGTTTGCTTATAGGGAAGTGCCCCATTCCAGCACTGGGTTCTCACCATTCGAGATAGTATATGGTGCACAACCACGCGGCCCATTATTTTTGTATGAATCTATGTTGACTGAAAGTACAACTTTGCCTAGACCCATTTCATCATATGAACATGTAACATCATTGCGTGACAGAATTATGAAATCATGTGTGTTAGCCAAAGAAGCTCTCCAGAAATCAGGAGCTATCTACCGACAATATGCTAACAGAGGAAATAGAACTATTACACTGACACCAGGACAGGACGTTCTTCTTCTTTTGCCAAGTGATAGACATCTCCTAACTGACTCATGGCAAGGACCGTTCAAAGTACTACGACAAATTTCGACGGTAGATTACGAAATTGCAGTTAGGGACAAACATAAAATTTTCCATATTAACATGCTTAAACCATATTACCACAGGCAAGACGACCAAGTAGAGACTGCAGCAAGCACCACCATAGTGGACCAGACGGACGACAACGACATTGACGAGATACCGACACCAGTTCTTGACACGACGACCAACGTAAAGGACATTAAGGTAAATCCTAAACTGACGCAGACACAGACTGACAGTTGCAGACAACTGATACAAGAGTACAGGACGATCTTTTCTGACAGCCCAGGACAGACAGACTTAGTTCAACACCAAATCATCTTGACATCCGACATTCCTATTAAGTGTAGACCGTATTCCACCCTATACACTATAAAGAAAAACTACATCAAGAAATCATTGATTTAGAAGCAAATCATATCATTCGACGTTCACAATCTCATTTCTGTTCACCACTAGTTTTAGTACGGAAAAAGGACAAAACTATCAGACTCTGTGTGGACTATCGTAAGCTCAACAGCATTACACAGTTGGATTTAGAACCGATGAGCAACTGTGAAGACATCCTGACTGAACTATCTGACTCACGTTATTTCACCAAACTTGACATGACGAAAGGTTACTGGCAGATAGCTGTACATCCTGACAGTATACATCTGACTGCATTTGCCACACCGTGGGGTTTATACGAATGGTGTAAACTACCTTTCGGATTAGTCAATGCACCGGCTACCTTCGTCAGAATGATAAGAATTCTTTTGACAGACATTGCTAACACCATTTGGTACATGGACGACATTTGCATACACACAAAGGACATGACAGATCACATAACAGCACTACAACAGACATTTGACAGGATTAGACATCAAGGACTGTCTGTAAAACCTTCCCAAAGTTGATATAGCCTTTCAGGAAATTTCATTTTTGGGCTATAAGGTCTCAAATGGCTTTATATCAACTGACGATAACATCATGTCTAGAATTTTGAAATTGTCGCTTCCGACAACTAAGAAACAGTTGCGAAGTGTCTTAGGGCTTTTAAACTATTATAGACAATTTATTCCTCATTTTGCTGAATTGACCAAATGTTTCACTGATTTACAAACAAATAAACAGCCCAACGTGATTGTAAACAGCGAATGTTTAAGGCCAGCATTTACGAAAATTCTTTCCTATTTTTCTAAAGCACCTATTCAAAAATTGCCAAATTTGAATATCATTTTTAGATTAAGATGTGACGCGAGCTCAGTAGCCATTGGAGGTGTGCTTCTACAGGAACACGACCAAATCTTGTACCCAGTATACTACGTCTCTCGAAAACTGAACACCAGCGAACGAAATTATAGTACACCGGAACTCGAGGCTCTTGCCATGGTATTTTCGGTAAGGTAACTCTCTAGATTTCTGTTAGGTAAACATTTCATTATTGAAACAGATAATAGTCCGCTGACAATTGTTACCAGAGGAACGCCAAGTAACAGCAAGGTGGCAAGATGGTCCCTTCTTCTGCAGGACTATAGCTATGAAATTAACCATATAAAGGGTTCCCAAAACTGTCTTGCAGATCTTTTGTCGAGATGTCCATACGCCGAACCTAATACCCAGTCAACACCAGAGCACAGTGAAGAGGGTGTATAAAACTGCAACGTAGATAGTGCTCAGTACCACAGCCAATTGTGACAATGTGTCAGTAACGCTGTGTACAACAATGTGATAGGGTAGATTGTATCTCCCAATGTATATAACATGTTTATATATTTGTATTCTTATTATTATCATTATTATACGAATGAATGTATGTATAATTGTGAGATATGTGAAAGAATGGAATTATTATTATGTAACCTAATGTGTTGTATAATTGTGAGATATGAGAAAGAATGTGATTATTATTGTAAATATATAAATATTGTAACAAGTCGACACTACAAATACAAGTGTCATTGGACAACACTACAAGATCCAGGAACTTACCAAGCTAGTACAGCAAAAAATAATCCTGAATGTATCCAGACCGATGTGTCCAAGACGTTTTAACAAGGTACGAAAGATGACTGCGACATTACAATCCGAGCAGAAGGCGGAAGAGACGATCCAACAGCTGATAGTAACAACTACTACTCCGTTTATTTAATATCTATCCAGAACGGAACAACAACACATGTGTAAAATAGTACAGCTGTATACTTCCGGTATTTTTTGCATATTAATTTAAAAGTTAGCAGACTACGCTAAAAAGTCTATAAATTTATGACAATTGTATTAAAATGTGATTTAAAATATTTCCATATACGGAATTGTATATGTCGATCTTTATAAGATGTAATCTCAGCATCGTAACTTGATTACTTCTTTACAAACGTGACTTTTTGTGCACATTTGTCAATAAGTATCAAATTATGACACTAAGAAATAAATTTGCAATTGTAATTTATGTCTTGTAAACGACGATAAATTATTGTTCCTAATTTTTTATATAATAACCAGGGGACAGTACTCTAAATTAGTGGTGATGTGTAAATGTGTATTGTAACCATTCACATGTGTGCTTGATAGATAACATGTCAATGTGACGTTATTTATATATGGACAATATATTGCCAAAACTGTTGACCTTCATTAGAAACTCTAAATAGAGGTCTGATGACGGAGCTATCTCAGAGGGAGATGCTCACAGCTTGACCTGATAAGTTTAGTATTTTTGTTTTTGGTTGTTGAGGTAGGGGCCAGTTTAGCCGATACCTACCGGACTAGCTGGGATACAGCAAGGTAATGCCCATTAAATAGATTGTACTTGACTGTTGTACTTCATGGTGCAACATAATTGTTGTATACATATTGTTTTCTAGTCACCTGTATATATTTATAATAACTACTAAGTTATACAATGTTCGATTTTGACAAGTTTAATAACACCTATATATATTGTACATGAAAGGAAATCCTTTCATGAAAAAGGGGTGTGGAGAGTGTCAAGATCGCACATCTGAGGTTGCGACGCGTTGTCTGTACCAACGCCAGGCAACATAACAACACGCAACCCTGAGTGATGTTAAACACTGCAGAGGGAATGCGGCGTCTTCGACGACGCCCATATAGGCAGCCAAGCACAGCAACTGAGCAACGCTTACACGACCGCTGGTTAACGTTACACCCCGTGAACCTTGCAGGGGTCACACCAGCGGACTTGAACGTCGACTAGCGTGTAGAGCGAAAGGCTAGTCAGACCGGGTTAGGTGTTTGTATGAGCAGGTCGCATGAGTCTGCGAGTGGTTTTGAATCTGCCTTGAGAGCTAGCCTGTGCGACAGTGGGAGACTGGTTCGAACGCCTGCGTGTTTTGGCTTGTAAGTGATATGTACATTGATTGCATGTGTCCGTATGTATTATATTGATATTGTTCATGCCGTAATGATTGCTATGGATTGTCATTGCGCGATGTCTGTGCGATAATGAATGCAGCGCGTAAATAAAGCTTGTAAATAACCGTTTCGGATATTCGCTTCGTGTGATTTGATAGTTTGATACTGATTCACACTTGCCAGTAAACGAGCTACTTATCTTGCTCTACGCAAGACTCTGACAATACGACAGAGGGTTTCAAGGAAGTCACACATAACAAGCGCAATAGAAGACGGAAAAACACAGAAAACAGTGATTGTGAGGAAGAGTCTCCCATAGCGACACCAAAGAAAGTAAACAAACAAGACATCCCCACAGAAAAAACAAAAGGACAAAAGCAGACCACAAAGGAAGACGACAACATATCTTTACAAAAATTATTTATCACCACCGACACAGACAATGAAGAGAATCCGGTAACAACAAAAATACAATAAACAGCTACATACAACCAATGTTTTTAAAGGAAAATTATCTTATTATTAATGTCAATTGTCAATTTATACTCAACATTATATCTTATTTGATAATAGAATGAGTGACGGTATCAAAATAATATGTTTAAATATAGCAGGTATACGTACAAAACAACAACACATTTGCATACTTCTACACAAATACAAACCAGATTTCATCCTACTACAAGAGACAAATATACATTCAGATACACATGGCGCACAAATTACAACACAATTAGGACTGAGACATGCATTTTTCAGTTTGGCGGTCCACAACACAGGGTCTGGGACAGCCATAATACAAACATCAGATAGGTGGAACATACTCAAAACAAATCGGGATAGCCAGGGTAGAATCAACATAATACAAATAAGTAACAATTCAAACACATATACCATTGTCAACATTCATGCACCACCAAATTATAACTACCAACCACAATTCTATGAAGAACTTGACACACTACTCACACATACATACAGAGGACAGAACATCTCCACTCTGTGGAGATTTCAACTGTGTATTACAGGCACTTGATATAGTAGGCGGAGAAATGAAGACACTGGTATGGAGAATGAACGGAGAAGGCACAACCCATTTAGAGACATTGCAAAACATTTTAGACACACACACCTTAATAGACACATTCAGACACAAACATCCAAATAAGCGAGAAATAACACACACACAGATAAAATACACCACACGGGAAGAAGATTAGATAGGATATATATACCCGCAACACCACATAATAAACACTCAGCACCTACAAGAGACATTACAGTACACAGACCATAAAGCCATATTAGCACACAACAGTTCAAGCAACATAAACACACAAACATTTAATCGTCCACCACATTGGAAATTTAACAACACACTTCTTAAGAATGAAAAATACGTAAAATACATGACACAACTTTTACACATATACACCGACCACATACCGACTGATAACATCAGACAATACTGGGACTTATTAAAAAAATACAATACGAAGCAGAACACAGCAACTAGCATCCATCATACACAAAGACAGATTAAGACAGGAACAACTTATACAAACAGCCATACAGCTGACAAAACAGACAGATAGCAATGCACCACACTTACACACACTGGAGGAACAGCTAGATCAGCACCAACAACACAGATATCTAGGTGCTCTCCTGAGAACAAAGCTCAACACAATCATACAAGAGACCCCCAGTAAACAATACATGGCAATTGAACAAAATATACAGTGTGGCAGACAAATAGGCAAAATAGTAGACATGCAAGGCTATATGCAAACAGAACCAGCACAAATAACAGAAGCATTCAATCAATACTACACTCAACTGTTTACAGCAGAGACAATAGACACACAGACACAAGACAATTTTCTACAATATAGTAAAAAGCTGTCAGATGAAGACAGAGACAGACTAGACACAGAACTAACACTGGCTGACATAACGAACGCACTCAGCAAAATGAACAAGGACAAGACACCAGGGCCGGACGGTTTAACGATAGAATTCTACCAACACTTCTTGCCTATCTTAGGTGGTCTTCTTCTTAAAGTCTATCAAGACGCCTTTGATAAACAACAACTACCAGATAGCTGCAACATGTCTTACATCGCACTCATACCCAAAAACAATACAGACAAAACACAGATGAAAAATTATAGACCAATATCACTTCTGAACACAGACTATAAAATACTTACCAAGGCACTGACACATAAACTTAGACCCTACATGCCAAAGCTCATACACCATGACCAACAATGCATAGTATCACATAGGAACATACACCAACACACACATTTCATTAGAGACATCATCAGATACACACAGGAGAAAGACTGTCAAGCCTCCCTTTTGTCCTTAGACCAGGAGAAGGCCTTTGACAGAATCTCCCACTCTTATCTACACAAGACATTAACAGAATGCAACTTAGGAATATACTTTAGGAGGTGGATAGAGATCCTGTACCGGAATCCTGAGAGTAAGGTGTTGGTTAACCACACACTCACTGCAGGGTTCCGGCTGACAAGATCGGTGAGACAAGGATGTCCTCTGTCTTCTTCTTCTTCTTCTTCTTCTTCAGCGTTCCGAGCCATTGAGGTTCTTTGCTGCAAATACAATCCGTCTCCATTCGTCTCTCTGGTGGACCTTCTCTTGCCAGTCGTTGATTCCAAGTGCTTGTAGGTCTGTACATGTATTATCTCTCCACCGCCTTCTTGGTCTACCTCGGGGTCTACGGTCATTTATTTCCTGAGTGTAAGCGAGTTTTGTTTCCCTATTATCTTCCATTCTTTCTATATGCCCCAGCCATTGTAGTCTATTAGCCTTCATGATACCAGTGATTAGCGGGGACTTAAACAGATCATAAATGTCTTTGTTACTTCTTCTTTTCCACTCTCCACATTGTGTATCCCTAATGGGTCCAAAGATGCGTCTTAAAATTTTGTTCTCAAAGGTTTGTAACAAGGCTTCGTCTCCTTTCGTTGTACTCCATGTTTCAGAGCCATACAGCACAACTGGTCTGATCAGTGTTTTGTATATTGTGATTTTGGTGTTACGAGATAGCGCCTTTGATTTTAGTAGATGTTGTATAGGCGTCCTCTGATGTTGTATAGATGTCCTCTGTCGCCACTCCTATATGTACTGGTTTTAGAACCACTACTAGAAGCAATCAGACAAGACACCAACATCACAGGCACATTCATACCAGGCGGAGGAGAACGGAAGTTGCTTGCATATGCAGATGACACCGTTTTCTTTCCTGCCAACAACAAATCCATCACAAAGATACTCCATACATTTACACAATTTGGTAAAGGGAGTGGGGCAAAATTAAACATAAACAAATCACACATAATGGGTCTCGGAAAATGGAGGAATAAAGCCGATTTTCCTCCAGACCTAACAGCCACAGACAATATTAAGATATATGGCATCACATTTCACAGCAACTCCAGACAGATACACGCACAAACCTGGCAAAACCTCACACAAAAAATCATAGACATGCTACACAGATACAAGTACAAGACATCTACAATTTTCGGCAGGAGCATCATTGTCACCACTTTCATTATTCCCAAAATTATATATTTAGTTACAGTACTAGACCCTCCAAGACAGACAATCACAGACATCAACAAGCAAATCAGACGTTTCATCTTTGGCAACACAATTTACTGCATACAGCATAAGACACTCATACAGGACAAGAAACAAGGAGGAATAGCACTGCAACACATATACACAAAGACTCAAGCGCTGAGAATCCAACATATAGGACACATTCTTAGTCACCCAGAACAACACCCACTAGCACTCTACTATATAGAAATGAGACTGCAACACCTTAGGAGAATACATCTTAATATACCACACTACTTTGGAACACTACCAGCATTCTATAAGACATGTATAAAAGCACTCCGAAGGAGTGAGCACTTACTACACCAGACAACACGCCAAATCTACAAATACCTGGTTAAACAACAAGCACCCCCACTACAAGTTAGAATTAAAAGAGGGACAAAATACTACATACAAGACTATACATGTACATTTACTAATCTCCACAACCCAAACATAACTCCCAAGGCGAGGGAAATTACATATATATATATATATATATATATATGTGTGTGTGTGTGTGTTCGTGTGTGTGTTCGTGTATGTGAGTGCATGATTGTGTGTATGTATGCATGCATGCAGTGTATGCGAGGGAGTGTGTATTTGTGTGTGTATGTAAGTATGTGTATATGGGTGTAGATGTGTGTATGTGTGCGTGGGGATATGTGTGTATTTGCGTGTGTATATTGTGTGTATGCTCGTGTGTGTATGTGTATATGCTTTCTTGCGCACGCGAGGGAGTGTGCATTTGATATCGAGAGGGCGTGTGTCTATCTGCGTGTGAGTTAGAGTGAAAGAGAGTGTGATATTGAGTAAATGAAAGATGGAGAGAGTGACTTAATGGGTGAAATAGTGATTGCGAGTGAGAGAGAGAGAGAGAGAGAGAGAGAGAGAGAGAGAGAGATAGGGGGGAGTGAGCGAACGAGAGAAGACGGTGGAAGAATGGATTTGTTAATGTGTGTATGTGTGCGGCCATTGTTTGTGAGTGTCTATGGGTGTGTGTTAGTGAGAAGAGAGCGAGAAAGACAGAGAAAGAGAGAGAGAGAGAGAGAGAGAGAGAGAGAGAGAGAGAGAGAGAGAGAGAGAGAGAGAGAGAGAGAGAGAGATTTAAGCGCACGCATATCATGTAACATGCTATTCCATATATGTTGTGTATTCTCATGTTCATATTACCATTTTGAATGCCAGCTGATGTTATAATTTATAACATGAACACATGTACATCACTGTAGAGTGGGTGAGAGAATTAGAGAGTATGAGTGAGAGAGAGAGAGAGAGAGAGAGAGAGAGAGAGAGAGAGAGAGAGAGAGAGAGAGAGAGTTGAATTGCATCACTAATTTTTAAGTTACAAGATGTATATGTACAATTTTTCTCCATTTTCTTTACAATTTTGCGACAATGCTCACGACAATCGTCACTGTATGTGTGTGTAAAGTGTGGGAGTTTGATCATAATAGTAGGTTGGGGGATGTGTGTGTGTGTGGGTGGGCGGGGTGGGATTGTGTGGGTGGGTGGGGGATTTGTGTGTGGGTACGTGCGGGATGTATGGGTTGGCGGGGAGATGTGTGTGTGGGTGGGGATGTGTGTTTGGCTAGGTGGTTGTGGGTGAGTGGGTGGAGGAGGATATGTTGGTGGATGATTGATGGTGGGTTATGGGATGTGTGGGGGTATATGTATGGGTGGGGAGATGTGGGTGTGGGGATATGTGGTGGGTGGGAGATGTGTGCAGGTGGGGGTGGTTGTGGGTTTGGGGGTGTGGGTGAGGGATGTGTCTGGGTGTGGGATGTTTGGGTGGATGGGTGGGGAGTGTGTGTGGGTGAGATATGTGTGGGGGATGTATGTGGGTTGGGGAGGGGGTGCATGATGGGTGTGGGTGATGGATTTGGAGATGTGTGTATGGGTGGGGGATATGTCTGGCTGGGTGGGGGTGTGTGGCTGGATGGATGATGTATGTGTGGGTAGTGAGGGTGATTGTAGTTGGGGGATGTGTGTATGGGTAGGAGATGTGTGGGGAGATGTGTGTGTGGGTGAGGGATGTGTCTTTGGGATGTGTGTGGGTGTGGTGTTGTGTGGGAGGGGAGCTGGGTGTGGATAAATGATGTGTGTGTGGGTGGGTGAAGGTGGTTGGGTTTGCGGGTTGGTGAAGGATGTGTGTGAGGGTGGGAATGTGTGCTTAGATGGGTGGTTGGGGTGTGTGAGTGTGGGTGGGTAGATAGGAGATGTATGTGTTGATGAGTGGGTAAGGGATGTGTGGGTGTTAGTGGTTGAGGGATAAGTACGTGTGTCTAGGGATGTGTGAGGGGATGAGTGTATGAGTTGGGGATATGTGTGTGGGTTGTTTGTGTGCGTGGATGGGAGGTATGTGTTTGTGAATGGGGGATGTGTTTGTGGGTGGGGATGTGTGTGAGAGATGTGTGTATGGGTGGGGAGATTGTGCGTGGGTTGGGATGTGTGTGTATATGGGTAGGGGTGTGTGGTTAAGGGATGTGTGGCTGGGGGATGGGTGGATGGAGGATGTGTGGTTGGGTAGAGGATGTGTGGGTGGGTGATTGTATATGAGTAAGGGTGTGTGGTTAAGGGATGTTTGGTTGCGGGATGGGTGGGTGGAGGATGTGTGGGTGGGTAGAGGAAATGTGGGTCGGTGAGTGTGTGCAGGTTATGAGATGGTGGGGGATGTTTGTAGGTGTGGGGTCGGGATCTGTAAGTGGGCTGGGGGAGATGGGAGATTATGTGGGTGGGTGAGGAATTTGTGTGTGGGTAGGTGCGGAATATGTGAGTTGACGGGGAGATGTGTGTGTGGTTGAGGAATGTGTGTTTGGCTGGGTGGGTGGAGGTGTGTGGGTGGAGGAGGATATGTGGGTGAGTGATTGTTTGCGGGTAATGGGACGGGTAGAGGATATGTGAGTGGGTGGGGAGATGTGCGTAGGTGGGGGATGTGCGGGTTATTGAATGTATGTGTGGTGGGTGAGAGGTGTGTGTGGGTTGGGAGATGTGTAGGTGTAGGGATGTGGTGGATGGGTGGGGGAATGTATGTGTGTGTGGGTTATGTGTGCGGTTGGGTGGGGGAGTTGGAGTGAATGGGGGATGTGTGGGTGGGTGGTGGATGTGTCTCATAACATAGTAATATGCATTGTTTATGTTTACAAAATTCATGTGACAATGTTTTTTCCTATGCACTGTTGATGAAAGAAAGATGAGTGAATGGAAGGGCCGAATGTAAGACGGGCCTGCGTGCCCAATTTGTTACCCTTTGAAAATAAAGTCTGTTCGTTCGTTCATTCGTTCGTTCGTTCGTGGTCTGTTCCCCTCGATCTTGCCAGTTGTCAATAAGTTTTCCAATCCATTTCTTCTCATAACATGTCCAAACAGTTTTGACTGTCTTCGTCTAATGTCTCTAATCAGTCCACGATTTTCATTTGTCTCCTGTAGTACTTGGTCATTGGTTTTTCTGTCTGTCCATTGGTATTCTTTGCATTTTCCTCAGAAACCACATTTCTGCAGCCATCAGATTTTTTTCAGCTTGACTGCACATTGTCCAAGTTTCACATCCATACAAAAGAACAGGCTCTATGTATCCCCTCAACACTCTTTTTCTCGTTTCAATTGACATCTTTTTATTGGTCAGAATGTCTTTCATCTTGCTAAAGGCTACTTTTGCCATAGCGATTCTTGTTCTAATCTCTTCAAGGCATCTCCCATCAGATGTTATGACTGTTCCGAGATAATTGTACCGATTCACTTGTTGAAGAATATCCCCATTTACTTGTATATTACATTGTGGTACTTCGTTCTACCTAGTGACGACCATAACCTGAGTCTTCTTACAATTTAATTCCAACCCCAGCTGCTCACTGTGTACAACAACCGCATCTACTAATTGTTGCAGATCCTGTGCATTGTCTGCAATCAATACTGTATCATCTGCATATGTAATGTTATTGATGTTTCTTCCACCAATGCTGATTCAATTTATATCTTCTACGTTTCTGAAAATATTTTCACTATATAGGGAAAAAAGATCTGGAGACATTACACATCCCTGCCTAACACCTCTCTTAATAGGCTGATATTGTCCCACTTCATTATCAATCCTTATGGCAGCTTGTTGTTTCCAATATATAGAAAGAATGGAAGATAATAGGGAACAAAACTCGCTTACACTCAGGAAATAAATGACCGTAGACCCCGAGGTAGACTAAGAAGACGGTGGAGAGATAATACATGTACAGACCTACAAGCACTTGGAATCAACGACTGGCAAGAGAAGGTCCACCAGAGAGACGAATGGAGACGGATTGTATTTGCAGCAAAGAACCTCAATGGCTCGGAAAGCTGAAGAAGAAGAAGAAGAAGAAGAAGAAGAAGAAGAAGAAGAAGAAGAAGAAGAAGAAGAAGAAGAAGAAGAAGAATGTCTTTCCCATCAATCTGTAGATCTGCAAGCATATCCACCATGTTGACATGTCTAACTCTATCAAAAGCCTTTGTGTAGTCAATATAGCAAAGATGTATATCCTTGTTTACTTCTATAGCACGTTCAATAACTGTTCTCAGCATATATACAGCATTTACTGTACCCTTTCCTTCTACAAACGCACATTGTTCTTCCTCTATTTCAGGTTGTATTTTCTTCCTCACTCTTTGCATGATAATTCGTAACAAAATCTTTGTGATGTGACTCATTATACTAATCGTTCTATGTTGATCACATTCCAAGGTTCCTGATTTCTTTGGGATTGCAATAAATACAGAATTACATAATTCAGAAGGTATATCTCCAGTATCATATAATGCGTTCAGCAGTCTGGTGACTTGCTCTAATCCAAATTCTTCTAAAGCTTCAATCATTTCTGTTGTGATGTTATCTGCACCGGGGGACTTGCCAGCTTTCATATGCTTAAGAACATTTCGAACCTCCATCTTTAAAATTGGTGGGTCTTCATTATTAAATCTAATATCATACTGTTCCTCTCTGTTATCGTTATACAGGTTTTTCCCATAATCTGTCCATACATGTAGAATCTGATCTTTTTCTATTATGATTTTGCCATCTTTAGTTTTTAGACAGCCTGTTGATGTACTTGTTCTTTTATTATTAAGTTCCTGAATTATTTTGTGCACTAATTTGGTATTTCGACTGGTGTGTTGTTTTTCAATTTCTAAGCACTTTTCCTCAAGCCATGATTCGTTTGCCTTCCTACATAATATCCTGACTTATCTGTGAATTTCTTCATATTTGGCAGGATTATTTTTGTTGAGTTTTCTTGTTTCCATTAGGTGTAAAATTTCTTCAGTCTTCCATTTCTTACGACCCACCTTCTTTAATTTTGGAATAGTTGTTTCTGCAGCCAAACTGATTGAATTCTTTAACATTTCCCATTGATCATTCACATCCTGGAATAATATATCTAGATCAGACAATATATCAAATATGTTCTATACTTCTATGTTGAATTTGTTTTGTATTTCCTTTTCATTACTCAATGTACACAAATCATATTTAGTGTTGCCTGTTATATATTTGACTTTCTTCAGCTTTATCTTCAATGTTCCTGTAAGTAGTATGTGGTCACTATAACAATCAGCACTGGGAACTGTTTTTGCTACTGTTAGTGCGTTTCTAAATCTTCTGCTAATCAGAATGTAGTCAATCTTGTTTCTGATCCTGCTATCAGGGCTCCCCCATGTCCATAATCTTCTAGGGTGTTGCTTAAATCAGGTGTTTCCTACAATCATTTCCTTTTCTTTTGCCCACTCTACGAGTCTGTATCCTCTTTCATTTCTTTCTCCTAAACCATAGTTTCCTACTGTGTATCTATCACCTTGATTTCCTACTTTTGCATTGAAGTCTCCTATTGTGATGTTTATTTCTGAATTTTTACATTTCTTTAAGGCAGACTCTATGTCATTATAAAATTCCTCTACACTATCTTCACTTGACTCTCCTTTTGGGGCATATACTTGAATAACATTTATGCTAAAAGGTCTGCCACTCAGTTTAACTAGTAGAACTCTGTCAGACACGGCCCAATATCCTTGAACAGACCGATGTTTTCCGGTCTAAAATTATTTCCACTCCCCTTTGTCGATCTTCACCTCCAGAATAAATAATCTTATCTTCATCTATCTTGATGCCTGCTCCTGTCCATCTAGTTTCGCACATCCCTAATATATTAATTTTTTCTCTTTGTATTTCTTGTTTTATGTTCTCTAATTTTCCGTCGTCGTTTAACGTCCTAACGTTCCATGTTGCTAATTTTAATGTCTCTTTCCTTGTCTTGCGATGATCAGACTTTAAGCGAATCATAATATACTAGGCACTTTCAAAGAGGTAGTTTGCCGTTGCTTTCCTCTATGGCAGTGACCATACTGGCCGGATGACCGCAACCATTGTCTCTCTAAAGAGATCCTCTGCTTGCCGTCTCGAAACTCAAGACCATAACCAACAAATATCTGTCGGCTGCCCTCAAAATTTCATCCACCACCTGCCTTCCGTGGCTTCTTTTGAACACTTCCAATAAACGAACACGAAATAACATCACATAATCCGCAGGAAAAACACTATCCACACAAATTCCACAGGAAATATATATATTAACCCCCCCCCCCCCCCCCCCCCAAAAAAAAAAAAAAAAAGGTGGTACAAGATTTGGCCGTGTGAGTCAACATCAGGTTTTCCAGCGTTTTTTGGGCAGCCGACAACCACACCAAAATGTCATTCAATGTTGTGAGTGTGAAAGAAAACACATGGTGTGTGGAAGGACATTCTTAAGTTAATTATTTTTTTGTTGGGGGGGGGGGGGTGTTCATATTTTGTGCATACTATGTAAATATATTTTGTAAATTGATGTTGAAACGCATTGCACACCAATTCGACACACAAACGCCCTGTTAACCAGACCTACACAAATACCATACACGCAGCACGCCTGTTAAAATACTAACAATACAAATGCAGAAGGTGTAACACTCAATTTTTTTTTTTTAATGTAAAAGGTCAACATTTTCTTTATGGGAAAGCTGTTGTTTCATTCCGTTGACTATAGCGTTTATTGGGCTTTAGTGGCACCTAGCAACAATGCAAATTTTTCTGAGAACTTTGACAAAACAATCACCCCTGACTTTAATCCTTACACAGCCGAGATTAACAAATATGATTCATGAAAGAGAGGAAATTTCAGTTGCCCAGCAGAGAACTTTATCGTGGCAAGCAGTTAGACAGTGGTTCTCAACCGGTGGGGACCCCCCCCCCCCCACCCAGGGGGAATTTTAGGGTTTCCAGGGGGGGGGGGATTAATATTATTTCAAGATCGCATTAATACAAGAACTAGTTACTTGATATTCTTTTTCCCTCTAAATGTTACGGTTCTGTACTTCTCGCCCTAATGAAATTCGTTTTATAACGTACGTAGGCCCGCAAATCACGTTTAATGTAGATATCTATACTTGTTCTAGTATGTGTTATTATATTTAGCTTCTATTTTTATGTATACTGTGTAAGGGGGAGGGGGGATTTACAGGGAGGAAATTCGAAAAGTGGGGGGATGGTTCTGAACATATGGTAAAGGGGGGCATGGGCCAAAAAAGGTTGAGAACCACTGGGTTAGAAGATTAGGGATTGAAGACAATGAACAGGATATGCAACATTTAGTAGATGCGGTGGTTGCACACAGTAAACAACTAGGGATATAACTGAATGTTAAGAAGACACAGATTATGGTAGTCACTAGGAAGAAGAAAATGCCACATTGTAATATACAAATAAATGGGAATATTCTTAAACAAGTGAATCTGTACAATTACCTCGGAACAGTCATAAGATCTGATGGGAGATGCCTTAAAGCGATTAGAACAAGAATCGCCATGGCGATGGCAGCCTTTTGCAAGATGGAACAAATACTGACCTATAAAATGATGTCATTTGCAAAGATTATAAGAGTGTTAAAGTGCATAGAACTTGTACTTTTGTATGGATGTGAAGCGTAGACAGTGAGCAAACAAGCTAAAAAAAAAAACATCTGATTGCTGTGAAAATGAGGTTTCTGAGGAGAATGCAAAGAATGCATTAGACAGGCAGAAAAACCAATGACCAAGACCTACAAGAGGCAAACGAAAACCATAAACTGATTGGAGAAATCAGAGAGGATTTTCAAGAGCCAAGAGAGGGATTTTAATCGCATATCCTTTATAGGACATCACTGTCAACATCAACATCTTTCAGCTGATCGTTGATTTCTTGCCAAGATTACGCTCAGTAGTTTGCCATTGCTTTCTGAGCGACCGGATCAAATACCACGTAAGTCGCTGACGCGGCGAGAACCGCCAGCTATTCTCGCGCACGTTACTCACGAAAGTATACGGAATTACGGAGAAAGACGTTAACTCCTAGGCCAGTTAGACCCTCTTTAAGAGCCTAGAGACTGATTTAAAGAGCCTAGAGATGGATTTCAATATTCAAGAGAAGGATTTCAAGAGCCTAGAGAGGGATTTCAAGAGCCTAGAGATGAGTTTCATGAACCAAGAGAGGTATTTCAAGAGCCAAGAGAGAGACCAGTGGTACCGTATTAAAATCGGAATTAAATCACTTATAACAGAGTATCTCTAGTGGGGGATTTGGCTTGGTGTGCAATGGGAAGATTATAGGCACGGATGGGCACTTCACTAAGGGGTAGCTAGGGATGGTCATCTTATGACAAGCATCTAGAGAACGAAGTCAGTTGTGACCGCACTACCATCAAGTAAGGTAGCATGATGTTGTGGGTACCACCTGGGGTGAGAGATAAACCCGACTATAACATCATTTTGATTGTTTGTACTCCAGTATTTTGAACGTGAAATGATACAACTTCCAATAAACTACGATTTAATCTGAGACGGAATTAGAGTGTCATCTGTCAGTGTCGTCCGTCTGAACCACCTCCTCCTGCATCTGCTATAGAGGCGAATTGGTGCCCACGACCAGGATACGAATCCTGATAGCTGGATTGTCGCGGAATGTCAACACGCTGTCTACTTTTAGTTACAAGATACACATCCGTGGAGTAGCTCCAAATCTTTGAAGATTTCTGCTCTGGTCATATGAATACCCGGAGTAGCATCCACTGACGCACGGTTGTGAACTTTTACTGAACAGCCAGACGAAAATATGGAGTCTACAACGCTTGAAAGAATTATGACATTTCAGTGAAGTACACGATTGTCGCTTGTCGAAGAGCCCGCCCAGGGGTATTTCAGTGAAGTACATGATTGTCAGTTGTCGAAGAGCCCGCCCAGGGGCATATCAGTGAAGTATACAGTTGTCGCTAGTAATCAAAAGCCCAGCCAGGGGTGATTACTCACTGTGTACAGTCATCATACGTTCTCTCAAGTGCCCAACCAGGGGTGGCTGAGATCGCTATTCAACCCATTTAAAGCACAACCAGGGGTGGCTGTGATCGCTATTTGAAGTTTTAAAGGCATATCATGATAATAATGGTCATCTTGGTGGAGACAAATTATTCAATGCCCTCAGGACTAAGTACTATTGGCCAAATTTATTTAAGAGCATTTATTAGCACGTTGACGCCTGTGAAAAATGCAGATTGAGAAGTATGAAAGCAATCAAATGTCCCTTACAGGAGACCGATATTCCTTAATTTCCCATGCAGAATATAAGTCTAGATATTTCAGGTTCTCACCCTAGAATGTTTTCGGGAAATTTCTTTTTGTTACATATAGTGGATTGTTACAGTTTATGGCCAGAAGTGTATCCTATTCCGGATAAAGGTGCCGATTCCATCATTAACATCTTTCTACAGGAATATATACCAAGATTCGGGTGTCCCCAGACAGTTCTCACAGATAATGGAAAATAGTTTGTGAACAAGAAGTTTGATAAGTTAATGCAAGAATTGAATATTTTCCACATAAAAACTTCTTTCTATCGGCCTTCCTCGAATGCGAAAATGAGAGACAACATCGGACTTTATATAATATATTAGCTAAAAATGTCGAGGAACATGACAGAGATTGGGACCTGTACTTGGGGCCTGCATTGGGAGCGATACGAACACATCACAATGAGGGTACTGGTTTTTCACCATTCTATCTGTTGTACGGAAGAGAACCTATATTGCCAATTGATAATTTGCTTAAACCTCGACGAAAATACATGGGAGAAGAGTTTCACGAGATGATTTTACAAGAAATGCACAAAGCACATATGAGATTGAGAAGCAATATAGTCAAAGCTAGAGAAAGACAGAAAAAGTACACAGATCGAAATACACAACTACAAGAATTTAAAGTGGGTGATAGGGTATACTATAAAAAAAAAACATAGAAGAAATTCCAAGTTTGATAGTCATTGGGTTTCAGGATATTATATTTTAGAAAAATTAGGCCCAGTATCATATTATACCAAGAACCAAATTACAGGGCATCTGGCACGTGCGCATTTGGAACATCTGAGACGGGATGATGAAGAAGATAAAGTTGATAATAATTATTCAGAAGGGCTTTATTCGGAAGGATAACTAGTCAGACGAGTTAAATGTGTGATTCCTCCGGAATCTGAAAAGGTCGTTGAATCAGAACAAACAACAACACCATCCTTATAAGAAGAAACTTGTGAACAGTTAGAGACGAAACCGAAAACTAACACCACTCTTGTGGGAGATGAAAATGAGTGGTACGATGGGTCCAGAGCTGATAGTGTTGAGTCTATGGAGGAGTTAGACGCTCCGTATAATAATACCAGACAAGCATCAAAAAGAAAGATAGATAGACACAAAGAGAGGGAAATCAAGAGAATGAAAAGAATTAGAGAAGGTTCATCCAGCGATGAAGATATCCCGGTTTTAGAAAGGTTATTGAGGAATCAAGACAAACAAATTAGACAAGATGTTGAACGAAAAAAAATTAGAGGCCAGTAACGTAAATGCAGACGAGCAGGAAATGGATGAAGAATCAGAGCACGACGCAGATAATAGTATGAGTGAAGATATTACAAGTCCTTACCAACAAAATAGTGGTGAAGACGCTGATAGAGATATGGCTGTTATAGAGAAAAAAAATTATATCTCAGAAATTTAGAGTTGTTGAAGAATCAAGTAAACGGGAGAGATAGCGTATAGGATGGTGACTGGTGAGAGTATAGCCTGTAAATAGCAGTACACTCTTGGTTTAATAGTTGTCATTTTTGTATTAAAGTTGGATGAAAACCAGGAAAGTTCTCTGTATAGAGACAATCACTGTAGTTGGTGAGAGTATAGGCTGTAGATAACAGTAAACTCTGTAATTAATGGTTGTTATTTTGGTTTGGACATGAATTGGTATTTTTTTAACGAGTAAATAAGAGTTATTTTGTCCGTAAAAGTGACTAATGATGTTTTCCTAAATTGTTGGCTTGATTACTAAGTAATTTTTTTTAGTTAAGAAATGATTGCTATTTTATTTTGTATATTATTTTGAACAATGTCGGGGGATAAACAATGTACAAAAATTAAGGGGGGGGGGGGGGGGGAGGGGGGAGTTGTCCTGTTTTGATTTGTGCTTTGTCTACAATTACTCATGGTTTGTGGTTTCGTTTAATTTGCCTTGTTTAATATTAGCATATTAATTCGATCAGTTATTTTGACTTGCAATTATCAGATTAGAAAAGTGTTATTATATTGCTTTTTATGATTGAGTTAGCGTAAAGTGTTGGTTTTGTTAAGCAATAAAAACAGACCGTTCAGTTATGTGACTTACAAGCGGGTTCAATAAGACTTGTCCTTATTGAATGACCATGTTAATAAGGTCCTGGGGATTGGGTATATCCCGCCATAAAGAAATTACGTTCAGTGCAATAATGTTAGACAACTTTAGAACATAAATACAGATAGCCTTGCCTTGTTGGGAGTGGGTTTAGTCAACCTGGGATAAACATGGAGTAAGTGCCATGAGGTTAGACGTGTAGAATTTGATAAAGAGATATTTTGTAGTATCTGTGGTTGACAAACAACTAGAAGATGAGCTTGCAGGTTTTTAAGAAAAGTAGACGTGGTTAATGCTTATAAATAGTATTTAAGGGTGCTGCATTAGTCAGCAATAACAGAAGCAAACATGGACTGAGCGCCATGTTCAGGATGTGGGGGTTAGCTTAACATGGGGGTGACCATAGATGGGGCTATGGATATCAGTGTCGTAGTAATCCTTTATTACTTTAGTGTCGTCCCTGGAGTGAGGGGAATCAACGCCCACATTTTTATTAACCCAGTATTATTGTCCTAGAGAACCACCAGACTCCGTCCACAAAACTCCGTCAGTCTGCAGACACCTCTTTCTTACTCTCACTCACCCCTGGATCGTGCCCCCTCTCACTCTTCCCCAAAACAACATACTCAACAACTCTAGCTTCAACAAATAAATACAAAATATTTATTAAAGCAAAGAGTGTGTGTGTGAGAAGTGTGTGTGTGTGTGTGTGTGTGTGTGTGTGTGTGTGTGTGTAATGTGTAGAATGTATGTCGAATTCTAATGTGTCTGTAGATTCAGAGCAGCAGATCAGGAGCCAAGTCAGATGATCATCATAGCAAGGGTACGCCACAGCATGATAGTATAACGGAGCGAGTCTGAATGCAAATGTAGCTGAATGTAACTGTAGGAAATCAAGACAACTCCTTGATGATAAATAAGTGTCTGTTTAATTACGAAGGTTCTCTGGTACAAAAATTGTAGACTGCAAATATCAAAGCTTGTTGACAGTTTTCCCACTGATCGTTACTAACCCCCTACGTCAGCACGTGAGCGTCACTCAAATCTCTAACTACCGTGCTCATTCGTGCTCATTCCCTTTCCCCTTGCGCAGCATCTTGCGTACCAAACTAACTAAAGCCCATATAACAGGTCATACTGTTATATTACCTTCCCATCCCAACAAGACTTTTCCCTGAAAAGTCTTAACTCTCAAACCCCAAGTCTATGACCCAAGTCACTTAACCCAAAAATTCCACACAATTTAAATCACCTCTTCTTCATTTCTGTAATATTTTTAAGCAATCCGCTTACATAACTAGCATCAACCCATCTCAACTCCCAACTACAACATTCATATACCTCTAACTCTAACCTGGAACGAACCCTTATTCATTACACTTCTCTCTATCCCAACAATTTATCTTATAGCCAGCAGCTCTATACTTCTTCTTCATTATAATATCCACATACATTATCTGTAAAATCTTACCGTATAATATTCATTCACAAAGCAAGCCGCTTCATTTTATACAATATCGATCTAAATTATGGAAGATTCAGGAATCATACTCTCACAAAATTACTTCTTCCTCAAACCAGTAGCAATCCGCTTACAGGTATTTTACACTGAAAAATTTAAAGCTGTCTCAATTAAAATCTAAATCAGAACTCTTACTTAATACACTTTTCTCTATCTCCCTATCATACAATTCATCTGTCCTTACTCTATACTTCTTCTTCGTTCACCATCAATGCTACTTCTTCTTCTCAATTGCAGGGTTACAAGCTATTCGCTCATACATAACAATATCTGATCTTGACCATAAAAATTAAAAACGCATACATACTCTTCTGAAATACTTCATACTCCGTATTAACATCACCCACAAGTCTATGCCAACAATTCAGTACGTCAGCATTGCTAATTCCCCATTCAACCAACTTGAAACCACTCGTACTAATCACACGATAGGAAGATAAAGAATCGGTGGCCACCGGAGAATCAAAGAACAAGAACTCTTCCTCACAAAACCATACTCACATTTACCCCCCCCCCCCTCCCCCATATCACCCTGAGACTTTATGCAGTAAAGTCTAAAAAAAAAACACTTTCATAACTCCCACAACCCAAATATACCACGACAACAGTTCTACTAGCATCATATCCCTGAAACTCACAAAATTTATGTATATTACTGACTAACACAGTTTGCGCTGATATCCCCAGCATCAAACACCAAAAATATTATCCACGCCTCAATGTCTATTCATTACAGACATTACTCATCTCAAAAGGTCCATTATGGGCCCTACCACTCAAAACGTCCTCTAATATAACCAAATCTCTGATCCTTACATACATCACTCCAGCAACTCAGGAATACTTCATATCAGCTTCCTTATTAATTTCGCTGAAAGCCTCAGCAACCCACTACTACTATTACTGTCCATTTGTTTTGGGTAATACCTCCTAAAACCTCCACTTGTCACTTCATGCCGTTATCAACAGCAATAAAAAATACCACCACTAAACTCATGTCTGTGACCTTCTAAGCTATCTACCCCATCTTATCTCTGTCTATCTATTATAGACATTCCCATACTTTTACTTTATGGCTTTTAAGTCAGGTCCATATGCTGTAACCCAAAAATTAATATCGCTGTTCACTTACTGTAAACTTAACTTCTACTCTTTGTCATTCATCTCGTCCCATGCTGCAATCACAGCACGAACAACAACATTCGTAGTTCATATATTATTAATCCTGCCCCCATGGCTCTCAGTCCATGTTTATTCCAATCGTTGCTGATAACCACAGCCATTACCCTTCATAATTCGCCATACATCATCTAATCCCCCAACTATTGTACTGATATCTACAGTATATGATTACTCTTCGGACTAAAACATGGCATTCAATTCATGTTTTTCTCCTTACCATATTTTCTTAACGTAACTATGTATCCAGAACTCCCAAGGACCCATTAATAAGTCTCTCTCTTTAATATGGACCTGTTTAATTGTCTAACTCCCCACAACTGAACGTCAAACGAAAACTAATTTAAACAGTTAGGGCAACTCAAGAAGTAACATCATTATAACTTTTGCAAATGAAAATTAATAAACAAAGTAATATACTAATATTTAACCAAAGCAAGCTAAATAAACCCACAATTCATGAATAACTGTCAAGACAAATCAAAATAGAACAATATCACCCCTCCCTGGTTTTCAAACATATTTCGTTTATCTCCAACATTTTTCAAAATAAATATATCTAATGAAGTAGTAATCAAATTCACATAGAAATCAACTACTTATTGTAACTAAACAACATTGGTCTCTTATACGGACCAATGTAATATATATCTATTCACTACAAGGAACACAAGTCATGCCTATTCCGCTACTCTTACAACAGTTAAAAAAACAACAACTCAATGCTAGGCCAATTATTAACCTGCATTAATCCCAAAATATATATATATGTTACCTATATATCTCATCATAACGCAGAACAATATCTGTTCCCTCAACAAAAGTCATTAATCAACAAATGACCATACTTTTTCTGGAAGTCAACCATTCATTGATTATCTCCCTTCACAACATTCCATTTCTCACTAAACTAACCCACCGCGACACCACTGCACTTGAAATACTAACCAAACAACTACTGTAAACTACAGTTTAAATTGCTCAATTTACAAACTATCTCAGCACACCACACCTCATCTACTACTCACCAAGGGAAACTGCAAATCAGCACACCTATTTTTTTAACCTAGTTGTTTCCCTTGAATTTGATTTGTACCAACATTCATCCCGTTTACCACGGTGTCTCCAAAATGCTACAACCACCAACGAATGTCTATTTACTATAGACTTCACCAACACATCTAGCTACTAGATTTGTCAATAACTAATTCTACTTTTAAGTCTCTCGTCCACCCGACGCAACTAACGTTTCATTCTCCTAAATCAGTAATTTCCAACATTTCACCACAACAACTCTAAGCTATCCTCAACTCTCTCCTAGCGTTCTCACACCGCGATGGTAGTCAAGCCAGTCACATTTATCGGAACACATTCTATAGTGCTCTATTTATAATACTCTGATGTTCATTTGGCTAACCACATTCTCTCCTTCCCTTGCTTACACCACTCATCTTTCACTACTACTCAAGGTTAATCCTATTTATCGGGACTCTTTCAGAAACAGTAAGCAACACCGCATATGACTAACGACAAATCTCACTCCGATTGGGCAAACCATCTTCTTTCATTTCTCTGTATCAGGCATTCTTGCTTCGACATGTCTCTGCCAACAATACTAAATCTGTTTTATGAAGCGTCATTCAAAACGTTAACTCCCTTTCTGTCAGCCTGTCATAGAATTTTCATTAATTCTGTCCAACACTACACATTCCAACCAAAAGACATCGCACCTTTCCAATCACCTTCTTTATACCTCCCAACTTTCGCATACTCACTTACTCTGTCCTCCACGAAATCACCAGTATGCTTTATCAGCGTCACTACTCAGCCATTCTTCGCATATTCTCACGGCAGTCGTATTTTATGCTTGCTCAAACAGTGACACAAGATATACCAAACGCCCCGTACATGCATGCGCTACTACTACTAATCACCTGACATCGTTCTATCCATGCACTCCAAGCAGAGGGTGTTTCGAAACTTCACTCTTCACTCTCTAATCAGCACGACTAACACAGGTCTGCCTACACGTCTACGTACGCAACGACCACGCATGCCCAAACAATTCGCTTCAACACTCAACGTCCTATCTCCTCGGAACTACGATCAAGCACGCTTAACGCACCATAAAGCACACCATCAACTTCTCACATACCATTATATCATGCTCGTTCAGACAACGCATAAAAAATCATTCAGCTCTCCTCACATCTCTTATAACAATGATTTACTTCTTCGCGCTATTCTCAGGCTATAACATCCGCACTACCCAATCGGTGACTATTCTATGACTCCTTTATACCCCAAGACAACATATGCAATACAAAACAATACTACATCAGTTCTCAACATCACACATCACTTGCAGTGATTCTCCACCATTTTCCACTTTAATCCTCTCCACAACAACACAACATTTGAGCCGGTATAAACCTCATCATACTTAAATTACCCCAAGTTCAGTTACAAAATGCTCAAATCTGCACGTATCAGTTATTTAAATATAACCATGGTCTTATCGATTTCATGAGACTTCTAGCTTTGTCCACCGCTGCTTCAGCTTTCTGCTGTTTTTGTGTTCTACTTTCTACTAGACAAACATCTTTCTTTTTGAAAGTATCTTTTTCTCTCTCTCTTGGTATTCGTCTCCTGGCTTTTGCTACTTTTCTGCCATATATACTGTTATCTTGTTCCAAAGAGTCACTAACTAAAAATTTGCCTGCTTGTCTACCACCAAGCATATCGTACGAGGAAACATCTCCCTTCGAGTCAGGATCTGCTCGTTGTACAATCCTCCCGTTCTTATTCATTCCTTTTAAATCCCTGTCGGGTGTACACTCTATACCAAAATCTAGAGACGACTCAGATTCTTCGGTTCCACACTCATGATTATATATGAGCAAACTTTTTCCATTTCTGGTCCCAACACTCTTTCTAATTTTCTTTCTGCTGTCTTTTGTCTTGGGTTGTCTAAGCTCTGCACAACCTGCCTCCTTAAATGTAACGGTGTCTCTCTTTGTCAGTTTCAACTCAGTTGGTTTTGATTTAGTTTTCCTTTCTGCTTTATCAATCGGTGTCTGAGTACTCTTCTCCACACTACTGACTGTCTGCGTCTGTGCCTCTCTTTTTTGTCTGACACTAAAGACTGAAGATACCTCCTGACTACCCAAAGTCTTGTCTGTGTTTCCTTCTCTGTTTTTCAACTTTTCAACCGAATATCGCAACTGTCTGATCTGTAACCAGTTTTCTCGCAAAGCTCTTGCGTTTTCAGTATTTGAAGGCCAAGACCACTGTTTCTTATACAAATTCCTTTTCTGGCCATTACCAATTCCTAGATTTTTGTTTTGATTCACTACATATCTCTGTGTCTCCCTCTTATCTGCTTTCCTATTTATGTAGCCAATAACTTTAGAATTGTAACCACACTGGTTATCGTTCCTATTGACCGGCTGTCATCTATTGGGCTTGCCTACACCATAATATCTCATACCTGTCTCGTGATCCGTTCGTTCAAGCGTCTGTCTCTTTATCACTTTTATTATAGACGAAATTCTATCTACGTCCATTTTTAAGCTGTCCATCAACTCTGTCACACGTCCTAACTTCCTATAAAAGACTTCCATGGTAGCTCACCAAGCCTTTATGATATAAGCTCTGTTATTTTAAATACGTAGTAACTAGCCTGCATATGGCTCTTCCAACTCCATTTAAAACCTGTGTCAACAAAACCTGTTCTTCTGCCATGTTGCAATATTCTTGTTATATAACTTCACTCAATAGAAATTATTTCAACATTACAATATGGTTAATTATAATTAATATTATTAATATACTTTATGTAAGGATACCCTTGAGGACGTAAGTTTCCCAACATCGTTTTCTTTAAAAAACATCCATCCAATTGACGAGAAGTATACTGTTAATTTCGATCCTGACTCGTCTCTGGCTTCACTAGTGTAACAATCACTTTCACCCCTGGTTGGGCCCGTCTGAACTTTGGCTTCACCCCTGGTTGGGCACGTCTGAACTTTGTCTTCACCCCTGGTTGGGCACGTCTAAACTTTGGCTCTTTCACCCGTGGTTGGGCACGTCTAAACTTTGGCTCTTCGGTATCAATTCGTTCTGGAAACGTCTCTAGCTCGACTCCAGTCAGAAGCAAAGCGATTAAAATGGTCTCTCCTTAGCAAGGCCGGCAACCATTATGCCCACCCGCCTCAGAGAAACCCAATACAGCTGAATCGCACTTTGTAATGAATATCTTCATGAGCGAGAGTTTCTTTTCAAACTTGAGCAAGGTTGATACAAATTCTGAGTCAGCAAAACGATTCTACGGCCGTATTGAAACACTCCCACAGCAGCATTTAGGAGTCTGGAGCTGACTTGACAACAAAGTTCCTTGTGAATAAGAATGTGGAACAGCAGCTCTTGGCTATGATAACGTCGAAGAAGCCATCAGTTTTTGCGTATGACCATGTAAATCAGCAACTCTTGAAAACGGCCACGGCTATGATGATGTGGAAGAAGCCATCAGTACTTCGCGTATGACCATGTAAATCAGCAACTCTTGAAAACGGCCACGGCTATGATGATGTAGAAGAAGCCATCAGTACTTCGCGTTTCTCAGCCCAAGTTAAGAATCCTGGTTATTGAGGCTCCATTTCAGACTATATAACAGAGCGAGTCTGAATGCAAATGTAGCTGAACGTAACTGTAGGAAATCAAGACAACTCCTTGATGATAAATAAGTGTCTGTTTAATTACGAAGGTTCTCTGGTACAAAAATTGTAGACTGCAAATATCAAAGCTTGTTGACAGTTTTCCCACTGATCGTTACTAACCCCCTACGTCAGCACGTGAGCGTCACTCAAATCTCTAACTACCGTGCTCATTCGTGCTCATTCCCTTTCCCCTTGCGCAGCATCTTGCGTACCAAACTAACTAAAGCCCATATAACAGGCCATACTGTTATAATAGCTTAGTACGTGAACACCTCACCCATTGATGCGTCTCTTCTTCCAGACGTTGACTTTCTCCGGGATCCACTGGGTCGACTAGATGCATGATCCTCCGAAAATAGTTATTGTATAACCTTAATCATGGATCTGTCACTCACTGTAAAGACTAAGGTCACTATGACTCAGATAAGTATGGATCTCTGTACCGTGAAAACTAGGTTTCAATGTCACAGGTCTCACATTTGTTCTAATCCATTTTCATAGATTGTCACACACAAACGGTTCTAAAGTACTTCTTCATTGTACTAAATTATTCCACGAGAACGCCATGTTCAATGTTCTTTTCTATTCACTAGTGTTCAGTGGTATGTGGTGAAGAAACGAGTATCACCCAACCTGGGTGAATCCCTATTGTAAATGAATCGTTTATAATGTTTTGCTCAACTGAGCCAGTTTCGTATGTATCCTCTGGATCCTAGGCCCAGTATAAACAGTGCTGATTGTACTTTCTTCTGAGTATTTATTCATATTATAAAATAAAGTGAATGTTCATTTGAGGTTCTTCTTAATGAGAGTTGACCTCCATCAAACCCAGTGTAGAGCTTCCTCATAGACGTAGGGGTACATGTCAGAGAAAGAGACCACATCTGGTGAAGGCCGCCTGATACTTATCCCTACTAGCTGAATGTAGGCCTACTGCCTTGCTCAGAGATTTATCAGTGAACTAAACTCTGTCATGGATCAGAGTGGCTCACCACCTCAATCTGAATCAGATTAAGACAAGGACAGACCAATAGACATAGTGCAGACCTCAGTAGGCACCCCACTGGAAGATCCCACTATTGGACATTTTCCCCATCTCCCAACCCACTACACTATTCTCACCAGCAGAGCTAATTCTTACTTCACTCTAGCTAGTTTTAACAAGGCTACTGCTTATATTAATTAGGCCTAAATATACTATCTATAATACCTTATGCAACACCGCATCACTCCTGGATGGCATCTACAACTTGTCATAAAGACATTTTATTTAATGTTAATTAAATCAAACACATTAGATGCTCTCCGAATTTCCTAACAGCGGTACAGAAACACGTCAGCTCAAGACAACGTTCTTGTCTACACTACTGTACACAAGTCTTGCTTTTGTCAAAGAGCCGGGAGTGTTCCAGTGAAGTTCTTTGAAGTCAATACCTCAGATGTTCCAGGGGCAGATTATCCATTTCAGAATAAGTTCTCTCCCTTTAGTTTAATCAATGCTACAAGAGTAGTTTCCCATTTTCTCTCTACAACAGCCCCCGTATCTCTTTGATGCCGCTGGTCTGCAAAATAATCTTGACATATTTTCTGTCTACCCAATAATTCTCAAGGACGGCAGTGCTGTTTCATCTCCCGACCACTCGTAGTAAACAACTGCAGCTGTGAATCAGACTGTCTGTATTATCTGTATCATCTGATTGTTAATCGGCAGTGATTTCACTACAATCAGCACAACTTATAATTGTCGAAGATTAAGTACAATGAATGCCAAGGGGTAGTAGTTATGTTCATGATAGATGAACAGTGTTATTATAATTTTTGGGTGCTGTGGTTGCAGCATAACCCGGGATAGATATAGCTTGAATGCCAGGGGATAGAAGTTATGTTCATAATATATGAACAGTAATATTAATTTTTTTTTTTAATTTTTTTTTTTTTTTTTTTTGGGGGGGGGGGGGGGGGTGCTGTGGTTACAGCATAACCCGGAGCGAACATGGATTGAAAGCCATAAAGTAGAGGATTGCGTGGAAAAGAGAAGGTCCGTGATACGTGGACAAATAAAGAGAGGAGTTGATAGTATGGAAGTTATGGACATGACCTCATTACTGGTATTTTTACTGTGAATAGCAGCACAACTTGTACTGGTCAGAGATTTTAGATAGTATTTTTACTTTGGTTAATGATATAATATGGAGTTTTTGCTAAAATAGACATGTATGTTGGGTTCCTCACTGTGTTCAGGAAAGAAGTGTAGCGAGAAACATATCATTTTGTCGGATTATAAGATTTATATGAAGTTTTTTGTTGAAAAACTTTATTCCATAAAGTTTCGTATGTACAAGAGAGGATAAATGTTAACGTTTTTCGCTATCTTTTCTATTATTGGTGCGCACCACTTCTCTATTTGTCTATCCTGTGTTGTTTTAATTGATTACGGAAGAGTATGATATGTTGCATTTTTATATTAATGATTTAGATAAAGCATACATGTCCGTAATAACGAAGTACTTGTGACCTGGTGGAAGAGAAGAAGAAGTATTAAAGGTCTATAGATATGGTGGACTGTTATCATGTCTGAAAAATTTGCGGTTAGCTATAAAAATTTCCATGAATCTTGGGTAAGGCGCTGGCAAATAGCGGTTAGCTAGTTCCATGCGTGGTTGAAAAGAGCCAGGAAGGGTGTAGGTTATGATGTAGATTTTTAGAATGTAGAGGTTGAAGATGTTGGATAGGTTTAGGTTTAAGACTTTTCGGGGAAAAGTCTTGGTTGGGTGAAGTAGGTATTATAACAGAGTATCTCTAGTGGGGGATTTGGCTTGGTGTGCAATGGGAAGATTATAGGCACGGATGGGCACTTCACTAAGGGGTAGGTAGGGGTGGTCATCCTATGACAAGCATCTAGGGAACGAAGTCAGTTGTGACCGCACTACATCAAGTAAGGTCGCATGATGTTGTGGGCACCACCTGGGGTGAGAGATAAACCCGACTATAACATCATTTTGATTGTTTGTACTCCAGTATTTTGAACGTGAAATGATACAACTTCCAATAAACTACGATTTAATCTGAGACGGAATTAGAGTGTCATCTGTCAGTGTCGTCCGTCTGAACCACCTCCTCCTGCATCTGCTATACACTGGTTACAGTTATTCTGTTAAAAGCCAGAGATACTGACACACACAACAGATGCTGTGACAAACTACATGTATGACACACACAATATATACTGACTACTATAGAAAACAAACATTCGGACCTATCACATATATCGACATAGCATACCCATTATCAGTGAACATTGACAGTTATACTTATTGACATAGCATACCCATTATCAGTGAACATTGACAGTTATACTTAGACGCACAATGAATACAGTTATGTCCTGGGTGTGGCAAAACTATAAAGATTAGGTTTTCAAGGACCTAGTTCACAAAAAGCGTATCAATAGATATTTAAGTAATGTAAGATCTGGAATGTTGTCAGGTTGTATTTTGTATCCGGAGTCGTGGTTTCGCAAGGCCAGAAGGCTTTCACACATGCCCTTTGGTTATTTGTTCGCTTCCCCACCGTGATCACACCATTCAACAAATGCCTACTGGTGTATAAAGCTACGAGTCTAGCACCATAAATGCAAAACGCGTCAAGAGGTGGACAGGGATCCTTTACTTGTTGCTTAAATTTCTATCAACTAGTGTGGCTCCGTCAGCTTTTCGAAGATATCCAGGTTAAACCACATACCCACCGATTTGGTTTTCTGCACTGTTGATAGAGAGAACAATCATGGGATAGACTACAGTAAACGAAAGATTGCCATGACTTTGATCCGGGTTTAATCCCCAGGAAGTGAAAGTAAACGACCTCTTTTAACGCAATCACTCGTATGGAGTATGTCGTGCTAGCTGTTTAGTTACAAAATACATATGGCAGGGATATGGCGTAGAGAAGGCGATCGCGGGCAAACTGCAAGAGCACGTAAACATGTGTAGACCACTCGCAAGACGACTGGGGAGTTATCGACCAAGAAAACACACTTGGACAAACGTGGCCACACTGGGTTATCATGTCTATGAAGGATTTCAAACAATATAAAATAACACAAAGTAGTGCAGCTTTACAGAACACAAATATGGAAAACACAGGATGTTGTGGGATCTAGCTTTCATCAGCAAACATGCATTGTTTGTCCATCAAGAATGATGATGACCATTCATTTCATCCAGTGGGGTTGAAAGTATGGAGCCGTGGGTTCTAAGATGGCTGATAAGGCCTATTCTGGCTCGAAATGTTCTTTGACAGTGTGGACAAAGAATGCTTGACGTTTCTGGAGGAGGATTTCCTGCAGTGGTTTTTCTGTCCTGCCTTTTTTTTTACAGCTCTTGCAGTTCTGGTTGCCTCACACATGACAGCACCCTTGTGTAATGATGCACGCCACGAATTTAAGTCTCTGGCTGCAGTCTCCCAGGTGTCATGATGAATTCCAAAAGCATTCAGAGAGATTTTCAGAGGGTCTTTAAAGCGTTTCCTCTGGCCACCTTGGGAGCGTTTACCACAACGCAGTTCGCTGTAAAAAATTCGTTTAGGGAGCCTGTGATCTGGCATGCGAGTC
The DNA here is from genome assembly GCA_963921405.1 of Cepaea hortensis. Classification (NCBI taxonomy): domain Eukaryota; kingdom Metazoa; phylum Mollusca; class Gastropoda; order Stylommatophora; family Helicidae; genus Cepaea; species Cepaea hortensis. Next base: position 103,926,271 of record OY992879.1, on the reverse strand, counting down.
AAGTGACCAGCCCAGCGAATCTGATTCTTCATCAGTAGAGTGTGAATACTGGGCATGGATGCTCTTTCTAGGACTTCAGTGTCTGGGATCTTGTCTTGCCATTTAATCTTCAGTAGCTTCCTTAGGCAGACTGTGTGGAAGTGGTTTAATTTCCTAGCGTGTCGCTGATAAACAGTCCAGGTTTCACAAGCATATAGCAGTGTCGATAATACAACTGCTTTGTAGACTTTTAGCTTTGTTTGCAGGCTTATTCCAGTTCTGTCCCATACATTCTTGCACAGTCTGCCAAAGGCCACACTGGCTTTGGAGATTCTTGCATTCACTTCGACATCAATTGTGGCAGCTTGTGGCACAGTGCTGCCAAGATAGGTGAATTTGTCCACAACACTTAGTCTATGACCATTCACTTTGATATTCGGCAAAGTGTGATTATTCCCTGGAGCTGGCTGGTACATAAGTACAGTCTTCTCCAAGTTGATATTGAGCCCAAAGTTGGCACAGGCATGTGAGAAAGCTGTAACATTATGTTGCATGTCCGCCTCTGAGTTGGCGTATAGAGCGCAATCATCAGCAAACAGGAGCTCTCTGACGGTGTCGCTGTTAATTTTGGTTTTAGCTTTCAGCCTTCTGAGATTGAATAACTTTCCATCCATACGGTAGTTGATGTCTATTCCAATGTCGTCGTTCTTGAAGGCATTCATCAACATGTCTGAAAACATGAGGCTGAACAGTGTTGGTGCCAGGACACATCCTTGCTTCACTCCATTGGTGACAGGAAAGGGTTCAAACAGTTCACCATTTTCCTGTACTCTTGCCTGCATACCATCATGAAATAGCCGCACTATTTGGACAAACTTTCGTGGACAGCCATATTTTGCCATGATGTTCCGCAGTCCTTCTCTGCTGACTGTATCAAAAGCCTTGGTAAGGTCAACGAAAGTGGAGAACATTTCGCAGTTCTGTTCCTGACATTTCTCTTGCAGCTGCCTTGCAGCGAAAATCATGTCAACAGTTCCACGTTCTTTTCTGAAGCCACATTGACTCTCAGGAAGAAGACCTTGATCGAGATGGGCCGTGAGGCGATTGAGAAGAATTCTGGCGAGTATCTTCCCTGCAATTGAAAGCAAGGAGATGCCTCGGTGGTTGTCACAGGATTGGCGGTTTCCTTTACGTTTGTAAAGGTGGACAGCAAACAAATACATACACAAAACACAACATATAATCACGGAGAAGACACTACGGTGACTACATTAAGGCACACGAACGGAATTAGAAGAATGAAAAGATTGACCTCATTGCGGCGAGTGTTTATTCCTTATGACTCTGTCTCTTTCCACAGGACGACCTGCCGAACGCGTCGCACAGAGAACGAACTCCGTAGCTTCGGCGACGACCCCCAGGAGTCTCCCAGAACCGAATGCTGGAGTCCGGAATCGAACCCACAACCTGCAAAACGCTAGGCAGACGGCGTAACCACTTCGTCACAGAGGCTGCCATTTTTATTGGGAGAAGAGGCAGGGGTGGACCGGCACGACGGCGGCCACAGAACATTCTAGACACCTTGGACATGAGGGTGTAAAAAAAAGAGGGGGGGGGGGGGAATAGATAGCAAGAGAAGGAGAGACTTTCTAGCTCCAAGAGATGAGAGCGCCGTTCTTTAAGCCCATCTACTACATGCTGATAATCATCATCAGGTGTCATGCTGATAAGTGTGGGCGGTCATGTTTCACCATCTCACATGATCACCAGAGTCGTTGATCAGCTTAGTGCTCTTGTCTCGGCTACGTGGTCAAACCATCCAGATGCTGACTTCTCTGCCTTCCATTTGTTCTTTCCCCCTCAATTTTTCCAGCTGTCACTAAGTTCTCTAGTTTATTTCTTCTCAAACGTGTCCAAAAAAAGTTTACGTATATAACGTATAAGTTTATGGTTTGCAATTGCTTCTTGTAGGACTTGCTCATTAGTTGTTATGCTTGTACATAGTATAAATAAATATAAAATTAAAATATAAATTTTGCGTGTGGATTAGCTTTCCCTATTATCAGTGTCCCTCACTATCAAAACTAACAAACCCATTCCGACTTCAGAGGTGCTTGTAATTTACGTTCCCAAGTCAAGAACGAGAAGTCAACATTTTAGTCCAATTTACCGGTGTAGGGGTTGAACCCCTTACTTCAGCATCAGCACGCCTGATATTTAAGAACGAGCGTTCTTTTTCATTTGGCCATGCTGACCAGTTTCTATAATACCGTTAGGCCTACCCCGTTCAACCTCAACGAGAAGCTATATCAGGGTCCATCCCTGGCTTAGATGAATAATCATGTGACTGAGTTAGCCAAACATAGGGTTGCGAGATACGTGGGTACCAAAAGGAGGAAGGACATAATAAGACAAAAAGGAGGACATAATAAGACAAAAGGGAGGACATAATAAGACAAAAAGGAGGACAAAGGAGGACATATTGAATGTTTCATTTAAATCGTTTCAGATTAAACCCACAATCAGTACAATTTTATTACAATAGCTGCCAATAAGTGTATCTTACTCTTAGTGAATCGACCACGAAACAATCATGTTAAAAAATAAATATAAATTCAATGGAGACCTTTTTCAAAATGCTAAAAACAATTATTTAAACTGCCGATTGTAAATTATTACCTTATGATCTTTATTAATTACGCAACATATTTCTCGGAGGAGCCAATTTTTCGTAGAAGATCCTCGTTAGCAATCACATATGCATAAAACTGTTCACAGGTAAGATTCTTCAAACTGTACTTTGTGAGAATGATGCCCTTTACAGAGTCGAGTAGAGTCTGTTCTTTTCCTTTGTCCATTGAGCATTAATCAAGGAGAACACTCTTTCCGCATTGCCATTGTGTCCAGGGATACAGAAGAATACTTCACAAATTTTAAGTAACTCTGAAAAGCAACATGCATTTGGGCAACTTTGGAAAAATAAACTCCACTGTTCATGCAAGAGTCTTTCAAAAAACTGTTCATTCTCGTCTTGCACAAATGATTTAAGATTGCAGTATTGGTCAAATAATTGCACATCATCTGCAATAATACCCTTCTCTTTCAAATACAATATACTTGTCTAAAGGTCATCAAATGTACAGTCTTTGATTTTATTTAACTACACCCAACCAAAGAACTGAAATTCATCAACAGGTTTCAACCACTTTTCTAAGTAACTAGGCATGCTTCATACACCAACCTAACATTAACATTTTGACCATAGAGACTACAGCATTGGTAGTGTTGCCGAAGAGCAACAGTTAGATTCAAATTATACAAATAATTGGTGTTTCACATTTGGTATAAATAGGAAAATGAAATAAATATTATTCAGTAATGGGTTTTAACAAATAATGTAAATACACGGTAGAGTGTAGATACATTGTAAGTTGTAAGAACAATACATTAAAAATGATAACATAAAATATTTAAAAAGCCGGACATTTTAAAGGTTTTTAGCTTTGCCTGCCGGGCGGAGGACACGAGGCTAAAAAGGAGGACATGTCCTCTCTTTGTCGGATGTCTGTCAACCCTAGCCACACATAGCCGCTGCCCACGGTTTTACCCTCTCGGAATATTAATTTGAAGGTGATTGTTGTCCATAAGGGGTAATGGCTTTAACTGATCTCTGATAATAATATGATAATCTATATTTATATAAAAGAGAATCTCCGTCTGTCTGTCTGTCTGTCTGTCTGTCTGTCTGTCTGTCTGTCTGTCTGTTTGGTATGTCCTTTATGCGTTCGCGAACGGTTCATTCCGATTAAGATGAAATTTTCTAATCATTCCCGTGCTGCCAACATATTTTCTTATTATTATTTAATATTAATTTACATTATATAATGTATATATAGCGAGGGAACATAACTTCTAATAGAATTGCTGTATATGTAAAATTTGTTGCATATTTCTCAAATAAGTGGACCTTTTCGCTACAGTTATCTTCCCCCTCACTCCTCCTCTTCCTCACCTTCCTCCTCCCCTTCTCCTCCCCCTCTTCTCCCCTCCTCCTCCCTCCTCCTCCCCCTCCTCCTTGTTCTCCTCCTCCTCCCCTCCTCCTCCTCCTCCTCCACTTCTCCTCCTCCTCCCCCACCTCCTCCTCCCCCCTCCTCCTCCTCCTGCTCCGCCTCCCCTCCTCCCCCTCCCCTCCTCCTCCTATTCCCCTCCCTCCTTCTCCTTCTCCTCCTCCTCCTCCCACTTCTCTTCCTCCTCCTCCCCTCTTCCTCCTCACTCCTCCCCTCCCCATGCTCCCCCTCCCCATCCTCCTCCTCCCCCTCCTCCTCCACCTCCTCCATCTCTCCTCCTCCTCCTCTCTCCTTCTCCTATTCCCCCTCTCCTCCTCCCCTCCTCCTCCCTCCCCCTCCTCCACCTCCCGTCCTCCCCCTCCTTCTCCTCCTCCTCCCCCTCCTCCTCATCCTCCTCCCCCTCCTTCTCCTCCTCCTTCTCCTCATCCTCCCCCTCCTCCTCCCTCTCCTCCCCCTCCTCCTCCCCTCCTCCTCCTCTTCCTCCTCCCTCCTCCTCCTCCCACTCCTTCTCCTCCCCTCCTCCTCATCATCATCCCCTACTCCTCCCCTCCTCCCTCCTCCTCCCTCTCCTCCTCCTCCCTCTCCTCCTCCCCTCCTCCTCCCCCTCCTCCTCCTCCTCCCCCTCATCTTCCCCCTTCTCCTCCCCTCCTCCTCCTCCTCCCCTCCTCCTTCCCCGCCTCCTCCTCCCCCTCCTCCACCCTCTTCCTGCCCCTCCTCCACCCCTTCCTCCCCCTCCTCCTCCCCCTCCTCCTCCTTCTTTTTCTTCTTCTGCGTTATAATATATAATGATAAAATCTTTAAGGCATTTTCAAAGTTTTCATATAAATAATGCATCTATTTTAAATACATGAACATTTTCTAACTCATTTTTTTTTTTTATTTCTCTTCGACATCTATACAGTCATCCCAGCATTTATTGCGTTTTCGTGATATCTTGGTAAGTTCGGTAGTTTCAGATTGCCCTATTTAGTTATTGGGATGAAGATTGTTCTGTTCCAATCTGTTCGCCATATTTCCGGTAACGGGATCTGGAGCTTATATGGCTACTTATATGAATTAAATGAGACGCTCCCCACCAGGAACTGGGCGAGGTCGGGCAGGGTCGTATTTTTTTGGAACGGGAACGGGAGCAGGGGCCGAATATGAATTAAATGAGACGCTCCCTGCCAGGGGCTGGGCGAAGCCGGGCCAGGCTTCTTATTTGGGAACGGGAACGGGAGCAGGGGCCGAATATGAATTAAATGAGACGCTCTCCGCCAGGGTCTGGGCGAAGCCGAGCCGTGTCGTCTTTTTTGGGAATGGGAACGGGAGCAGGGGCCGAATATGAATTAAATGAGATGCTCCCCGCCAGGGACTGGGCGAAGCCGGGCCGGGTCAGACAGACAGACAGACAGACAGACAGACAGATAGATAGATAGATAGATAGATAGATAGATAGATAGATAGATAGATAGATAGATAGATAGATAGATAGATAGATAGATGGATGGATGGATGGATGGATGGATAGATAGATAGATAGATAGATAGATAGATAGATAGATAGATAGATAGATAGATAGATAGATAGATAGATAGATAGATAGATCCCCGCCAGGACCTGGGCGAAGCCGGGCCGGGTCAGCTAGTCTATATCTATAAAAGAGACTGTATGTTTGTGGTTAGGGATGTATTTGCTGCGTTCGATAACGGTACATCCGATTGAGATGAAATTTTCTACACGTCTTCCTTTCATTGCAGTGCAATCAACTGTAATAGTTTCTTAGGGGGCAATCATATATTTACTTACTAAAATTTCATTTTGTAATTACATGACTTAACATAAGAAATATTCTATAAAGGGATATAACTTTTAGTAGCATTGCTATGTCTTAGGTTAAGTCCCCTGGCTAAATCAAATCAAATCAAATCAAAAGCTATAGATAGCTAGCTAGATAGCTAGATAGCTAGATAGATAGATAGATAGATAGATAGATAGATAGATAGATAGATAGATAGATAGATAGATAGATAGATAGATAGATAGATAGATAGATAGATAGATAGATAGATATATAGATAGATAGATAGAGAGGGTGGAATAGACGGAGGGAGAGACGTACGGGCAGGCAGACAGACAGACAGCCGGGTCGACAGATAGACAGACAGTCGGGAACGGGAACTTATATGACTACTTATATGAATTAAAAGAGATGCTCCCCACCAGGGACTGGGTGAAGCCGAGCCGGGTCAAACAGACAGACAGACAGATAGTCGGGAACGGGAGCTTATACGACTACTTATATGAATTAAATGAGATGCTTCCCACCAGGAGCTGGACGAAGCCGGGCCGAGTCAGACAGACAGACAGACAGACAAACAAGCAGACAGACAGACAGACAGGCAGGCAGGCAGACAGACAGACAGACAGACAGACAGACAGACAGACAGACAGACAGACAGACAGACAGACAGACAGACAGACAGACAGACAGACAGACAGACAGACAGACAGACAGACAGTCGGTAACGGGAATGAGAACTTATATGACTACTTATATGAATTAAATGAGATTACCACCACCAGGAACTGGGTGAAGCCGGGCCGGGTCCATCCGTCCATCATGTGCCATGCCGGTAAGCGTGGGCGGTCATGTTCTGCCATCTCACCCGATCACCAGAGTCGTGGATCAGCTCCGTGTTTCTGTCTCGACTATGCCACAAGGCCAAGCCATCCAGGTACTTGCTTCTAGGTCTTCCCCTTGGTCTGTTCCCCTCGATCTTACCAGTTGTCACCAAATTCTCCAATCCATTTCTTCTCATAACATGTCCAAAAAATTTTGACTGTCTACGTCTAATTTCTCTAATCAATTTACGATCTTCATTTGTTTCTTGAAGGACTTGTTCATTGGTCTTTCTGGCTGTCCATGGTATTCTTTGACTTTTCCTCAGAAACCACATCTCTACAGCCATCAGATGTTTTTCAGCCTGACTGCTCATTGTCCACGCTTCACAATGAGCGGGCTCATTGTCGGGCCGGGTCAGCTAGTATATAATATAGAAGTCCCAGCTTACGGGATTTCCCGAAAATCAGAATCAATTCCCCAGTAAACAGGAGTTCTATTTACGTTTCTGTTGGTGATAATGTGTCGTGACCTACTTCCTGCTCGCTCTAGGCTATAAATATGTCAAGTTCTGCACACTCATACAGCTGTACAGCTGTACAAGCAGCACAGCCGCAAGCCTTATGCACTAGTAATACAGACTGTATACACATGTGTATGCTCGGCAATGCTAGGGATCCAATTCTCTTCCACGCAGTACGGAATGCTAGAGAAGTACAGAGTTCTATATCGTGTGTATTGTTATAATTTACACCGTGTGCATTCACACTGTTCTTTTTTTTTAGTGAATTAGTCGACTCCGTGTGGCGGAATACGCTACGTGATTTTACAGTTGCTCTGTGCCGTGGGCTAGACACAACACATTGAAATATCACGCATAGACTCTTGTTTTAATCAACTGTGTACGATTATGATTCGCTTCAGCTTACATGGTCTTTACCCATGCATTTGTATGTGTACCAGACAATGTTTAGGCTGCCCTGGGAACTGGCCTTATGTGCTGTGACCTAGAATAAGTGAGAGCCTAATACTTCACATCCCAACAGCAGTATCAGATTTGGGACTACATTTACCTTTATTTATGTCGGTGTGTGTTATGTATGAGAGAGAGAGAGAGAGAGAGAGAGAGAGAGAGAGAGAGAGAGAGAGAGAGAGAGAGAGAGAGAGAGAGAGAGATGATAGTGTCGTTGTGAGACGTCATTACTTACAGCCTAGAAAAAATTATAAATGCATCAGATACTACTGAAGTCGGAGTGGGTTCGCCTGATGGCGAGGGACACTGTTAGTAGGTAAAGCTAATCCACAAGTAAAATTAAGTCCAGCACTACTACTATAGTGTGTATGGACTACGCCTGAGTTCAAAGCGAGGGAGCGCAAAAATAAAAAAGAAGCATACATCAGAAACCACAAGCCATGAAAGAACTATTTTTAGGTTTTGGGTAGCATTGCCAGTGTTTGAGGGATGATTTCAGATTTTTGTGCGCCCCAAAATCACCGCCCGTATCATCAAATTGACATGTGCGTCCAGGTCACCCAGCCTAAAATGTGTACCATGAAATGTATTGGGAAGTAAAGGTATCCGGCATGATACCGATTAATCTATAGAAGTATGGGTCTAGCGCCACATGTCCAACGTGTAAAACAGAACCTCTGTGGGTATGTGAAGTGTTAGAATCGCCACATTTTGATGGCCAGAGTGTTACTAGAAATAATTGGTCAGTATTTCCCTCCCATAACGAGCGCCGAGAGCTGACATCGAACTCTCCACTCACCGCGCTGAAGCCATTGTCCACGTAACGTCATGGCCATTACATCAGCTTGCCTGCTTCATTAAAAATAGACTGTTGGTTAGTCATTAAACTACGTACATGGTAACATGACTGTGGCTAGGTCGACCAATACAGAAGGGTTTTACTTCTCTGGTTCTTCTGACGACATCGAAACAGTGAATCCACATTAGAAGCAAGTGTTTTATTTATTTGTTTGTTTGTTATATAGCAATATGGGGCTGTTTCCTCTTCTCGTCAATATCCAGAAATGTTTTACGGTGACTATCATAGAGTTCGGGAAAACTGTCTGGTGCTTCTGACAATCCGCAGATTCGATGAGACGAAGTCGTTAGTATTGGTTATAATTTAATTGAGATATGTAGAGTATCTTATGCATTAAGTCGCTATCAATGAATGTAAGAAAGAGAGTGCTAAAATGCTGTATAGAACCAGTTTTGCTGTATGACAGCGAATCTTGGAATGTAAATGAAAAATTAGGAAGAACTTAGAAGCAACAGAGATGGGGTTTTTAAGACGAATGTTGCGAATTCCTTGGACTGCCAGAGTAACTAACAACGATTGCCTGAAAGAGGGTAATGAAACTAGAACACTATATACAACAATAAGATAGAGACAAAGAGCTATCTTTGGTCATGTGATGAGAAGAGAGGCATTGGAGAACATCGTGACAACTGGAAAGATCGAGGGGAAGAGAGGCAGAGGCAGAATAAGAGAAATGATGCTGGACGGATTGAGACGGTGGCATGGAGGAATATCATCAGCAGAGTTGATCCAGAACACCAAAGACCGAGATATGTGGAGAGCCATGAACGCCTACGCCAGCCGGCACGGCACTTGATGATGATGAAAAGCAAATGATCTGACATACTGTGTGGCACTGTAGCGATAAAAAGTTAGTTGCGTGTCCTTCACAGAACATCGCAATTAACTCCAGCATTTTTACTGTGATTTATTAAGCATTTTTTACTCTTAGCAGTTTGCTGTTGCTTTTTGAACAATATGCTCTCATACAATCGAAATCAACGCATGGCATATATGATATAGATATTATAGGGGAAAGTGAACAAAAGACATTGGAAATATTGACTCACTTAAAGGAAAAAGCCCAACAGATGGGCCTGGTTATCAACCAAGATAAGACAGAATATATGGTAATTTCAAGAGAAGGAATGGCTAAAAACTCTGGCCACATACAAATAGATAATATGACCATTAAAAGAACGGAAACATACAAATACCTAGGTACAATCGTCAACTGCTCCAACATCATAAGGGAAGAAATACAAACTAGAATCAATTCTGGAAATAAGATATACTATGCACTACAACATCTATTACAATCAAATACGCTATCTCGTAACACCAAGATCACAATATACAAAACACTGATCAGACCAGTTGTGCTGTATGGCTCTGAAACCTGGAGTTCAAACAAAGGAGACGAAGCCTTGCTACAAACTTTTGAGAATAAAGTTTTAAGACGCATCTTTGGACCCATTAGGGATACACAAAGTGGACAGTGGAAAAGAAGAAGTAACAAAGACATTTATGATCTGTTTAAGTCCCCGCTAATCACTGGTATCATGAAGGCTAATAGACTATAATGGCTGGGGTATATAGAAAGAATGGAAGATAATAGGGAAACAAAACTCGCTTACACTCAGGAAATAAATGACCGTAGACCCCGAGGTAGACCAAGAAGACGGTGGAGAGATAATATATATATACAGACCTACAAGCACTTGGAATCAACAATTGGCAAGAATGGAGAGACGAATGGAGACGGATTGTATCTGCAGCAAAGAACCTCAATGGCCCGGAACGCTGAAGAAGAAGAAGAAGAAGAAGAAGAAGAAGAAGAAGAAGAAGAAGAAGAAGAAGAAGAAGAAGAAGAAGAAGAAGAAGAAGAAGAAGAATCACGTCAGATGGCAGATGCGTAACATAAATTGCCAAGAAAAAGCTGCAACTTGAAAGTGAAAAGACTTTTATGTTAAAAGTCCCTATGATTTAATGTCACAAAGAGACTAGTGAAATGATGTCTGGAACCTGTTCTATTTGCCAGTGAATCTTGGAATGTGAATGAACAAATTCTGACGTGCTTGATTGACAATCATGACCAAACATTTACAGCTAAACATGAACTTGTAAATAGAGGCTGATTTAGAACACGTTCAATAAGAGTTAACCTTTTTGATTTCTTCATTTGATTGATGAGGTTAAGTATGGGCTAATGTACGAAATATACTGTGACTTATATATATATATATATATATATATATATATATATATATATATATATATATATATATATATATATATATATAACCTATACTTAAATAATCGGATGTATTGTTTTCATGTGGAAATAATAGTATCTTAGCCCACAGTTAGTTCAAATATGAAACCTCGTGTCCTGCGAACAATACTATGATTTATTGTTAAATCAAGTCACAGGAATCACACTGATGATACTGTCACAGAGAACGAACGAACGAACGAACGAACGAACGAACGAACAAACTTTATTTTCAAAGGGTTAAGAATTGGGCACGCAGGCCCGTCTAACATTCTGCCCTTCTATCACTCTCTTTCATACATTATTTCATTCACACATCATTAAAGGTTAACAGAGAACAGCAACAATATAAAAGATATGCATTATAAAGGCATGGGCAAAATGCGAACATCAAAATTACACGACACAGTAATATTAGATAATGGTCTGACACTTGTTATTAGCCATGTGGAATATACTGGCCTACCAAAAGGGGACTGACTGTTATACTGGGGTTTTGTTATTATTATTATTATCTCTATCATTAAGGGGGAAGGTAATCCGTACTGAGATAGTGTTCGAATTATTTGCGATTATATGCATAGGGATTGGTGATGTCTTTGATTTCTTGTGGAAGATTGTTCCACAGCTGAGCTGCAGAGTACGTTAAGCTTGTTTTGTATAAGTCAATCCTAGGCTTCGGAATGTGTAATATATTTAAACGTTTACTGTGTCTAGCAATATATTTAAACAATGGCCAAAGGTAATTTGGGGCATTCCGATGCAGGATTTTGTGAATTAGTTTAGCTTTATTGAAAAGCAGGCGTTTGCGGAGAGATGTGAAATGACCCGGTTCAAAAGTCACACATGCGCACTCACAACCACACAACACACACACACACACACACACACATATATATATATATATATATATATATATATATATATATATATATATATATATATATATTACGTGAAGCCATTTTAAGGTAGATTCTCCAGCTTAATGCCTCACAACCTTTAATTCTCAAGGACATGTGAGAGATCCATGTCGTCAGGCTGGATTGATCAGTCAGTAAGCTGTATGCGTTTAGATACAAATCTTCGCGATAACGAACAACACTAGACAAGTTGTGTGTGTTGCTATTACAGACAGTAACAATTATACAAGTCTATCATGTCCGTCATTAAACAAGTAGAAGGGTCCTCTTAACCGTATTGGGTATATGGTGCTGGTGCCATATTTGTATAGAATAACCCTCACTCGATGGATGATGTGATTCCGTAAACTTTCTTGTTAGCCATTTTAGGCCGGGTCTTTCTGGAAGCCCAGGTCAATTTTTAACCCCCACTCACCCTTTTTCGATGAGGATTCGAGCACATAACCACGGGGTCGGGGGACAATCCACAGCGTTAACGCGACTCCTCTATCGTGCCTGACCCCATTAGAATTCGTTATGGCTCAAAAGTGGTCCATGGTATATAATAAACTGCGTAGACTATATACAGTGTGGACTTGTTACGTAAACTATGCAGAAAGTGCATTGCTCTTTTGGTGTATTCAGTCCTCAATGTTGCAGTTTCTACAGTAACAGTTCCGTTGCTAGAGAACGATGTCTTCGTCTGCAGAAATGCGCGCTGAACATCCTTCTAACCAGACAGGAGAAACACACACAAGATGGAGGGTGAACGGAAAACTTCTGCCCTTAAAGATGTATTACTTCTTCTTTTACGGAGGTAAGGATGTTGTGATTTTCTACCCTTAAGTTACAATAGAATCACGGTATCAGATCTTTTTTGAGGTTTTTTGCTATCACGCATGTGACATTGTAATTACAGTGACAGAATCATGCACGAAGACTGTTGAGTTCTGAATAAACAGATAACCTACGTAAGCTGTTCGGAATGTAAATATAGACATTAGCCATTAGGTCAGGTCACTGTGCTAGAAGCTGTTCTACTTTATGTTATCGTTATATTTGTTGAAACATTTTTTAGCTGATCAGCATTCACACATTTTCTTAGATCAATTATATTGGAGGTATCCAGTTTCTAAATTAGGTCACTCATCACTTCTACCACTAAATGTTTACGCCTACTCCTTTTCTCCCTCATCTTTCTCCTCCTCTTATTCAGCCTCATTCATATTCTTATAATAATAACTATCGTGGTTATTTATTCCTCATCCATCTTGTTGTTGTTGTTGTTGTTGTTGTTGTTGTTCTTCTTCTTCTTCTTCTTCTTCTTCTTCTTCTTCTTCTTCTTCTTCTTCTTCTTCTTCTTCTTCTTCTTCTTCTTCTTCTCCTTCTTCTTCTTCTTCTTCTTCTTCTTCCGCCTCCTCCTCCTCCTAGTCCTCCTCCACTTAATCTTCCTCCTCTCCTGCTTCTCCTAATCATTTTTCTTCTTCTTTTGTTCATCCTCCTTCTTTATCTTCGTCTTCTTCTCCTTCTTCCTCCATCTCCTCATCCTCCTGATCTTCCCAATCCTTCTTCTCCTTCTCATCCTTCTTTATCTTCTTGACACAATGATCGTAATAACCACTGTTGCTTTTGTGATAGCACGAAGATGAGAGATGAGAGAGGGAAGTGGAGGAGGAGAGAATAAAGAATTGAAAGATAAAGATTGTCCGTCTTCCGGTTGTAGAGATAACCACTGAATTGTGATTACCCTTGGTTTTATCTACCAACCTCACAAGTATACAGGTATGCAGGTCACGAATACAACACTATCCTAACCGACAATAGTACAGGCACTCATAAGAATAAGTTAACACTGAACCAAGTTTATTTGCTTCTCAAAAGACATTACAAAGTATACAAAGTGTCGTGCGGTAATAATTCAAACAATTATGGAAGAATGCTGTCAGGTAACTAGCATCGAGGTAATACCATCAAACTAAGGAATTGCACGCAATTAAACCAATAGCTAGTCACATATCAATCAGGAGAATATAATAATAAAGTATGCAAGTCTGACAAGAAAGTATATAAATCTACTAAGGATGCACACAACCAACTTCCACCGTCAAATGACCGCCCACTAGTTTACCCAGGCAATCGATCAAGCGACAACCTGAAAATTGAACAAAAAGACACCCTTGACTATGTGAACAGTATCATCGGGTGTCATCAACCTACTGCTCACCCTTGTCTTCAGCTATGTGTATTGACATCGGGTCAGTGATATTCCATCACTGCCTGGGCGGTCGTACACCACCAACCAGTGTTCCCTGATGCCAACATCAACCCATAAATCCCCAAACACTTCAACATGTGTAATAATTATGTGACCTTATTACAATATCCACGCCGAAACTGACAGTCTTTCCACAGTGGACAGACACATATAATTAGGCAGTGGGACAACCCTCAACAACAACTCCCGATCCGCTTGCCCACACTGGCCGGGTTTCCCCGCGCCAGACACATAACACAACAGCTGATAACTGGTCGTCACATTTCAACAACTACATCAGGTAAACCCCAACAACAACACTTTTTTCCCCGAGGCCGACAACACAATACGCCAGTGACATGTACTAGGGCCATGTCTCATTGTCATTGGCGCCATCGTCGTCCTCAATAGCATGTGTATATTCATTCTCAACAACATAAATTCCCCTTGTCATTAATCACAAAACAATCAACACATCATAAACATAGCAATCGATCAATAATAACCTGTATCCCCTAGTGACTCCAACTCCCATAACGTCATCATCCTTGCGTATATCCTAGCCATTATCATTAACAACATAACTCTACATCATTAACAATATCATTGCAGTTTGGTACCCCAACAGTAATTATAAGACAACAAGATGGGACACCGGTACTGCCCACCAATCACATATATGAAATACTCTTTCACACTAAAACTCCTACAATCATTATAATCTTTTGCAGTACATAAGTCCACTCATGATTACCCATCATTATGGGCCGTCAACATCGACTACATAAACCCACACAACTATAAACACAAACCCATGTTGACAACATAGATTAATATCACGCCTAACAACACCCTAGTTATGATAATTGATAAACGTGCCTCTTCATCCATCCCCGCAGTATAGTTTGTCGTCTTTATAAGCCAATCTCCTTCAATATTCAGCTCTTGAAGTATGGACGCACGTTTCCTTTTCTCTACCCAGGATATATCCCCCCAATCTGTCTGTAACGTTTATATCCAAAGGCATTCCTGTCCCCTTCAGCTCACTTAGTGCTCGTCCAGTTGTATCTATTCACCGCTCTCTATTTCCCTATCTCGCCTTATAGTATTAAAGCCATTTAAGCCTTTTACCCCCGATTCTCCATGAAGGTCCGAACCCGCTACTTTTAGGTTATACTGCTAACCAGTTGTATGCTCTATTTTCTCCGCCGCAGTCTGACCCCGATTAAACTCTGCCGGGCCGGCAACAATACAAGCACATTCTTTCATCTGCAGGCTTTGCTCCAAGCGCGGTCCATTCATCCGCTGTATTCACCTGGCCTCATTGAATGGCTTGACCTAGTGGTCGCGTCTCGTACTCGCCGTGTTTACATTTTGATTGAGAAATAATCCGGGGACTTTTGATGCCGCTAATAACGTTCGCACATAATTACCATTTGTACGGTCTCGGCGCTCATATTCCTATTCCGTAACTAGTCACTGCGAATTTTGGTTGAATAGTTAGTTACGTATCCTTTACCTCCTTATAGAACGTCTCAGTCAATCCCGTTATCTGTCAGTTGTAGTTTGCCAACGCTTCCTAAACCTAAGTACCATTACCCACGCCCGACTACAGACTAATAGATTTCTAATTAAAATTAACCAACTTACGTAGGAGTCCTGTCCAGTGGGTTTCCTTTGTCTCTGTCCAATTACTCGCTTGCCGTGGATCCCACTTGACCTTTCCGTCCTATCTGACTTTTAAGTCTGCTGTGTGGTTCCGACTACCTCGTCTTTCTCTGGCTAATGTACGTCGTGTTCGACTTTTAGCCATCCATTGCGACCCAAGAGCTGTTCCTTTAGCTATTTAGACGTTGGTCCTTCGTAGCAATCAATATATTATTTTGGGCGGCACTTTCTTCCAACACTCAAGTCCGTGTTTTGCTCTGGTCCTCGGGCGTATCTGCCCGATCATAAATTCCACAGCCCTCTTGGTTTCAACAGCCCTTCGAGTATCTGCACTCGGCTGTCTAGAACTCGCTTATCTTCTCCAAATGCTTCTCTGTCCCGCGTATATATATACCGCTTAATTTGGCGGTTCTTTCTGGCATCACGTGACATTGCTGTCCCTTGCCCTCCAATCAGTACCTCGCGTACCCTGCTTAATTTGCATACTACTATCATATCATTAACCCAAATCTACATTGTCTCTGAAGTTCATGGTCCTGAGTTTATCGTCCTTGTTTGAGTTCATGCTCTTTAAATTAGATTTCCCAGCTCAAGCACGTTCCCACTGCTATAAATCTGCCCCTCCGTTGTATTTCTTGCCCAAACTGACAGTTCCCGACAAAGCCTATGCTAAGTTTGGCTTCATGTTTCCTGAATTTCTCATTTCACTAACAACTAAAGGTAAACCGTCGGTCAGCGGGCTGCACTAGAGTCATTGCCCGACCACTCACTAATTTTGAACTTACTGGTCGGTGAACTCTTTGTCGAACCAAAAATATCCCAGTTAATGCTTTCCAGTAAACTCAGGCGCCTAGAGACAATGAAAGCATACTGTCTCATACCCACCTACCAAAAGTTGATGGGTCCCACCATCAATATAGCGTCATTCCTCCTTGAGATCGAAGCCCTGGCTCCGCATCTGACATTCCTCATAAACAATATTGGATGCCTAAGGGGAAAACTCTTTTTGGAACTTCCACCCCAAATAATAATAATAATAAAAAATACTGGTTGCCTCCCCTGCTCTCCCAGTGCATAAGGCAGTTAAATCTTGTTCGTCTTCTGTCGTACATCGTAACAACATAGTAATCAAGTAATATCATCAATAAAACAGTCCAATCCCTTTCACGCAGGGGTTTTCCCCAGACAACAAAATCATTAATCAATGGTTGCACATAGGAACATCAAAAATGAAAACAATATCAGCAACATCAACTCCTTACAGAGCCCCCCATTCATGGGGAACACTTCGTTTTTTTAGACAGCCGCAGAGACAATTCGAACTACATTCCACATGAAGCAACCACGTCATACCTTGCTAACTATTAAAACATCTCCTACCCACACGGCGAAGTTCTATCACTCCCTTTTACGACGTCCGATCCTCTCAGACCTCCGTCTACTCAGGTCCCCAGACTCGAACGCGTACCATTCTTGTTTGCCTGGAACGTCTTGGTAAACTTCAACAGCCGCTGGGACATCCGGTTGTGCTGGTAGTCCCAACGTCGTCCCTATGTCCTCCTCTTCTGCTCCGTCCTCGCAACGCCGCATTTCGTGGCCGGCTATCCTAATTAGCGATCCATCTCCTCCAACCTTTTTGATCGCATATGGTCCTCCCGACATGGTGGGTGCCCTAGCAACTATGTACATGTCTTCCGACCACATGTCTTGTATTTTCGCCCTCTCCTTATAGTGGATTCTTTTTCTGACAAGTTCACCAACTTGCAATGGAATAGAGTTTGCCATTTTGTCACTCCTATCTTTCCTAATGGCGGCATGCTTCTTCAGCTGTTCACTAGCCCGGACGTGCGCGTCATGCAAACGTGAAAGATGCCCTTCCAAATACTCACTTGCATTGGTGTCCCTGTCTTTGGTGCCTGTATTTAAAATGAAGTCCACTGGCAGCCGAGGCTCTTGTCCGAAAATTAGGTAGTGAGGTGAAAATCCTGTCGAGGCGTGAGGCGTCGAGTTATACACCTGCACCACTTCGGCTAAGTGATCAGACCATCTCCTCTTCTCCTTGGCCTCGAGGGGTCTGAGTAAATCATGCATTGTTTTATTAAACCGTTCTGCTTGGCCATTGCAGCGAGGGTTGTACGGAGCGGTGCGACTCTTTTCTATGCCATATGTCTTGCATAACTCAGCAATCACCGAGGATTCGAAGTTCCTACCTTGGTCAGAGTGCAGTCTCCTTGGCACACCCATATATAAAAACCACTTCTCTACTAAAACCTTCGCCACAGTTGCTGCTTTTTGGTCTCTGGTTGGGACAGCAATAGTAAATTTAGAGAAGACATCTGTGATGACCAACACATTCTCAAATCCCCTTGAGTCCCTCTCCAGTAGCGTAAAGTCCATCGCTACTACTTCAAACGGTCTCGAAGCTAACAAACTACCTGCCGGTCCCTTAATCTTGACCGGCGGTGGCTTCGCTACATTGCACCTGTGGCAACTTCTACAGAATTTATCTACATCTGCAGTAATCCCTACCCAGAAACACCTGCTCTTCAAAATATTTATCATCCTATCTCTCCCCTGATGCCCTACGCTATGAACTGACTCCAGTATCCGTAACCGCAGTATCTCCGGTATCACTAATTGCAGCAACTCTGTCCTACCTGTCCCCTTGATTTTCCTATACAGCAACCCATCCAATACACATAACTTCTTACGCTGCCTCATCCACTTCTTCGTCTGATGGGGCAACCTTTTCATAGATTCATTTGACAACACAAGTTTACGCGATACAACATCAAATACTGCATTAATATTTACATCATTTTGCTGCAATCTCACCATATCCTCCGTTGAGTAAGACGGCAAGGTATGTGTGGGAAGGACATTAAAAACTTCCGCTGTCCTAGCAGCAGCTTCCACCACACCAACCCCACCAATCATATTTACATCAAGGCATAATTTTGAACATTCATCAACATTATTTACATCAAGGCATTCTAAAAACACATCAGCATTTTCTACATTAAAATCTGCCGTTGGACGGCTACCGACAGTACCAGCTAGTCCTAGGGCTGGCGGAATGCATGTCGCTGCAACACTGCAAATGGCGATTTCGCCCTCTTCTTCGTCGTCTCCCCCCGGTTCTTCCAGCGGGAATCGAGACAAGTAATCAGCGTTACCGTTAATCCGTCCAGGCCTGTGTTTTATCACATAATCGAACATAGACATTTGGGCGATCCACCTTTGCTCAATGGCACCCAACTTCGCTTTATGCCACATCGTTAAATTCATGTTGTCCGTATAAATTTCAGTATGTCCACCTAAAAGGAGGCCACGGAATTTTTCCGTTAATGCCCATTTTAAACACAAAAGTTCTAACTTAGAACTACTTTTTGCATTCCTCTCCGACGGGCGGAGAGTACGACTAGCATACGCTAACACTCTCTTTGTACCATTCTGGATTTGGGACAAAACAACACCCAGACCAGTGTATGAGGCGTCACACTCTAAAATATAGGGAAGGGTGAAGTCTGGGAAGCCTAGTAATGATGTCGACGTTAGGGCTTCTTTGAGTTTGTTAAAGGCCTCATCGCATTCTGTAGACCATAGCTGCCCGATTGGACTCTTCTTCCTTTTTCTCGGATCTGTGTGCTGCTGGTTTAGCTGAGCTACTAATTCATGGAGTGGCCTAGCTAGTGTGGCAAATTTGGATACAAACCGGCGATAGTAACTGGCCAGGCCTAGAAATGAACGTAACTCAGTCTGCGTTCTAGGTATGGGAGCTTTTTGGATTGCCAGTACCTTATCTTCTAACGCTCCTATGCCTTCTGCAGACACAGTATGGCCTAGGAATTGCACCTTTTTCTTGCAGAAATTGCATTTAGCTGGGTTTAGTTTCAATCCCAACACCTGTATCCTATCAAATATGGCCTCTAGTTTTACTAAATGTTCACTAAAATCTCTGGAGTACACAAGAATGTCATCAAGGTAAACTAAAAGCAACTTAAACATATAATCATGAAGCGAAGACTGCATTAAACGTTGGAATGTACTCGCTGAATTTGCCAGTCCCATTGGAAGTCGTGAATATTCATATAACCCAAAGGGTGTAGTGAACGCTGTCTTTTCCTGGTCTGCTGGATTCATCGCCACCTGGTAATAACCGCTAGCTAAATCAAGGGAAGAAAAAAATTTCGCGCCCCCTAACGCATCTAAATAGTCATCTACCCTTGGAAGTGGATATGCGTCCTTTTTAGTTTTTATGTTCAGGGCCCTGTAGTCGACGCACATTCTCAATTTGCCATCCTTTTTTCGCACCAGGACTATCGGAGACGCCCAGGGACTACAGCTCTCTTTTATTATCTGCTTCTCTAACAATCCCTGTAAATGATCTTTCACTTCTTGATACAGGGCAGGAGGAATCCTCCTGTACGGCTGTTTTATGGGGACTTCATCCGTCAAAAGTATGTTATGGGTTACCCTGTCAGTAAACCCAATGTCGGTGTCATCTTTCGCGAATAGGCAGTCGTATTTTGCTAACAGTCCCTCAAGTTGCATCCTTTCCTCATCGCTTCCCTCAAATTCAGTCAAGTCAAAAAGGGGCTTGTCTGGTCTCTGCTCCCCACTGTCTGGTTTAGCAGACAACTCTATTTGTTGCGTTCCTACCACTCTAAAATGTCTAGTCAGGTCAATTGTGGCATCAGATATCTCCCCCACCTGAGTACCTCTCGCTAAAAACACATCTTCGTCACCCATGTTAACTATCTGTATTTGGCACACGCCCCCCTCTAACCTAGTAAAGCAGTAAGGCAGAATTAAACCCTTGTGGTCAAGGTCCCTGGCTGGTTCAAACAAGACCGTCCTGTCTGTTAACCCCGCGCGACCCCTAACTAGCAGGACAGCCAGCGAGCGGGCAGGTATGTGGGTTCTGACCTCCCCTGTCACCCACACCTTCTTCCTATCTAGGTCAACACTTGTATTGTTGTCTGCTGGCCTGTGGAACTGAAAAAACCTGCTAACATTTGGCAACTCTGCTAGTACATTCATCCCTAATATACAGGGCGTTCTGTTTTCGGTTCCCCTGACATCTTTTAAAACAAAAATTCCACATCTATCAACACTATCAGTCCCTATTTGTACACTGGTACTGATGTACCCTAAATATGGTATTGAAACGCCGTTTGCTGATGTTAACCTAATGTACTTATCTACATCTAACCTATAATGTTTGAAAAGTCTATTGAAACACTCCTCTGAAATCGTGGAAACTTGTGAGCCAGTGTCCAGAACACATCTTACGTTTCTACCGTCAATGCTTATCATTGTCTCTGGGCGTTCGCCTAGCATTTTTATTGGTGAGTCCTTGAACCTTCCCGCCGCGGCCTGACTCGTAGCTGTACGGGATTCTAGTTTAAATGTGCCCTACAAAATCTGGCAATATGTCCTACCCGGCCACAAAGATCACAACGAATCTGTTTTTGCTGTCTCTGGGACCTTGGCTGGGGCTGTCCCCGGCCGTTCACAAGATGCGACAATTGCATTTTTAACTGCGCCATCTCTCGCTTAAGTTCAACTACCTCGCCCGACTGTTCATGTGGCCCCCTACTGTCATTTTCTACTGGAATGCCCCTCTGTTCGTTGTTTCGGCCATGCCCAGTGCTCTGCTGTCTGTGGTCGTTGTTACGGTTCACAACCGTGGCTTCAACGTGGTACACCTCAGTCTGCGGAGTGTGTTTAGCGCTGGCCCATCGCACTGCACAATCACGAGCAGCTAGAAAAGACATGGAAGGCTCGTCAATGAGCCTTTCTTTTATCATCTGCCGAGGTAAATCGTCTCTCAACTGCGCGACAAACTGGTCTCTGAGCATTGACTCGTGAAACGGTGAGACGTTCTGTCTCTCTTGTGCGCAGACCACCTCCTCGAATTCCCGGTGCAATTTATGTGAGAAGTCGACGATCGACTCCCGGCTACCTTGTCTGGTGGAGAAAAATGTCGCCGTTAGTTCTTGGAGGGTTCGTTTGTCGCCGTAGATGGTCGCTAAAACCTCCAACATCTTTTCAGGGTCCTTCTCAGAGGTGTGCAGCTTTAACTCTCTGTGTACGTGCGGTGAAATGGTGTCGATGATAAGGTCAACTTTGTCAGCTGTCCCCATCATGCCCGCTCTGAACGCTGAACGGATTTCCCGTAGATACTCATTAACAG
Source organism: Cepaea hortensis (assembly GCA_963921405.1). Lineage (NCBI taxonomy): Eukaryota > Metazoa > Mollusca > Gastropoda > Stylommatophora > Helicidae > Cepaea > Cepaea hortensis. The sequence goes on along the minus strand of OY992879.1, from coordinate 103,904,516 downwards.
TGGGGCCGTGTGGGCCCCCAAAAGTATTGATGTTCTTCCGAGTGGGTATCATTACATATCTCACTTGTTCACATGGCGATGCTGTGGGGTGAGAATCAACATTGCCCTGCACAGAGGCCGACGCCCCTTCGCTGCTTTCGACTAATGCTGCAGAGCGTGTATTTCTGGTAGTCATGTTTGTAATCGTCGTTGAGATCTTTTTAAAAAACTTACTAGACTCGCTTCCGGACAGGACTGACTCTGCTGCTTCGGCTTCTTCTGGGTTTATTTTTTCTCTTGCGGTGTAGTGGGTTTGCCGGGTGTGCTTAAACCAAGAATCCCTAACCGAGTAGACTTACTAGAAGCTCCTACTGACAGTTTTGACAGCCTACTGAATAACTGTAAGATTAGTAGACCTAATAGAACAAAGCACTTACAACTGCCAAACTAACAACAATAAACTACCAACTAAATACAACAACTTGTATGTGAGTCTGTCTCCAACCCTAACTTTGAGGCAGGCAGACAAAAGCTACTTTGGAAGAATCCTGTTCCGCAGCGCCAATTTTGTGATAGCACGAAGATGAGAGATGAGAGAGGGAAGTGGAGGAGGAGAGAATAAAGAATTGAAAGATAAAGATTGTCCGTCTTCCGGTTGTAGAGATAACCACTGAATTGTGATTACCCTTGGTTTTATCTACCAACCTCACAAGTATACAGGTATGCAGGTCACGAATACAACACTATCCTAACCGACAATAGTACAGGCACTCATAAGAATAAGTTAACACTGAACCAAGTTTATTTGCTTCTCAAAAGACATTACAAAGTATACAAAGTGTCGTGCGGTAATAATTCAAACAATTATGGAAGAATGCTGTCAGGTAACTAGCATCGAGGTAATACCATCAAACTAAGGAATTGCACGCAATTAAACCAATAGCTAGTCACATATCAATCAGGAGAATATAATAATAAAGTATGCAAGTCTGACAAGAAAGTATATAAATCTACTAAGGATGCACACAACCAACTTCCACCGTCAAATGACCGCCCACTAGTTTACCCAGGCAATCGATCAAGCGACAACCTGAAAATTGAACAAAAAGACACCCTTGACTATGTGAACAGTATCATCGGGTGTCATCAACCTACTGCTCACCCTTGTCTTCAGCTATGTGTATTGACATCGGGTCAGTGATATTCCATCACTGCCTGGGCGGTCGTACACCACCAACCAGTGTTCCCTGATGCCAACATCAACCCATAAATCCCCAAACACTTCAACATGTGTAATAATTATGTGACCTTATTACAATATCCACGCCGAAACTGACAGTCTTTCCACAGTGGACAGACACATATAATTAGGCAGTGGGACAACCCTCAACAACAACTCCCGATCCGCTTGCCCACACTGGCCGGGTTTCCCCGCGCCAGACACATAACACAACAGCTGATAACTGGTCGTCACATTTCAACAACTACATCAGGTAAACCCCAACAACAACACTTTTTTCCCCGAGGCCGACAACACAATACGCCAGTGACATGTACTAGGGCCATGTCTCATTGTCATTGGCGCCATCGTCGTCCTCAATAGCATGTGTATATTCATTCTCAACAACATAAATTCCCCTTGTCATTAATCACAAAACAATCAACACATCATAAACATAGCAATCGATCAATAATAACCTGTATCCCCTAGTGACTCCAACTCCCATAACGTCATCATCCTTGCGTATATCCTAGCCATTATCATTAACAACATAACTCTACATCATTAACAATATCATTGCAGTTTGGTACCCCAACAGTAATTATAAGACAACAAGATGGGACACCGGTACTGCCCACCAATCACATATATGAAATACTCTTTCACACTAAAACTCCTACAATCATTATAATCTTTTGCAGTACATAAGTCCACTCATGATTACCCATCATTATGGGCCGTCAACATCGACTACATAAACCCACACAACTATAAACACAAACCCATGTTGACAACATAGATTAATATCACGCCTAACAACACCCTAGTTATGATAATTGATAAACGTGCCTCTTCATCCATCCCCGCAGTATAGTTTGTCGTCTTTATAAGCCAATCTCCTTCAATATTCAGCTCTTGAAGTATGGACGCACGTTTCCTTTTCTCTACCCAGGATATATCCCCCCAATCTGTCTGTAACGTTTATATCCAAAGGCATTCCTGTCCCCTTCAGCTCACTTAGTGCTCGTCCAGTTGTATCTATTCACCGCTCTCTATTTCCCTATCTCGCCTTATAGTATTAAAGCCATTTAAGCCTTTTACCCCCGATTCTCCATGAAGGTCCGAACCCGCTACTTTTAGGTTATACTGCTAACCAGTTGTATGCTCTATTTTCTCCGCCGCAGTCTGACCCCGATTAAACTCTGCCGGGCCGGCAACAATACAAGCACATTCTTTCATCTGCAGGCTTTGCTCCAAGCGCGGTCCATTCATCCGCTGTATTCACCTGGCCTCATTGAATGGCTTGACCTAGTGGTCGCGTCTCGTACTCGCCGTGTTTACATTTTGATTGAGAAATAATCCGGGGACTTTTGATGCCGCTAATAACGTTCGCACATAATTACCATTTGTACGGTCTCGGCGCTCATATTCCTATTCCGTAACTAGTCACTGCGAATTTTGGTTGAATAGTTAGTTACGTATCCTTTACCTCCTTATAGAACGTCTCAGTCAATCCCGTTATCTGTCAGTTGTAGTTTGCCAACGCTTCCTAAACCTAAGTACCATTACCCACGCCCGACTACAGACTAATAGATTTCTAATTAAAATTAACCAACTTACGTAGGAGTCCTGTCCAGTGGGTTTCCTTTGTCTCTGTCCAATTACTCGCTTGCCGTGGATCCCACTTGACCTTTCCGTCCTATCTGACTTTTAAGTCTGCTGTGTGGTTCCGACTACCTCGTCTTTCTCTGGCTAATGTACGTCGTGTTCGACTTTTAGCCATCCATTGCGACCCAAGAGCTGTTCCTTTAGCTATTTAGACGTTGGTCCTTCGTAGCAATCAATATATTATTTTGGGCGGCACTTTCTTCCAACACTCAAGTCCGTGTTTTGCTCTGGTCCTCGGGCGTATCTGCCCGATCATAAATTCCACAGCCCTCTTGGTTTCAACAGCCCTTCGAGTATCTGCACTCGGCTGTCTAGAACTCGCTTATCTTCTCCAAATGCTTCTCTGTCCCGCGTATATATATACCGCTTAATTTGGCGGTTCTTTCTGGCATCACGTGACATTGCTGTCCCTTGCCCTCCAATCAGTACCTCGCGTACCCTGCTTAATTTGCATACTACTATCATATCATTAACCCAGATCTACATTGTCTCTGAAGTTCATGGTCCTGAGTTTATCGTCCTTGTTTGAGTTCATGCTCTTTAAATTAGATTTCCCAGCTCAAGCACGTTCCCACTGCTATAAATCTGCCCCTCCGTTGTATTTCTTGCCCAAACTGACAGTTCCCGACAAAGCCTATGCTAAGTTTGGCTTCATGTTTCCTGAATTTCTCATTTCACTAACAACTAAAGGTAAACCGTCGGTCAGCGGGCTGCACTAGAGTCATTGCCCGACCACTCACTAATTTTGAACTTACTGGTCGGTGAACTCTTTGTCGAACCAAAAATATCCCAGTTAATGCTTTCCAGTAAACTCAGGCGCCTAGAGACAATGAAAGCATACTGTCTCACTTTCATCATCACCATCTTATTTGTCTTCTACATATCACCATAATACCAGCATCACAATCTTCCATTTCTTGTTCTCCACTTGTTCACGCGATTAAGTATATATAATAACATTACATGGCGTGATTTAGTGCATCGAAGTCATTAGGTTTCATGTTCTCGAAACACAATGACCTGCTGAGAAATGAGGTCGAGATGGCTTCAGATATCTAGTTTCAGGGAAATTGTTAACACTACATAAGCTAGATAAGATAAAAGAGGAGAGAAGGGAAGATTACCAGCCACCTTGTCCTGACACAATGCCTATTTCACACACCCACAGAGATCTCTGTGTCTTCCTTGTCCTCTTTTCTCATCAAGTCTGCTAGGTCTGTCTGCACAGTCCATCATAGTTTCTGCTTCAGATACTTGAACGTTGTTTGGTTATGTAGGAGTTAACCGATAGTCAATGGGTGGTTAACGATAGTCACTAGATATACAATCTATGCCTTTGGAGATCGCAATTTGTGGAGAAGCACAATCGCCCACGACAGCTGGCAGGGTGCTTGATGCTGATGAGATACATATCGACGGTGGTGGATTGAGGGGTCTGCGTGATGGTGTAGATGTTATCGTGCAGACTTGGTTCGTTTCACAAACTGGATTTGTTTATCCTCTCTCTCTCTCTCTCTCTCTCTCTCTCTCTCTCTCTCTCTCTCTCTCTCTCTCTCTCTCTCTCTCTCTCTCTCTGTATATATATATATATTTTCCACCCCTCCTCCCTGATCCTGGGGTTGTGGATCAGACTCATAAGTTTCTCGGACAAAGTCGAAAAACTCGGAGGTCCCGGGTGCACGTTGAGCACACTGACAATCCATCGGTATGACAACGGAAGAGAGCAGGCAGAGCAGGCGACTGCCCGGGCAATATTGTAAAAGCAAAGAAGCTACCAAACATAACGAATATTTGTAGCATGTGCTGCTCTGGTATGTACGCACATTTGTTTCATGGCCTGTGCTACGGAGTCCGTGCACTGTGCTGAAATAATCATTGTAGCACTTATGAAGATATCCATGTGCAACGAATGTAAACCTTTACAGGGTTAAAAGAGGTTAAAAGGCATTGCAACCGGGTTTACCCCATATTTCTCGGTTTTTCTCCGCAGAGCAGTTCACCACCCACGGAAAGCGTCGCCCAGACCACGAACTCCGTAGCTCCGGCAACGACCTCCATGTGTCTCAGAAAATATCGCACTCGTGAACTAAACAAATGAGTCCGGAAACGAACCCATGCCTTTCGGAGCACGAGGTGAACGGTGTAACCACTACGCCACGGAGTCCCCGAGTCATCACGAAGACCAGACTAAACAGGCGCAGTATCCAGCTGTGACCTGTACAGTGGAACTGGTAGCCACCTGGTGGTGTCGCCTTGCCCTGGCAAAATGTCAAAATTATAAAATATATCCATAACATATAAATATAATATATGTATGTATTCTAGTAAACACATTTGGGGTCCTCAACAGTACTGTTGTGTTTGTGCACAGAGCTACGATTATTCTAGTGTGATCTGGTCGAGGAGGCGGAGCACTAATGGATAGTTACGCAGTGAGATGGTCTTGGGTTCAGATCTAATTAAAACACTACAAAAGCTCGTGGTTGCTAGAATAGCTATCCTAGCACGCTAGCCCCAACACCCATCGGGGAAATCAAATTAATCTCACATAAGCCGGCTCCCTGGCGAAGAGGTTAAGGACGTGGTTCGTAATCCTGTATATTCACGTACGAAACACAACTGCACGAGATTCGGCAGAGGATCGCGTCCCGCTGGTTACTTAGGGAGGTATGTGAGCCGGTAGTTCAGAAAGCAATGGCAAACTACTGAACGTAAAACTTGCGAAGACATCAACAGCAGCAGAAAAATGCTAGTGTTGACTGCAATGTCCTGTAAAGGATTTGCTAATGGGTATCAAAATGTCAAAGGAAGTAACAGCGACCGGTATTATGTTGACCACATCACTCATAGCATGACGTCTGATCTATATAAATACCGGGCTAGGACACAGATCAACGGCAGAACATCAAGTCACAAGGGATAAAGGCAAATCAGAGCTCTATGTAGAGATCCAAAGAAGAATAGTCAACCGACACGGAACTGATGTGAGCACTCATGGACTGAATAGTTGGATGTGCAGTGAGGAAAATTTGACCACAGAATTTTTTTTTTTTTTTTGGCTCGCATATCTTTTACACGACATCGCTGTCAACATCAGCATATTTCAGCTTCTTCTTCTTCTTCTTTCGTTCGCCTGAAATATGTTTATAACTGCAATGTTGTCTCTTGTATGAATCTAACAGTCTTTTTTAGTTCATTTAGCGGTCCATAGAGTTTATCTTCCACTGTTGTCTCTCTAGGCCAGAAGGTTCGCCTGGATATGTTGTAGTTTGGGCAATCCTGGAGTACGTGCTCTGCTGTCTGCGACGCCAAACCACATGTGCACATGGCTGAGTCACCAATCTTGAATTTTGTTTACATGTGGTTGCGTAATCTATTTTTGGGCATGTTATGAGAAGAAATTATTTGGAGAACTTGGTGACAACTGGTAAGATCGAGGGGAACAGACCAAGGGGAAGACCTAGAAACAAGTATCTGGATGGCTTGGCCTTGTGGCATGGTCGAGACAGAAACACGGAACTGATCCACGACTCTGTTGATCGAGTGAGATGGCAGAACATGACCGCCCACGCTTACCGGCATGGCACATGATGGATGGATGGATGGAATCTATTGTGTCCTGTTCTGAGGCGCAGAAGAATGACCTGTTCTGGTCTGTCCATAACGTGGTAGTCGTCTTGAGTAAGGTTTGGCGGCCTTCTTACTGATTTGATCATTCTTTTCTTTTGGTGGTATGTAATAGGCACATCAGGCTGTTCTTCTTTTGCTCCTTCCTTAGCCAATCGATCAGCTCTGTCGTTTCCGGGGACTCCACAGTGGGATGGTATCCACTGTATGGTGACCTTACGCTGACTGCTAAGTTCAGAAAGTAGTGTCCTCAGAACTGGCAATTTCCCAGACAGGAGCGCCTCTATTACGGATTTTGCATCTGTCAATATCACCACAGGTTGTGTACCATGGCTGGTATTTTGTAATTTCTCTGTGGCTATCTTGATTGCCTCAATTTCAGCATCATAATTATGGCAGTACTTTCCTGTTGGAATTCTGGCCGTGTCTCTAGTATTATTTGGGTATTCTATATACACTCCCGCTCCTCCATTTCGAACAGCATTTTGTGCTGACCCATCTGTGTAGACTCGGATTCAGAGGTCCTGTGGGTATTCGTCATCAAGGAAGCTGAGAGTGGCTGTTCTGCGCTGTACACTGTTCTGTTCTTCCTTGTCAAATATTCCTCTCACTTTTGACTGGATTTGCAGCGATATTCTATGTTCATCTTTCCACGGGGTTCGCTCTGGAATAGTTGTCAGGGGGATATCAACTGTGGGAAGATCGATGGTTTCTCTGCAGAGTTGTTTGGCCTGGTGGATGAAACTACTTCTTTTCAACCGCCCCATAGCTAAGTTTTCAAATCTGTTCTTCATAGGGTGGCCTGGCAAGCTGAGAAACTTTTCTGCTTGTATTAGTGTTTTTGTATCTCTGCGTTCTCTTAAAGCTTGTGTCTTCCCCATTTTCTCCATTGCTACTATAGGGGTTGATCTCATCCCTCCTGTGATGACTCTAAGAGCTTGATTTTGCACCTTGTCCAGCTCCTGCAATGTAGTTTTTGATGCTGAACACCACGCAGTTGACCCGTATTCCAAGTGTGGTCGTATGCTCTGTTGATAAACTTTGCTAAGTATTTTCCCACTGGCTGCCCAAGTGGTTCCAGTTAGCTTTCTCAGGATGGCAATTTTCCTTCTGGCTTTTGCTACTGCTTTTTTAATGTGTTTTCTCCATGTCAGCCTGTCGTCGAATGTTACACCAAGGTATGTTGGTTCCTTATCTTCTCTTAGGGGTGTTCCATTTATCTGAATGCTCCCTGCCTTTTGTTTCGGAGAAAGGGTAAATAGAGTGGTGCTGCACTTGTCAGTGTTTATGCTGATACACCATCTATCCGCCCATGCAACAAATGTATCTACAGCTCTTTGTAGCAATATGGTGGCCACTGATGCATGTTCATTTGCGCTCCACAAAACCAGGTCATCAGCGTACATTGCCGCTTTAACTCCATTGGGTAGATTAGCAACAAGATCATTGATGAAGATTAGAAAAAGTGTTGGGGACAGGACTCCGCCCTGGGGAACACCGTGACGCAATAGTACTTTCTTGCTCTTGAGACCGTCTATCTGTACTCGGGCTCTTCTGTTGTGCAAGTATGCTTTTACCCATTTGTGCATTCTTCCATTGACTTTACAGTTTCTCAGTTTCTTCATCAGACCTTCTTTCCAGACTTTGTCAAAGGCTTTCTTCAGATCTATCCAAGCCGCAAGTACCAGCTTCTTCTCTTGGAATGCATCCTCAACTTCTTGAGAGAGGTAGGTTGTCTGATCTTCCGTAGAGTAGCACTGCCTAAAGGCAGCCTGTTGTGGCACAAGGATGTTTTCACTTTCAATGTACCACTGTAGTCTGTGATTGATGACGCGTTCCATTGTTTTGCAGAGACAACTGGTGAGGCTAATGGGTCTGTAGCTGGAGGCAATGGAACTGTCTTTCCCAGATTTTAGGAGGGGTATCATGATTGCTTCTCTCCAGAATTGTGGAACACTGCCTAAGGTCCATGTATTATTAAAGATCTGTAGCAGCTTTGCTTTGGCCTCTCTTCCTAGGTTCCTGATCATTTCATTGGAGATACCATCAGCTCCTGGTGATTTTCTCATTTTCAGTTTTGAAATGGCTAGCTCCAGTTCACTGAATGTGATAGGTGTCTCCATAACCTCATGTACAATTTCCTTCTGTCCTGTATTTTGCCATTTCTCTCGAATCTCCTGTTGTTTCTCTGGACTAATTTCAATATTGTTATCTTGTGCGAATGAGTCCGCAAAATGGTCAGCTGCTTGCTTTCCTGTTAAGATGTTTCCGTCTTTATGTAGCGCAATTTTTGAGTTTCTCCCTGTGCCCTCATCGTTAAGCTGTTTTATTAGCCTCCATAACTTCCTTGTGTCTTTTTCAAAATTCAGTGACTCTGTTTTCTCCTGCCAGCTTTTCCGTCTAGCCTGCAGTTGGGCCCTTTGAAATTTGGCTTTTGCGTGCTGATATTTATTGTGGTGCTCTTGGCTGGGATTGGCCTCTGCTTGTTTTCTACATATATCCACATCATTATGCAACTGTTCCAGTTCACTATTCCAGTAGGGTGTATAATGTTTACGGGCTCCTCTTGGTATTGTTTCGCGTGCTGCCTGTAGTATGCATTTCCCAAACTCTTCAACTACTTTATTTATGTCCTTCTCAGTGTTCAGGTTTCTAACCAGTATGCTAGTGCGATGCTTGTACATTGCCCAGTCTGCTTTCTTGTAGTTCCACCTCGAGATGGTGCTGCTTTCACTTACAAGCTCATTTTCTACAGTTAGAAAGACTGGCCGATGGTCACTGCCACCAAGTTGTTTCCCAACAATTCGTGTAATGTTCCACTCCAGGTCTGGTGAATGAAACGCCAGGTCAGGTGTAGTTGTAGAGTGCCATGATCTCGAGTAGAAGGTATGTGGGTCAGACGGCTTGTTAATCAGGATGAATCTATTCTCATCCTGCCAATCTTCCAATCTCTCTCCTCTCTGGTCCATGTGATCATAGCCCCAGCTCTGCGAATGGATGTTGAAGTCGCCACACACAATCTTTCAGCTGATTGTTGATTTCTTGGCAAGATTACGCTCAGTAGTTTACCATTGCTTTCTGAGCGACCGGCTCACATACCCCTAAGTTACCGACGCGGAGAGAACCGCTACCGATTCTCGCGCACGTCATGTTACTCACGAGAGTATACGGGATTACGGAGAAAGTCGTGTAACCCCATAGACTAGGGAGACCGGCGACCACAGACTAGCTAATCATATACGCAATGCACATCAAGATGTGTAGAAGGGACCGGTACTACAGAGTGTGTTCACATCACAGCTGTCTGGCACACTTTAAAAATAGTACAGGGTAAGATATGGCGGAGACTGGTGTAGATGTGTGAATTGTTATGCCAAAACACGCGCGTAAAAGTGTATAGTAAGGTGAGGAGGGGAGAGGTGTGCCCTCACCGATATGTCGCTGCAGAACATTCTACAGACTATCTGTTGGGCAGTGTCTCTCTCTCTCTCTCTCTCTCTCTCTCTCTCTCTCTCTCTCTCTCTCTCTCTCTCTCTCATCTTCTCACCAAGTGATACTCATTGTCTCTCTTCCATCTTCTCTACAAGTGATACCCATCTTCTCTCCAAGTGAAAAGCATCGTCTCTCCAAGTTATATTCACCTTATCTTGCCCATCTTCTCTCTAAGTGATTTCCATTTTTTTTAATCTGTCCCATCCCTTCTCCAAGTGATACTCATCATTTTCTCTCTATGTGATACCCATCTTCTCTCTCCCATCTTCTCTACAAGTGATACTAATCTTCTCTCTCCCATCTTCTCTACAAGTGATACCCATCTTCTCTGCCCCATCTTCTCTCCAAGTGATACTGATCATTTCTCCAATTTATACCCAACATCTCTCCAAGTGATACCTGTCGTCTTTCCAAGTAATAGGGATCTTCTGTCCATGCGTTCCTTAAAGTCTTTCCAAGTGTTTCTCATAGACTTTCCAAGTATTTCTCACAGTCTCTCCCAGTGTTTCTCATAGTTTCTACAAGTGTTTCTCATAGTCTGTCCACTTCTCACAGTCTCTCCATCATCTTTCCGAGTGATACCCATCTTCTTTCTAATTTATAACCATCTTCTTTCCAAATGATTCTCATCTTCTTTACAAGATATACCAGCCTACTGTCCAAGTGATACCCATCTTCTCTCCAATTTATACTCATCACCTATCAAAGTGATATCTATCACCTCTCCAAGTGATACCCACCTCCTCTTCAATATAATACAATTTTCTGGGAGAGTTTCTAACTCGTTATATGTTGCAGATATTGTCCACGGCTTGCAATCAGTACTATATCATAAACATATCTTACAGTGTTGATGTTATGTCTTTCGATAATGATTCCTCTCATATCTTTCAAGTTCATCGTCATATCTTCACGATATAGGGGTCAATGATCTTGAGAAGGTACAGATCCTTGGCGCATACCTTTTTTGATTGGTTGGTGTTTTCCTACCATATCAGCAATGTTTATGGTAGCATGTTGTTCCCATTATACGTTCTTTACAAGTTTTGGGGACTTTCCTGATAGTGTGGAGGCCCACAAGCATCTTTGCCTCGTGGACCCTAATGTAAACACCTCAACTGAATTACTGCACAGATTATTTAGCAGAATCTGGGAAACTGAAGAAATACCAGCAGACTGGAGATAAGGATATCTGGTGAAGCAGCTGCCAAAGAAAGGGCACCTACAGGAGTGTGAAAATTATAGAGAAACAGTGGCGTGCAAAGGGGGGTGCGGGGGTGCGACGGTCCCGGGCATCCAGCCGGGAGGGGGGCATCCAATTAGGTAAAGGGGGCAGCACTGTGCAGTGGGTGGGGAGGAGGAATGAATTAGGGAAAGAACAATTTAGGGGAATCCAATCAAGGGGTTGGCCCCGGGCATCAAAGAACTTCTGCACGCCACTGTAGAGGAATAATGTTGTAATCAGTTCCTGGGAAGATATTTAAGCAGGATCATTAATGGACAGAGCCGCTTGGGACAACTAAAGCTTGGAGAGAGTTTGGTTGAGGGCATTACCCCATAGGGTAGAGGACAAAAGAAGAAGAAAAAGAATATCTTACTCTATCAAAAGATAGACATTGTGTACTAAATGAATAAAAAAAATGTAGGCCTCGTGCTATCACGACCTACATATTGGCTATCTAGGTCACACGGTGGGAAATATGGCACACAGACAGACTGTCGTATTTTAAAAGACAGCATATTTAGCAGTATCACTATGGCTTTGGTGGGTTGTCACTTGTCGTCCCTGGGGGGAAAGTAGAATCAACAAGCACACCTTTTAAATTCCTTTTTTTCAGTTTGGGTCTACTGCCGGACCTTTGTCTGCACACACCCCGTTCAGTCTTTTTATCTCTCTCTCTCTCTCTCTCTCTCTCTCTCTCTCTCTCTCTCTCTCTCTCTCTCTCTCTCTCTCTCTCTCTCTCTCTCTCTCTCTCTCTCTCTCTCTACCCCAACACAATACCCATCTTCCTATTTCTCCAGAACATACCCACACAACACTGTCCTCCAACAAATAATAAAATATTTAATGAAGAAAAATATGTCAGGTGTGTGTAGTGTATGTGTTTAGAAATGTGTAGTGTAGTCTATCATGTATGTGAGATAGGACTATTCAGTCTACGATCAGTATCACATTCCTCATCATGCTACGGCCATACGACTTCACAACAGCACAGAACTGGAATGATGTGTCTCTCCGACCGATTTTCGACTTCTTCCAGTATATCCTGGAACGTTTGAAAGTCTGGTCACGAATGAGTGATTTGGTTAGTTCGTGTCCTTTCTTTCTACACAGCCGATAAACCGGTATTTAATATAGTCCTTTGATGAGCGAACACAAACACTGTCCAAAAAAATATATATCGCCGACACACTGCTGTCTGTCAATCAACGAAATGTTCATGTAAGCAGGGAAAATGTTAATTGATTTATAGTCTTTCCCTTTTTCTACTTCTTAGGGTAAATATTATTGTTCATAATTCCTTGGTTGCTTGTAATACGTTAGGTTATCAGTCTCTCTTCTAATGACTCATTTCTTATGTTCAATTTTGCTCAGGAATTGTCTGACCTTCTTTGAGAAACAGGGTTTAAAGCTTGATGTCAGTTAGCACTGCACCAGAGTATTGCCATTTTCTTCTTCTCAGAGTTGTAGGCAATTGCACTTTCAATTGGAACCTGTCGAAGAGATAAAACCAGGTGATATCAACCCGACTCAGACTCATTATATGTGAGTGTAGGCCTAAGGCCGTTCTCAGACTGTAACATCTATATTTTCATAGAACTAAACTCTGGCATAAGACAGAGGAGTTCATCGCATTACCTTAGACTAGGTAAAAGAAGGAAAAGCCAAAGGAAGAGCACAGAAACCCCAGTAGACACCTCTACCAGAATATCCTAGCATAGACCTATCCTTTATCCCCCCACCCTTTCTCCATTTTGCTGACTACCTTCTCATGTCATTGTTTTCATCCTGCCGAGGGCAATGACACATTACTCGACACCGCCTAAGTCACACCTCAGCTTACTGCTGCCGACACTCTTATACTACGGTCACACACGCGAGTCCACTATGCTCGAGTACTAATCTACATCACTACTACCTTATAAAAACTATGCTCGTCCAGAATTGGAATTACACATGCACATCCTGTGCAAATGTCCGTTGCCTTTAAACAACACTGAACATTAGTAATTCCTTTTCTTAATTGGACCAAGAATAGGGAAACACTTCTCCTGGTTTAATCCTCTTTAGCACACTGAATTTAAAACGTTATTTTCAGTCAGCATAGATGTTTTATATGGATGTGAAGCTTGGACAATGAGCAGCCAGGCTGAAAAACATCTGATGGCTGTAGAAATGTGGTTTCTGAGGAAAATGCAAAGAATACCATGGACAGCCAGAAAGACCAATGAACAAGTCCTTCAAGAAACAAATGAAGATCGTAAACTGATCAGAGACATTAGACGTAGACAGTCACAATTTTTTGGGCATGTTATGAGAAGAAATGATTTGGAGAACTTGGTGACAACTGGTAAGATCGAGGGGAACAGACCAAGGGGAAGACCTAGAAACAAGTATCTGGATGGCTTGGCCTTGTGGCATGGTCGAGACAGAAACACGGAACTGATCCACGACTCTTTTGATCGAGTGAGATGGCAGAACATGACCGCCCACGCTTACCGGCATGGCACATGATGGATGGATGGATAGATGTTTGCCTATATGACGTTTTTCCCCCTACCAGGTAACCCCTGCTCTTCTCTCGTCTTTAGATCCTTGTACAAAAACATGCCAACAATCTCCTTTTATATAGACAATTCTCAGTTGATATCGTTTTACCGTTGTTCTCGGGACCTACGTGCACCGTATTCAAAGAGTTCTGACTGTGTTTGATCGGGGACCCGTTCTCCGTATTCAAAGAGTTCTGATCGTGTTTGATCGGGGACCCGTTCTTACAACAAAAAAGTTGTAGCGGCCTAGACCGACGATCTCTGGCCTTTGACCCTTAGGGTCGACGACCTCCAGCCATTTCGTGACATCGGTGTCCCTAGCGAAGAGTTTATGGACGTTGTTCATAATCCCGTATACCCACGTACGAAACACAGCTGCGCGAGATTCGGCAGCGGATCGCATCGCGCTGGTTACTTACGGAGGTATGTGAGGTCGGAGGTCGTTCAGAAAGCAATGGCAAACAACTGAACGTAAAACTTGCCAAGACATCAACAGCAGCTGAAAAATGCTGGTGTTGACTGCAATGTCCTGTAAAAGGGTATTTTTTTAAAAAAAGCTATGCCTTTTAGATTCCTTACGTAGGCATAGTGGTGGATCAGTCCACAGCAATGAAGAATTCGTGTTTTCAGACAGTACGGCACTGGGGTGGCCACGCCTTTTAAATGGGAACTGGATAATTTCCTGGGATTTTTCTGCGAAGGAAAAACGATTGGGAAGGGAACCGGTTACCTTCCCCTTCGTGCTAGTGCTAGTTAGTTGCATTTCCTTTACAGAACGTTTGCAGTCAACACTAGCATTTTTGGCTATTGTTGATTTCTTGGCAAGTTTACGTTCAATAGTTTGCCATTGCTTTCTGAACGACCGGCACCCATACCATTTCGTAAAAAACTAGCGTAACGCGGTCTGCTGCCAAATCGAGCGCAGCTGTGTTTCGAACGCGAGTATGCAAGATCAAGAACCGCGTCTGTAATCCCTTCGTCACGGAGTCATGCTAATGAGCCTAGCATAAATTATGGATTAACAATTTCAGACCCCAGCGGCAGTTTCTATCTAGGGGCGATCTTTACCTGTTTATTTTAAATTGTTCATGCTGTCTCTGTGGTGAGGTGTCTTGATAGAACAGCAGTGCATGTTGCTGTCTCTGTGGTGAGGTGTCTTGATAGAACAGCAGTGCATGTTGGTGTCACTGTGGTGAGGTGTCTTGATAGAACAGCAGAATATGTTGCTGTCACTGTGGTGAGGTGTCTTGATAGAACAGCAGAATATGTTGCTGTCACTGTGGTGAGGTGTCTTGATAGAACAGCAGAATATGTTGCTGTCACTGTGGTGAGGTGTCTTGATAGAACAGCAGAATATGTTGCTGTCACTGTGGTGAGGTGTCTTGATAGAACAGCAGTGCATGTTGCTGTCTCTGTGGTGAGGTGTCTTGATAGAACAGCAGTGCATGCTGGTGTCACTGTGGTGAAGTGTCTTGATAGAACAGCAGAATATGTTGCTGTCAGTGTGGTGAGGTGTCTTGATAGAACAGCAGAATATGTTGCTGTCACTGTGGTGAGGTGTCTTGATAGAACAGCAGAATATGTTGCTGTCACTGTGGTGAGGTGTCTTGATAGAACAGCAGAATATGTTGCTGTCACTGTGGTGAGGTGTCTTGATAGAACAGCAGTGCATGTTGCTGTCACTGTGGTGAGGTGTCTTGATAGAACAGCAGTGCATGTTGCTGTCACTGTGGTGAGATGTCTTGATAGAACAGCAGTGCATGTTGCTGTCACTGTGGTGAGGTGTCTTGATAGAACAGCAGTGCATGTTGCTGTCACTGTTGTGAGGTGTCTTGATAGAACAGCAGTGCATTTTGCTATCTCTGTGATGAGGTGTCTTGATAGAACAGCAGAATATGTTGCTGTTACTGTGGTGAGGTGTCTTGATAGAACAGCAGTGCATGTTGCTGTCACTGTGATGAGGTGTCTTGATAGAACAGCAGAATATGTTGCTGTTACTGTGGTGAGGTGTCTTGATATAACAGCAGTGCATGTTGCTGTCTCTGTGATGAGGTGTCTTGATAGAACAGCAGAATATGTTGCTGTTACTGTGGTGAGGTGTCTTGATAGAACAGCAGTGCATGTTGCTGTCACTGTGATGAGGTGTCTTGATAGAACAGCAGAATATGTTGCTGTTACTGTGGTGAGGTGTCTTGATAGAACAGCAGAATAAGTTGCTGTCACTGTGATGAGGTGTCTTGATAGAACAGCAGAATATGTTGCTGTCACTGTGATGAGGTGTCTTGATAGAACAGCAGTGCATGTTGCTGTCACTGTGGTGAGGTGTCTTGATAGAACAGCAGAATATGTTGCTGTCACTGTGATGAGGTGTCTTGATAGAACAGCAGTGCATGTTGCTGTCTCTGTGGTGAGGTGTCTTAATAGAACAGCAGTGCATGTTGCTGTCTCTGTGGTGAGGTGTCTTGATAGAACAGCAGAATATGTTGCTGTCACTGTGATGAGGTGTCTTAATAGAACAGCAGTGCATGTTGCTGTCTCTGTGGTGAGGTGTCTTGATAGAACAGCAGAATATGTTGCTGTCACTGTGATGAGGTGTCTTGATATAAAAGCAGAATATGTTGCTGTCACTGTGGTGAGGTGTCTTGATAGAACAGCAGTGCATGTTGCTGTCTCTGTGGTGAGATGTCTTGATAGAACAGCAGAATATGTTGCTGTCACTGTGGTGAGGTGTCTTGATAGAACAGCAGGATATGTTGCTGTCACTGTGATGAGGTGTCTTGATAGAACAGCAGTGCATGTTGCTGTCACTGTGGTGAGGTGTCTTGATATAACAGCAGTGCATGTTGCTGTCGCTGTGGTGAGGTGTCTTGATAGAACAGCAGAATATGTTGCTGTCTCTGTGATGAGGTGTCTTGATATAAAAGCAGAATATGTTGCTGTCTCTGTGGTGAGGTGTCTTGATAGAACAGCAGTGCATGTTGCTGTCACTGTGGTGAGGTGTCTTGATAGAACAGCAGTGCATGTTGCTGTCACTGTGGTGAGGTGTCTTGATAGAACAGCAGAATATGTTGCTGTCACTGTGGTGAGGTGTCTTGATAGAACAGCAGAATATGTTGCTGTCACTGTGGTGAGGTGTCTTGAAAGAACAGCAGTGCATGTTGCTGCTCCATAGGGGAAGGAGATTACATCCTCATGATGACACTTTCTCTGCCACCTGTTCTGCAATATCAACGCGAGTGTGAGTGTGAGTGAGTGTGTGTGTGTGTGTGTGTGTGTGTGTGTGATTATGTGGTGTTACTGCGTGTGTGGTATACGTATATGTACAATGAGAAGCCCAAATTTACACTCCAACACTTCACGCTTGAATGGCAGTATCTGTCTGCCTAGCGGCTCTGCCGCGGTGAAGGATTTACAGACACACTTCTTAATCCCGCATACCGCGTTCGAAACACAGCTGGAGTGATTTGGCAGCAGACCGCCTTGCGTTGATTTTTTTTTTAATGAAATGGTATGGGTTCGGTCATTCAGACAGCAATGCCACGCTTCTGAACGTAAACTTGCCTATAAATCGCGATTGACTGCGGCGTACGTAAAAGGATATGCCCTTTTCTGGTGGATTTTACAAATTTATCTGGTCTCCTAGATCGACTCTGCCTCAAATGTTTGCCAGCAAATGTCCCGGGAGTCAAGGCAGCCTGCGTGACATTTGGCACATCAGCCATCAAGTGCCGATTGGTCCATAAAAATATATGGTTAATACCATATCCACAATACCTCAGGACATTACATGTGTTTATTTATTCTTCTTCTTTTTCTTCCTCTTCTTCTCATCCTTCTTTTCCTCTCCGCCCTTCTCCTTCTTCGACTACTACTACTACTACTACTACTACTACTACTGCTGCTGCTGCTGCTGCTGCTACCACCACCACCACCAATACTACTCACCACCTCCTGCTACTCTTCCACCTCCTCTTCCTTCTCCTCCTCCTCCTCCTACTCCTACTCCTCATTCTCCTCCTCCTCCTCCTCCTCCTCCTCCTTCTTCTTCTTCTTCTTCTTCTTCTTCTTCTTCTTCTTCTTCTTCTTCTTCTTCTTCTTCTTCTTCTTCTTCTTCTTCTTCTTCTTCTTCCTCCTCCTTGAACAGTTTTTGGCCGCTTTCTTTGTACATTCGTACTGACGTCTGAATGTTCAAAGAAAGCGGCCAACACTTGGAACGTTTTAATATGTTCATAAAGTGTCTTTAAATGAAGCGTTAGACCATACTAACCATAATTACATTACTATGTTACACGCAAAAAAAGTCACACCTATATCTCCCTGATGTTTGCATCCACATATCCACAGCCAGCGGCTCGTTTATACCATTCATCACCGTGTACCTCAAACACTTGAGGCTGAGCGCCTCCGAGGCCGGCCTCATCACCGGGTTGTCCATGCTGTTCGCCATGCTGCTGAGGGCGCTGATTGCCATGATGGCGGACAAGCTGAGTGCCAGGAAAACTTCCTTGTTGATCTGTTGCCTGGGTAAGTTGTGTGTGAGTAGCATGTGTTGATCTGTTGCCTTGGTAAGTTGTGTGTGAGTAGCGTGTGTTGATCTGTTGTCTTGGTCAGTTGTATGTGAGTAGCGTGTGTTGATCTGTTGTCTTGGTAAGTTGTGTGTGAGTAGCGTGTGTTGATCTGTTGTCTTGGTAAGTTGTGTGTGAGTAGCGTGTGTTGATCTGTTGCCTGGGTAAGTTGTGTGTGAGTAGCATGTGTTGATCTGTTGTCTTGGTAAGTTGTGTGTGAGTAGCGTGTGCTGATCTGTTGTATGGGTAAATTGTGTATGAGTAGCGAGAGTTGATCTGAGTTCTACATATATACACACATACACGCATATACTAAAACACAAATGCACGTGCATACGTACATACATGTATTCACAAAACTGCGCAAATACACTCGCAAACACACTTACACATATACTCGGATACACAAACATACATGCGTATGCACACAACTTTTTTTTTTTGGAGTGTTGCATGATCTTTGCAGGACGTTGCATCCTTTGTTAATTTTCTAGGCAATTTGACGCGCAGTAGTTTTCTATGCGGAAAGAATTTTGAAATAAGTCGAACTGCCCGGACTTAACAATCTTTGACTTAAAGAATCATAAACAACCTTAGGTATGCTAGTGTTAATATCAGAAAGCGAGCAAGAGTTACAAAACCATGTGGAACAACTAAACAGGCATAGTGCAGAATGTGGCTTAGATATTAAACATCCTAAAAACGAAAACTATGATAATTAGCAGTGGAAAAGCGAGGTGATCAATGAACATCACAGTAATCGGGGAGATACTAGATCAAGTAACAAGTTTCTCCTATCTTGGACATGTAATAACAGATGATGGCAGAAGTGAAACGGAAATCAAAAAGAGAATAGGAATGGCCAAAAATGCTTTCAACATCATGAAATCAGTAGTAATATCTAGAGAGATTAACAACGCATTAAAAATGAGAATTGTCAAATGTTATGTATATTTATTCAACACTACTGTATGGCGCGGAAGCCTGGACACTGAACAAGCAATTAGATACTCGAATAGTGGCCCTGGAGATGTTGATATACAAAAGAATATATCTTGTTTCTTGAAAACAAAATCTGGAAATGAAAAGAGAATTGACGAAATAAACCAGAAAGAGGCAAGTGAAATATTTCGGCTACGTTAAAAGACATTACACGCTTATAAAAATCATACTGGAGGGTAAGGTTGAAGGCAAGCAAGCAAGAAGTAGACAACGATACAAGTGGGAAGATAACATCAAGAGATGGACAAACAGCCGCCTGACAGAATGTACAGTCACGGCGAGAGACAGACAGTGTTGGAGATCCATTGCACCTGATTGATTGATTGGGTTTTCTATTGCTTTCTGAAAAAAGAAGTTAACATTTCAGTCCAACTGACCGGTGTAGAGAATGAACCCCTCATCTCTCCATCAACGTATAGGAAATGTGGGAGCAAGTGTGTGTGTGTGTGTGTGTGTGTGTGTGTGTGTGTGTGTGTGTGTGTGTGTGTGTGTGTGTGTGTGTATGTGTCTGCCTGTCTGTCTGTGTGTGTGCATGCGCGCGCGCGCGTGTGTGTGTGAAAAAATAATTTCGTTCTTGGATTCATGCCATCGCGTGTTATACTACAGAATACAAGGTCCGTATTTTCCCCGAACAAAGGATCTTAGAGTTGAGGTGTGCAGTTGCACACCGAACACCTTTTCATCATATTATGTCGCTGGCTCTGTACTCTATACCAGGACCACCAAACGACATGAGCATTCCCTAGCGAATAATACAGTCCTACACTAATACACTCCTACACTAATACACCCCTACACTAATACACTCCTACACTAATACACCCCTACACTAATACACCCCTACACTAATACACCCCTACACTAATACACCCCTACACTAATACACCCCTACACTAATACACTCCTACACTAATACACTCCTACACTAATACACCCCTACACTAATACACTCCTACACTAATACACCCCTACACTAATACACACCTACACTAATACACCCCTACACTAATACACCCCTACACTAATACACTCCTACACTAATACACCCCTACACTAATACACCCCTACACTAATACACCCCTACACTAATACACCCCTACACTAATACACCCCTACACTAATACACTCCTACACTAATACACTCCTACACTAATACACTCCTACACTAATACACCCCTACACTAATACACCCCTACACTAATACACCCCTACACTAATACACCCCTACACTAATACACCCCTACACTAATACACCCCTACACTAATACACCCCTACACTAATACACCCCTACACTAATACACCCCTACACTAATACACCCCTACACTAATACACCCCTACACTAATACACCCCTACACTAATACACTCCTACACTAATACAGCCCTACACTAATACACCCCTACACTAATACACTCCTACACTAATACAGCCCTACACTAATACACTCCTACACTAATACACCCCTACACTAATACACTCCTACACTAATACACTCCTACACTAATACACTCCTACACTAATACACCCCTACACTAATACACCCCTACACTAATACACCCCTACACTAATACACACCTACACTAATACACCCCTACACTAATACACCCCTACACTAATACACCCCTACACTAATACACCTTCCTACACTAGTACACTAATACACTCCTACACTAATACAGCCCTACACTAATACACTCCTACACTAGTACACTAATACACTCCTACACTAATACACCCCTACACTAATACACTCCTACACTAGTACACTAAAACACTCCTACACTAATACAGCCCTACACTAATACACTCCTACACTAGTACACTAATACACCCCTACACTAATACACCTCCTACACTAGTACACTAATACACTCCTACACTAATACAGCCCTACACTAATACACTCCTACACTAATACACTAATACACCCCTACACTAATACACCCCTACACTAATACACTCCTACACTAATACACTCCTACACTAGTACACTAATACACTCCTACACTAATACAGCCCTACACTAATACACTCCTACACTAATACACTCCTACACTAATACACTCCTACACTAATACACTCCTACACTAATACACTCCTACACTAATACACTCCTACACTAATACACCCCTACACTAATACACTCCTACACTAATACACTCCTACACTAATACACTCCTACACTAATACACCCCTACACTAATACACTCCTACACTAATACACTCCTACACTAATACACTCCTACACTAATACACTCCTACACTAATACACTCCTACACTAATACACTCCTACACTAATACACTCCTACACTAGTACACTAATACACTCCTACACTAATACAGCCCTACACTAATACACTCCTACACTAATACACTCCTACACTAATACACTCCTACACTAATACACCCTACACTAATACACTCCTACACTAATACACTCCTACACTAATACACTAATACACTCCTACACTAATACAGCCCTACACTAATACACTCCTACACTAATACACTCCTACACTAATACACTCCTACACTAATACAGCCCTACACTAATACACTCCTACACTAATACAGCCCTACACTAATACACTCCTACACTAATACACTCCTACACTAATACAGCCCTACACTAATACACTCCTACACTAATACACCTCCTACACTAATACACTCCTACACTAATACAGCCCTACACTAATACACTCCTACACTAATACACTCCTACACTAATACACTCCTACACTAATACAGCCCTACACTAATACACTCCTACACTAATACACTCCTACACTAATACAGCCCTACACTAATACACTCCTACACTAATACACTCCTACACTAATACACTCCTACACTAATACACTCCTACACTAATACAGCCCTACACTAATACACTCCTACACTAATACACTCCTACACTAATAACACTCTACACTAATACACTAATACACCCTACACTAATACACTCCTACACTAATACACCCCTACACTAATACACTCCTACACTAATACACTCCTACACTATACACTACTACTACTCCCACTAATACACCCTACACTAATACACTCCTACACTAATACACTCCTACACTAATACACTCCTACACTAATACACCCC
Organism: Cepaea hortensis; assembly: GCA_963921405.1. Lineage (NCBI taxonomy): Eukaryota > Metazoa > Mollusca > Gastropoda > Stylommatophora > Helicidae > Cepaea > Cepaea hortensis. Next base: position 103,882,070 of record OY992879.1, on the reverse strand, counting down.
TACACTAATACACTCCTACACTAATACACTCTACACTATACACTAATACACTCCTACACTAATACAGCCCTACACTAATACACTCCTACACTAATACACTCCTACACTAATACACTCCTACACTAATACACTCCTACACTAATACACTCCTACACTAATACACTCCTACACTAATACACTCCTACACTAATACACTCTACACTAATACACTCCTACACTAATACACTCCCTACACTAATACACCCCTACACTAATACACCCCTACACTAATACACTCCTACACTAATACACTCCTACACTAATACACCCCTACACTAATACACTCCTACACTAATACACTCCTACACTAATACACTCCTACACTAATACACTCCCTACACTAATACAAGCCCTACACTAATACACCCCTACACTAATACACTCCTACACTAATACACTCCTACACTAATACACCCCTACACTAATACACCCTACACTAATACACCCCTACACTAATACACTCCTACACTAATACACTCCTACACTAATACACCCCTACACTAATACACCCCTACACTAATACACTCCTACACTAATACACTCCTACACTAATACACCCCTACACTAATACACTCCTACACTAATACACCCCTACACTAATACACTCCTACACTAATACACTCCTACACTAATACACCCCTACACTAATACAGCCCTACACTAATACACTCCTACACTAATACACCCCTACACTAATACAGCCCTACACTAATACACTCCTACACTAATACACTAATACACCCCTACACTAATACACCCCTACACTAATACACTCCTACACTAATACACTCCTACACTAGTACACTAATACACTCCTACACTAATACAGCCCCTACACTAAATACACTCCTACACTAATACACCCCTACACTAATACACTCCTACACTAATACAACCCCTACACTAATACACCCCTACACTAATACACTCCTACACTAATACACTCCTACACTAATACACCCCTACACTAATACACCCCTACACTAATACACCCCTACACTAATACACTCCTACACTAATACACCCCTACACTAATACACTCCTACACTAGTACACTAATACACTCCTACACTAATACAGCCCTACACTAATACACTCCTACACTAATACACTAATACACCCCTACACTAATACACCCCTACACTAATACACTCCTACACTAATACACTCCTACACTAATACACTAATACACTAATACACTAATACACTAATACACTAATACACTAATACACTAATACACTAATACACTAATTACACTAATACACTAATACACTAATACACTAATACACTAATACACTAATACACTAATACACTAATACACTAATACACTAATACACTAATACACTAATACACTAATACACTAATACACTAATACACTAATACACTAATACACTAATACACTAATACACTAATACACTAATACACTAATACACCCCTCACACTAATACACCCCCTACACTAATACACTCCTACACTAATACACCCCTACACTAATACACTCCTACACTAGTACACTAATACACTCCTACACTAATACAGCCCTACACTAATACACTCCTACACTAATACACTCCTACACTAGTACACTAATACACTCCTACACTAATACAGCCCTACACTAATACACTCCTACACTAATACACTCCTACACTAGTACACTAATACACTCCTACACTAATACAGCCCTACACTAATACACTCCTACACTAATACACCCCTACACTAATACACTCCTACACTAATACACTCCTACACTAATACACTAATACACTAATACACTAATACACTAATACACTAATACACTAATACACTAATACACTAATACACTAATACACTAATACACTAATACACTAATACACTAATACACTAATACACTAATACACTAATACACTAATACACTAATACACTAATACACTAATACACTAATACACTAATACACTAATACACTAATACACTAATACACCCCTACACTAATACACCCCTACACTAATACACTCCTACACTATACACCCCTACACTAATACACTCCTACACTAGTACAACTCCTACACTAATACATCCTACTAATACACTCCTACACTAATACACTCCTACCTAATACACTAATACACTCCTACACTAATACACTAATACACTCCTACACTAATACAGCCCTACACTAATACACTCCTACACTAATACACTAATACACTCCTACACTAATACACTCCTACACTAATACACTCCTACACTAATACACTAATACACTAATACAGCCCTACACTAATACACTCCTACACTAATACACTAATACACTAATACAGCCCTACACTAATACACTCCCTACAACTAATACACTCCTACACTAATACACTAATACACTAATACAGCCCTACACTAATACACTCCTACACTAGTACACTCCTACACTAATACACTCCTACACTAATACACTCCTACACTAATACACTCCTACACT
>OY992879.1:103511368-103879373 GCA_963921405.1 Cepaea hortensis | reverse complement strand
CCTACACTAATACACTAATACACTAATACACCCCTACACTAATACACTAGTACACTAATACACTCCTACACTAATACACTAGTACACTAATACACCCCTACACTAATACACCTAATACACTAATACACCCCTACACTAATACACCCCCTACACTAATACACACCCTACACTAATACACCCCCTACACTAATACACCCCTACACTAATACACTAATACACACCCTACACTAATACACCCTACACTAATACACCCCTACACTAATACACTATACACTAATACACCCCTACACTAATACACCCCTACACTAATACACCCCTACACTAATACACCCCTACACTAATACACCCCTACACTAATACACTACTACACTAATACACCCCTACACTAATACACTATACACTAATACACCCCTACACTAATACACTACTACACTAATACACCCCTACACTAATACACCTACTACACTAATACACCCCTACACTAATACACCCCTACACTAATACACCCCTACACTAATACACCCCTACACTAATACACTAATACACCCCTACACTAATACACCCCTACACTAATACACCCCTACACTAATACACTAATACACCCTACACTAATACACCCCTACACTAATACACCCCTACACTAATACACTAATACACCCCTACACTAATACACCTCCTACACTAATACACCCTACACTAATACACTAATACACCCCTACACTAATACACCCCTACACTAATACACACCTACACTAATACACCCCTACACTAATACACCCCTACACTAATACACCCCTACACTAATACACTAATACACCCCTACACTAATACACCCTACACTAATACACTAATACACCCCTACACTAATACACCCTACACTAATACACTAATACACCCCTACACTAATACACTAATACACCCCTACACTAATACACCCTACACTAATACACTAATACACCCTACACTAATACACCCCTACACTAATACACTAATACACCCCTACACTAATACACTAATACACCCCTACACTAATACACTAATACACCTACACTAATACACTAATACACCCCTACACTAATACACCCCTACACTAATACACTAATACACCCTACACTAATACACTAATACACCCTACACTAATACACTAATACACCCCTACACTAATACACTAATACACTCCTACACTAATACACCCCTACACTAATACACTAATACACCCCTACACTAATACACCCCTACACTAATACACTAATACACCCCTACACTAATACACTAATACACCCTACACTAATACACCCCTACACTAATACACTAATACACCCTACACTAATACACTAATACACCCCTACACTAATACACTAATACACCCCTACACTAATACACCCTACACTAATACACTAATACACCCCTACACTAATACACTCCTACACTAATACACTAATACACCCCTACACTAATACACCCCTACACTAATACACCCTACACTAATACACCCTACACTAATACACTAATACACCCCTACACTAATACACCCTACACTAATACACCCCTACACTAATACACCCCTACACTAATACACTCCTACACTAATACACTAATACACTACTACACTAATACACCCCTACACTAATACACCCTACACTAATACACTCCTACACTAATACACCCCTACACTAATACACTAATACACCCTACACTAATACACCCCTACACTAATACACTCCTACACTAATACACTAATACACCCCTACACTAATACACCCTACACTAATACACCCCTACACTAATACACTCCTACACTAATACACTAATACACCCCTACACTAATACACCCCTACACTAATACACTCCTACACTAATACACCCCTACACTAATACACTAATACACCCCTACACTAATACACCCCTACACTAATACACTCCCTACACTAATACACCCCTACACTAATACACCCCTACACTAATACACCCTACACTAATACACCCCTACACTAATACACCCCTACACTAATACACTAATACACCCTACACTAATACACCCTACACTAATACACCCTACACTAATACACCCCTACACTAATACACCCCTACACTAATACACCCCTACACTAATACACCCTACACTAATACACCCCTACACTAATACACCCTACACTAATACACCCCTACACTAATACACCCCTACACTAATACACCCCTACACTAATACACCCCTACACTAATACACCCCTACACTAATACACCCTACACTAATACACTCCCTACACTAATACACCCCTACACTAATACACCCCTACACTAATACACCCCTACACTAATACACCCCTACACTAATACACCCTACACTAATACACTAATACACCCCTACACTAATACACCCCTACACTAATACACCCCTACACTAATACACCCCTACACTAATACACTAATACACCCTACACTAATACACCCCTACACTAATACACCCCTACACTAATACACCCCTACACTAATACACCCCTACACTAATACACCCCTACACTAATACACCCCTACACTAATACACTAATACACCCCTACACTAATACACCCCTACACTAATACACTCCTACACTAATACACCCCTACACTAGTACACTAATACACCCTACACTAATACACCCTACACTAATACACTCCTACACTAATACACCCCTACACTAATACACCCCTACACTAATACACCCCTACACTAATACACTCCTACACTAATACACCCCTACACTAATACACTAATACACTCCTACACTAATACACCCCTACACTAATACAGCCCTACACTAATACACCCTACACTAATACACCCCTACACTAATACACTCCTACACTAATACACCCTACACTAATACACCCCTACACTAATACACTAATACACCCCTACACTAATACACTCCTACACTAATACACTCCTACACTAATACACCCCTACACTAATACACTCCTACACTAATACACCCCTACACTAATACACCCCTACACTAATACACCCCTACACTAATACACTCCTACACTAATACACTAATACACCCCTACACTAATACACCCCTACACTAATACACTCCTACACTAATACACCCCTACACTAATACACCCTACACTAATACACTAATACACCCCTACACTAATACACCCCTACACTAATACACTCCTACACTAATACACCCTACACTAATACACCCCTACACTAATACACCCCTACACTAATACACCCCTACACTAATACACTCCTACACTAATACACCCCTACACTAATACACCCCTACACTAATACACTCCTACACTAATACACCCCTACACTAATACACCCCTACACTAATACACCCCTACACTAATACACCCCTACACTAATACACCCCTACACTAATACACTCCTACACTAATACACTCCTACACTAATACACTCCTACACTAATACACTCCTACACTAATACACCCCTACACTAATACACCCCTACACTAATACACCCCTACACTAATACACTCCCTACACTAATACACCCCTACACTAATACACTCCTACACTAATACACCCCTACACTAATACACCCCTACACTAATACACTAATACACCCCTACACTAATACACTCCTACACTAATACACTCCTACACTAATACACTCCTACACTAATACACTCCTACACTAATACACCCCTACACTAATACACCCCTACACTAATACACTCCTACACTAATACACCCCTACACTAATACACCCCTACACTAATACACTCCTACACTAATACACCCCTACACTAATACAGCCCTACACTAATACACTAATACACTAATACACCCCTACACTAATACACTCCTACACTAATACACTCCTACACTAATACAGCCCTACACTAATACACTCCTACACTAATACACCCTACACTAATACACCCCTACACTAATACAGCCCTACACTAATACACTCCTACACTAATACACCCCTACACTAATACACTAATACACTCCTACACTAATACACCCCTACACTAATACAGCCCTACACTAATACACCCCTACACTAATACACCCCTACACTAATACACCCTACACTAATACACTCCTACACTAATACACCCCTACACTAATACACTCCTACACTAATACACCCCTACACTAATACACTCCTACACTAATACACCCCTACACTAATACACTCCTACACTAATACAGCCCTACACTAATACACCCCTACACTAATACACCCTACACTAATACACTCCTACACTAATACACCCCTACACTAATACACCCCTACACTAATACACCCCTACACTAATACACTCCTACACTAATACACCCCTACACTAATACACCCCTACACTAATACACCCCTACACTAATACACTCCTACACTAATACAGCCCTACACTAATACACTCCTACACTAATACACCCCTACACTAATACACTAATACACTCCTACACTAATACACTCCTACACTAATACAGCCCTACACTAATACACTCCTACACTAATACAGCCCTACACTAATACACCCCTACACTAGTACACTAATACACTCCTACACTAATACAGCCCTACACTAATACACTCCTACACTAATACACTAATACACCCCTACACTAATACACCCCTACACTAATACACTCCTACACTAATACACTAATACACCCCTACACTAATACACCCCTACACTAATACACTCCTACACTAATACACTAATACACTAATACACTAATACACCCCTACACTAATACACCCCTACACTAATACACTCCTACACTAATACACCCCTACACTAATACACCCCTACACTAATACACCCCTACACTAATACACCCCTACACTAATACACCCCTACACTAATACACTAATACACCCCTACACTAATACACCCCTACACTAATACACTAATACACTAATACACCCCTACACTAATACAGCCCTACACTAATACACTAATACACTAATACACCCTACACTAATACACCCCTACACTAATACACTAACTACACTAATACACCCCTACACTAATACACCCCTACACTAATACACTAATACACCCCTACACTAATACACTCCTACACTAATACACTAATACACTAATACACCCTACACTAATACAGCCCTACACTAATACACTCCTACACTAATACACCCCTACACTAATACACCCCTACACTAATACACCCCTACACTAATACACCCCTACACTAATACACTCCTACACTAATACACCTAATACACTAATACACCCCTACACTAATACACCCCTACACTAATACACTCCTACACTAATACACCCCTACACTAATACACCCCTACACTAATACACCCCTACACTAATACACCCCTACACTAATACACTAATACACTAATACACCCCTACACTAATACACCCCTACACTAATACACTAATACACCCCTACACTAATACACTCCTACACTAATACACTAATACACCCCTACACTAATACACCCCTACACTAATACACTCCTACACTAATACAGCCCTACACTAATACACCCCTACACTAATACACTCCTACACTAATACACCCCTACACTAATACAGCCCCTACACTAATACACTCCTACACTAATACACCCCTACACTAATACACTCCTACACTAATACACCCCTACACTAATACAGCCCTACACTAATACACTCCTACACTAATACACCCCTACACAAATACAGCCCTACACTAATACACTCCTACACTAATACACCCCTACACTAATACAGCCCTACACTAATACACTCCTACACTAATACACCCCTACACTAATACACCCCTACACTAATACACCCCTACACTAATACACCCCTACACTAATACACTCCTACACTAATACACTAATACACTCCTACACTAATACACCCCTACACTAATACACTCCTACACTAATACAGCCCTACACTAATACACTCCTACACTAATACACTAATACACCCTACACTAATACACCCCTACACTAATACACCCCTACACTAATACACCCCTACACTAATACACTAATACACCCCTACACTAATACACCCCTACACTAATACACTCCTACACTAATACACCCCTACACTAGTACACTAATACACTCCTACACTAATACAGCCCTACACTAATACACCCCTACACTAATACACCCCTACACTAATACACTCCTACACTAATACACTAATACACCCCTACACTAATACACCCCTACACTAATACACTCCTACACTAATACACTAATACACCCCTACACTAATACACTCCTACACTAATACACCCCTACACTAATACACCCCTACACTAATACACCCCTACACTAATACACTCCTACACTAATACACTAATACACCCCTACACTAATACACTCCTACACTAATACACTCCTACACTAATACACCCCTACACTAATACACCCCTACACTAATACACCCCTACACTAATACACTCCTACACTAATACACTAATACACTAATACACCCCTACACTAATACACCCCTACACTAATACACCCCTACACTAATACACTCCTACACTAATACACTAATACACCCCTACACTAATACACCCCTACACTAATACACTCCTACACTAATACACCCCTACACTAGTACACTAATACACTCCTACACTAATACAGCCCTACACTAATACACTCCTACACTAATACACCCCTACACTAATACACCCCTACACTAATACAGCCCTACACTAATACACTCCTACACTAATACACCCCTACACTAATACACTAATACACTCCTACACTAATACACCCCTACACTAATACACCCCTACACTAATACACCCCTACACTAATACACCCCTACACTAATACACCCCTACACTAAACACCCCTACACTAATACACCCCTACACTAATACACCCCTACACTAATACACCCCTACACTAATACACCCCTACACTAATACACCCCTACACTAATACACCCCTACACTAATACACCCCTACACTAATACACCCTACACTAATACACCCCTACACTAATACACCCCTACACTAATACACCCCTACACTAATACACCCCTACACTAATACACCCCTACACTAATACACCCCTACACTAATACACCCCTACACTAATACACCCCTACACTAATACACTCCTACACTAATACACCCCTACACTAATACACCCCTACACTAATACACTCCTACACTAATACACTAATACACCCCTACACTAATACACCCCTACACTAATACACTCCTACACTAATACACCCCTACACTAGTACACTAATACACTCCTACACTAATACAGCCACTCCTACACTAATACACCCCTACACTAATACACCCCTACACAAATACAGCCCTAACAACTAATACACTCCTACACTAATACACCCCTACACTAATACACTAATACACTCTACACTAATACACCCTACACTAATACAGCCCCTACACTAATACACCCCTACACTAATACACTCCTACACTAATACACTCCTACACTAATACAGCCCTACACTAATACACCCCTACACTAATACACTCCTACACTAATACACTCCTACACTAATACACCCCTACACTAATACACCCCTACACTAATACAGCCCTACACTAATACACTCCTACACTAATACACTCCTACACTAATACACCCCTACACTAATACACTCCTACACTAATACACCCCTACACTAATACACCCCTACACTAATACACTCCTACACTAATACACTCCTACACTAATACACCCCTACACTAATACACTAATACACCCCTACACTAATACACCCCTACACTAATACACCCTACACTAATACACCCCTACACTAATACACCCCTACACTAATACACTCCTACACTAATACACCCCTACACTAATACACCCCTACACTAATACACCCCTACACTAATACACCCCTACACTAATACACCCCCTCTACACTAATACACCCCTACACTAATACACTCCTACACTAATACACCCCTACACTAATACACCCCTACACTAATACACTCCTACACTAATACACCCCTACACTAATACACCCCTACACTAATACACCCCTACACTAATACACCCCTACACTAATACACCCCTACACTAATACACCCCTACACTAATACACCCCTACACTAATACACCCCTACACTAATACACCCCTACACTAATACACACCTACACTAATACACCCCTACACTAATACACTCCTACACTAATACACTCCTACACTAATACACTCCTACACTAATACACCCCTACACTAATACACACCTACACTAATACACTCCTACACTAATACACACCTACACTAATACACCCCTACACTAATACACCCCTACACTAATACACCCCTACACTAATACACCCCTACACTAATACACCCCTACACTAATACACCCCTACACTAATACACCCCTACACTAATACACCCCTACACTAATACACCCCTACACTAATAACCCCTACACTGATACACCCCTACACTAATACACCCCTACACTAATACACTCCTACACTAATACACACCTACACTAATACACTCCTACACTAATACACCCCTACACTAATAACCCCTACACTAATACACTCCTACACTAATACACACCTACACTAATACACCCCTACACTAATACACCCCTACACTAATACACCCCTACACTAATACACTCCTACACTAATACACCCCTACACTAATACACTCCTACACTAATACACACCTACACTAATACACCCCTACACTAATACACTCCTACACTAATACACACCTACACTAATACACCCCTACACTAATACACCCCTACACTAATACACTCCTACACTAATACACTCCTACACTAATACACCCCTACACTAATACACCCCTACACTAATACACTCCTACACTAATACACCCCTACACTAATACACCCCTACACTAATACACTCCTACACTAATACACCCCTACACTAATACACCCCTACACTAATACACCCCTACACTAATACACTCCTACACTAATACACTCCTACACTAATACACTCCTACACTAATACACCCCTACACTAATACACCCCTACACTAATACACCCCTACACTAATACACTCCTACACTAATACACCCCTACACTAATACACCCCTACACTAATACACTCCTACACTAATACACCCCTACACTAATACACCCCTACACTAATACACCCCTACACTAATACACCCCTACACTAATACACCCCTACACTAATACACTCCTACACTAATACACTCCTACGTTATACACTCCTACACTTATACACTCCTACACTAATACACTCCTACACTAATACACTCCTACACTAATACACTCCTACACTAATACACTCCTACACTAATACACCCCTACACTAATATACCCCTACACTAATACACTAATACACTCCTACACTAATACACTCCTACACTAATACACTAGTACACTAATACACTCCTACACTAATACACTCCTACACTAATACACTCCTACACTAATACACTCCTACACTAATACACTCCTACACTAATACACTCCTACACTAATACACTAGTACACTAATACACTCCTACACTAATACACTCCTACACTAATACACTCCTACACTAATACACTAGTACACTAATACACTAGTACACTAATACACTCCTACACTAATACACTCCTACACTAATACACTCCTACACTAATACACTCCTACACTAATACACTCCTACACTAATACACTCCTACACTAATACACTCCTACACTAATACACCCCTACACTAATACACTCCGATTTGGGTGGGCATATTTCAACACAGAAGTCACGAACAATATGTTGTAGGATTTATTGCCTGACATATTTCACTGCATCGCGTCAGACGCATACTGCAGAGTTATGTATGTATATATATATAATATGAAGTGAGTAGATGAATAATTCATTGGCTGAAAATACATTAAAATCAAAGTCACGGGTATTGTTCGAACGATGGGCATTTGTTATCCACACGGTAATTTCAAATTTTCAAAACACTTTCTGTTTGCACATCCTACGGGTATCACTATATTTGAGCAATCGTTTATTGTTCGTCGCATACAGTACACGACACGCTGTACCGTGGCTGTGACGAATGGATTACGTACGCAATTCGCAATCCCGCCTACCACTTTCAAAACACAGCTGCGGGCGATATGGAAGCAAGCGCCTTGCGATGCGTTTCATACAATGGGATGAGTGCCGGTAATTCAGAAAGCACTGACAAACTACTGAACGTAAACTTGCCAAGAAATCACAAACAACCAAACTGCAACTAACCTGTACCAGGCCACGCTTATATTGGATAGGTGCAAAACTTATTGAACTTCGGGTATCGACCTGTCCATTTTCCTTTTGGAAAGACTGCTGTTTGGATGGTGCTATCCACTTAACGTCGGATTATGATGCTTAGGAGCGATAAGGCGCCGTTGTGTTTGTGGTCAATAGACAAAGAGATGTTCTTGTAGGCATGGTTCATGGTGGAGTGGAACTATTCTGCTTGTTGTCTGGTCTCTGTGATGAATAATACATCATCCCAACAACGGCGGTATGAAACCAGATACTTAATTCGTGGCTGTATGTTGATCTAACAACGCCGTAACAATGTCCGCTGGAATGGCACCTTGAGAATTCCTCATGACCACTCCGTCAATTTGACTGTAGGATTTAACAACAACAAACTGGATTTAATATTAGATGTGCACAGCAGTAGTATTTTCTCGAGTTTGGCAGTCGGTGGGATTAATAACCTCGGCTTCGTCTCTTTTATGCGATCACAGATGATCCAGGGGAACGTTAATGAGAAGAGACGCAACGTCCATTGACGCCATGTACTTTTGTTCAAGATCGATGGTGTCCAATAGTTCGACTAATTCAAATGAATCTTTTAATAGTTTCGGGTAGAATGACTGCCGCGCCTGTTTGAGAATATCGGCAAGCCATTTTGCCATTCTGTGGTGGGCAGATTTGACCATAGATAGGATAGGTCTCAGAGGTACCCCGGGTTTATGCAAATTAGGTAGGCCATAAATTTGAACGGTTTTTTAGCCCCGTGGGGAGAGTAGCTGCACAGTCTGCATCACTTTTGCAACCAAGTTCCGTGTTTAGCTGGATTTCGGATCCAAACGAAACGTCAATGGATCCGATAAAATCTCTTCTATTTTCCTTACGTGTCAGACTTATCCATAACCACAGCACCATTCCCCATGTCTGGTTTTAGTATTACTTGTTGTTCATCGGCTTGTGATGATGTCAGAACGGTTATATGTATATGTTGCTGGGTGACATTAATACACTGCTGTATACGGTAGCTCTGTGGCTTATGGTTAGTGGTTGCAATTTCACAATCCCGAGACACAGGGTTGGAAGTCAAGGCGATTTGGAAGCAAACCACATTGTGATATTTTTTCACAACAGTTTGAGCGTCGGCCAGCCAGAAAACAGTGGCAAAATTACAAACTGCAGGAAATGGGAAAGATAGGAGGGCTTGGCCTGGGTAGGCTGCGGGTCCGTACTCCACTGGGAGATAAAAGGCAGACGATCAAGACCATGTTCGAGCCATCATGCTGGAGGGAGGGACATGTTAAACAAACACTTCACTGCACACCTCGAACTGGTTGACCAAACATAAAATTCCACTGGTGATATGTCTCATGTTTGTGTTGTCACCATACAATTGTTCTCTACAAACATGGAGGAAATAATACATATAATTATTTTTTTACCCGTTCGCTCGCTTTGAATTCAAGCGTATTCCTTACAGTGCAACTATTTATATTGCACACGACTGATTTAAACTTTTCCTATTAACAGTGTCCCTCCCCATCAGGTAAACTCACTCCGACTTCTGGGGTACTTGTAAATTACGTTCCTAAGTCAAGGACAAGAAACTAACATGTTAATCCAACTGACCAATTTAGGAGCTGAACCCGCTACCTCGGCATCGGCACACCGGAAGTTTAAGAGCGAGCACTCTTATCCATTCTGTCACGCCTCTACACATATAATATATGGGACACACATGATAATATGTAGCCTAAACACTGTTCAAAATGACATGTCCCCCAGGTCGACCAAGCCTAAAATGGTTACTTGGAATTGCTCTCGGAAGTCAAGTGGCCGGCGCGATATTGCCCAGGTCACCCATTGAGTGCTGACGCATCTATAACAATATGGATCTTGCATCATATACCTAAACGCCTCAAGATATGGAAAAGTAGCCTTTACTGTTTAGGAGGACAATTTGCAATAGATATACAGGTGCGCTCAATGCAGAGGGAAAACAGACAATGGAATGTGTCACCAAGATGCCCCTACCGTGAAAGGATCAGGGTGGTGGTGTTGGCTTCCGCTTTCGCTATATAATATAGAGCCCGTTGATAGCCCTTTAGTTTGTTGTAAACCTCTTTAGCAATGCAGCATTTTGATTAATATTTGAGAAGAGAGGCATTGGAGAACATTGTGACACTGGAAATATCATGGGGAAGAGAAGCAGGGGCAGATCACGAGAAATGATGCTGGGTAGACTGAGACAGTGGTTTCGAGTAATATCATCAGCAGAGTTGATCCAGAACACCAAATACCGAGATCTGTGGAGAGACATGAACGCCTACGCCAGCTGGCAAGGCACTTGATGGTGATGAGATCATATCGCATAACATTAATTGACATGTCCGCATAAAACAGCCGAGTGACTCATTTTGATTTAATCCCATATAGTCCATAAAAGTAGGTGTATTAGCGTTTTGATACTTAGCCAGTCACCATCATGCGCATTGCCAATTGGCGTGGTCGATCAGACAATTCCACACCTCGCGTTCTCCAACATAATGTGTCAATTCATGTGCTGATATGTTCATGAATTGATAAAAGGCTGTCAGGGATCGCTCTCCCGGGCTTCTTCTATCTCTGTTTTTCGTTGATTCTTCTCCGTTTGCTACAATGCTTTCATGATGTATTTTAAAGTGTTAACAGCCACTTAATCCTGTTTGTAATACTTTGTCTCGCTCTCTTATCCTCTTTGGAACATTTAGGTTACCCGTCTTGGCTGCACGTTCACTCAAATCCTATTTCTTAAACTGCGTGCTGTAAGTGTTTGTTGTCGAGCTTACCAGTCTTGGCTGCTCGTTCACCTAAATACCATTTTTTAAACTGCCTGCTGTAAATATATATTGACGAGCGCGCTAGCGAAGTTGATAGCAAAATGCACTGGTAATATCATGAGCACTGCGGGCGCGGGTTCGACGCCTGGGCTCGTCGCTTGCCAAAGTGAGGGAAAGACTGGCCACCTAATCCTTCTTGCTCTCAGGCCTACAAAATGTGATGGCGCTATCACATCACAGACCCATAGCAGGAAATTGCTTCACGACAAATGCCATTAATTAAAAGTAAATATGAAGTAAATCTGCTGACTGAAGTCGGAACAGCAAACTTAGTTAGTTAGTCGCTGTTCCAACTTCACGGAAACGGTTCGTCCCCATTATGCTCCGTTCCTGTGCCAGTGAATATCACACAAAATGCTCCTCAATGTCCAATGTGAAAAGTGGAACAGACAGGAGTCTCAGCAATCCAACAGCCCGCACAGGTACACTGTGCATAATGCCGCCGCCAGAATGCCAACACAAAAGTTATCCACGAAAAGTACAGTTCATCGTCGATGGAATCGGCAGTCACCAGAAAGACTTGATTGACCCGGGTTTTCTCACATGGCTTGGTCTCTTTCCGCAGGGCGACCCGCCGAAAGCGCCGCATATAGCACGAACTCCGTAGCTCCAGCGTCGACTCCCAGGAGTCTCCTGAAAAAATGCACTCGTGAACCGAAAAAGCAAATCAGTCAATTCAGCAACAGCCGGTAGCCATTTTTCTGAACATGCAGTTCACTGTACAAACAAAAGCGGACAGATGTAAAAGCATTCCACATGAATTTCACAGCTCACAGAGTTGCGCCACACACTCACTTAGTAACAGGGTCTACGCTTCAACCCACTATCCGACCCTCTCTGGGTCAACGCTTCAACTCCCCTTCAGTGCCCTAACTTCCCACAACACTCCTCGCCAGCCTAAGCTGTCCCTCTCACAACCACACTAGCGGGCTGAAACCTCCTCGACTCTCCCTTTACTCACTGTCTCCAACCTTCCCCGTCTATCTTCTTATTTGCCTTTTCCGGGGACCTACCACCCAGCCTAATTTTACCTCCGTCTATTATTTCTCAGGGCCGGTTAGCTCGCCTATATAGCACCACTCTCGCTTAGGTCCATCATCCAATGTTAATGAACCCAGGCATGTTATATATATATATATATATATATATATATATATATATATATATATATATATATATATATATATATATATATATATATATATATATATATAATATGAAGTGAGTAGATGAATAATGCTTTTAGCTAAAATACATAAAAAATATAGTCACGGGTATTGTTCGGGTATTGTTATCCACACGGTAATTTCAAATTTAAGAGGAACACTTTCTGTTTGCACAATACTGGCTGGATCCGACTAATTGCTACGGGTGTCACTATATTTGAGCAATCGTTTATTGTTCGTCGCCTACAGTACACGACACGCTGTACCGGGGCTGTGACGAGGGATTACGTACGCAATTCGCAATCCCCCTGCCACTTTCGAAACACAGCTGCGGGCGATATGGAAGCAAGCGCCTTGTGATGCGTTTCATACAATGGGATGAGTGCCGGTAATTCAGAAAGCACTGACAAACTACTGAACGTAAACTTGCCAAGAAATCACAAACAACCAAACAAATACTTGAGTTAACTACGACGCCTTGTAAGGGATATGCAACTAGCCTTTACCAGGCCACGATTATATTGGATAGGTGCAAAACTTACTGAACTTCGGGTATTGACATGTCCATTTTACTTTTCGAAAGACTGCTGTTTGGGTGGTGCTATCCACTTAACGTCGGATTAGGATGCTTAGAAACGATAAAGCGCCGTTGTGTTTGTGGTCAATAGACAAAGAGATGTTCTTGTAGGCTTGGCTCATGGTGGAGTGGAACTATTCTGCTTGTTGTCTGGTCTCTGTGATGAATAATATATCATCCCAACAACGGCGGTATGCAACTAGATACTTAATTCGAGGCTGTTTGTTGATCTAACAACGCCGTAACAATGTCCGCTGGAATGGCACCTTGAGAATTCCTCATGACCACTCCGTCAATTTGGCTGTAGGATTTAACAACAACAAACTGGATTTAATATTAGATGTGCACAGCAGTAGTAGTTTCTCGAGTTAGGCAGTCGGTGGGATTAATAACCTCGGCTTCGTCTCTTTTATGCGATCACAGATGATCCAGGGGAACGTTAGTGAGAAAAGAGACGCAACGTCTATTGGCGCAATATACTTTTGTTTAAGATTGATGGTGTCCAATAGTTCGACTAATTCAAATGAATCTTTTAATAGTTACGGGTAGAATGATTGCCGCGCCGGTTTGAGAATATCGGCAAGCCATTTTGCCATTCTGTGATGGGCAGAGTTGATCATAGATAGGATAGGTCTCAGAGGAACTCCAGGTTTATGCATCTTATGTAGGCCATACATTTGAACGGTTTTTGAGCCCTGCGGGGCGAGTAGCTGCACATCTGCATCACTTTTGCATCCAAGTTCCGTGTTTAGCTGGATATCCGATCCAAATGAAATTTCAATGGATCTGATAAAATCTCTTCCATTTTCCTTACGTGTCAGACTTATCCATAACCACAGCACCACTCCCCATGTCTGGTTTTAGTATTGCTTGTTGTTCATCGGCTTGCAGTGATGTCAGAACGGTTATATGTATATGTTGCTGGGTGACATTAATACACTGCTGTATAAGATCCCGAGACACAGGGTTGGAAGTCAGTTGCAGGCGATTTGGAAGCAAACCGCATTGCGATGTTTTTCACAACAGTATGAGCGTCGGCCGTTCAGAAAACAATGTCAAAATTACAAACTGCAGGAAATGGGAAAGATAGGAGGGTTTGGCCTGGTAGGCTGAGGGTCCGTGTTCTACAGGGAGATAAAAGGCAGAAGATCAAGACCATGTTCGAGCCATCATGCTGGAGTGAGGGACATGTTAAACAAACACTTCACTGCACACCTCGGACTGGGTGACCAAACATGACATCACTCTTATCACACTGGTGATATGTCTTATTTTTGTGTTTGCACCATACAATTGTTCTCTGCAAAAATGGAGGAAATAATACATATAATATTTTTTTTCTGTTCGCTCGCTTTGAATTCAAGCGTAGTCCTTACACGTGCAAATATTTATATTGCACATGACTGATTTATGCGTGTTGATTAACTTTCCTATTAGCAGTGTCCCTCGCCATCAGGTAAACTCACTCCGACTTCTGGGGTACTTGTAAGTTACGTTCCTAAGTCAAGGGCGAGAAACTAACATGTTAATCCAACTGACCAATTTAGGAGCTGAACCCGCTACCTCGGCATCGGCACACCGGAAGTTTAAGAGCGAGCACTCTTATCCATTCTGTCACGCCTCTGCACATATAATATATAGGACACACATGATAATATGTAGCCTAAAATGGCTACTTCGAATTGCTCTCGGAAGTAAAATGGCCGGCGCTATATTGCCCAGGTCACCCATTGAGTGCTGGCGCATCTATAACAATATGGATCTTGCATCATATACCTAAACGCCTCAAGATACGGAAAAGGAGCTTTACTGTTTAGGAAGACAATTTGCATTAGATATTCAGGTGTGCTCAATGCAGAGGGAAAACAGACAATGGAATGTGTCACCAAGATGCCCCTACCGTGAAAGGATCAGGGTGGTGGCGTTGGCTTCCGCTTTCGCTACATAATATAGAGCCCGTTGATAGCCCTTTAGTTTGTTGTAAAACCTCCTTAGCAATGCAGCTTTTTGATTAATATTTGAGAAGAGAGGCATTGGAGAACATTGTGACACTGGAAATATCACGGGGAAGAGAGGCAGGGGCATATCACGAGAAATGATGCTGGGTGGACTGAGACAGTGGCATGGAGGAATATCATCAGCAGAGTTGATCCAGAACACCAAAAACCGAGATCTGTGGAGAGACATGAACGCCTACGCCAGCTGGCAAGGCACTTGATGGTGATGAGATCATATCGCATAACATTAATTGACATGTCCGCATAAAACAGCCGAGTGACTCATTTTGATTTAATCCCATATAGTCCATAAAAGTAGGTGTATTAGCGTTTTGATACTTAGCCAGTCACCATCATGCGCATTGCCAATTGGCATGGTCGATCAGACAATTCCACACCTCGCGTTCTCCAACATAATGTGCCAATTCATGTGCTGATATGTTCTATCCGTTGATAAAAGGCTGTCAGGGATCGCTCTCCCGGGCTTCTTCTATCTCTGTTTTTCGTTGATTCTTCTCCATTTGTTACCGTGCTTTCGTGATGTATTCTAAATTGTTAATAGCCACTTAATCCTGTTTTTAATACTTTGTCTCGCTCTCTTATCCTCTTTGGAACATTTGGGTGTACAGTCTTGACTGCATGTTCACTCAAATCCCATTTCTTAAACTGCCTGCTGTAAGTGTTTATTGACCAGCTTACCAGTCTTGGCTTCTCGTTCACCTAAATACCATTTTTTAAACTGCGTGCTGTAAATATATATTGACGAACATTATACAGCATTATACCAACGTGTGTGTACTAAGAGATTCAATAAACATGATTCGGAAGGTCGACGCTGGATCTGTACGTAGACAGTGGACTGAGAAGCTGAGGAAGTCTGTTATCCGTAAAGTCACCTTCATCTTTGTCCCGGGACATGCGAGAGTCAAGGGAAATGAACGAGCTGATAAACTGGCTGGCTCTGCACTCCCTGCAGATGGCCAGCCCATGGATCGTGCCGATGTTATTAACGTCCTTAAAGACATGCCGAGAACAGAAGACTTTGACGTCAGTGAATCCACATCGCTGTCCAGGATGAAAGAATTGGGAGTAAGAATTGGCACGGCCAGACACGAGAGGTTCATCGGGAAAATGAGGTGCCTCGTTAACCAACACAGAACTGGCACTATTAGCCACTGAACGCTGATGCTTATGCTGGGGGGAGGATCTGAGCACATATGGACCTGTCCGGAGTGCAATGACGATACCAAAACTGATAATTGATAACTGATAACTGACGAGGTTACCCGTCTTGGCTCCCCGTTCACCCAAATCCCATTTCTCAAACTGCCTGTGTATATTGACGAGCTTACCAGTCTTGGCTGCTCGTTCACCTAAATACCATTTTTTAAACTGCCTGCTGTAAATATATATTGACGAGCGCGCTAGCGAAGTTGATAGCGAAATGCACTGGTAATATCATGAGCACTGCGGGCGCGGGTTCGACGCCTGGGCTCGTCGCTTGCCAAAGTGAGGGACAGGCTAGCCACCCATTCCGCCTGGCTCTCAGGTCTACAAAATGTGATGGCGCTATCACATCACAGATCCGTAGCAGGAAACTGCTTCACGACAAATGCCATTAATTAAAAGTAAATATGAAGTAAATCTGCTGACTGAAATCGGAACAGCAAGCTTAGTTAGTCGCGGTTCCAAATTCACGGCAACGGGTTGTCCCCATTATGCTCCGTTCCTGTGCCAGTGAATATCACACAAAATGCTCCTCAATGTCCAATGTGAAAAGTGGAACAGACAGGAGTCTCAGCAATCCAACAGCCCGCACAGGACCACTGTGCATAATGCCGCCGCCAGAATGCCAATACAAAAGACATCCATGAAAAGTACAGTTCATCGTCGATGGAATCGGCAGTCACCAGAAAGACTTGACTGGCCCGGGTTTTCTCACATGGCTTGGTCTCTTTCCGCGGGGCGACCCGCCGAAAGCGCCGCACAAAGCGCGAACTCCGCAGCTCCAGAGTCAACTCCCAGGAGTCTCCTGAAAAAATGCACTCGTGAACCGAAAAGGCAAATCAGTCAATTCAGCAACAGCCGGTAGCCATTTTTCTGAACATGCAGTTCACTGTACAAACAAAAGCGGACAGATGTAAAAGCATTCCACGTGAATTTCACAGCTGACAGAGTCGCGCCACACACTCACTTAGTAGCAGGGCGACGGAACCATGGGACGGAACAGCAAACTGACTGCTGGAATTATATGTCAAATAAATAATGCAGTTATTGAGTGGCCAGGAGGTTAGAGTGCCAGCCTCAGAAAGGGAATGATGTATCCTTTACTCTTAGATATGACTCAGGTTTGTTACATATCAGAGGTGTCATGGCAATCCTAGCCTGGAAAAGTATGTGGCGACTGCTTGGGGACGCCACCTTTATCCTTCATCCTGATATATAACCGACTGCAAACCCAGCAGTGGTACAAATACTGTAAGTTAAGGAAACAGTAAAGATGCGTTTACACGCTTAATGGTATATTGGGGGTACGTGGTAAACGTCAGTAGAACGTCAATGGCCCATTTTACAGGCCTTGAGGCACATAAGGCAAGCTGTGTTAGCCTCATATTTGTAATGATTAATAGGCAGGATTAATAGGGGTAATTAATATGATTAATGGGGGCAGTGTGGTCAATATCTAGGCACTTTAGTAACATTTTCTAAATTGCTTTTTTAATTATATAACCTACATAGTTGGATACATCTTGAAAAACAAATCCAACGGTACCTTATTCAAGTCTGTAGGTAATTTCTTAGCCGAGATATTACTGTCTGTGTGTCAATTTATCATTTAATATAACTTATATATATATTTTTTTTAAACGATTTTGACTTTTCCACTTGTTGTGACCCTACCTACACACTCACACCACTGTTGGTTACACTCATGCCAAGGGACATTAACACAGCCGCTGTCTAACTCAAGAGCATATAACTCTGCCTGTTTGTCTATACACACACACGCACACACACACACACACATATATATATATATATGTGTGTGTGTGTGTGTGTGTGTGTGTGTGTGTGTGTGTGTGTAATCGAGGTAAGGGCCTAAGGCCACAAAAGTAAAGACTGATGCTTCCTTTGCTACGGTGCTAAGAGGTAGAGAGTAGTTCTGACTTCGTTTCGGCCAAAGAAGAAAAATAATAAAAGAGAGAGAACCTCACACCGCCCTCAACTGACAAAAAAAAAGAGATGATAGTAATTAGATAAGAAGATGTACGAGTTCTCGGGCATTCAACTCTGGACATTAACTGTCATATCTAAGGTCCAGACAATGAATTAAGGTGTTAGATTGTGGTAGAAATAGTGGTTGTAAAAACTAAAAGAGACTAAACAAACAAATTAAGGACAAATAAACAAGCTCTTTATTTATTTCTTCTAACAGAACATTGCATGTCAATAACAGATACAAAAGACAACTGTATATGTCAAATAACAACAGTGGGTAACCCCTAACCAATCAGCAGCACTTAAGACAACAGGGTACACCAAGTACCACAACACAGGTGCTCCAAACAATAGCTGGTTAGACTGACACAATAAAGAACTTTAACACAAGCAACACTGCACAGACAATAATACACTACAAAAACATAGATTACACAACATAAACCCCAAGACGCGACATAAACAAAAGAGTTGTGACACAATTTACTATCCCACCAAGAACCCAGGCCTGCTGACACTAACTAGTCAGCCGCTCGGCTCTGTTAACACATCAGTTGACCGCAGATTACCTCAAGGAATTGTTCCCACAACTGAATAAGCCGAAATAGGGTGCAGCACTTCCCCCATCTCTCATCATCACAAACCGGGCAGCATGGCACTTTTGTTTTCACCAACAAGCCGGTGGTGACATCAGACAAAATGGATTTCCAGATTGCTTTGTTCCCAGTGGTGTTCCGGCGCAGTCCAGATTTTTTGAGTAAGACAGGCCAAACGAAGGTGCATCGGTTTGGCGCTATGATATATATATATCTCCACGTCATGCGTTGATAACGTCAGATCGCGGGTGCTACCGCGCGCTGTTGTCAACGCGAGGCCGCGAGACAGAGATCCATTTTAACCAGCGAATTCGCCTTACAAAGTTATCAAAAAATAATCGACCCCGGTCACGTAGAGTGATGACAATTCACACATAAATAGTAGAATGGGTGTTGAATGCAAACATGCATTCATTATCATTTCGTCGCTCTGAATAATCCATAAAAATATTAAACGATAATCGCTTGATTATGACACGGAAATCCGCTATTTTCCCGCCATTACAGCATCATAGAATGCAATCTTAATGATTTCAGTTTGGGATGTCCCCGGCGACCTAAATAGTCAGAAATTTCACAGTACGCGTAAAAATGGATGCTCAATTGAATTATTCATACAAGATCAATTCGCAACGTCTATATCAAACGGAATTTATGAGTCAACTTATGTCTTAAAACGACAGTCTCTTTATCTCCGTAAGAAGAAAAATTTGAGAAGCCAAGATGTATAGATTTGTAGACAATGGAGGGGACTACAATACTCGGTAACCGGTTTCTATTTTAATGCGATCTTGAAATAATCGCGGAATTTAACATCATGCGTTCTCACCGTTCTCATATCGGAGACACAAAAACAAATAACCGAACGTTACCACAAAACAAAATTCCGGTAAAATACGGTAAAATGAACAGCAGTACCTATCAATATCACACCGCCCGCCTTTACTTCCATTACATTTCTCGATACCTATTTTAGGCTGGGCCAACCTTGGAGCCCAGACCAATTTTTTTTTATTGCACCTCGATGGGAATTTGAATAAATTCCCATCTGGTCAACAGGGATGCGTGCCTGCCATCGTGCTACATTGGCTCCTAAAAGTGCGGTAATCGTTTGTTTATTTATTTATTTATTTCAGGTTTTGGGCTTGCCTTTTTCTCCATGTGGTTTGTTCCGCGCAGAATCCTGCCACTTGAGTCATCCACAAACTCCAGCACTAACAGCTCTGTCGATCATCGACACCAGCAAGATCAGTTCTACACCTGGATCTGTTGGACAGACACTGGCCGGGAGATCTGCAGATACCCAACAAGTCTGAATTCTTGCTCGTGTAGAATAGCTCAAAGCCAGACTCTGACAAATATGTCTGCCTATCATCGTCCGGACGGTGTGGGGACACAACAAACTGACGCGCATGACGTCCGTGCTACTGACATTCGAAGACACCAAGATTTTGCTGAAAACTCTAACGATAGTTCTCTCCTGGACGTCAGTGATGAAGTTAGTTACCAGAAACATTATACAGAGGCAGTATTCAATGAATACGATGACAAATTCATGCCGTGTTTTTACGTAGATTGTGATAGTGAACAAGCCATGATATCACGTATAGTTTCCGAAGGTTTAGACAATACGGCAAAATCACAACTGTCCGACCAAGATGACCAAGCATCCAACAGTCCTACAGGGAATTTACTCTACAGAAATCCGACATTTGAAGCACCTGAAAATAGCACAATTAAATGTTTATTTAAGTGTACACAAATTTCTGAGAACGGCTTCAATAGTGGGAGTTCGGGGCATGAGACGCTAAATGTTTCAGAGGTAAAGAGGTCTCACTCACAGAGAATCACTGCAGACCTGGTGTTTTCACTATCGTTTGTTCTACTCATCACCGGGAAATCCCTATATTCGGCTTCGACGAGGTACGTTTTTCACTTGTCGCGATCCTGTCATGTTTTTTCTTTAAATGTTCGCAATATACTAGACAATGGGTAATGTAATGGTGAAGAGGATGGGAGCAATGGAGACGTGGCTTTTGAGTAGAATTTTTAGAATATATTAGGCAGAGAAGAAAGCAAACACTGAGGCCTTGGGTGTTGGAGTTGTTAGTTACAAGTTCACTTATAAAAACCATACACACTACACACTGGCGCCTTGTCGTCTTGACAGACGGTAGTTTGTTACATTGTGCTTCCAATAAGGCACAACTATAACCCATTGCGGTAACGAATGTTATTATACCCCTTCATGTCACACAGCCTGGGTTGAAATGTAGAGAACCATGTGTTGCCCATGCAGCAGGATCCCTCTCTCGGCCTGCTAGTTTACTCCAGATGAAAGGTAGCAATAATACATCTGGAACAAGACAAGCTACAAAAGCTGCCGCATCAGCAAAGCAATGGGCTAACTGTCCGCCTGTCGGAGCCTCGATCCTAAACCAGTTGCCGACCAAGGCTTAGGGCCTGGTTTGCCCTGCCATGACATTTAATCTTTAGATTGCATTTACACGCACAAGGGTAAGACTTATACCTTCCTAAATGTGCTCCTCTACCCGAAGTCGTTGGCACAGTGTGGTGTGTTGGGTTTGGTAAGCGCCGCCCAAAATTCTGTGCTAAGAGAAAACAGGTAGTACTGTCTACTGTCATACGGTAGCTCAGTCATGTCTGACCGAGACCTGACAATATACAAGCCAATGGGATGGGTAATGAAATGGTGTAGAGAATGGGAACAGTAGAGGTGTGGTTTTTTTAGAAGAACGTTTAGAAGAGAAGAAAGTAAATGCTGAGGCCTTGAGTGTTGCAGGTGTTAGATACAAGTTCACTCATCAGGACCACAAGGAGAAGACAAATGAAATGTGTGGATTGTAGCAACAAAAGAGTTTGAATGGAAAATGTTGTCTTACATGGGAAAATATTATGCCAAAGCGTCAGTGGAAGACAGAAAGATTTGCGTGCTGGGCAATAAATAACAATGTAATCTACACCAAGTTCATCGGAATATCAGGTGACAAAGATTAGTTGAGAGTCGTGGTCGCCCATGTCTGCTCCAGATCAGATACCTGAAGAAGAGGGAGGAGGAGGAGGAGGAGGAGGAGGAGGAGGAGGAGGAGGAGGAGGAGGAGGAGGAGGAGGAATAGGAAAACTAAAAGTAGAAGAATAAGAAGAAGAAGAAGAAGAACAAGACGAACGAGGAGGAATAAGAAAAGGACGAGAAGAAGAGGTGGATAACATGGAAGAGGAGGATGAAGAAGAAGAAGATGCTAGAGTGGCCTAACCTCGAATGTGTTTATGTGTTTGTGTGCTTGCTATGTGACTTAGTTGGGTTCGTAAAGATTCGCTTTTCTTGCACGCCAATACCACATTAAATCACTCATAGATCACACACGGAGAATCTCAGCGCAGTACACGAGCTCCAAGAGCTCGAACTAGCCGAATTACCCGTGCTTCAAATATTCTTATGTGGGTGGGCTTTCTTGTTTGAATGTCAGTCTGAGCAGCGGCCCAGGCGGCCTGCTCTTGTTGATTTCCAAGTGCCGGGGTAGTGTCAACGTGTGCGACGTGCTGTAGGGTTCTCCTGGTTGTTGGTTCTTAGTTGACCTATGTATGGTTAATGCACATTTCTGATACCTATTGTTCTACAATGGATAACATTAGATGGAAAATGCATCACTGAGATTTTAAAAAAAAAAAACAGGATACTTCAAGCAAAACCTGCATTCTATCGAATGAAGAACGTTTTGTGCAATACGTCACTGTCCTTGAAAGTTAGAAAAAGAGCTTTTGCATGTTACATAGAACCAGTTTTAACATACGGCTGCGAATCCTGGACAATTAGCAAACAAGTGACAAAATCCCTAGAAGTTTTGGAGATGTGGTGTTATAGAAGAATGCTGAAAATTAATTGGACAGCCAAAATGAGCAATCAGGACATTTTTAGGAAAGCTGAGTCACAAAGACAACTTATCACAAACATCAGAAGAGGCAGTCTTTTTTTTTTTTTTTTTTGGGGGGGGGGGGCCACGTTATGAGAAGACAAAAACTGGAACATGTTATGACAACCGGAAAGATTTGCGGAAAGAGAGATAAAGGAAGACATCGTGAGAAGATTATTGACTATCTTGTATCATGGCACGGACGGGAATCAACACATGAATTGATCCATGACGTCAGAGATCGTAATTTCTGGAGAGGCGTGATCACCCACGCCAGCTGGCAAGGTACTAGATGATGATAATGATCGTGCTACGGTAATGGCTGGGTTTTTTTTCTGTGAGATCGCCCTGTGTTACCAGGACCCCATCATCATCGTCGTTATTATTATTATTATTATTATTATTATTATTATTATTATTATTATTATTATTATTATTATTATTATTATCTTTATAATGATTACCAGCGGCGTTATATCTATTGTTGTCATAATCATCACCATCATCTTCACCATCGGCGTCGTCGATATCATCATTAGTATCATCATCATCGTCATCATCATCATCATTACCACAGTCATCATATCCATCTTTGTCATAAACATCATCTTCATCATCGTCGTTGTTATCATCATCATCATCATCATCATCATCATCATCATCATCATCATCATCATCATCATCATCATCATCATCGTCATCATCATCATCATCATCATCATCATCATCATCATCATCATCATCGTTATCATCATCATCATTATCATCACTGCTATTATCGTCGTAGTCATCGCCACCATCAACATCATATCACCATCATTATTATCATTAGCAACAATAGTAGTCATCACAACCATAATTATCATCACCACCGCATAAGAAGGCTCATCACGCAAGAAATAGGCAAAAACAAACACACATAATAAATACACACAACGGCAGCAACTGCGTAGGATTCCCCACGATTTCAGTGGCAATAAGGTATACTTCTCTTCTTCTTCTTCAGCGTTCCGAGCCATTGAGGTTCTTTGCTGCAGATACAATCCGTCTCCATTCATCTCTCTGGTTGACCTTCTCTTGCCAGTCGTTGATTCCAAGTGCGTGTAGATCTGTATATATATATATTATCTCTCCATCGGCGACCGGAAATGTTCAAATAGACAGAAACATGACATGACTCATGGGAATAAGCCAACAACTGTGTGATTTGTGTGTATGCCTGTGCATGTGAGTGTGAGTCTGTGTGGGCTTCTTCATCATCATCATTATCTTCATCATCATCAAATGCTATGTCAGCTGGCGTGTGCGTTCATGTCTCTCCTCAGATCTTGGTCTTTGGTGTTCTGGATCAACTCTGCTGGTGATATTCCTCCATACCACCGTCTCAGGCCATCCAGCATGATTTCTATTGGTCTGCCTCCATGACTGTCCCTACCGGACGGGGATGTCCTAAGACACCATTAACGTCGTTCACTGTTTCTAAAATGTGGATATTCATGAAATCTTGGAAAGATAATGTGGTGGTTTCCTGTTGCCTTCCACGTGACAGTCTTTTACCTCTGCTATTGACAGCCATTTCCGACTGTCAGGATTTGTGAGTGTCCTGCTCTGCTCAGCTGCAGACTTGTCCACTTATCCCGGTGGACACTTGGTTCCCAGGGCTGCGTTTACCACACCGCGGTGTATTTCCCATCGTCTACCATTGGAAGGTGCAGTTGGAATGTTCCCTTCCTAAAATTATAGTCTATGATGGCCAAAACTCTCCAGTACTTTTAGAGAACAGTATGTGCTTAGTGAAGTTTATATACATTTCATTTAATCATGTATGTATTAATATGTTATTTCTGTCACGATTGAGCAGACCAGGTGCTTTAATATAAATACTCTAACAATAACTATCAACCTTGATTTTATGTGTCCCCATACTGCAGTCTCATCGATGCAGTCACATACACCATACTGGGACCATATTCTTTGAGATGGGGCCAGCAGCGACTCTGGGGAACAGTTGGCACCGGCGTCACCGTGCTGTCCATTACTGTAGTTAGCGACAGTCGCCAGGTGAGGTATGTCTGTAGCGTGTCTTTGATGAAGTGGTCAACTTTCTGTTAGATTTGTTGGTGATAAATGTCAGGTGAGGTATGTCTGTAGCGTGTCTTTGATGAAGTGGTCAACTTTCTGTTAGATTTGTTGGTGATAAATGTCAGGTGAGGTATGTCTGTAGCGTGTCTTTGATGAAGTGGTCAACTTTCTGTTAGATTTGTTGGTGATAAATGTCAGGTGAGGTATGTCTGTAGCGTGTCTTTGATGAACTGGTCAACTTTCTGTTAGATTTGTTGGTGATAAATGTCAGGTGAGGTATGTCTGTAGCGTGTCTTTGATGAACTTGTGAACTGGTCTGTTACATCTGTTGGTGATAAATGTCAGGTGAGGTATTATGTAGCGTGTCTTTGGTGAACTTGTCAACTGGTCTGTTACATCTGTTGGTGATAAATGTCAGGTGAGGTATTATGTAGCGTGTCTTTGGTGAACTTGTCAACTGGTCTGTTACATCTGTTGGTGATAAATGTCAGGTGAGGTATTATGTAGCGTGTCTTTGGTGAACTTGTCAACTGGTCTGTTACATCTGTTGGTGATAAATGTCAGGTGAGGTATTATGTAGCGTGTCTTTGGTGAACTTGTCAACTGGTCTGTTACATCTGTTGGTGATAAATGTCAGGTGAGGTATTATGTAGCGTGTCTTTGGTGAACTTGTCAACTGGTCTGTTACATCTGTTGGTGATAAATGTCAGGTGAGGTATTATGTAGCGTGTCTTTGGTGAACTTGTCAACTGGTCTGTTACATCTGTTGGTGATAAATGTCAGGTGAGGTATTATGTAGCGTGTCTTTGGTGAACTTGTCAACTGGTCTGTTACATCTGTTGGTGATAAATGTCAGGTGAGGTATTATGTAGCGTGTCTTTGGTGAACTTGTCAACTGGTCTGTTACATCTGTTGGTGATAAATGTCAGGTGAGGTATTATGTAGCGTGTCTTTGGTGAACTTGTCAACTGGTCTGTTACATCTGTTGGTGATAAATGTCAGGTGAGGTATTATGTAGCGTGTCTTTGGTGAACTTGTCAACTGGTCTGTTACATCTGTTGGTGATAAATGTCAGGTGAGGTATTATGTAGCGTGTCTTTGGTGAACTTGTCAACTGGTCTGTTACATCTGTTGGTGATAAATGTCAGGTGAGGTATTATGTAGCGTGTCTTTGGTGAACTTGTCAACTGGTCTGTTACATCTGTTGGTGATAAATGTCAGGTGAGGTATTATGTAGCGTGTCTTTGGTGAACTTGTCAACTGGTCTGTTACATCTGTTGGTGATAAATGTCAGGTGAGGTATTATGTAGCGTGTCTTTGGTGAACTTGTCAACTGGTCTGTTACATCTGTTGGTGATAAATGTCAGGTGAGGTATTATGTAGCGTGTCTTTGGTGAACTTGTCAACTGGTCTGTTACATCTGTTGGTGATAAATGTCAGGTGAGGTATTATGTAGCGTGTCTTTGGTGAACTTGTCAACTGGTCTGTTACATCTGTTGGTGATAAATGTCAGGTGAGGTATTATGTAGCGTGTCTTTGGTGAACTTGTCAACTGGTCTGTTACATCTGTTGGTGATAAATGTCAGGTGAGGTATTATGTAGCGTGTCTTTGGTGAACTTGTCAACTGGTCTGTTACATCTGTTGGTGATAAATGTCAGGTGAGGTATGTCTGTAGCGTGTCTTTGGTGAACTTGTCAACTGGTCTGTTACATCTGTTGGTGATAAATGCCAGGTGAGGTATGTCTGTAGCGTGTCTTTGGTGAACTTGTCAACTGGTCTGTTACATCTGTTGGTGATAAATGTCAGGTGAGGTATTATGTAGCGTGTCTTTGGTGAACTTGTCAACTGGTCTGTTACATCTGTTGGTGATAAATGTCAGGTGAGGTATGTCTGTAGCGTGTCTTTGGTGAACTTGTCAACTGGTCTGTTACATCTGTTGGTGATAAATGCCAGGTGAGGTATGTCTGTAGCGTGTCTTTGGTGAACTTGTCAACTGGTCTGTTACATCTGTTGGTGATAAATGTCAGGTGAGGTATTATGTAGCGTGTCTTTGGTGAACTTGTCAACTGGTCTGTTACATCTGTTGGTGATAAATGTCAGGTGAGGTATGTCTGTAGCGTGTCTTTGGTGAACTTGTCAACTGGTCTGTTACATCTGTTGGTGATAAATGCCAGGTGAGGTATGTCTGTAGCGGATCAACATTTCAGTGAGGGGTGGGTATTATCTTACAGTTGTTGATGACGAATGTCAAGTGATGTAAGTCTGTAGCGTGTCTTTGAGGGATATATTATATATATATACATGTCGCTGTTCTATTATAATCGTTGGTGATAAATGTTACATTAGTTTTGTTTGTAGCGTGTCTATGAGGAACTGTTCATACAAATGTCACTGTTCTGTTCAGATGTTCTTCTTGTATATGTATATGCATATCCTGGTCACAATGTGTAAACTCAATGTTATCAACGTTTTTCCATGCAATTACCTATCCACACAATATATACACTCAATGTTATCAACGTTTTCATATCCTATTGCCTATCCACACAATATATACATTCGGTGTTATATCACACTACCTATACACTCAGTTATACTTATACACACGAAGAACAATAGGCATATTTCACTGTTAGCGCATCTTCAGTGTAAAGCACATCATAATTATGTTTTACATGTGTTTACATTTTCAATAAATTTGGTAATTAATTTAATCGTGGCACCTTCAAACCTGGTAGATGTGATTGAGGGGAAGGTGATAAAGGGAGATGTGAAAGAGTGGGTGTTGGAAGAGGAAGATGTGATAGAGGGAAAGGTGACAGAGGAAGATGTGATAGAGGGAGAGGTGATAGAGGGAGATGTGATAGAGGGAGAGGTGA
The DNA here is from genome assembly GCA_963921405.1 of Cepaea hortensis. Classification (NCBI taxonomy): domain Eukaryota; kingdom Metazoa; phylum Mollusca; class Gastropoda; order Stylommatophora; family Helicidae; genus Cepaea; species Cepaea hortensis. The sequence continues at coordinate 103,849,792 of OY992879.1, read as the reverse complement.
AAGAGGAAGATGTGATAGAAGAAAAGGTGACAGGGGAAGGTGTGATAGAGCAGTGGTTCTCAACTTGTTTTGGTCCATGCTCCCTTTCACCATATGTTCAGAATGTCATTCCTCCCCTTTCGTATTTTCTCCCTATAAATTTCCCCCTCCCCCTTACACAGTATACGTAAAAGTGAAAGCTAAATTTAATAACACATACAAGAACAAGTCTAGACGTCTACATAAAACTTGATTTGCGGGTCTACTTACGTTATAAAACGAAGTTCAGAAGGGCGAGAAGTACAGAACAGTAAAGTACGGGGAAAAAAACAATATTAAGTAATCAGTTCCTGCATTAATGCGATCTTGAAATAATCTTAACTCCCCCCTTCGAAATCCTAAAATTCCCCCCTGGGGGCGGGGAAATTCCCCACCGGTTGAGAACCACTGTGATAGAGGGAGAGGTGAGAGGGAAAGGTGTCAAGGGAGAGATGGTCGAGGGAGAGTTGGTAGCGCAGTATCTACCCGGTGGTCACGTGTTGCGATCATGAAATCACCTTTGATTTGGGGGATTTCTTTCTCTGACCTTGACCCCTAGGCCGACCCAACCTAAAGAAAATACCAGGAAATATCCTGAAAAGCAATAGCGGCAGGTGTGATACTGTCACTGTCACCCTTAGAGTGTCAATCGGTCTAGGATATGTGACTTGCACCATATACCCTATACCCCTCACGACATAATATGGGATCCTTTACTTTGTACTTCTTTACCTTTACATCTTCAGATGGGGATTTTACCACCTTATGGACGGACCAGAACAAATCATTATTCTGCGCCTCAGAACAGGACACAATAGATTACGCAACCACATGTATAAAAAAATTCAAGATTGGCAGATCAGCCATGTGCACATGTGGATTGTTGCCGCAAATCACATACTCCAAGACTGCCAACAATACCTTCTGGCCTAGAGAAACAACAGTGGAAGATAGACTCTATGCACCAATGAGTGAACTAAAAAAGAAAGTTAAATTCACACAAGAGACAACATTGCAGTTATAGACAAATTTGAAGTGAATAATGGAGGAAGAAGAAGAAGCTAGGGTTTTGAAATAGTAAAAGAAGACTTATGTACGTGTAAATTATCTCAACTTGTTTGTCTGCTTGTCTGTAGAATGTGTCATGACTGACTGACTGACTGGCCCCTTGCCGTCTTGACAGACGATAGTTTGTAAAATGGAGTTATACCTTCCCATAACACAAAGCCTGGGCTGAATTTAGTGACCATGTGTTGCCCATGTAGCATGATCCCTCTCTAGTTTACTGCCTAGTTTACTCCAGAGGAAAGGTGACACCAATACGTCTGGAACAAGACAATCTGCAGAAGCTGTCGAATCAGCAAAGCAATATTCTAACTGTCCGCCTGTGGAAGCTTCCATCCTAGACCAGTTGCCGACCAAGTCATGGGACCTGGTCCGCCCTGCCCAGACATTTAGTCTTTAGGTTGCATTTCCTCGCACTAAGGTAAGGCTTGCACCCTCCCAATTGCACTCTTCCGTCCGAAGCCGTTGGCACAATGTGGGGTGTCGGGTTTGGTAAGCGCCGCCCAACATTCGGCGCTAACAGAAGCAGGTAGTACCGTCTACTGTCATACGGTAGCTCAGTCATATATGACTCAGACCTGACACACTGAATGAATGAAAAACTCCCAGCCTGAAAAGAATGTTTCATAAGTCCATGGCAATCTGTCTATCTGAATGTCTATAGAATAAATAAGGTTGCCATGTGCATAGATGATACATAACATGTATAAAGTTAAAAGCAGCTGTTTATTATGGCTATCAACCAGGTCGAGAGTTTTTCTGAGTTGTTCATAGCGTGTATGGGACTGAGTATACTGGCATTTCTGATTGGCTTGTTCAGACTAAGAGCAGACAAGTAAGTATACGACAGATGAAATTAACCATTATGGTATGCGTTTTCTTCCATTTAAACCTCATGGTAATAATAAAATTCAAAAAACTACATGCAACCTGCATCATGCCCCATTTGAAAACCAGGCTGTATCTCGTCAAATGTATACTGCGGAGGTCAATCAAGACACAACGAAACATGCCAGACAATAAGTCCGCCCATTCGATTTTTTTCAAAATGAACCTGGGCACTCAGTTTGACCTAGTCTACAATGGGTACCAGGAAATGCCTTGGGAAGTAAAGGCGGTCATTGTTATACTAACCCCTTCAGCCACCCAGGGCCGATTGGTCTATACAAATATGGACCTAGCGCCACATGCCCAATAATCCTTGAGTTGTGTACAAGGATTCTTTGCGCAACCTATAGCTTTGTGTCTTCACTGTTCAAATTGACGAGTTGAAAACATTGTTTTGAAAATGACAGTGTTGTGTATTTCAGCGGAAAGATTCATTTACGTTGCTTAAAACGTATGTTGAATTATTTTTGTTGCATGCACTTAAAAAACAAAAACAAAAAAAAGTTGCATGCACCCTGTATGGCAAAGCCCTCGAAAAGATAGTAGCACGCAGGTCCCAGCATCATTTGGAAAGTCGTAATCTGCTTCTCCAAGGACTCGGGAGTTACCGACCTGGAAAGGACACCTGGGCCAATGCTGCAACTTTTGCATTTGATGTCTACGGGGGCTTCCAGTGTGAACAAGAGATAGTGGCGGTAGCTCTTGACCTGGAGAACGCGTATAACAGGGTCAGGTATGATCGGTTGATATACACACTGTTGGACATGGAGTCTGTCCTTGCCTTGTTAGATGGTTTGCCGCGATCCTTTATGAGCGTAAGGTTGCACTGCGCATGGGTTCCTGGACTTCTGACCCATGTACTATTACACCTGGGTTGCCGCAGGGATCTGCCTTGTCCCCAGTGCTCTTTAATGTCTACACCAGAAAAATTGCAGATATTGAGACACCAGGTGTAGGTAGAATCTTGACATTTGCAGGTGATGTGCTGGTGTACAGACAGGGCAGTGACAGGGCCAGTTTGGCGAAAGACTTACAGGTGGCAGTAAATGGGGTGGCAGAGTGATGCAGGGACGCAGGGGCCAATATACACCCAGACAAGGCATCGGTTGTGTGGTACTCTCAGGATAACTGGATCGTCAAGGAGATGTCCCAGGTATTATGTTGAATGGATGTCCTCTTAGGCGAGAGAGTAAACTGAAGTACTTGGGTATCACCTTTGACAGGCGTTTGTCTTTTAAGAATAACGTGGAGGCTTTGGTGGTGAAGGCTGATAGGGGACTTAATGCACTGAGAGCTATGGCAGCAACCGGGGTAGATCAGAGGATGCTGTACAGGCTCTTTCAGCAGTTAATAATTTCTGTCACTGAGTATGGTTTGGGGCTGCTGACAGTATCAAAGAGCCAGCTTTAAAGGTTGGAGCGCATACAGAATAATCCTGGGGTGCACAAAGGACACGCCAATTATATGCGTGAAGCAGATCCTGGCGCTACCAGCAATGACTGATAGGCATAGGGTCCTTCAGGCCAAATGGTACCTGAGAGTTGCTGCAGATAGGAATCACCCGCTGCATGCAGCCATGGATAAAGTCAAGGGTCATAGATTAAGGCGAGGTAGGTCCTGGATGGCAGAACTTTCTATACGCCAGGTGTGTGATCTAGAAACCATCAATCGTGAAAGAGAGTGGATTGAAGTTCCGGAAGACATGACGGACTGGCACAATGTAATAATAACACTGGGTTGTGAGTGCAGAGAATGGGCAGCGGGCCGCACTGAGTTTGAAGTGCAACAGCTGATCCAGAGTAACACACATCAAGGTGACATAGTCATCTACACTGATGGGTCAGTGGTGAGAAACAGACGTAGTGGCTGGGGCTTTATTGCAAAGGCTAATGGACTAGTCTTGAAAAAGGAGAGTCTGGCATATGAGACTACGACCTCCAGCGTGGGAATGGAGGTGGGGGGAGTAACAACAGCCTTCCGTTGGCTAGAGGAGACTACTGCAACACACGTTGTATTCATTAGGGATTCAAAGAGTATGCTTAGTAACGTGGAGAAAGGAATGTTTCGTGCGGAATGGCTCTCGTCGCTTCAGAGGTCACAGATTGTGAGAATTGTATGGATATTTTTCCCTGGCCATGCGGGGGTGCGGGAGAATGAACAGACTGATAGGCTAGCGGGGAATGCACCTCTTGCCTATGGACAAGGGGGAGGTGATCGTGCGCTTGCGAAACCAGGTGGAGAAGGCGGAGGAACAGATTGAAAACCCATATGTGGAAAGAATGAGATTGCGGGGGATCGGCAGGGGTTCTGGAGGAATCTCAAAACTGAGAGGGAAGACCAGAAGAACTTTTAATCAGATAGCGGTGGGAACGATTAGTAGTATTACTCTTCTCTGGCTGTTGAACGAGGGGACGGAGCACGTATGGGAATGTTCTGAGTGCAGTGATGTCGGTTCTTAACTCAACTCAACTCAACTCATCTGTTGCATGCACCTAATAGATGAGATACAGCGAAGTATGCGAGGCCATAAACTGTGCAATTTATTGCTAGTATCTCCATTATTCAAATATTGGGGCATGGTGGTAGCTTCATATTTATTATTATTGAACGTCACACGTTGTGTAATGTCATTCGTACTACGCTAGTCTGCCTTTACTTTCCCAAGTATTTGGTACCCTGTGTTTGACACCGAGTCGACCCTAATGCCATCCTGTTGAGGAAAATACAATCTTGTCAATGCTGATGGTCATACGACAGTGCTAGTAGAGGAGTGAGCTACTAACTACGCCATCATGACTCACTTTAAGAGTAGATAGAAATAAGACGTGTGAGATCTTATTCCAACAGTAATAATACATAATACACTCTAACAGTAAAGTAAGTAAAACAGTAAAGAACCCACTTTCTCACGCTAAGAGTGAAAGACGTAAGACATGGGAGATCTCACTCCAACAGTTCATTCATTCAGTAGCTAGTCCTTTGCAGAACCTCGTACGTGGACATGTTTTTTCGCAAGTGGAATGACGTTCATTCTTTATTTCATATTCATATTCATTTTTGTGTTTCCCAGAACACCCAAAAACAAGATGTACTTCACAGACCTCAAGAAACTGCTCAGTAGCGGCGCTGTACGGCTGTTCCTTGTCAAATTGCTGTTCTATGGAGTCATGGCCGGAACTGCCCAGAATTTCATCTTTTGGTTCTTGGTCGATCTCGGCAGTGGTCAGATTACCCTGGGTGTGTGTCTACTTCTGTACTGCGTGGCTTCGGTGATCATTCTCAGGTAGTCTACATTTGTTTATTAAAGCAAGTGTGAGTGGGCATTTTACTGAAACCAGCACTATCTGTTCTGTAACTGGTGTGTTGGTTTAACAACTTTAGTACTTCTCAAGGTGTGTAAAACGGAGCCCCTTACTTTACTTTAAGGTTACCAGTACTTCTCAAGGTGTGTACAACGGAGCCCCTTACTTTACTTGACAGGTTACCAGTACTTCTCAATGCGTGTAAAACAGAGCCCCTTACTTTACTTTAAGGTTACCAGTACTTCTCAATGCGTGTAAAACAGAGCCCCTTACTTTACTTTAAGGTTACTAGTACTTCTTAAGGCGTGTAAAACAGAGCCCCTTACTTTACTTTATGGTTACCAATACTTCTCATGGCGTGTACAATGGAGCCCCTTACTTTACTTTAAGGTTACCAGTACTTCTCAATGTGTGAAAAACAGAGCCCTTTTACTTTACTTTAAGGTTACCAGTACTTCTCATGGCGAGTACAACGGAGCCCCTTACTTTACTTTAAGGTTACCAGTACTTCTCAAGGCGTGTAAAACAGTGCCCCTTACTTTACTTTAAGGTTACCAGTACTTCTCAAGGCGTGTAAAACAGAGCCCCTTACTTTACTTGACAGGTTACCAGTACTTCTCAAGGCGTGTACAACGGAGCCCTTTACTTGACAGGTTACCAGTACTTCTCAAGGCGTGTAAAACAGAGCCCCTTACTTTACTTTAAAGTTACCAATACGTCTCAAAGCGTGTAAAACTAGAGCCCCTTACTTTACTATAAGGTTACCAGTACTTCTCAATACGTGTAAAACAGAGCCCATTACTTTACTTTAAGGTTACCTGTATGAATGAATTGGCTTGTTCTAGCATCCCTGGCTTGTTATTATGGTTAACATTTTCTTACTCGCTCAGGTGTTGCAAGTGATGTCTGTTTCTACAGATTGTGCGCGTGTGTGTGAGTATCTGTGTGCGCTTGTCTGCGTGCGTACGTGTGCGCGCGCATGTGGGGGTGTCTGTTTGTGCGTGTGTATGTAAACTGTCCTTAGCCGTACATACCCCTGTTGCCACAGATGGAATGCTGGTTATCACCATCATGGTTTTATATTCTGAATCTTAAGTAGGGTTTTAGTGTGTGCCTAACCATGTGGGATACTTGAACAGGCGTGTACATGAGGGGCTTGGTGTGGGTATGAGAGTTGTGTGAGTGAGTATGTTTGCACAAGTCATCTTTCTCTGTGCGTGTGTTTGTATGGAAGGGGGGTTAAGATTATTTCAAGGTCGCATTGATACATGCACCGATTACTTGATATTGTTTTTCCCTCCATACTTTACGCTTATGTACTTCTCACCCTTCAGATATTCGTTTTATAACGTAAGTAGACCCGCAAATCACGTTTTATGTAGACGTCTAGACTTGTTCTAGTATCTTCTTCTTCTTCAGCGTTCCGAGCCATTGAGGTTCTTTGCTGCAAATACAATCCGTCTCCATTCGTCTTTCTGGTGGACCTTCTCTTGCCAGTCGTTGATTCCAAGTGCTTGTAGGTCTGTATATGTATTATCTCTCCACCGCCTTCTTGGTCTACCTCGGGGTCTACGGTCATTTATTTCCTGAGTGTAAGCGAGTTTTGTTTCCCTATTATCTTCCATTCTTTCTATATGCCCCAGCCATTGTAGTCTATTAGCCTTCATGATACCAGTGATTAGCGGAGACTTAAACAGATCATAAATGTCTTTGTTACTTCTTCTTTTCCACTCTCCACTTTGTGTATCCCTAATGGGTCCAAAGATGCGTCTTAAAATTTTGTTCTCAAAGGTTTGTAACAAGGCTTCGTCTCCTTTCGTTGTACTCCAGGTTTCAGAGCCATACAGCACAACTGGTCTGATCAGTGTTTTGTATATTGTGATTTTGGTGTTACGAGATAGCGCCTTTGATTTTAGTAGATGTTGTAGTGCATAGTATATCTTATTTCCAGAGTTGATTCTAGTTTGTATTTCTTCCCTTATGATGTTGGAGCAGTTGAAGATTGTACCCAGGTATTTGTATGTTTCTGTTCTTTTAATGGTCATATTATCTATTTGTATGTGGCCAGAGTTTCTAGCCATTCCGTCTCTTGAAATTACCATATATTCTGTCTTATCTTGGTTGATAACCAGCCCCATCTGTTGGCCTTTTCCCTTTAAGTGAGTCAATATTTCCAATGTCTTTTGTTCACTTTGCCCTATAATATCTATATCATCTGCATAACCAAGCAGCTTGGATGTTCCTCCAATATCACATTCCTCCTTTACCTTCCTTACAACTTTCTCTAGAGCCAGATTGAAGAGTAGCGGCGATAGTGCATCACCCTGTTTCAAGCCAGATGTTATTTGGAAGGGGTCTGATTTCCTGCCTTTATATGTTACTATATTATAAGTATCTTCCATGCATAGTCTGGTCATGTTGATTAACTTCCTTGGTATTCCAAATTCCTGCATAGCATTCCATAGACTATTCCTATGGACACTATCATAAGCCTTTTTAAAATCCACAAAAATGTTATGGAGATCTCTTTTATATTCCCAATGTTTCTCGGCTATTTTTCGTAAGATAAATATCTGATCTATTGTTGATCTGTTTTGTCTAAAACCCGCCTGGTAGTCACCTAATATGTCTTCTGAATATGGTTTTAGTCTATTTAGTAATACTGCGGATAGTATCTTATAGCTTGTGGACAGTAGTGATATTCCTCTATAATTTCCACATTGGAACTTGTCTCCTTTCTTAAAGATAGGTATCAATAATGACTCTTTCCAGTCATGGGGTAATTCTTCTGTCCTCCAGATTTTTATTATTAGTTCGTATAGCTTTAGATGTAATGCATGGCCACCTGCCTTTATAAATTCAGCAGCAATTCCATCAGTCCCAGTTGCCTTATTGTTTTTAAGTCGTGTGATTACATATAGGATTTCTTCAAATGTAGGTTCTTCAATTTGTGGTTCGCATGTTAGAACCTCTTCCTGTGGGAAAATGTGACTTGGAGCTTCACAATTTAGTAATTCAATAAAATATTCTTTCCATGTGTTGCACATTTCCTCATTGGTATTTATCATATTCCCATTTTTGTCTTTTAAACCATATGTGTTTTGTTGGTGCCCTCGTTTCATTGACTTCAGTTCTTTAAAAAATTTTCTGGATTCATTTTTCTGGTGATTAGTTTCCATATCTTTGATTATATTACTCATATATTCTCGCTTCTGCTGTCTGACTATTTTTGTAGCCTCTTTACATTCATTTCTATAATGCTCTTCCTTTTGGATGTTATTGATGTCATTTAACCATACATGTCTGGCATTCTTCTTCCTAATGACTGCTTCTTCACATTTTTGATTGAACCATCTGTTCTTTCTATGCGTGGTTAACACACCGAGACATTCTTCTGCGGTAGACTGAATTGTATTCTTAATGTTCAACCAAGTTTGGTCAACGCTTTCCTCCAAAGGGTTTTGCAGAGTTTCAAGTTTACATTTTATTTCATCTGTAAATTTCTCTTTGACTGTAATGTCTTGCAGTTTTTCTCTGTTATATGTTGGGTGTAATCTTTGTAATTTAGTATAGAAAGCTCTCTTAAGTTTTATTTTAAATTTTGCTCCAACGAGGAAGTGGTCACTGTGGCACTCGGCTCCTCTATAACTTCTGACTTGCTGTATGTTTGATGCATTTCTGTTGTTAATTAAAATGTGATCTATTTGATTATAGGTTCTCTTGTCACATGATTTCCAAGTTTGTTTGTGTATATCCTTTCTTTGTAGTCTGGTACTGCTAATCTGCAGTCCTTTGGCTTCTGTCAGGTTGATGACTCTCCATCCATTATCATTTGAAGTTGTATGTAGGCTTTCCATACCGGCCACTTTTTTATTAGTTTGCTCTCTACCTATTTTTGCATTGAAGTCTCCCAGCACAATCAGGATGTCCTGTTTGGGGGTTTCTTCTATGACATCTTCCAGATCATTATAAAAGTCTTCTTTAATATCATCTTGTTCTAGTATGTGTTAGTAAATTTAGCTTCCATTTGTACATATACTGTGTAAAAATGGGGGGGGGTGAGGATTTGAAGGGAGGAAATACGAAAGGGGGAATGGCATTCACATATGGTGAAAGGGCTGCATGGGCCAAAACAGGTTGAGAACCACTGATCTAAGAGAACGCCCGTGCCTATGTGTTATCTACAAGATGATTTGCGTCGGTGGTGTATTTTTTTTTTTTTTCAAAGCAATGAAGACACCTGGATCAGACAAATCATGTAAGTGAAACTAAATCAAAGTAAAGATGAAGTCAAGTGAGTCGGTATACATGCCAGACAGGCTTATTGGAGATTTTGTTTTCGGCACATATATTCGGTAACCGCCTGGTCAATTTACAATCGGACAATTTTACTTTCCCACATAAATATCCGGATTTCATATTTCACATTATAAAGTGATTGATTGATTGATTGATTGATTGATTGATTTAGGAACCGACATCACAGCATTCGGGGCATTCCCATAAGCGCTCCGTCCCCATCCTCAGCAGCCAGCGAAGAGTTCCAACACCAATAGTACCAGTAGCAATCTGATTATATGTCCGTCTCGCCTTTCCTCTGAGCATTGAGCGTCGGCCAGATCCCCTCGTCACTCTTCTCTGTCTCATTCTTGCCAGACCATGGTAATCCATTTGCTCCTCTGAGGGTATACGTGCTCCCACAAGGCCGCAACCAAGTCTGCCTTGTCATGTATCAATACTCCACCAAGTTCTGCAGAGCCAGCCAATCTGTCCGCCTGTTCATTTCCCAGCACACCAGCATGCCCCGGAGAAAAGATCCAGGCGATGCTTATCACCCGTGACCTCCGAAGCGAAGCAAACCACTCCGCACGAAGCCTGCCCTTCCTCACCCTCGTCAGTATGCTTTCTGAGTCAGTTACAATCACGATGTGTGTGTGTGTCGTATTCTCCATCCAGCGGAGAGCCGCAGTGACTGCCTCCACCTCCATTCTTAAGCTGGATGTTGTGGTATCATATGCCAGACTCCCCTGCACCAAACGTCGACCATTAGCTTTGGCTATGAACCCCTCGGCCACCTCTCTCACCTCTTGACACCGAACCATCTGTGTAGATAATCACATCACCCGAGTGAGCATTGTACTGAATTAGTTGCTGGATTTCCATTTCCGTGGCCCCTGCTGGCCACTCCCTGCACTCCCGGCTCAATGTGATTATAACTCTGCACAAGCCTGACTGCTCCGCTGGCACTCTGACCCACTCCTCTCCTCGCCTAATGTTCTCCAAGGGGCACAACTGTCTGATCGTATCCTCCGCTGAGCCATCCATGATTTCCCTCTTATCAGTCGCTGACCCTTAACTGCGTCCAGCGCCTCATTCAGTGGGTGATCTGTGTCTGCAGCTACTCTGAGGTATGCCTTCGCCTGCATCACCTTGAGCACATTATAAAGTGAATTGCATTATGCTGTTTCGCCAAGCCTGTGGCCCAGTACATCTGACTCCGACAAGCATTCTTTTTCGGGTTTGCTTTCCTCATCCTTTAACTGTCTCCAGTATACCTACAAGACAGCAGGTTTGTGTTTCTCTTCGTATGGTTCATGTCCTTGACCTGCCCGACATGAAAGACCCTGCCAGTAGCCGCGCTACCGTCGGTATACTGGGGTAGTTGAAACGCGAAAACTCCTTTACCACAACGACAAAGGTGCGCCATTCATTTTATGATACAGACTGGGTCGACCCCAGAAGTGAAGTCGGAGAAAAACCCAACTTTCTCACTACTGATAAGCGAATCCATGATTATTGTATTGGTAGGTGAATGCATTATCAACTACGTCACCGCAACGCCAAAACTTACACCATCCTGATGTAAATTACGGAATTGCAAAGAACATTGCTTACCAATCCCCACAAGCCCTCGATCTACACTCAATCCGTGGAGAAAAATGCAGGTGGACGTCCAGTCAGACTGCCGCTGGTACCAATAGCATGGGAACTGGTCGGTGGCTACTGAAGAAGGGGACTATCAGCATGGGAACTGGTCGGTGGCTACTGAAGAAGGGAATCACCAACGTGGGAACTGATCTGTAGCTACTGAAGAAGGGGACTATCAGCATGGAACTGGTCGGTGGCTACTGAACTGAAGAAGGGGACTATCAGCATGGGAACTGGTCGGTGGCTACTGAAGAAGGGGACTATCAGCATGGGAACTGTGGAAATCAGGAATTGGTCGGTGGCTACTGGAGAAGGGAAAGGGACACGTGTGCGAAGATTCCGAGTGCAATTATGTTAATTTTATTTATTTTCATATGTAAAATTTCAATAAGAGGGAGACGTGGCTGAGAGGTTATAGTGTCGTCCTCTGGCTCAACAAGTGCGAGTTCGTTTCTAGCATTTAACATGAAGTATCTCAAAGAACCATTGGTAGTTTCACTTGATTTCTTGCGTAGTGAGATCGGATACCTAGACTTCTCTGATAAGGGCGAAAACATGTTTCGTGTTCAAGTTGTGCACTTTAAATATCCCGCGTCAGTGGAAAATCTCCAAAGTAGACCTTAAAACCGCCGTTCTGGCAAACAATGTTAAGCAAGAAAACCTACGCATGTATACCTAGAATCCGTTGTCTTGGGTGGAATCTGTTTACAAGAACAAACCGGACACAAACGCATGCCGAAGTCGGACGCACTGCTGAAGTGCGTAACTGACGCACACCCTTCGAACGAGAAATGAAGAGGAGGAAGAGAAGATCGTGTAATATTGTTTCCCACAAATAATTACGTCAAGAATGTTATAAATATAACAACGGTCTTGTAATAACTGGTCCACAGATGCTCACGGTTTGTTCTCCACAAGATAGGCCAGGTTAAAGTCATGTATCTGACACTTGTTGCCTACGCCATACGGTATCTTGTGTTGTCCTTCTTGACTAACCCTTGGATGGCTCTGCCTGTAGAGGTTCTGCACGCGGTGACCTACTCTTTGTTCTGGGCAGCAGCGTCTTCTACAGCCAGTATGGTGGCGCCACCTGGTACGCAAGCGTCAAGCCAAGGGCTGGCTGGTGCCATGTACTGGGATCTAGGTAAGATGGCTGATACAGGGGATTTAGGCGAGATGGTTGATACATGGGATCAAGGTAACATTGTTGATACATGGGATCTAGGTAAGATGGTTTATCCAAGGAATCTAGGTAAGATAGTGGATACAAAGGGTTTAGCTAAGATGACTGATACACGGGATCTAGCTAAGATGGTGGATACAAGGGATCTAGGTAAGATGGCTGATACATGAAATCTTGGTAAGATGGTTTATACGGAGGATCTAGGTAAGAATGCAGATGCAAGGGATCTAGATAAGATGCTGTATACAGGGTATATAGGTACGGTGGTTAATACATGGGATCTAGGTAAGATAGCTGATAAATGGGATCTTGATAAGATGGTTTATTCGGGTGATCTAGGTAAGAAGGCAGATACAAGGGATCTGGGTAAGATGGGTTATACAAGGAACCTTGGTGGTGTAGTGGTGCAATTATAAGAAACAGTAGGATTTGGTTCAGATCAATACGTTTCTTTTGCCAGCATGTTACCTTGGGCTATTAAGGAATCAATACATTATGACACTGTAACCTACCAAGCATGTCGTGAGATGCAACTAAGGAGGGTTGGTGAGGTACTGACTACATTATCCTGTAGATAACTTTAGCAGCACAATCCAGAAATTATGAAAGAGGCTTTACATATGGAGTGAAATGGCGAATCATGACCGCCCACGCTTTCCGGCATGGCACATGATTGATTGATTGATTGATTTACATATGGAGACTTGGTTGAGATGGTTAGGGGCGTCTCCTCTGCTGTGTGATAGACGGCAGAAGAAGTATACCAAATACGGTCTATACAGTTTCATAAAAGGAGCACCTGTAGTGTACTTACAGCAATGTGCTATATTATCTGTTAGCAATCTGTAAAAGCTTGTGACAGCTAAAACAATTAAGTTTATATATATATATATATATATATATATATATATATATATATATATATATATATATATATATATATATATATATATATATATATATGCGTGTGTGTGTGTGTGGGGGGGGGGGTACTTTGAGATTGCAAAGTTCCCTGAGCTCGTATCAACATGTTAGTACTCTCTCTCTCTCTCTCTCTCTCTCTCTCTCTCTCTCTCTCTCTCTCTCTCTCTCTCTCTCTCTCTCTCTCTCTCTCTCTCTCTCTCTCTCTTCACCTCGGAGCTATTTTTTTTTCACTGTGACGATTTAAAAAAAAAAAACGAAGTAATGTAACTTTACAAAACACAATTAAGGAGACGACGAATAAAATTATTGAAACTGCTATTGCAAATTAGTGGAGTTGCAATTTGGAATTAGTGGAACTGCAATTGGAAGTTAGAGGAACTGCAATTGAAAGTTAGCGGAACTGCGATTGGAAGTTAGTTGTACTGCGATTGGGAATTAATGGAACTGCAATTTAGAATTAGTGGAGCTGCAATTTGGAATTAGTGAAACTGCGATTGGAAATTAGTGGAATTGCAATTGGAAGTTAGTGGAACTTGTGTTCTGTAAAGCTACTTTACTTCGTGGTATTTTATATTGTTTACAATTCCACAGCTTTACCGCAGTTCCGTTAATTTTACTCATTGCAACGATGTAGGCTTGTGATGCATTTTATTTGTATCCTTCATAGGTAGAGGTGTGGGAATAGTCATAGCTGGCCAGCTGCTGCAGCTGTTTGGTGCTCGATGGACCTTCAGAGCCTACAGCCTGCTCTGTGTTGGCCTTCTGCCTGTGTTTTGGATACTCGACCGAACTTGGACACTTCAAAAGTCACAAGTTGAGAAACGAAATGACACTAAAGGTAAACAAAATAAAACAAACAAACAAACACACACACACACACACATACAGACTAACTAAAAGTGACAGTTGATAGATAAAGAAAGATGACAGAAATACATTTATACAAAAGCACTATGTTTAATTAAAGTAATTTCACAAGTTTCCAAAAGGACAAGGGAATAAAATTACATAAGTAAAAGTTTAAACATTAAAAGTTTAAAATGGCATTATGTTTAACGTATTCAGTCTCATCTCATCATGTTCCTCATGTACCTTGCGGTGTTGAGGTGAAGTATAAACAGCAGGAGAGTGCCCGCTTATGGGCTTCATGTATCGATATCCCCATGAACTCTGCTATTCCCTCCGTCCATCGTTTACGTGGTCGATCTCTTCCTCTGCTTCCGTATGGTCTGTACCAAACAAACAGTAGGTTTGGATCGAATATGATGCACAATCAAATGAACAAGTACTATAATGTAAATGTCCTTTCACTAAACATTGGAATTATGGAAGATACCACGAAGCAAAACAAATAGCATGATGATCTTAGCATGGCGATATATCATTCTTTGGTTCAAATGAGAGGTCACGTGTGGCGATATTATCCTTCGGCACTTAATCAGTTAAATTGAAACCAATTACCAAAGTTGCGAGACACGAACCGATGAGACGAGCTTCCTGACGTGCAAAGACAAATCAGCTTTACATAGAAATAATATTCAATAAATAAAATTATACAAGAGAATATTTAATAATTGAGTTGCGTGTCCTGTACAGGATGTCACAATCAACCCCACATGTTGTGGCTGTTAGTGAATTCTAGGCAGATTTACGTTGAGTAGTGTGGCACTTCTTTCTGAACGGCCGACATTCATACCAGCTGTCAAATATCAACGCAAAGCGGTCTGTTTCTAAATCACCAGCTGCTGACTTTGAACCCTGCATGTCTGGATTGTGGCACTGCGTTCACTGCCTCTAAAAAGCAGACGCCGACAAGAACATATATTATACAGATAAATCAGTGTAACATATTGTTACATGGGACACGATGGCGGCATTCAACTTGTTTTCAGGTAGAAAACATGTCATAAAATAATTTAACTTGTTTCCGGGTAGAAAATGATGTCACAAATCAATATTAATATTCTCAATTATTGTCTCCAAAACACGCGGTGAAATAAATAAAAAAATAAAAAATAAAAACACAGCTGTAAGGTGTGACATATTATTGTTCAACCTATTGTGTGGCTTTAAATCTTGGACCTTGAACGGCAAGTTTGGGAAAGAAACTTGAGGCCAAGCATGTGGTTTCTGCTGTAATATTAAGAATCCCTCCCTTGGTCCGCTAAGAAGAGTAGTAGTATCCAAGTACTCTGGGAGTCACAGTCACCACGCAAGATTAACACACACACATCAGAACACGATAGTCGTCATGATAGTTAGTTTTTTAAAACAGGAACTCCAGAGAACCCCGTGATTGCCGAAAACGTTGATGATGTAAGAGGCAACACTCATCACAGGATGAAAATACTGGATGGGTTGATAGATGTATCGAAAAAATACAGAGGACAGGTTGTTGTGAAAGAACATGGTCGCCTGCGCCGACCGGCATGGCATATAATGAGGATGAGCGTTATCTTCAAATCTAGTCATATTATAGACTTACCTTGCTAGAAATAAATATTGTAAGTATAGCATGCTCTCTTTTTGGAACTTATTATCATATAGGCTACAGTGTCCCGGGTTCACTCTCAAATAGGCTGGGTTATTTTGTCCTACCAATGTGGCTCTGAGGCTGACCAGCCTTCTGAATGTTGGTTCCAGCCAATTATGAAAATTATATGGGCTGGAAAGATAACAGAACACCCCGTCTTATTATACTGGGACCTGTAATACGATGCGGCCTAACACGTCACATCCCAGTTGCGGTATCTGCTGTGGGAATACCTTAACCTTCATCATCATCATCATCATCATCATCTTCCACTTCTGCCGTCAAGCGACGTGGGGAGGAATAATTTGCGTTCCAACGCCCGGTGAGCGGCACTGGATAGTGTCATTCCGTGTGGTTGTACAATGTCTTTGATGTCGTCAATCCACTTTCTTCTTGGACTTCCTCGTGGTCTCGTCGCAGGTGATCTTTGATGTAAGGCCAGTGATGGTAGTTGCTGGTGTTGCAACCTTATACTACACAAATACGGCGCTCCTTCATTGCCAACACATTGCTAATTTTCTGTAGAACGTATTTGATGTCTAGCTCTTCAGGTGAATGAGATTTGCGAATCTAGATTATAAAAGGGTCAGGACTTCTGAAAGTGATCGCGGATATTGTTCAAAAGAGCCTCAGCTGCTTAGGACCATCATCATGATCATGTGCCATCTCCATAAGCTTAGGCGTTCATGTTTCGCCATCTCACTCGATCACCAGAGTCGTGGATCAGATCTGTGTTTTTGTCTTGGTTATACCATGTGGCCAAACCATCTCGATATTTACCGCTCTGCCTTCAGTTTGTTCTTTTCCTCCTCAATCTCGCCAGTTGACACCAAGATCTCTAGTTTATTTCTTCTCACAACTTGACCAAAAATATTGACTGCCTACGTCTACTTTTTCTAATCGGTCTACGGTTTTAATTTGCTTCTTGTAGGACTTGCTATTGGTTTGTCTGTCTGTCCATAGCATTCTTTGCATTTTCCTCAGAAACGACATTCTCACTGCCGTTAAATGTTTTTCAGCTTGTCTGTTTATTGTCCATGGTTCACATCATACAGAAGTACAGGTTCTATGTAACACTACAACATTTTTTCTGGTTGCAATTGACATCTTTTTATTAATCAATATGATGTCCATTTTGCAAAACGCTACCTCTGCCGTGGGTGGTTGGGTAGGGGTATTCCCTATCAAAGGATAGGTAAAGTGCCTCCTTCTCTCCGCTAGCCTACGGGACACCCATGGGCAAGGTGGAGTACCCGTTTAGCCCCCCCCCCCCCCCCGATCAGGGTTACGTGTAGCCATGGGTGCAGGTAGTGGATGAAGTTGAAGAGCAGCCAACAGATAGTGTAGGTTATGGTCTCCAGCTTCACTACGGTAGGCAGAGGATCTCTTTTTCTTTGGGAGACAATGTCATCGACCAGTATGGTCACTGCTAGGAAGGAAAGCAATGGCAAACTACCTTCTTTACAGATTCCAAGAATATCATGTTCTGCAATCTCATCGATAATCAGAGAAACGGCGTAAATGGGTGCTCCATAGGAGCAGTTTCGCCCGGTTGGTGACTCCAGACCGTCAGCAGGCGATTGAGTACAAAAGAATATAAACATTGAAAGTAGGAACTTGGAATGTAAGAACTTTGAATGGGGATGGAAAATTTTATAACATTAAGAATGAAATGAGAAGATTAAACATTAACCTGTTAGGTATATGTGAGACATGATGGACAGGAATGAGCATTATAACATCTGAGGAATATATAATAATCTATTATGGTGGAGAGAAACAACAGCGAGGAGTAGCAATTATAATGAATACAGAGAGATCAAAGTCGATCAAAGGATCTTGGGCTGTATCAGACAGAGTGTTACTGGTGAAGTTGAGTGGAAGACCTTTTGATGTCAACGTCATACAAGTTTATGCACCAACAGCAGACAGTAGTAATGACAGCATTGATGAATTTTATAATGATTTAGCGAAAGCCTTCAAGAAATGCAAGAATTCTGAAGTAAATATCATAATGGGTGACTTGAATGCCAAAGTTGGAAATCAACAGGACGGATGCATAGTAAGCAAGTATGGACCAGGGGAACAGAAGGAAAGAGGTTGCAGACTTGTACAGTGAGCAGAAGAGCATGGTTTGATTATTGGAAACACCTGGTATCAACAGCACCCAATGAGATTATGGACATGGGGGAATTCCTGATCATAAGATCAGAAATCAGATTGATTACATTCTTATTAACAGAAGATTTCGAAATGCCTTAAAAGTCGCAAAAACTATACCAAGCGCAGACTGCTACAGCGACCACAGATTAATCTTAAGCAATTTACATATAAAATTAAAGAAAGTCAAATATACACCAAGAAACACAAAATTTGGTCTACGGGCACTGAAGAGTGAGGAGATAAAAGATAAATTCAACGTAGAGGTAAAGAACAGATTCTATATGGAAATATTATTTCAAACATCAGTGACCAATGGGAAATATTAAAGAAATCAGTCAACCAAGCTGCAGAAACAACCATCCCAAAATTAAAGATTATAGGACGCAAGAAATGGATGACGGAAGACATATTAAAATTTATGGAAATAAGAAGAAATAACATGAGTAATAAGGAAATATATGAAGAGATTCACAGGAAAATTAGGAAACTATGCAATGAGGCAAAAGAAACTTGGCTTGAGGAAAATTGCAAGGAAATTGAAAACCAACACAACACCCAAAATACCAAATTAATGCACAAAAGAATTAATGACATCACTAACAAAAGAACACACGCATCAACAGGTTGCCTGGAAACTAAAGATAGCAAAATCATAATAGAAAAAGATAAGATTTTACATGCGTGGTCAGATTATGTGAAAAACCTTATGATGATACAAGAGAAGAACACTATGTTCATCGGAATAATAATGAAAGGCCATCAATTTTGAAGATGGAAGTTCAGAATGCTCTTAACCATATGAAAACTGTCAAGAACCCCCCCCCCCCCCCCCCCCCCGAGTACAGATAACATCACAATAGAAATGATCAATGCCTCAGAAGAATATAGAATAGACCAAGTCACCAGACTGCTGAAAGCAATATACGATATTGGAGATATACCTCCTGAAATATGTAATTCTATATTTATTGCAATCCCGAAGAAATCAGGAGCCTTGGAATGCGACCGACGTCGAACAATTAGTATAATGAGCCACATCACGAAGATTTTGTTGAGAATTATCATGCAAAGAGTTAGGAAGAAAATACAACCCGAAATAGGAGAAGAACAATGTGGGTTTGTAGAAGGCAAGGGTACAGTAATATTATTATAATAATACTTATGCATAATACTTATGCAGAAATGCGTGGCTGCTGGGCTTCTGGTTGATTGCCACTGCCATTGACGATGAACTGTATTTCGTGGACTGTGTGGGTGAACATCTAGGAAACATCCAGATGGGAAAATGACTGCCGATTCCATCAGAAATGAACTGGGTGCTTTGTGGGGGACTATTGTGTTGACATTCTGGTGGCGGCATTATGCACAGTGTATCTGTGCGGGCTGTTATTTGTCGAGACTCCTGTCTTTTCCACTTTTCACATTGGGCAGTGGGGAGCGTTTTGTGTGATATTCACTGGCACAGGAATGGAGCATAATGGGGACGACCCGTTGCTGTGAAGTTGGAACTGCGACTAACTAACTAACTAACTAACTAACTAACTAAGGGTACAGTAAATGCTGTGTATATACTGAGAAAAGTAATTGAACGTTCTATAGAAGTAAACAAAGATCTATATCTTTGCTTTATTAACTACACAAAGGCTTTCGATAAAGTGAGGCATGTCGACATGATAAGGATGCTTCAAGATCTTCAAATTGATGGAAAAGACCTTAGACTTGTAAAAAACATATAATGGAAACAAGCTGCCATCAGAATTGATAATGATGTAGGTCAATATCAGCCTATTAAAAGAGGTGTGAGACAGGGATGTGTAATGTCTCCAGATTTTTTCCCTGTGCAGTGAAAATATTTTAAGAAATGTAGAAGATTTGGAAGGAATCCATTTTGGGGGACGATACATCAATAACATTAGATATGCAGATGATACAGTCTTAATTGCAAACAATGAAAAGGACCTGCAACATTTAGTAGATGCGGTTTTTCACACAGTGAACAATTAGGGTTAGACTGAATAGTAAGAAGACAGATTATGGTCGTCACTGGAAAGAAGGAAATAACACAATGTGATATACCAGTAAATGGGCATATTCTTAAGCAAGTGAATCGATACAGTTGTCTCGGAACAGTCATAACAATTTGATGGGGGATGTCTTGAAGAGATTAGAACAAGAATTGCCATTGCGAAGGTAGCCTTTTGCAAGATGAAAAACATACTGACCAATAAAAAGATATCAATTGAAACGGGGAAAAGAGTGCTGAAATGTTACATAGAACCTATACTTGTGAATGGATGTGAAGCGTGGACAATGAGCATTCAAGCCGAAAAACATCTGATGGTTGTGGAAATGTGGTTTCTGAGGAAAATGCAAAGAATACCATGAGCAGACCAAAAAACCAATGAACAAGTCCTTCAAGAAACAAATGAAGACCGTAAACTGATTAGAGTCATTAGACGTAGACAGTCAAAATTGTTTGGGCATGTTATGAGAAGAAATGACTTGGAGAACTTGGTGACAACTGGCAAGATCGAAGGGAAGAGACCAAGGAGAAGACCGAGAAGTAAATAACTGGATGGCTTGGCCACGTGGCATGGTCGAGACAGAAACACGGAGCTGATCCACGACTCTGGTGATCGAGTGAGATGGCATAACTTGACCGCCCACGCTTATCGGCATGGCACATGATGGATGGACTTCTGCCGTAGCAATTCGTCCTTTAATCTCTCCCAGGCACCTCCCACCAGATGTTATAACTGTTCCGAGATAGCTGTGCCGGTTCACTTTTTACATAATATTTCCATTTACATGTATATTACATTGTGGTATTTCTTTATTCTCGGAGACGACCATAATCTCTGCTTAATATAGTATCAGTTAAATTATGAACGAAAGGGGTAACATTAATATTTGATTCTTTATTGTCCACAGAGAAAGACGGCGAGGTTGGAGAAGAGTTGTTGAAATCGACTACCGTCAACGGCTTTTTATTAAATAACAATGAAGACAAGGGTGGTGCCTTCAGCAGAGTTGGGCATTTGGACGTACCAGATGCTCGTCGTGAACCAGAACACCATCCTTTGTATTGCATGGAAGTTCAGATACCCGAAAGTGCTTCTGTTGTGTATGACACGAATGCTCAACCCTGTGATGTAGAAATGGCACATATACAAGAAACACGATTTGATCTCGGCACATTACATTCAGAAGGAAACATCACTACGCCTACGAACACTTATAGTATGTTATTCAGTAACGATGTTCATTCACCTGGTCAGGTTTCTATAAGCAATCATGGAAGTGATTCTGTAAACACTTATTCGAAACTTTCAAATTACGATACTGATGACAGCAGGGGTGAAACCGGAAACTTTAGTATACCTGTACAAAGTGTTGAGACCTCAAACTCTAGCAGCGGACAGGCGCAAGTCATTAATTGTTAGCAAGAGCAATAACTAATAACACGTGAAAAGGCATTGATTGGTTCTCACAGAAGGAATAAGGAACAAAATAGGTATAAGAAGACACAGAATGTAATGCCTGGTCCAGTAATTTGGCCCGCATAAACAAACAGTCATAAAGAGATATTTGAGAGTGGCAATTGGCTCTTAGATACAGCAATATACAGTTAGTTGCATATCCTTTATAGGACATCGCAGCCAACCCCAGCATATTTGGATGTTTGTGGTTGCTTGACAAGTTTACGTTCAGTAGTTTGCCATTGCTTTCTGAACGACCGGCACTCGTATCATTGTATGAAAGCCAGTGGAAGGCGGTCTGCATCCAAATCGCCCGCAGCTGTTTCGAACGCGGATTGCGGGATTGCGAATTACAGCAACGTACATGCGTCCAGCCGGCTCGTGGCGAAGGTGTTATGGACGCATCTCGTAATCCTGCAAACCGCGTTCGAAATACAGCTGCGGGTGATTTGGAAGCCGACCGCTTTGCGTTGGCTTCTGTACTCAAGGTATGAGTGCCGGTCGTTCAGAAAGCAATAGCAAACTACTGAGCGTAAACTTGCCCAGGAATCACAAACAGCCAAACAATGCTGAAGTTGATGCTACGTCCTGTAAAGGATATGCAACTAACTAACAAACGTCCAAAAACTAAATGAATGGAATTCTTGTACAGCATTGCTAGAAAAGCAGCGAACGAGAGGCAGAAGAGCAGCTGGTAAAGCGCCAGTCTTTGGTGAAGTTCTGCAGTCTTTCGCGAGTGGCGGGTTCAAATTCATTTGTGTCTACAGCCTTTGATGTTTCTACTCAAGTGTCTGCTGAATTCTTTGGCCACATGCTCGGTGGTCAAGTCTTCGAATCCCTACCAAGGCAGGGAATATACTTATATTTTTTAATGTTAACCTGGGACGACCCACTTTAAAATGAATACCAGGAAGTGTTTGGGAAGGAATGGCCGATATCTCTAAGCCACAGTCGCCGACGAGTGCCGATGGTATATACAAATATATGGCTAGCCCATATACCTACTAGGCCCCAAGGCGTGTGAATGTGCCCGTTACATCACTTTTACTATTTTACTATAACCAGATTATCTCACGAAAGTGCCTCTAAGAGAAATCTTGCACTTAGGTACAACTGAAGCGATCCAGCAGTCGCTATGGAACTGATGGAATATCTGAGGTGTGAATACCACCCTTAATGAAGCACGCACCACAGCTTGTTCCGTGTGTCTATTTCTTAACTTGCCATCGTCAAGCACAGAGGAAATAGAGAAAAGAAATATGGAAAATGTTATCATTCCTTGTCAGTATTTCACCACACCATTACTAAGCCATCTACCCAGAGCTTAAATGATTAAATGCCATGGGATGATCAATCGTCTTAAGCGACTTCCCATATATGTCATGGACTTATATATTGCCGAAATATTGTCACATCGTTATAATACAACATATCTGCTACCACATTAACACCTTTTAAATCATAACTGTGACACACCCCTGTTTCACATTTTTCTGCCAACCATTTTTGTTTAGTCCAAACCTACTTGTTGTCTGGCACTGAATTTGTTAACTCGGCATGACCGTAGCGTCAGGCGTAAACACTGACCGGTGCATCCTATCTACATCGTCCATGTTATATTTGCTCACATTTCAGTAGACATCAAATGTGGATTTTCTACGTTTACACAACCGAGCTAGTAATTCTAGTATTGTACACATTACACGGGCGTTTTTACAAGTAGCATTTTATTGTTTTATTTAACTTGTAGCTTCTGTTAGCTCCACTACTGTTACGACAACGACCACCACCACCTGTACTACTACTGCTGCTGCTACTACTGTTACCGCTGTTACTATTGCTATTGCTGCTACTGCAGTTGTTACTACTATTGCCGTTGTTACTGCTGTTACTACTACTGTTGCTGCTACTGCAGTTGTTACTACTATTGCCGTTGTTACTGCTGTTACTACTACTGTTGCTGCTACTGCAGTTGTTACTACTATTGCCGTTGTTACTGCTGTTACTATTGCTATTGTTGCTGCTACTGCAGTTGTTACTACTATTGCCGTTGTTACTGCTGTTACTATTGCTATTGTTGCTGCTACTGCAGTTGTTACTACTATTGCCGTTGTTACTGCTGTTACTACTACTGCTGCTGCTACTGCTAATACTACTACTTTGCTCATATGACTTCTTCCTGCTTAAATGTCAACGAGTGTTCCGTACGTCCTGTGGTGTAATACACGTAAGTGGTTGTGATACTCTTGAGTGGTTGTGATATTTTTAATAGTGATTAAAAGGGAGAGAATCTTCCGTTTAAACCAGTCCCATATATTAATTTTTTTTTTTTTTTCGCATATCCTCTACAGGACATCGCTGTCAACATCAGCATCTTTCAGCTGATTGTTGATTTCTTGGCAAGATTACGCTCAGTAATTTGCCATTTCTTTCTGAGCGACCGGCTCATATACCCCGTAAGTTACCGACGCGGCTAGAACCGCCACCGATTCTCGAGCACATCGCGTTACTTACGGGATTACGGAGAAAGTCGCTAACACCTCGGCCAGGGAGCACGGCAATTAATTATAACAGTAATAAAATATAGGATCATAATTACACTTTAAATCTGTTTATTCCGGCTAATTATTACAATCTCATGATTGTTACCTGAACTTCAGTATCAGCTTAATTATTAGTCCTAGAAATAATATGATTAATCAGTTTCACGTAACAATAATAAGCCGGTCTTCGTGGCGCAGGCTTTACGGACGCGGTTCGTAATCCCGTATCATCATCATGTGCCATGCCGCTAAGCGTGGATGGTCTTGTTTTGCCATCTCACTCGATCACCAGAGTCGTGGATCAGCTCAGTGTTCTTGTCACGACCATACAACGTAGCCAAGCAATCCGTATACTCGCGTTTGAAACACAACTGCGCGCGATTTGGCAGCAGACTGCGTTGCGTTGGTATCAATGCGGGTTGTTCAGAAAGCTATGGCAAACTACTGAACATAAACTTGCCAAGAGATCACAGCGGGTTATAATGCTGGTGTTGACTGCGATGTCCTGTAAAAAGGATATGAAAACAAAGAAAGCAAAAACAAGAATCAACACTTCGATGTTTTGTTTTTCTGTTGTCCCAATGTGTAACACGTGGCAAAATCAGGTAGGTCCACAGCAGATGCTGCAGTTCGGGGCGTTAAGTATTAGATTTTCACAGTTCTTAGGCCACGACGTCTGAGGTAGGATATCCAGTTCACTTCCTCGTCCCCCCCCCCCCCCCCACCCACAGAGAGAGAGAGAGAGATTCCAGAAAATTATGACAGTTGTCTGGTACCCACTTTTGTGAGGCTAAATCGACCCCAGAGCCGTTCTGATCGATACAAATAACCCTGCCTCCGCTAGCGAATGACACCGGACCACTGTCTTGACAGGCAATGTCTATGCCAGAACTGCTCCACCACGTAGTTAGTTTGCTTAACGGATATTCTCGTCACTGTAGGGTTCGCTTTGCGTTGATTTATATGGTATTAGGTGTCGGTCGAAAGCAATGGCAAACTACTGAACAAAGCTGCCTAGTAAATCACAGCCAGCCAATAAATGCTGAGATTGATTGCAACCTCCCAAACAGGACATGCAACTACCTCGTCATTGTATCAGTCATATTTAATCTCTACTCCTGTCCTTGAACTTCTGTAACGCCGATCAAAACCTACGACCTTATTTCTCGCGTTATCTTTGAAATTACTTCTGGTGTTATTTCAAACAAAGGCCTCAAAAGCCCGCCAGCGATTGAAGCACTCGATCGAAGATTCCTGTTTGTTTACCAGTGCCAGCTCTTCCAGTCCACTTACAACAACATGTATTGACACACACAACCTCGCAACTCCAAGTTAATATGTGTCTGTCCACTGACTGTCATCACTGCCTTCAGTACCCATCGGTGAAGGACAGTGGGGTCTTGAGCCTGAGATTTTAAGAATTGTCTTTTTATCCATCAATTTACCAAGGATTCAAACCCAGGTCTTCCGAATGAGAGCCTGGTATTCTATTCACTCAGCCAGACGCTCCTCAATATGTGTTTATTTAATTATATTTGCATTATTGTATAAATATATTTTACCATCATGTTTTCTCTGCCTTGATTGAGTGTTGGAATGTTATACAAAACCTGTCTTGTTGTATGAATGTGAAACATAGACACAAAGCAGACAAGCTCACAAACATCTAATGGGTGCGGAAATGTGGCTTCTGAAGACAATACAAAGAACACCCTGGACGGACAGCGAAACGGATGAGGCAGTCTTCGAAGACATAAATTAAAACTGTAAATTGATTAGGGTCAGAAGTAGACAGGCAAACTTTTCTGGACATGTTATGAAAAGAAATAATCTTGAAAACGTGGCAAAATTAATGGGAACATAGCAGGGGGAAGACTGAGTGATAAAAACTTGGAAAGTTTTGTCGCATTGCATAATGGGGACAAGGCCATAGGTCTGATCCGAGGCTCTGGTGATGGTGTGAGATGGAGAAATGTAACAGTCCACGCTTATCGGCATGACATGTGATGATGATTTGATTGATTGATTGAATTTACAGACCGGCCATTACAGTGTAAAGTTATCAACTGAAGCTTCGATCATTTTCAGATCACACTAGAAAAGTTCAGATGACGTCTGACGGTGTACGAAGAAGAAGAAGAACCTTGAACCACTTGTGATTGTATTCATTTCTTGCCGTTTAGTTCCTAACTGTATCATTTCTTGACAGTTTCTGGTCGCATATTTAAATGTGTGCGTGTGTGTGTGTGTGCGCGCGCGCGCGTGCGTGCGTGAGAGACAGACACAGAGCAAGAGAGAGAGAGAGAGAGAGAGAGAGAGAGAGAGAGAGAGAGTAGCCTGGTTGAGAGGTCAACCTTCCTTTCTTCCTACCATCTTGTGCCATACAGAACTGTGTTTTTGCGTTCCTCCACAAAAATGTGTCCTCTGTGTTCTTGATCAGTCTGGCCGCTGATCGTCTGTCCCGCCACATTGCCAACCCATCCAGCAATTACACTATTTCCTCTTCTTCTCATCATGCTGTGCCATCCCGGTAAACTGTGAATACCTCGGCTCCACAATTAGCAACAATGGGCACTGTTCTGATAAAGCCAGAAGGAGAAGGCCCTAGCAATGCAGAAGATAAACAATATACAGAATCTGTGACACAACACCAGCAGACTCATTAACTGATTCAGTGCCGAAGAATAATATATCGCCATATGTGATTTCTCATTTGAATAGGACGACATATCCCCAGACTAGGGTCACCGTGTTATTTGTTTTGTTTTGTGGTATCTTCCATTTCAATACTCAGTGAATGGACATTTGCATTATAATACGTGTTCATGTGACTGTGTACCTTGCTTGGCCCAAGCCTACTTTCCGTTTGGCACTGTGTCAGTGAAAGCAAATATTTTGAGAACATGAATCTTTCCTGTGAGGGAGAAGTTTGGAGTGTGCTGGCTGAGGGCCTATGCCTCAATGGGCGATAGAGGACAAAAGAAGAAGAATCTTTTGTGTGGTAATCTACGGATGTGAGACATGGACTTCTTCGCAATCACTAACAAAGAAAACTGGGACTTTTGAACTAAAGTTATAGCAGAATTCGTAGAATACCGTGGATGATGACGTAGAAACAATATCGACATTCAACAAGTTCTGAACATAAAAGAAAACTGGCTCATAAATAGCACTGTGTCTCGGCCACTGAAATATATTAAACATGACCGGTGTTTTGAGAGAACGGTGATTTTTTTTTCGGGCTGGGGGGGGGGGGGGGAGAGAGAGAGGGGGCGCTGGCTCCCGCTTGAGGGTAGTCCATATATGCTACTTATAAAAACACTGGACTAAATTTTGCGTGTGGATTAGCTTTCCCTGTTACCAATGTCCTTCGTCATCAGGCGAACCACTCCGATTCTACAGGTACTTCTAATTTAAATGACAGGGGGAACATTGTGAAAGACTGAGTCTTTCTGACAGATCGTGTTGAGAGGAAAATGCATGACACAGAGGATATTGCAAAAGAGTGAGTCTTTCTGACATAGCGCGGTACGAGGAAAATGCATGACACAGGGGGCATTGTGAGTCTTTCTGACAGACCGTCTTAAGAGCAACGTTCTGTCAAAGACTGCTGCATGCTGATGATCCTCCATATAAGATATACAGATGATACAGTACACTGCAGACTTACAAGATTGTTCAACATTTATTGGATGCTGTTGTTCTGCACAGTGAGTAGTTAGTTATCAATACCTCTTCAGGTATCACCCAACTAACTATGCAGTTATCAGATATTTCTTTCTTGATATAATTTTCTGAACTTCCTTTGTCTCATTCAGTTGTTACATTAACCCACTATATTTGTGCCGTTACTTTAACTCCTTAAAACTCAAAATCTCATGACTTTAAAGCTGCTACTGCTTGGGCCAGAGTACAGTCTGTTTGCCACTGAAAGGTTTCATTGTTGTTGTAGCGTATCCCTTACAGGACGTTGCAGTCAACACCAGCATTTTCAGCTGTTGTTGATGTACTAGGCAAGTGTTACTTTCTGTCGTGAAATACTGAGAGTTAATGATTCCCAGATAGACGACTGTATACACCGACCACCCAGGTAGAAGAAGGGTTAACAAACGAAGCAGTAAGGGTAACAAACAACGGGTTGACCAGACAGGTGTTTATAGGTCAAGACAGAAGGGGCTGCTAACCGCCCAAGTAAACTGTCGAGTGGAAAAATTGGTTTGCGACTAAAGCAGAGAGATGATTGGACAGCATATTGCGGTATGGATGTGAAACGGTTCAGAGCTGTAATTTTCCACTAACGATGATAATGCAGTCTGGATGTGAGGTGTCCAGCAATGTCAAGGACTATGCGGCAAAGATGACCTATAAAAGAGTGGCTACGTCTTTGTGTCGAGAGAGTGTGTTTCTTAGGTTTCGGGAGAGAAGGATTATGTAAAGGGTTGTGCTGCGTTCGGATGAACGTTTGTGTATCTATTGTGCATTAGTACTCCCAATTCAGACTAGGATGTTTATAAGGTATATTAGAGTATAGTTTAGCATAGGAATATAGATGTGCGTGAAGTGCATTTAACATTGCTTTCTATTAGTAGGAATAGTATAGACGTTAGGTGAATCTTCTATCCTATGTCAGAGTGGGTTTTTTCGGAAGCCTTTTCATTTCGGCTGGAGGAAAAGACACTCACATAGGAGAGAAGAGGAAGCAGACACAGATCTCATTATTAAATGTATATCACACAGGTTTCCATACCAGTTGGGACTTATCAACTAAGATATAACACAGATGGCTGTGGTCAAGATCACCCAGTGTTGATAAAGCACAAGAAAGCACTTTAAAGTAATAAAGCACGACACTTGTGCATAAGAAAGGAAAGAAAAGCATTGTCATCGGAAGAAGTAAGGAGGACAGAGAATGGAAAATAGAGATCATTTAAACTAATAGAAAAACTAAAAATGACTCAGTATCGAAGAGTTGCAAGGTGCATACAAAGTACCTATACCCATTAAGAACTATCCAGTGTAAAACTTGTACAGGACAAAAATACAGAATACCAGAAACTCGATGTGTTTTCCAGGATGGAATTAAGAACGCTATAAGATAAGAAAGACCATTCCGTTTAAGCTGACAGCATATGGTGATCGGGTTAAATACATTCATACAGTGGTGAACATTTTTTCATTACAAAAAACGGATATATCTACAGACTCAAGCAGACGGAGCTGTCAGGGTGAGATCATTCCGTTGTATCTATGTAATGTCCTGTACTCTAGCTGAGAGAAGAGACGAGAGAAGACACGGAGACTATCTATCAACATCTTATCTGGCATCCACAATAGAAGAACATACCAACTACATAGACAATATCCATACATACACCAGACATAGTTTTTATTAATAAATCTTTTATCGTATCGTTGAAAGGAACTGTTGTCGGAGTATGTGTTGAGGGAATAATAGAGAGAGAGAAAGAAATAGATATATGGAATGGAAGACAGAAGAGAGGAGTGTAGACCAAAGTCAGTCAATAATCCCAACAGATACTAAGTTTAAAGATGTGCTTGTTGATTCCAATCTCCTCTCGGGAATAACAGGACATAATTGGTAGAGCAGCGAGGTACATACATACAGAATACCCATATGACCTGAAGGCATAACATGGCATAGGCATAGCGGAGTACCTGCATGTTGGGACATACTGATTGGAATAAAAGAAATATAAGTATACATTGATGACTTTTAATGGAAGGACGTCCATGGGATATATGGTGCCATTACATTTATGGTAGAAACATTTCATTAATGCTGGTGACTTTACAGTGAGAAAGTTCCAGACAGAGTGAATGTGGATAGGTGGTAAGACACATTACATACCTAGTCACACGGTCACACGTCTACATAAGTCTTTATCCTATATCTCCTCTTGTGGATGAGAGAGTGGTTGTGATGTACTGTGTGGTGTTGTAGATTAATAATATTAGATAGGCATAGAAAATGATATAGGTTCTGGGTAGATTATCTGTTTATAGTGAGTACTCTTTACTGCCTTGAGGTGTCTTTACTCAACGTGCTGACTTACCTGCTTTAACTATGGCCACTCCCAAACTAACTACCGCCGAACTGAGGGCAAACGGAGAGGAAATTGGGTTGGCTGGTTCAGACTTAACTGATTACATACAGGAAAGAGAGCGAGAGATTCGTCAAGCGGAACGAGAAGATCGAAAGACAGAGTTGGAAGTGAGAAGAATAGAGGTGGAGATCAAGCGACTGGAAATGGAACAAGAGGCCAAGAAAATGGACCAGGAGACCAAGCGAATGGACATTGAACAAGAGGCCAAGAAAATGGACCAGGAGACCAAGAAACTGGAAATGGAACAGACTGCCAGGAGACAAGAAATGGAACATGAATACCGCTTGAAAGAGTTAGAACTCAAGACACAAACTAAGGGTGAAATAGATGCAGCAGAAGGAAGTTCTTCGTCACCTGGTGCAACCCACATGAGTGGACATGGTTACCATGCCATGAAGTTTCCCTTAGCTGTCTACGATCAGTCTAAGGAACGCTTTGACCAGTACGCATCTCGTTTCGAAGCAATGTCAGTCGCTATGGGACTGGATAGGAGCAGGTGGGCTCTTAAATTATCCCAGGGATTAATAGGTTCGGGATTTGAGGTGTACACACGCTTACCACCAGGACAGGAAAATAATTACCAAGAATTAAAAGCCGCTTTGATGAAACATTTTGACATCACAGCACAAACGTATAGGAAGAAGTTTAGATCGTCTAGACGAGAGCCGGGAGAACTATTCGCCGCCTACAGTCTGAGGCTGAAATCCTATCTCCAGAAATGGATGGACTTGGCAGAATTCAAGAGGGATTATGAGAGTCTCGAAGAGATGATGGTGGTAGACCAGATGCGAAAGCAAATGTCGAAACCTCTCAGAACCTTCTTAGGAGAACAAGGGGCGGAACGGATTGATGTTGTGAATAAGCTGGCAGAACGATTCGTGGAAGTACATGGTGAAACTGAGGAACTAAGTACACAAACCAAAGGTCAGGAGAAACCAGAGAAAAAGAAACCTAAAAACTGGGAAGGAGAAAAAGGGGAACCTTATATAAAGCACACAGAGGAGAGTTCAGAGAAGGTGAAGGTAGGAAACCAGAGCACCTCGAATTCTCAAGCGAAACGACAGTGGTCTGAGAAGTGGTGTTCATTTTGCAAGGCGGCCTCTCACAACACCAAAGACTGCAGATCGAAACCTAAAAGTTCTTACTTCGCAGCATGCAAAGTGATTCCTACATCGGTGATCACAGACAAGGCTGAGGTCGGCGAAGGAGAAAGGAACAAAAAGGACACACGGAAACCTAGGAAGGGAACAGGGTACACACACTGCCAGTCGATAACACATAATACTGTGGACTGCAGATGCAAGGCAAACGACGGCAATTGCATAAACAACCTCGAGGAATTAAAAGAGGAAGGCAAGGAAACGGTCAAGGAGATGAAAGACACTCAGGACCAAGAGAGACCACCTGTGGTTGAACTGATTGAAGTCAATGGCCAGCAGGTTGCTTGTCTCTACGATACCGGTTTGGATGGGGAAGCGGTGGTGGACGCCAGCTTAGTAAGCCCAGACCAATTTACAGGGGAGACCATAGAAATACAGCCGGCAATGAGGAGTGCTGTTACCATGACGCTGCCAATCGCCAAGGTGGAGATTAAATCCAGGTACGTCACGGGCATTATTCCAGCTGCTGTATTATCTGACTCCTTATTTCCCATGATCATTGGCACGAAATATGTCTTTTTGGGGATGCCCAAACAGCCCGCCCAAAAGGGAACAGTAGTCAGTGGATCTCAAGGGAAGGAAAAAGAGGCAGAGACACTATGCGACAACTCAGGGAGAGGAGAATTGCATACTGCCCAGAGGAAGGATACTACGTTGCATCCTTGCTACAGGAAGCTGCAAAGAAGTGCTGAGCCACCAGAACGGGGACAGTACTTTCTGAAGAATCAACCACTCTATCGGAGAGCTGGGAGGGGAGATAACCTGCATGAGCAGTGGGTGGTTCCAGAGACCCACCGTCCTCACATTCTTCAGAGTGGACACATCATAGGCGAGAATCGACATATGGGTGTCAGAGAGACCTTGCAGCAATTATCCGGCCATTATTGCTGGCCAGGAATGACCGGAGATGTACGCCGGTGGGTGAAGTCTTGTTCGGAGTGCCAGAAAGCACCACCCAACAAGCGAATTAAGAGGAAACTAGCTCTTAAAGTGGAAGACAAAGTGGAAGTGTGGAGTCCAGCAGAGACCAATATACTCCAAGTAGGATGGAAAGGACCTTATCCTGTGGAAAAGGTGGTGTCCAAGAACATCTACAAAATACGGATCGGGGAAGAGAAGAAAAATCTCCCTAGACATCTCATTAGGAAATATGAAGAGAGATCCGGGAGCAACGCTTCGCACTTTATGGTGATGGCAGCCATTGGGACAAAGGTTACCAGTCCAGACGAAGACCAGAGATCGCCAGTACAACATAGGAGGGCCTATGGGACAGTACGTGATAGGTCAGATTTACCCAACGACAGGAGGAGGGAAATCAAAAGTCAGGGAAAGGACAAGAGTGAAAGTTTCACCGGTAACCAAGTTCAGAAGGGGTGGGTAATGTCGGGAAAAGCGAGAATTACCCAGGACTCCAACCGAAGATTGGCTGACCAGATACAATATCGCCCAAGATGGTCCTGGAAGCAAAAGCCCAGGAGGTTTGGGAAAGACGACTCGGTCCAACGAGGACGAGGCGAAACATCCCCAGAGGCAAAGCCGGGGGAAACCAAGAGGACATGGAAGCAGTGTTACAATCAGGATGGGACAATCCGTCTGTATTGTGAGCCGTCGCTGACGCAAGTCGAAAGTAGGTCGACCGGACGTACAGGAGCGAGGAGCCAACACTAGTTTCAGTCGTGAGTAGTATAGTAGGGTGTCAATTAGAGCGCCTACTGGATAATGAGGGGAGCCATGTGAGGATCCAATCATATCATCAACACGTGATGTTAATAGCTACTTCGCAGAAGCTCAACGCACGGTGGATGTGATGGACGTTGTTGCTGCAACCATACCACTTCACAGTGGAGTACATCCCTGGAAAGGAGAATGTAGGAGCAGATTTCTTATCCAGACATCCAGATCCGGAGGAAGAAGACTAGGATTGTGGATCATGGGAATCAAACCTATAGTGAGAAAGATTCGACGCGGTCTAATCTCTTAAGAGGGGGCCTATGTCGTGAAATACTGAGAGTTAATGATTCCCAGATAGACGACTGTATACACCGACCACCCAGGTAGAAGAAGGGTTAACAAACGAAGCAGTAAGGGTAACAAACAACGGGTTGACCAGACAGGTGTTTATAGGTCAAGACAGAAGGGGCTGCTAACCGCCCAAGTAAACTGTCGAGTGGAAAAATTGGTTTGCGACTAAAGCAGAGAGATGATTGGACAGCATATTGCGGTATGGATGTGAAACGGTTCAGAGCTGTAATTTTCCACTAACGATGATAATGCAGTCTGGATGTGAGGTGTCCAGCAATGTCAAGGACTATGCGGCAAAGATGACCTATAAAAGAGTGGCTACGTCTTTGTGTCGAGAGAGTGTGTTTCTTAGGTTTCGGGAGAGAAGGATTATGTAAAGGGTTGTGCTGCGTTCGGATGAACGTTTGTGTATCTATTGTGCATTAGTACTCCCAATTCAGACTAGGATGTTTATAAGGTATATTAGAGTATAGTTTAGCATAGGAATATAGATGTGCGTGAAGTGCATTTAACATTGCTTTCTATTAGTAGGAATAGTATAGACGTTAGGTGAATCTTCTATCCTATGTCAGAGTGGGTTTTTTCGGAAGCCTTTTCATTTCGGCTGGAGGAAAAGACACTCACATAGGAGAGAAGAGGAAGCAGACACAGATCTCATTATTAAATGTATATCACACAGGTTTCCATACCAGTTGGGACTTATCAACTAAGATATAACACAGATGGCTGTGGTCAAGATCACCCAGTGTTGATAAAGCACAAGAAAGCACTTTAAAGTAATAAAGCACGACACTTGTGCATAAGAAAGGAAAGAAAAGCATTGTCATCGGAAGAAGTAAGGAGGACAGAGAATGGAAAATAGAGATCATTTAAACTAATAGAAAAACTAAAAATGACTCAGTATCGAAGAGTTGCAAGGTGCATACAAAGTACCTATACCCATTAAGAACTATCCAGTGTAAAACTTGTACAGGACAAAAATACAGAATACCAGAAACTCGATGTGTTTTCCAGGATGGAATTAAGAACGCTATAAGATAAGAAAGACCATTCCGTTTAAGCTGACAGCATATGGTGATCGGGTTAAATACATTCATACAGTGGTGAACATTTTTTCATTACAAAAAACGGATATATCTACAGACTCAAGCAGACGGAGCTGTCAGGGTGAGATCATTCCGTTGTATCTATGTAATGTCCTGTACTCTAGCTGAGAGAAGAGACGAGAGAAGACACGGAGACTATCTATCAACATCTTATCTGGCATCCACAATAGAAGAACATACCAACTACATAGACAATATCCATACATACACCAGACATAGTTTTTATTAATAAATCTTTTATCGTATCGTTGAAAGGAACTGTTGTCGGAGTATGTGTTGAGGGAATAATAGAGAGAGAGAAAGAAATAGATATATGGAATGGAAGACAGAAGAGAGGAGTGTAGACCAAAGTCAGTCAATAATCCCAACAGATACTAAGTTTAAAGATGTGCTTGTTGATTCCAATCTCCTCTCGGGAATAACAGGACATAATTGGTAGAGCAGCGAGGTACATACATACAGAATACCCATATGACCTGAAGGCATAACATGGCATAGGCATAGCGGAGTACCTGCATGTTGGGACATACTGATTGGAATAAAAGAAATATAAGTATACATTGATGACTTTTAATGGAAGGACGTCCATGGGATATATGGTGCCATTACATTTATGGTAGAAACATTTCATTAATGCTGGTGACTTTACAGTGAGAAAGTTCCAGACAGAGTGAATGTGGATAGGTGGTAAGACACATTACATACCTAGTCACACGGTCACACGTCTACATAAGTCTTTATCCTATATCTCCTCTTGTGGATGAGAGAGTGGTTGTGATGTACTGTGTGGTGTTGTAGATTAATAATATTAGATAGGCATAGAAAATGATATAGGTTCTGGGTAGATTATCTGTTTATAGTGAGTACTCTTTACTGCCTTGAGGTGTCTTTACTCAACGTGCTGACTTACCTGCTTTAACTATGGCCACTCCCAAACTAACTACCGCCGAACTGAGGGCAAACGGAGAGGAAATTGGGTTGGCTGGTTCAGACTTAACTGATTACATACAGGAAAGAGAGCGAGAGATTCGTCAAGCGGAACGAGAAGATCGAAAGACAGAGTTGGAAGTGAGAAGAATAGAGGTGGAGATCAAGCGACTGGAAATGGAACAAGAGGCCAAGAAAATGGACCAGGAGACCAAGCGAATGGACATTGAACAAGAGGCCAAGAAAATGGACCAGGAGACCAAGAAACTGGAAATGGAACAGACTGCCAGGAGACAAGAAATGGAACATGAATACCGCTTGAAAGAGTTAGAACTCAAGACACAAACTAAGGGTGAAATAGATGCAGCAGAAGGAAGTTCTTCGTCACCTGGTGCAACCCACATGAGTGGACATGGTTACCATGCCATGAAGTTTCCCTTAGCTGTCTACGATCAGTCTAAGGAACGCTTTGACCAGTACGCATCTCGTTTCGAAGCAATGTCAGTCGCTATGGGACTGGATAGGAGCAGGTGGGCTCTTAAATTATCCCAGGGATTAATAGGTTCGGGATTTGAGGTGTACACACGCTTACCACCAGGACAGGAAAATAATTACCAAGAATTAAAAGCCGCTTTGATGAAACATTTTGACATCACAGCACAAACGTATAGGAAGAAGTTTAGATCGTCTAGACGAGAGCCGGGAGAACTATTCGCCGCCTACAGTCTGAGGCTGAAATCCTATCTCCAGAAATGGATGGACTTGGCAGAATTCAAGAGGGATTATGAGAGTCTCGAAGAGATGATGGTGGTAGACCAGATGCGAAAGCAAATGTCGAAACCTCTCAGAACCTTCTTAGGAGAACAAGGGGCGGAACGGATTGATGTTGTGAATAAGCTGGCAGAACGATTCGTGGAAGTACATGGTGAAACTGAGGAACTAAGTACACAAACCAAAGGTCAGGAGAAACCAGAGAAAAAGAAACCTAAAAACTGGGAAGGAGAAAAAGGGGAACCTTATATAAAGCACACAGAGGAGAGTTCAGAGAAGGTGAAGGTAGGAAACCAGAGCACCTCGAATTCTCAAGCGAAACGACAGTGGTCTGAGAAGTGGTGTTCATTTTGCAAGGCGGCCTCTCACAACACCAAAGACTGCAGATCGAAACCTAAAAGTTCTTACTTCGCAGCATGCAAAGTGATTCCTACATCGGTGATCACAGACAAGGCTGAGGTCGGCGAAGGAGAAAGGAACAAAAAGGACACACGGAAACCTAGGAAGGGAACAGGGTACACACACTGCCAGTCGATAACACATAATACTGTGGACTGCAGATGCAAGGCAAACGACGGCAATTGCATAAACAACCTCGAGGAATTAAAAGAGGAAGGCAAGGAAACGGTCAAGGAGATGAAAGACACTCAGGACCAAGAGAGACCACCTGTGGTTGAACTGATTGAAGTCAATGGCCAGCAGGTTGCTTGTCTCTACGATACCGGTTTGGATGGGGAAGCGGTGGTGGACGCCAGCTTAGTAAGCCCAGACCAATTTACAGGGGAGACCATAGAAATACAGCCGGCAATGAGGAGTGCTGTTACCATGACGCTGCCAATCGCCAAGGTGGAGATTAAATCCAGGTACGTCACGGGCATTATTCCAGCTGCTGTATTATCTGACTCCTTATTTCCCATGATCATTGGCACGAAATATGTCTTTTTGGGGATGCCCAAACAGCCCGCCCAAAAGGGAACAGTAGTCAGTGGATCTCAAGGGAAGGAAAAAGAGGCAGAGACACTATGCGACAACTCAGGGAGAGGAGAATTGCATACTGCCCAGAGGAAGGATACTACGTTGCATCCTTGCTACAGGAAGCTGCAAAGAAGTGCTGAGCCACCAGAACGGGGACAGTACTTTCTGAAGAATCAACCACTCTATCGGAGAGCTGGGAGGGGAGATAACCTGCATGAGCAGTGGGTGGTTCCAGAGACCCACCGTCCTCACATTCTTCAGAGTGGACACATCATAGGCGAGAATCGACATATGGGTGTCAGAGAGACCTTGCAGCAATTATCCGGCCATTATTGCTGGCCAGGAATGACCGGAGATGTACGCCGGTGGGTGAAGTCTTGTTCGGAGTGCCAGAAAGCACCACCCAACAAGCGAATTAAGAGGAAACTAGCTCTTAAAGTGGAAGACAAAGTGGAAGTGTGGAGTCCAGCAGAGACCAATATACTCCAAGTAGGATGGAAAGGACCTTATCCTGTGGAAAAGGTGGTGTCCAAGAACATCTACAAAATACGGATCGGGGAAGAGAAGAAAAATCTCCCTAGACATCTCATTAGGAAATATGAAGAGAGATCCGGGAGCAACGCTTCGCACTTTATGGTGATGGCAGCCATTGGGACAAAGGTTACCAGTCCAGACGAAGACCAGAGATCGCCAGTACAACATAGGAGGGCCTATGGGACAGTACGTGATAGGTCAGATTTACCCAACGACAGGAGGAGGGAAATCAAAAGTCAGGGAAAGGACAAGAGTGAAAGTTTCACCGGTAACCAAGTTCAGAAGGGGTGGGTAATGTCGGGAAAAGCGAGAATTACCCAGGACTCCAACCGAAGATTGGCTGACCAGATACAATATCGCCCAAGATGGTCCTGGAAGCAAAAGCCCAGGAGGTTTGGGAAAGACGACTCGGTCCAACGAGGACGAGGCGAAACATCCCCAGAGGCAAAGCCGGGGGAAACCAAGAGGACATGGAAGCAGTGTTACAATCAGGATGGGACAATCCGTCTGTATTGTGAGCCGTCGCTGACGCAAGTCGAAAGTAGGTCGACCGGACGTACAGGAGCGAGGAGCCAACACTAGTTTCAGTCGTGAGTAGTATAGTAGGGTGTCAATTAGAGCGCCTACTGGATAATGAGGGGAGCCATGTGAGGATCCAATCATATCATCAACACGTGATGTTAATAGCTACTTCGCAGAAGCTCAACGCACGGTGGATGTGATGGACGTTGTTGCTGCAACCATACCACTTCACAGTGGAGTACATCCCTGGAAAGGAGAATGTAGGAGCAGATTTCTTATCCAGACATCCAGATCCGGAGGAAGAAGACTAGGATTGTGGATCATGGGAATCAAACCTATAGTGAGAAAGATTCGACGCGGTCTAATCTCTTAAGAGGGGGCCTATGTCGTGAAATACTGAGAGTTAATGATTCCCAGATAGACGACTGTATACACCGACCACCCAGGTAGAAGAAGGGTTAACAAACGAAGCAGTAAGGGTAACAAACAACGGGTTGACCAGACAGGTGTTTATAGGTCAAGACAGAAGGGGCTGCTAACCGCCCAAGTAAACTGTCGAGTGGAAAAATTGGTTTGCGACTAAAGCAGAGAGATGATTGGACAGCATATTGCGGTATGGATGTGAAACGGTTCAGAGCTGTAATTTTCCACTAACGATGATAATGCAGTCTGGATGTGAGGTGTCCAGCAATGTCAAGGACTATGCGGCAAAGATGACCTATAAAAGAGTGGCTACGTCTTTGTGTCGAGAGAGTGTGTTTCTTAGGTTTCGGGAGAGAAGGATTATGTAAAGGGTTGTGCTGCGTTCGGATGAACGTTTGTGTATCTATTGTGCATTAGTACTCCCAATTCAGACTAGGATGTTTATAAGGTATATTAGAGTATAGTTTAGCATAGGAATATAGATGTGCGTGAAGTGCATTTAACATTGCTTTCTATTAGTAGGAATAGTATAGACGTTAGGTGAATCTTCTATCCTATGTCAGAGTGGGTTTTTTCGGAAGCCTTTTCATTTCGGCTGGAGGAAAAGACACTCACATAGGAGAGAAGAGGAAGCAGACACAGATCTCATTATTAAATGTATATCACACAGGTTTCCATACCAGTTGGGACTTATCAACTAAGATATAACACAGATGGCTGTGGTCAAGATCACCCAGTGTTGATAAAGCACAAGAAAGCACTTTAAAGTAATAAAGCACGACACTTGTGCATAAGAAAGGAAAGAAAAGCATTGTCATCGGAAGAAGTAAGGAGGACAGAGAATGGAAAATAGAGATCATTTAAACTAATAGAAAAACTAAAAATGACTCAGTATCGAAGAGTTGCAAGGTGCATACAAAGTACCTATACCCATTAAGAACTATCCAGTGTAAAACTTGTACAGGACAAAAATACAGAATACCAGAAACTCGATGTGTTTTCCAGGATGGAATTAAGAACGCTATAAGATAAGAAAGACCATTCCGTTTAAGCTGACAGCATATGGTGATCGGGTTAAATACATTCATACAGTGGTGAACATTTTTTCATTACAAAAAACGGATATATCTACAGACTCAAGCAGACGGAGCTGTCAGGGTGAGATCATTCCGTTGTATCTATGTAATGTCCTGTACTCTAGCTGAGAGAAGAGACGAGAGAAGACACAGAGACTATCTATCAACATCTTATCTGGCATCCACAATAGAAGAACATACCAACTACATAGACAATATCCATACATACACCAGACATAGTTTTTATTAATAAATCTTTTATCGTATCGTTGAAAGGAACTGTTGTCGGAGTATGTGTTGAGGGAATAATAGAGAGAGAGAAAGAAATAGATATATGGAATGGAAGACAGAAGAGAGGAGTGTAGACCAAAGTCAGTCAATAATCCCAACAGATACTAAGTTTAAAGATGTGCTTGTTGATTCCAATCTCCTCTCGGGAATAACAGGACACTTTCAGTAGTTTGCCATTGCTTTCTGAACGACCGGCCCCTATACCTTTTTCGAAAAAACCAGCACCGCTGTGTTTCGAACCCGGGTATACGGGTTCACAAACCGCGTTCGCAAGCCCTTAGCCACAGAGACCGACAAACAAGTTACAGTCATCTCCTAGAAATCAGAAAAACCACAATTTAACAACGCAGTAAATTGGAACAATCTTAAATGAACAATTTGTTTCAACTATCTTGTAACAGTCATAACATTAGATAGAAGCTGCTGTGTAGAGATTCAAACAAGAATCAATATGATAGATGCAGCCTTTTGCAAGATGGAAAGCCAATAAAATGCTGTCAATAACAGAGAAAAACCCGAGTGGTGAAGTGCTACTTAGAGCCTATCATCTTGTAAGCATGTTGCTTGCTTGCTTGCTTGTGTTCGTTGGCTTGAGCTCCAACGTGAAGTCCTGTATGTCGGATGAAGGCATCCTGGTGTCCAACATCAGTGTGATGTCATACAGGACCTGAGTTTTGCGTGAGTATCCGTTGTCCCATGTCTGGCTTATTGGTGTGCAGACTGGTGGTTCCTCGCCGTACAGGCAGACACTCTCCGACTTCGGAGGAATTGTAAGCATGTGAAACATGGACAGTGAGACCTATTCTGTTGTAAGCATGTGAAATCTGGACAGTGAGCAAACAAACACTGGGCTGGTGTCTGCTGACA
The DNA here is from genome assembly GCA_963921405.1 of Cepaea hortensis. Classification (NCBI taxonomy): domain Eukaryota; kingdom Metazoa; phylum Mollusca; class Gastropoda; order Stylommatophora; family Helicidae; genus Cepaea; species Cepaea hortensis. The sequence goes on along the minus strand of OY992879.1, from coordinate 103,808,967 downwards.
ATGACGTACATAAATCCCGAGGAGAAAGCATTGTAAAACTAAGCCTAGTCCAAGCCAGTTTGTATGTGCCGTCTGGATCATGTCCTGGCTACATCTGTTTGCCTCTATGGAGATGTAAAATTCCAGCACCTGCCTTGCATATCTCGCTGGTGTTTGAGCTTGGGATGGGGAAGAAGAGCTCTACAATGCAATCCCCATGTAGATGTTACTTTGGTATCAGGTCAGGGGGAATAAATCTCTACACCAACACGAGTGAGACCGATGCTTTTCAGGGCTTCAATAGCGTGAATTGCCAATACTTAGGACTTAGGTTAAAGTTCAGCCTTCCAGAGCATTCACAACCAACCAAGCAACCATCAACTTTACAATGTAATTTTAACTTCAAACTAATTTGAACTCATCTCAAAGCTAGATGCTGGCTCAATGACATTTCTCCTTGTGTGTTCCCAACATAACTATTGCACTGCCCTAAAAGGCTGGACAGAAATACCACTACAGGAGATCCTCCTCATGGAACGTCAAGCATTCTTTGCCCACATTGTCGAAGAACATTTCAAGCTAAAATAGGCCTTACCAGCCATCTTAGAACTCATGGTTCCATACTTCCAACCCCACTGGATGAAATGAATGATCATCATCATTCTTGATGGACAAACAACAACAACTACACTGAAATCATTGAAGAGACTCAATGACATTTCTCCTCACAAGCCATTAAACAGTTGTATAGAAATGAAGCAACTGATGGCATCTATCTATATCCATGCATAACTGTTGGAACAATCATGTGTCAAGCGATGTGAATTATTTGATCCTAAACCTTCTCTAGTTTAGCAGCTAGTGTTCCTCAGGTCAGTATCTGATGGTGAATCATAAGATTACAATAAATACCTTTCATTTTGGAGGCTCATTTTTTCACACTCACTTTAAATCCAGAGTCTGTTACCTATATAACTCTTGCACTGCCTGTACAACTCCACTGAATCGTTGAAGAGACTAAAAGAAAGACAACAAAATGTCCAAGACTTTGGCAGTTGTTTCAAGACGTGGTCAAAAGAGGGACTCTTTCAATGAACCAAAGTGAACATGCTTTGCAAGCATCATTAATTGAAAACTCGATGACATAATCAGTCGATTCACAACGTGGAAGTCTGCTGAACAACTAGTTCCTTGATGCTGATCCTTCAATGTTTGCTAGTGAAAGTGCTGCCCGCTGACTCTCCAATCCATTTCCAAAGACAATATGAGAATGCAAAGTTTGATCAAATGAACATTCATCAAGCCTATTTATGTTAAGTCAGTTGCATACAGTATGTGGCAGTCAACCCCAGCATTTTTTGGCTGCTTATGATTTCTTGGCAAGTTTATGTTCAGTAGTTTGCCATTGCTTTCTGAACGACCAGCACTCATGCCATTGGTAGAAAACAAGCTTCCAAATTTCCCGCAGCTGTGTATTTTGAGCTCGCTGTATGCAGGACTGCAAACTGTGTTCATAACCCATTTGCCTGAGTGCTGGCTGTTTATGTAGAAAGATTAACATGCCAACAGTTTGGGTTTATGGTGCAAGGGTTCTGAATCTTCAGGTCATGCCATGACAAGCAAACAAACCTCACTAGTGGAATCAATAAGCCTGGCTGGTCAGTCTACCAAACTGGCATGTTAATGTTCTATTTTTAAATTATACTAGTTTGATGAGAATCCTCGTTTTAACTTGTCTCTTGCTTGAGTGAAAGTTACTCCAATAACTAGTGTCATTGGTTTGTTTTAGACCCACTAAGTGTGCGAATTAATGTACATCTATTAAAGTGATTAAAATGATCTGAAGGATTCTGACTGGATCTGTGTATTTTTTTTTTCGCATACCCTATTACAGGATATTGCTGACAACACCAGCATTTTACCGCTGTTGCCGATTTCTTGGCAAGATTACGCTCAGCAGTTTGCAACCATGTATACAGCTCTTAAATGTGGTTGTGCTGCATGAGTTGAAGTGAGTACTATTATGATAATGAGACTGATCATCACTGTTTGTTGAGAACAAGTCTGTTTTCAAGAGGCCAGACAAAGATTAGAAGATCTCCATTTCCTTCAGCAACAAACAAGCTGATCAGTTTCCAGAATTGCCTTATTAGGATTCACTTTTCATGATGTTCCAAACTAAACTAGTCTATGAACACCAAGTAGGATACAGTTGTATCTTATTTATAATGGAAGTCATTAGACTAAGACTTCTGCAGGTGCCTTTCATCTCCCAATGGAGTATAGGCCAAACTCTTTGTAGACTTGTTCATGAATGGATGCATTCTGCAGTTAAAGTTTTCTACAGGATGAGGTGCACAGTTGCTTTCCCACACTTTAGTTATTCTTTTAAGCGTGTTTTTTGTTTTGTTTTATTATGACTTGATCACTCCACCAATAAACCCCATTTGTTCATACTACTAAAGTATATTTAACCCATAATTTTCATTACTAAAGACTGCTGCATCTTAAATTTAACTGTATTTATCATGGAAGGGAGTCAATACACGTATTGATCCATGACGTCTGAGATTGTAATTTGTGGAGAGGCAAGATTACCCACCCGCCGCCAAGGCACTGGATGGTGATCACAGAAATAAATGATAAAGTGACCAGCTTTCATTATGGTTTGCAAATGACATTTGAATAATTTCGAATAGACCACAGCCAAGACACACGCAAGTGAAACAGAAACTGTATTGTTTTATCAAGGCAACTGCACGCTTTGAAACATATTACATTCATTCAGTGATTCTCAAAAATAAACACAAATCTCATGAGAAAAGTAATGCCTCTTACAATGCAACGTACTTAATACTGGCCACTGAAATGTGTAAATGCTTCTGCAGCCACGACGTTTAAGGCAATTACTACCCCAGCCTACTCCTTTCAACTGATAAATAGCTTTAAGTTCAGCATACTGGCACAGGCGTACAAACAAACTAGCTAACTAACTAGGGCACAGCATCACAACACTTCTCATCCCCTGACAGCTAGCAAGCCAGACAGCAAGCAGTATGCCCAATGTACAATTGTCATCACAGAGAAAGCTACATATACGAGTTCATACAGACACACATAAAATATATTTAACTCATTCTTGAGTAAACCAAAATTCTTTTCTGTCTTTTTCTTCTTCCAGCTTAAAGTGTGAATGAAAATAAGATAATGTGGCCTTGAAGATACAAACATGGTGTTGAGGAAAGTGTGAAGGAAAGTAAGACAATGCCGTAAACATGAATAGACGATGGAGTGCATCATCAACCTCAAATCTAGCGGTACACTGAAAGTAAAAACATTCTTGTACCAGTCAGCATGATTTAGGCGATGTTATTCTATAAAAGAGTAGACAATCTTAAGATGATGAAGAAAGTAAGAAAATGCGGCTTTAAGCACTTGGCATGAATAGACATTTTCAGAAATAACTGAAGCCTGATAAAGTCTGATAGCTGTCAAGCCTTGGAACTCTGATCCCCTGGACTTCCAGATGCCCTCTGTACCTGTGACCCCAAGGCAAATGTTTCCTGACTACTGTTTACCCCATTCATCACCCACACTTAAACCACTCAACCTGCTTCTATTTATCCTCTGCCTCTGGCAAGAGGGCATGGCAGCTGTGTTTGCTCTGTCCCTCCTCTCTCCAGGGAAGAACACCCCACTTAGTTATACACCATACAGGACAGGGTGTCTGACTTCGGCATGCATTTGTCTCCAGTTTGCTTGCTCTAGTCATATTCTATTCAAGGTAAATTATTCTATCTAACCGGGGCTAGGTTTTCTTTACTAAAAATGTTGCCAGAGTGGTAGCCTTTTGGCCTGCTTCTTTATGATTCCCAACTGCCCTGTGATTTTTAATGTCACAACTTGTACACGGGACATCCTGTTTTTCACCCTAAATCCAAGGACAGGCATCTGATCCACTACCCAAGAGATTGGGGGACGTGAGATATCATCAAGTTCTTGGGAAAACTCCCAGCTCTATGCATAGTTTGAACCTTGTAGATGTAAACTCCATATTTTCTGCCTCAGAGCCTGAAAACTCATATGTATCTATCCATCAACTTTAAAAACCAACAAAATTATATCTACGATAAGCATTATCATCTGTGATCTCATTTAATAAAACACGCCTGATAGAAAAAAATAATTGCCACTTTTTCTAGCACCAGGAAGTGAACAAGGCAGATCTACATATATCTCATAAATAGAAGAATGTAGATCTAATTATTAGAGAAAGCAGCACCCTCTCAAGGTGAAACTAATGAAGACAGACTAGACAATGTATCACCATTGCAACAGCATTCTGGATAGAAACCTGAACATAGCTAAACACATAAATAAAGTAGCTAATGAATTCAGCACATGCATACCACAGGCAGCACAAGAAACAAAACCAAGGGGCTCTCATAAGCAACATAAACCCCACTATATTTAGAATAGTGAATTAGAGCAGCTGCATAATAATGTGGAAACATCTAGAAAGCAAGTAGCCACCAAACAACATGCCAAGAGCACCGTAACAAATACCAGCACGCAAAGGCCACATTTCTAAGAGCCATGTTGCAGGCTAGGCAGAACAGTGGCAGGAGAAAACAGTCTCTGGACTTCGAAGAAGACACAAATATAGATGCACTAGCTACATGTACAAATAGACAGTGTGCCACTATCAGCAGTGTCGTGTGTGGCACCACTCTCCTCACTCCCTCTCCAAAACAAAAAGCAGGTACCATAAGATAAATGGAAAACAAGCTAGATCTACATTTTCCCCATGAAGTATGTGGGGTACATCTACATATTTCCCATGAAGTATGTGGGGTACATCTACATATTTCCCATGAAGTATGTGGGGTACATCTACATATTTCCCATGAAGTATGTGGGGTACATCTACATATTTCCCATGAAGTATGTGGGGTACATCTACATATTTCCCATGAAGTATGTGGGGTACATCTACATATTTCCCATGAAGTATGTGGGGTACATCTACATATTTTTCATGAAGTATGTGGGGTACATCTACATTTCCCCCATGAAGTATGCAGGATACATCTACATATTTCTCATGAAGTGAACAATGTAGATCTACACATATCTCATTCAATGAACAAGGTACATCTACACATATCTCATGCAATGAACAAAGAAGATCTACATATCTCCAACTGTTTGTGCTGGAAACATCTCTCTTTGTACAGGGTAAGTCTACATATTTCTCATGAAGTACACAGGGTACATCTACATATTTCTCATAAAGAATGCAGGGTACATCTACAAATTTCTCATGAAGTGAACAAGGTAGATTGACACATATCTCATGCAGTGAACAAAGTAGATCTACATATCTTCCCCTGTTTATGCTGGCAAACATCGCTTCTTGTTTAATCCATTGCAAAATGTGCAAAACAATCAACTATAAATTAAATTCAAACTTGCTATGGACGCAGACTTCTTGTCTAAAGTTATCCCTTCATTCCATTAAATCAAAGGTCAATACTTTAAGTCTTCTATTACACTAGACAACAATCAAAATGTACCCGATATGAAAATATCTGATCTTAACTAATTTTGGTGTGCTGAAAACGAAAATGACATTTAAAAAATGTTGATTGGCTCTAGTTCTCAAGATATATGCTACCAGTTTATTTAATTACGGTCAATTTATATATATGATGTTATTGTTGTGGGTGATTGCATAATTTTTTCTAATAACCAATTGTAATTAGGTCATGATGCAATCCTACCTATGATTACATCACTTTTATGTATAAATATCTTATCTCTGATAAAATTAGCCAATCAGGCAGTCATTGCAGCCTGGCAGTAAAAACATTGAGAACCCAGCACTTGTCGACACCAGCAAGATTTTGTTACCACACTTACACATTAATCTGGGTCTCATGGAAAACTTTGTCAAGGCAATAGAGTAAACAGATGAGGCTTCCAAATACCTCATCAGAAAATTTCAAAGACTGAGTGAAGCTAAAATAAGAGATGGGGTATTTGTTGGTCTGCAAATTCAAAATCTTCTTCATGATCACGAGTTTCTTTACGTGTTGCATGGTATGGAAAAAGCAGCATGGCCAGCATTTAAGTCAGTGGTGGACAATTTTCTTGGAAACAACAGGTCTGATAATTACAATTATATTGTAGAAAATTTCCTTCTGAAGTATAAGAGTCTGGGCTGCAACATTATTTTGAAAATTCAATTCTGGATTCTGATCTGGATTTCTTCATGTCAAACTATGGAGCTGTCAGTGATGAGCATGGTGAACAATTTCACAAGAACATTGTTCCTATGGAGACAAGGTATCAAGGCAATTGGAGCCCTTCAATGCTTGCTGACTACTATTGGACTGTGATAAAAGACGCCTCATCGATTAACTACAAGAAGCAAGCAAAGAGAGCTCAAACTGTGACTAAATAATGACAGAATGGGTTCAAATGTGCCTTTTTAAAACCCTATATGTGAACTTTAAAATATGATTTTATTTTGTCTATATTTTATGTTGAAATATCAATTAATTGAGTATGTAACCACTTTTTACTTTTTATAATGCTAAAGTAAACAGACTAACTGTTCACCCGCAGAAAATTAAACAAACATACATTATTTGCATTACTGTAATGTAAATTTATCAGTTAAAAAAAAAAAAACAGAGCCAATTGGTGAATTCCATTATATTTCAAATCAGCATGTCAAAACCAACCAGAAATTGTGTATTTAAATTCTGATACAAATAACTTTTGAAAATGTGTTGACTAGTGTAATCAGCATAAAATGTGCTTTTCCAAAAGTTTATGAGCAAGTGAGTTAATGTAGTTCATAATGAGCAATGCTGGTAATGTCATGAGTGCAGTTGGAGGAGGGTTCGACGTTTGCAGTGCTAACAGAGGAAAAGACTGGCCCATCTGTCCCTCCGTGCATTCAGGCCTTCAAAATGTGATGGCCCGATCACATCACAGACCCATTGCCGGTTCCTGTTTTAGGACATGTTTACTAGGCTTATGAGATGATAGCTTTATCAGGTAGATGTGTGTTACAAAGGCGGGCTTTATGGAGACGACATCCAGTACGCTGACTTATGGACTCATGAAGTAAACAAAGTAGATCTAAATGTTTAGTCTGTAAAGAAATGAAGCAGTCCTTAGAACAACTGAAAATGAAACAACTTGTCTGCTCCTCTCGTGTTCACAGACAACTATCCAAACTGTGCAAATTCACAGAAGATGCAGGGAGACACATAGTGCAACCCCAAAATATATCGTTATCATCAAATGAGCTAGAGAACCAAGTCAATGCATCATGTAAACCAGTTAGACATTGATATTTCAAGATCAGAAGACAAAAGTCGTCATTACCCTACATAATGCCCTAGTAATAGTAATAATATATGAGATTTAATTGACCCTTAAGTCCTGTTGCCATAAAAATCCCACCTCGAGATTTAAATTTAGGACTGCTGGGTCAGGTGGCTAGTGCATTAGCAAAGCTAGGATATATATATATATATATATATCCTAGATGACGTAAAAATACACAGTTCTAGAAATGAATAGAAAGATAAAACACAGTGAGGTGCAACAATTGAGTTTTAAAAACTGGAAACATGATGAAATTTGAAGGAGGAAAAAATGCTTCCACATCACTAAAAATTGACAGCATTTTGCAATGATGAACAGTATTGGAGGCAATAAAAAACCGCAGGTAATAAATAAATGTCAAACACTGTTAGCTAATCAGATACTCTGCTGCCTTCGTCACATCCCAATCTTTCGTTGATAGCGCCACTCTTGCCTTGTGCTGGTAGGAGCAGCAACAAAAAACAGATTATGTGAGTTGTTTAAACATCAGAAATATCAAGACAGTTTATCATACATCTCTAACAATATTGAGAAGACAATAGGCACACTATAAACATGACACAATCTTTGTCAGAAAGACACAATCATTGTCAGAAAGTCACTCTCATTTTTTTTTTTAAAGTTGCCTATCCTTTCAGGACGTAGCAGTCAACCCCAGCATATTTTTGCTGTTCGTGATTCCTGGGCAAGTTTATGTTCAATAGTATGCCATTGATTTCTGAATGACCGACACCCATACCGTTTCATAAAAAAAACAGCTTAAAGCGGTCCACTGCCAAATCGCCCACAGCTGTGTTTCGAAAGCAGTATAAGGGATTATGAATTGCGTCCGTAACCTCTTCACCACAGCCACTCCCATCACGACTCGCTATAAAGTTGTCCAATCCTTGGTTAGTTCCCCTGCCTTATGCCCAAAGTGTCTGCGGACATCTTCATGCTGGTCGACCCTTGCTGCCTCTTCTTCCAGCACCATGCCTTCCATCACTGTCCTTCCCAGGCTACTGGGATTTTAATATGGCCAAAGTATTTCAGTTTCCAAGACATGACGTTGTTTATGAGACAGCTCCCTTCAATGTTCAGATCCTGGAGAATATGAGTATTTTTCTTCCTGTTGCTACACAATATTCTACTAAACTTTTCAGTAACATGTAAATTCAAACGCTCTAATTGTCTTCTTTAATGATTACAAAATAGTACATGACTCCATCCACCTGTAGCCACAGGAAAGATGCACGTTCTCAACAATTTTACATTTATTAGTTTGCTGGTTTTGTGTCACGAGATCTAAATGCTGTTTAACCTCTGTACGGCTGTGGCCGGTCTAGGTCTGACTTCTGTGAAACAGTCAACACTGTTGCTGGTCATACAGCCAGGATATTCAGACATAACCAGCTTTATCAAATCTGTTGGACTGATACACAAACATTTCAGCTCTAAATGTAATTTTATGCTGAGATGCCTGTAGTCTGAAAGCTGCCAACTATTAACAAATGTCTGTGTATATTTTGTGAAATGATCGAGTGTTTTTATATAGCTGCACTGTTTGCTCCTTTCTGGGGTTTTATATTTTTATATTAGAGACGTGTTCTGATTTTGTTTGAACAGGATCGTCTTCACTGCACTCAGATAATTTCACAAGTGTTCCAGTCTCCTCTCACAGATCACACCAGGAGAATCTCAACACATTTCACAAACTCAACATCACTGGCAAGGGTCCAAATGTGTGTACACAAGAATCATGCATGTCTTGAATATTCTACCAGTTATTACTATTACTGAGTAGTGTAGTATTGATTTTTCATTTTCCACATGCCTTTATAAAACATATCTTTTATATTGTTGCTGTTTTCAGTTAGCCTTGAATGATGTGTGAATGGTATTATGTATGAAAGAGAGTGATAAAAGGGCAGAATGTTAGACAGGCCTGCGTGCCCAATTCTTAACCCTTTCAAAATAAAGTTTTGTTGTTGTTGTTGTTTTCTGTGGGTAGGTTTTATAACTTTGAAATTTAGCATGGGCTACAGCCTTTGCAACCAAAAATCATGTATATTATGAATATACATAATATACATATGTAATATATGTTATGAATCTGATCCATGTGGTTTTGTTCCATATAAAGTTTATTTTAACTAATGAATGACTGGTGAAAAGGGGTGGGGGGGGGGGGGGGGGGGTGGGGGGTGTCATTGATACTTTCAGAATTTGTCAAGAGAAGATCATCATGGTAGAAGAAAAAAACAAGTATTAGAAAAACAGGCACTGAAGAAAAACAAGGCAGACCAAGAGAAATGATGCTGTATGGACAGATGGTGGCATGGAGGAATATCATCGGCAGAGTTGATCCACAGCACCATGATTATGTTTACTCGGCTGGTTGGAGGGTGCCAATTATTTGTCTAATAGTAACATTTTTCCCCTTGTTTGTGTTGTGGTAGATTCTTATGGAAACACAAACAGAATGGCAGAGGAAATGGCACAACATTGTCAAACAAATAAACATCAACATTTACAGAACAAGCAACATTCCTGTAGCAACATATGGGTGTGGATTATAAAGGAATTTACAAACTCTAAAGAAGAATATTAAGGATTTTGAACTTAAATGTTACAGAAATTTTTTTAGAATACCACAGATCAAGATGAAACAAATAACATTCTGCAAAGTGTGAATATGAAAAAATCTCTGGCCATATTAAAAATCACCATAGTATAGAAGGAAAGTAATGGAAAGCATGGTTTGTGGAAGACAAGGCGGGGCTAACCAACACAACAATGGATATTTACAAGACAACTTGGGCATGAAAATACATGAGGCAGGGGAAATGGAGAAGGATAATGAGTTTTTCGGTAGGCTCTGATGTGAGTGACGTTCTGTACAACAAAACAGGCAAACTGATGATGGCAGCTTCTGAAGTCAGGATACTATATGTTTGTTACATCCTCTGCAGACACAGCAGCTATACAAATAGGGGTCTATCCCCATATACCCAATAGGTCCTTTGCTTTATCCTTCACACAGCTGCAAGCTTGCCTGCCAGCCCCACAGGCGTGCATTAGAATCCCCACCGAGGCAAATTTGTTTATTGACTTGGGCTTTCTGGTCAATCCAGCCTAAACTAGGTATGATGAAATAAATGTCCTGGGGAAATAAAGGTGGTCCACATGATATTAACCACATCACCCATCTCGTGTCTATTGGTTTATAACAATATGGGGCTATCGCCACATACTCAATATGCCACGAGGTATGTAACAGGGTGCTTTACTAACTGTGTCACACACAGCTGACATGAGGAGCAACATGCCTTGGCAACTGTCACAAACAATATGTCTCGCTTATAAATGCAATGACAGCATTTTCTTAAATGAAAATATCAATACTGTTGTGGAGACGTACATAAATGTAATGGCAGAGGAAATGGTGACTTACTTCATCAAATCCCATATTTTTCATGCTCAAAATTTTGTCCTCAAGTTCTTTATCTTGCTTTGGACCTGAGGTAACAAACACTTGTATTACAACAAACAAATACACATAAGCTGTGCATGCATGCACGCACACGTACACAGACAAACACATTTTAAGCAAATTTAAGCAAACTAGAAATTATATGACGACTTTGAACTGAATGAAAGTAAACAGAATTATTTAGAAAGTTTGAAGTCTCCCTCTCACGCTTTCCCGCACTCGTCATACACATACACACACTGACATAAAATCATTGGAGCCAGTCCAACTGACTGGTCTGTGAAATGAACCCACCATGCCACGGTCACCAGAGATAGTTTCAGCAAGCATGCTAAACCTCTCAGCCATGCTGACCTGCCAGTAGACAGAAAACTTGATGCATGTGAACAATAAAGAGTGACTCACTAGTCAACTTTAACATAATTAATAAGAGAACTTCATTAAGATTGTACACTATGCTATCAATGTCAAACGTGGACATTATCTAAATCACACTTACGCAAAATTAACACCTGCGAGATGAGATGCTTGAGAAGAGCTGCCGACTTAACTATCTGAGACCAATTATGAAATGATGTAACAGACAGTAAAATCAACACCTTGTGCCAGATACATTAAAAGACAGAAGATCAAATGGTTGGGCCATCTCGTTAGAATACAACACAACCATCTACCAGCACTGACACTACATCAAAGAAGATTTGATAAGACCAAGAGGACGCCCGAGAAGAAACGGTGTTATGACATCAAAGACATTGTACAATCACATAGAATGACACTCTCCAGTGTTACCCACGCCCTGCGCTGGAACTTCTGCTATCCTCCCCACGATGTTTGACAGCAAAAATGGAAGAAGAAGAAGATGATTATGATGATGACAACTATTATGTCTCTTTTGAACTGCAATCCAATCAGACACTTTAAATACACATGCACAATAAAGGATAACTGCATTATTCAAACTTTCCCAAACAATCAATAAACTTTAATCACAAAATATAAAAAAACCTTTCAACACAAGTGGAACCACTGAAACTCACAACTGACAGACACATCAGCATAACTAGAATCATTTAAACTCCCAAATGTTATAAATCCATCAACACAACTGAATCATTTAAGCTCACAAATGTTAGATGTTAAACTCCCAACTGCTAGACATGCACAGCAACACAGCTGAATCAGTTAAAGCTAAAACTGTCTGACATAAACAACACAACTAAATTACCAAATCTTACAACTACTAGAATATCAAAATGTCACTAAATTACCAAATCTTACAACTACTAGAATATCAAAATGTCACTAAATCACCAAATCTTACAACTATTAGAATATCAAAATGTCACTAAATCACCAAATATTACAACTATTAGAATACTACATCACAAAAATTTATAACTATTAGAATAACCCAAAACTTAAACTATTAGAGTATCACAACGTCACTAAATTACCAAAACTGAAAATTTTAAGAAAAGTACAACACCACTAAATCACTTAAACTCATGAAGGTTAGATACACACACAAGAACAACTGGAATTGTGACTTCTTACAGGAGTCAGTTGACCACAATCTCACCTCCAGCATAAACTGCAGTCCAATGTTTAGCGGTGCGCTGAAATATAGCATGGTTGTCTTTGTACTGCTGAGCTACAACAGCATCCTGTGGATCATCAGGTTCAGCTGCTGCAAGCAAGGCTTGCAAAGACAATAGCACTGTTCTCAATGTCATGGCTGCTGCCCTGAACAGACAGAGACAATTTAACAACTGAAATTAAGCTAACTGCCCATTTGAAAAAATGATGTATGTTGGAAAACACTCCCTCTCCAAACACTATCCTTCGGGGGAAAGTAGAAAGCAAAGGAGAAAAGAAAGGCACACAAAAACTAATCCTAAGACGTCATGGATGGATGGATCAGGCAGCCCAGCTCTTGGACCTATGATTGAATAATGGAGGTTCCTAGAATGTTGGTGCTTCTATCAGGGTGCCCCTACAACCTACAACTAGGATAAAAGAATTAGGATGTATATAGTAAATGGGATTTAATGCGGATTTAGATAGAATATTTTGTTTTTTACTAGTACTCCTGATAAACATAAAATTACCTGGCACCATGAACAATCTTGATCAAACTAAAGCGGCCTGGAGGGACACTATCTGCCCCCAACTCGAAAAGACCAACTTTGAATCACTGTATGGGACATAATAAGGTACCTGAGGATAGTATACTGTTTTATGATTCTGAGACAGTGGATCAGATACCTAGCCTTATCAGTTAAGGTGAAAAACTACTGGAGAACTGATGAAGGTATCTGTGCACAGTTCAAGTGATCCATACCAAACCAAACCAAATGAAAGTAGAATTAAGAAGCACAACAATAATATGGAGTGATGCTCAGGATGACTTCAGATATAGATGAACATCTTCCTACAGTACCGAAAATACATTTTAGATTTTAGTAATGACCACCATGTGAGTGAGTGGGTGAGTGAGTGAGTGAGAGAGAGAGAGAGAGAGAGAGAGAGAGAGAGAGAGAGAGAGAGAGAGAGAGAGAGAGAGAGAGAGAGAGAGAGAGAGAGAGAGAGAGAGAGGAGAGAGAGACAGACAGACAGACAGACAGACAGACACAGAGAGAGAGAGAGAGAGAGAGAGAGAGAGAGAGAGAGAGAGAGAGAGAGAGAGAGAAGGGTGGGGGAATGAATTAGAGAGAAGGCTACTCTGTGCATATTATACCTTCTCAGTGTCAACATGAATGGATTATAAATGCAGTTGCTAGAGTATTATCAGGCTAACAACAGTTTATACAGAAAATTACAGGCCGCAGACATTGATACAGATTTTGTAAACTGACCCAGGGCCCAGGTCAGCCCAGCCTAAAATGGGTACCAAGAAATGTCTTGGGTAAATAAAGGCGGCAGCATAATAATGACCATATCACCCGCTGAGTGCCGTTAGAAAAATATGTATCCAGCAGCATTAAGCCTTGTGTTGTGTAAAAGGATCCTTTATTTTTACTTACAGGTCACAGGACAGGATTAACACTGGCCAAGACTTTGGAAAACCTCTATGTGGTGAGGTATATTCTCCGACAGGGCTTCCAGTCTGGCCAAAATTCCAAGGATCATCATACCTCATCACAAATGTGAAGCTCCAGTAATTATCAGACTAACACACTTTATACAAATAATAACCACTGATCCTTAAGAACATCAAGGCAAATTACTCCAGTTATTATCATACTAATAGTTTATACAGAAACTCACCACTAATTCTTAAGAATGTTGAGACAAATTACCCCAGTAATTATTAGATTAACAACACATTGCATATAGCAACTAACCAATGATCATTCAGAATACCAAGAAACATTACCACAGTAATTATCAGACCGCCGGTCTCCGTGGCTAAAGGGCTTGTGAACGCGATTTGTCAGCCCGCTTACCTGCTTTCAAAACACAGCTGCGACTGATTCGGCAGCAGACCATGTCATGCTGTATCTTAACATATTGGTATGGGAGCCGTTTATTCAGAAAAATTGCAAACTACTGAACGTAAACTTGCCAAGTCATCAACAATAGCAGTAAAATGCTGGTGTTGACAGCAATGTCACGTAAATAGGTTATGCACACACACACAAATTATCAGACCAACACACAGTTTATACACTAACTCACCACTGATCCTTAAAAACATCATGACAAACTGCTCCAGTAATTATCAGGCTAACACAGTTTATACACAAACTCACCACTGATCCTTTAGAATATCAAGACAAATGGCTCCAGTAACAGAGCTGATGTTTGGATGCCATATCTTGGTGACGAACTTGACCTGCAACACAGACAGGCTGCAGTTTACACCATGTCAACATGATTTTACCTATGCTACAGTTTATATCAACTGCAAGGTGTTTCCATAAACTGATGTATTTTACTCATTTTTACAACAGATCGGGGCTCCCAGGTCAACCCAACCTAAAATGGGCTGTATTAGCATTTTGGGATTAAGCAAAACAAGATGGAAGGGACCAGGCAAGATGGTTCAAAATCCTTAAAAAACAGAAGATTGAAAAAGAAAAAGCAGATTTTAAACAATAGTAAAGCCAGAGCTATTAAAAGTCAAAGCCCATGAAAATTACACAGAAGCAATTAAAGAAGTTAGGACACAGATACAAATGGATAAAGAGAATATTTAGAGGCCCAGCAGGAGAACGAACGAACAAACAAACAAACTTTATTTTTAGGAGAGGCAGAAGTAGCAGCAGCTAAAGGAAACCTCTGAGACATTTAGAGCGCCTTAAGGAAAATTCAATCATCTAAGTGGACTAATCAAATATAGTAATAGGGAAAGTCTTCACCAAGATTAAAGATTAAATCAACAGATGGGCTAAATGCTTAAAGGAATTTCTGAACTGGCCTGTCCCAGAAGAAACTACTCTGCAAACTAATGAGGCACCATGGAATCCTAAAGAAGATGATTAACTTAATAAATGCAACATATAAAGACATGAAATGCAGAGTTCATAAGGAAAAACTAACAGTTAGTTTGAAATAAGAACAGGAATTCCACAGGGATTCCTTTTGCCACCTGTATTACTCTCATTAACAATTGATTGGTTTATGAAGACAATAACTACCACCAGAAGTGGTATCCAAATGACCTTGACAGAGCACTTGATGATCTGGACTTTGCTGACCACACTTCCCTCCTGTCCCTCACATGCAAGACAAACTAAACATATTTGATAGTAGGTCACAACAATTAAGGCTGAAAATTAATAGGGTACAGACAAAGGTAAAAGAATAAATCAAGCAAATGATACGTGATCTCCTGTGGTGATACCTCACTACAAGAGGTGGAGCATACACACATTACGGTAACAATGTAGACAATGCTAGAGATAGTTACTAAAATAAGAATACAAAAGGCAAAGGAGCTTTGATGGCACTAAGAAATTGTGGAAGTCAAAACAAATTAAATCTAGTACGAATCTTAGAGTATTTAACTCTACATCAAATCAGTACTACTGTGTGGGTCAGAAACATGGAGGACTAAAACAATGACTAATAAATTACAGTCATTCATTAACTTGTGTCTATGCAGGATAGAAGAGCTAAAATGGAAGACATAATCACTCATGTGGAGCTTATGGAGAGTACTAAACAAATTCCAGTGAATCAAGTGGAGAGAACAAGAGCTGGCACTAGATAGAACACACAATGAGAAAACCTGTAAATAGTATAACCTGAAAGCTCTTTATCTGGAACCCACATGGCAAATAAACATAGAGGGAGACCTAAAAATACACAGAGAAGAGAATTAGAGATAAGAGATAAATACAAGACAGGGAGCTGCAGGAGATGGGTGACATGAGTTGGTTGAGGCACTGCTTCACTAGGGGAACAAATGCAGCAGAAGATATAGGGAGTTTTGAAACCAGCATTCATTAAACATAGAAACTCAACAAATGTGAACCATCAATCACTAAATACAAGCCTCAGAGAAGAAATTAACAGTTACTGTAGCTAGACATCCAACCTATATAAAACTAGTGCCACATATCTACCCAATAATATAAAACACTGAAAGTAAGATATATAAATGTATAAGGCATTGCTAAATATAAGAAAAATTCATACCTGAGGTGGATTAAATGGGTAGGTCTCAGGAATCTTAATTTCTAGCTTGAATTTTCCTCCTTCGTATGCTGTGTCCGGAGGACCTGCAATCTCCCCTCTCAATTCTTTAAAACTGTCGCCAACAAGCTCCACTTTAATGTTGCAAGCAGCAACCTAGACATACACAAACATACAGCTACAATATCATGAATAAAAGATCTGCTAATAAAATACTGATGCATCACTAAATCTATTGTAATTAAATTTGTTTTAAACAATCATTATTGCCTTTTGTACCATTGGTGATTTTCAGTTTTGTTTAGCTGGGGATTCCGAAATAATGGCTGCTAGATCAGGCAATCCTCATTCAATACCCGCTGGGTTTTGTTTTATTTCATTTTCAATGAACACATACCAACTGCCTCCGTGTGAGAGACTGATACTCCAACCTCTTGGCTGCCCACCACTGCATAATTTATGTAAATTACATTCATTACCATAAAATGTCTTTATCAAGAATATTGGGAGAGTTACAAGACTGTATCAATCCATATGTTGTTTCCAATATATGTTTTTTTTTTACAAATCTAAGGTCTTTCCCATCAATTTGTAGATCTGCAAGCATCTTCATCAGTTGACATGTCTTACTTTATCAAAAGCCTTTGTGTGTAGTCAATAAAGCAAAGAGGTAGGTCTTAGTTTTGAGCCGGTCTCTCTGGCCGAGGGGTTACACTACTTTCTCCGTAATCCCATTTATCATGCTGAGTCTCGTAGCGGGCGAGAACTGGGAGCGGTTCGTCCCCCGCTGGTGACTTGCGGGATAACTGAGCCGGCCACTCAGAAAGCAATGGCAAACTACTGAGCGTAATCTTGCCAAGAAATCAACAGACAGCTGAAAGATGCTGCTGTTGACAGCGATGTCCTGTAAAAGAATATGCGAATTTAAAAAAAAAAAAAAGGTCTCAGTTTACTTCTATAGAACATTAAATTAATGTTCTCAGCATATACACAGCATTTACTGTACCCTTGCCTTCCACAAACCCACATTGTTGTTATCCTATTTCGGGTTGAATTTTCTACCTAACTCTTTGCATGATAATTCTCAGCAAAATCTTTGTGATGTGATGCTTTACATCTTGCAATATCCAACAGCAAGTGTGTTGCCGGGGCCCATACGGGGGGAGCAAAGAATAGTAACACTGTTGCCTACCATGCATGTCGTAAGAGGCGACTAAGGAGGATATGATTCCGTCGCCCTGCTACTGAGTGAGTGAGTGGTGCGACACTGTGAGCTGTGAATTTCGCGTAGAATGCTTTTACATCTGTCTGCGGTTGTTTGTAGCGTGAACTGCATGTTCGGAAAGATGGCGGCCGGCTGTTGCTGTATTGACTGGTTTGCCTTTTCGATTCATAAGTGCATTTTTCAGGAGACCCTGGGAGTCGCCGCTGGAGCTACAGAGTTCGTGCTTTGTGCGGCGCTTTCGCGGGTCGTCCTGTGGAAAGAGACCAAGCCCTATGGGATAAAACCTGGGTCAATAAAGTCTTTCTGGTGACTGCCATTTCCATCGACGATGAACTGTATTTTTCATGGAGGACTTTTGTGTTGGCATTCTGGCGGCGGATTATGCAAAGTGTACCTGTGCGGGCTGTTGGTTTGCCGATACTCCTGTCTATTCCATTGTTCACTTTGGGCAGTGAGGAGCATTTTGTGTGATATTCACTGGCACAGGAACAGAGCAATTAGGGGACGACCCTTTGCCGTGAAGTTGGAACCACGACTAACTAACTAACTAAGTGTACAACAGTAAAGTTTTATACACCACCTTTAACAAACTTCTTCACAATGCAATTGACAGCTTTTTATTACTAAGTATGTTTTCCATTTTGCATAATATACTTCTGCCATGACAATTCTTGTTATAATCTTTACAAGGCATCTTGTGACAGGTGTTATTATTGTTCCAAGACAGCTGTACCAATTCACCTGGTTTAAGAATTGTCCTACTTACTCAGATGTTGTGCTGGGGTATTTCTTTCTTCTTGGAGTGGAAATTACTGTTTATAATTTCTTTTTTCTTACAATTGTAAACCTAATTGTTCACTGTATACAATAACAGCATCTACTAAATGCTGAAGAAAGTGTTCATAGTCTGCAGTCAATGCTGTATTATTTGCATACCTTATATTGCTGATGTTATTTCCTCCTATAACATTTACTCGTCTTTTAAATATCCACTACTTTTACCTATATAGAGAAAAATGTCTGAAAACTTAACACCAATGGTCATAAACCTTTCTTGATTGGCCGATAATGACCTACTTAGTTAATTTTTATGGCAGCATGTTGTTTGCAATGTGTTTTTTGTTAAGCCTAAAGCGAAGCAGATGGCCGCTAAAATGCTGGGTTCTCCTTTGTCGGGGCAAAAAGAAAAACCCTAACCTGCACAGCTCGCAGCGACTACAATAGTCAAGCCCCTTAATTCCTCAGGCTCAAGAAATCCCCCCCCCCCCTTACTTCGCAAGGTACTATAGGTAGTAGATGACATTCAACAACTGCATTCATGCAAGCATCTTTATCACATGTCTTACTTTATCGCATAAATGTCATATATGTCTTACTATTACACTGCTGTGTAATCAATGAAGCAAAGATGCAAGTCTTTGTCCACTTCTATCAAACTGAAGATGGGCATATTTTTTATATGCCTAGCAGAACCTGAAGTGTGATATGGTCAATATCATACTTACCACCTTTACTTCCCAATATATTTCCTGATACCATTTTTAATCTGGATCAACCTGGGAGACCAGGTCAATTCTCTTAAAATTCATCATTCAGAAACTGCTCAACACATCTGCAGGACTGTCCTCTGTTACAGTTGGTTGCATGTCCTTTACAGGACATTGCAATAAACCCCAGCATTTTTAGGCGGTTTATTATTCTCTAAGCAAGTTTACATTCAGGTATTTACCACTACTTTCTGAATGATCGACGCTCATAGCATTTTTAAAAATCAACACAACGCGGTCTGCTTCCAAATCGCCTGCAGCAGATTTTGAACACGGTCAGCGAGATTGTGAATCATGTTCGCTACCCCTTCACCACAGAAGCTGACTGTCCTCTGTAGAGGGCTAAAAATATACACTTGCCCACTATATAAACAGTCAACTCCAAGTTTTATGGAACTAAAGAGGACCTCCATAAAATGAATTCTAGTTCATCGTGAGAACTTGCCATACATTGTAATCATCAAAATAAGTAACTGCAAGAAAATTTAATTAGAGGGCTGTATCAGGCTTTGATGGTTTTTAACATAGATATACATATCATGCTACTGACCCTATATGATTTTGAAAATTTAATTTGAAGTCGATTGTGCAACCAACAATTTACTGATAATATTGATCTTATAGTAGACACATAATCAGAACTCCAAGAACTCATCTCAAGATTAGGAAAATCAAGATCTTTTAAGATAGGAATTCATTAAGGAAAAAGCAAGGCATGAACAAACTTTATTTTCAAAGGGTTAAGAATTGGACATGCAGGCTAACATTTTGCCATTCTTAATGCTCTGCTGTCATACATTATTTCATTCAAACATTACCAATGAGGCTAATCTTTGACAGCAACATTATATGCATTAAAATGCATACTGGTCAATAGCTATAAACAATTTGAGTTAATCAACATAATACCCAAAAATGTTGCGTGCCCTAAAATATCTCAAGTTAACTGTATGTAAACATGGAAGTTCAGATCAAGATCAGATTTGGTCTGGTGTTTGCTATGACAAGACAATCTCAACGAGCAATGAAATCAGATAGCTTCCTTGGGGCAATTCAACTACACATATTTTTGTGCTGCCTATTCTCTTGCAGATTTGAAATACTGGCTATGAAATATGAGAATTGTAGAGGAAACATGAATTTCATACACAGAAATTAAACTAAATGTTCAAGTTAGTTGCAAATCCTTTACAGGACATCACCTACAACAAAAACATATTTTGGCTGTTTTAATTTCTAGGTAATTTTTACATTCAGTAGTTTCTGAACAACCAATGTTTATGCCATCGCGTCGATGGTCTGCTTCCAAATCATCTGTGACTGATTTTGAACCCTCAATATGTTGAGTAATTGTGAAATACTGCCCCCCCCCCCCCCCCCCCCCCCACAGCACCAGATATATAAGTAAACAAAGAAAGTAAAGGACACCTTTTCATGCCATGCCTAAATCATAAATGTTAGGTAACAAATAAATGCATAAACAGTTTAGCAAGATCCTCTGTTGTCAGAAGTCACCACTGAAAGCCTGGTATGGCTTAGCCATGCAACTTATGATTCCCTCTCTAAAAGTATCCTCTCAGAACAGATGAAGACTAATGCAATAGGGTAGACAAACTACATTCTCTTAAATATTGTTCATGGACCTGCTTCAAAACTGCCACACCTGTAGCTCAAGCAACTGTAGCTTAACTACTGTAGCACTGTAGTGTAATATTGGGCCTCAAGATTAAAGACATTGGTTGGATGGACAACATAAGCCTTCAACAAACAGATGGAGCTATTGGACATCATCTTCTTCTTCAGCGTTCCGAGCCATTGAGGTTCTTTGCTGCAGATACAATCCGTCTCCATTCATCTCTCTGGTTGACCTCTTGCCACTCGTTGATTCCAAGTGCTTGTAGGTTTGTATATATATTATCACTCCACCGTCTTCTTGGTCTACCTCGAGGTCTACGGTAATTTATTTCCTGAGTGTAAGTGAGTTTTATTTCCCTATTGTCTTCCATTCTTTCTATATGCCCCAGCCATTGTAGTCTATTAGCCTTCATGATACCAGTGATTAGCGTGGTCTTAAACAGATCATAAATGTCTTTGTTACTTCTTCTTTTCCACTCTCCACTTTAGTTAGTTAGTTAGTTAGTCGACAGATCATCCTCGTTGCACATCGAACCATTCAGTCCATAAGTGCTCGGATCCCCTCCTCAGCAAATCCCGCAGCGTGTAGCGGCTAACGACGCCAGTTCTGTGTTGGTTTATCAATCTCTCCACTTTGTGTATCCCTAATGGGTCCAAAGATGCGTCTTAAAACTTTGTTCTCAAAGGTTTGTAACAACAAGGCTTCGTCTCCTTTCGTTGTACTCCAGGTTTCAGAGCCATACAGCACAACTTGTGCTGGACATCATATTAATTTAAAATTAGCAAATAGAACTGCAAAAACTGCATTTAAAATATCTTAAATATAAGTAATGGCAAAGCAGTTAGTTGAGTTAGTAACTCACTCAGTCACTGAGTAGGAGTATAGCAGTTCGGTAGGAGTAGAGCAGTTCGGTATGAAATAAAATGAATCATCCATACAATATTTTGCATATTTTTTTCAAACATTCTGCTGTTTATATTGTATATAAATAATTATCCACCATTTACCGCATGATTTAAAAAAAATTAATCATCAGAAAGTAATTACTAACTTAAATAAGAATAAAAATAACTTATTTAACTACAAGATTGAAGAAGTAAGAAGTGAAGACAAGCCACAAATGGTCGTTCCGTCTCTCTACCTCGTCGCTTTTGACGACCTCTTTGAATTCTCTCTTGATCCTTTGTTCGGCTATGTTAGCCATATTCTCTTATCTCTGCGACTTAGAGATATGATTCCAGTATTTGCAAATGAAAAGTGTAAAATCAGACGACTGATTGTGGCAATCTGCGAAACAGAACAAGACGACACCCCCTCGAT
Source organism: Cepaea hortensis (assembly GCA_963921405.1). Taxonomy (NCBI): domain Eukaryota; kingdom Metazoa; phylum Mollusca; class Gastropoda; order Stylommatophora; family Helicidae; genus Cepaea; species Cepaea hortensis. Next base: position 103,786,741 of record OY992879.1, on the reverse strand, counting down.
CTCCTACTGAAGCAAACCTGACAGAGCGAGCAGACTATCCAAGCAACAGTGGTTTAGGACGAGGTGACTTCCGTTTTGTTCAAATGTAACTAGGCCGGCACAAAGACAACGGGCCTAATCCATATTTAATTATATAATTTTAAACAATATATTCTCATTGCTCATGTTATTAGGGACAAATAAATATGTCTCAGTAGTACAGGACTTATAAATTTTAATCGAACATTTCGTAAATTACAGTTATTTGCATCCCCATCAACATACATAATACATGTGTGTATTTGTATTTGTATTTATAGAATTATACAGTATTATTATCACAGGCCTTTCGGAAATGCAAGTTTTTGAGTAGCAAGCCGTATTCCAAAGGCAAATACTTTTAAAGTTCCAAAATTTATGCATGCTAAATAATTAACAAGTTCCGTGTGTGTGTGTGTGTGTGTGTGTGTGTGTGTGTGTGTGTGTGTGTGTGTGTGTGTGTGTGTGTGTGTGTGTGTGCGTGTGCGTGTGTGTGTGTGAATTAATGAATTAATTGGGATAATACAGTTTGATAAGAGGTTGCTAAGAGAAGCAGTAGCAGTTGTTAGTTTGTAAGCGTCATTCGGTGGCAGCTTCATCTAGCTTCACGATTAGCTTAAAATGCTTATATGCGGATAAGATTGTTGTTATTGTTGGATCTCGTCGAAATGATTCGTTCATTCTTGTACGACTTGATGAAAATTGGTGATGAGTAAATTTCATCACAATAGGCAGGCACCATAACTCAATCTGTGTAATCTCGTAAGCTCTCTAATCTGTGAGTGCAAGACCTATGCTACTTACGTATACTCATCACTGGGAAAGTCGTGACTCTGTAGCGGTCTCGTAGTGTTGTGCAGAGAAAGAGACCTATGCGGGCTTTGACAGATCAGATACATTGCGGTCGGCGTGGTCGAGCGGTTTAACATGCTTAAACTTTCTCTTCTGACCACGGTGTAGTGGACTTGTACCACACACAGGTCAACTGGATGCTAACTTCCCACCCTCGATTAGGGGACGTAAATTATATATATCTCCGAAGTCGAAGGGGTTCGCCTAATGGCGAGGGACACTGGTGATAGGGACAGCTAACCATCACACAAAATGTGTCCAGTACTCTCACTAGTAGTAACAACTGCTAATAGTTGTAGCACATGTGTAGCCCTCGCTCGAGTTTAATGGGGAGAAAAACAGCGGAGACCATAATAAATCCCTCCTTCGTTTCACACTAATGTATGCCCAGGATCCTGCACGTGAAGGTGAAGAGAGGTCTTGTCAGTATAAGCCCCAGCTCTAGCACATCAGGAGCAAATCAACAACCACAGAGTTTAAATGTGCTGCGGTTTGCTGACGACCATAGTTTACTGTATGAGAACAATGTGGATCTCCAGCCTTGACAACTGCTGTCAAAATTCTGACATGAAAATTACAACCGAAAGTCAGAATTGTGACAATTCGACAATTCCAGTGCAATATAACGAAAATATAAATAGAAAATCATTCAAACAAGTTAGAGAGTATAAGTATCTAGGCAGTTGTGTTCACTGAGGCTGGAAGATTAGGCTAGATAGAGAAATATTAGGAGTGTTCATTTGAAATTCGTTCGTGACGCACCGCGCGTAATTGCGTACGTTGAACATGATCATGTCATAGTCATGTGATAAGTGCTGACCGGGCGAGACCTCCCCCAGAGAGTAGCCTATTAAGAAATTAACGGTCCGAAATGCTTGGGGAAGGGAGTCCATCTGATGATCTGAAGACCCTGCCGTGTTTGCTCCGCGTCGGAGTTCTTACGACTGAATGACCAATGAATAAAAGGCTAAGGGCTTGAGAACACGGTTTGTGCGCCCGTATACCCGGGTTCGAAACACAGCGGTGCTGGTTTTTTCGAAAAAGGTATAGGTGCTAGTCGTTCAGAAAGCAACGGCAAACTACTGAACGTAAAATTTGCCCAGGAATCACGAACAGCAAAAATGCTGGAGTTGACTGCTACGTCCTGTGAAGGACGTGCAACTTTTTTTTTTTTTTTTTATGAATAAAAGAGCGCGTGCTTATCGCCCCATGATGCTTAGATTCTGTTTCTGACCGTTGAGAAAATGGTCGAGTTGATCCAAAATCCGTCCAAAGAAGCTCAAAGAGCGGTGATTCAGTTTCTTTCATTTGAAGGATGTCGACTAGTGGATATTCATCGAAGAATGCATGCAGCGTACGGTAACAAATGTGGGTCGAAGACAACAGTGACAGACTGGGCACGAATGTTTCGGAAAGGACGTCAGTTCACGACAGATCTTCGACGGCCTGGTCAAGCGCATATTGTTGCAACAGAAAAAACCATCGCCAAAATTGATGAAGCAGTACAGATGAACCGTTATCGAAGCATACGTTCGCTAGCGAAAGAATTTGATGTGTCAATTGGGACAATTCAAAAGGTCGTTCGTAAGAAATTGCAATATCGGAAGGTGTGTTCATAGCGGGTCCCACGGATGTTGACCGACCACCAAAAAAGAGGAACGCATGGGATGGTGTTTGAACCACTTGCTGCGTTACAGAGTGGAGGGTGATGCATTTTTCATCCGCATAGTGATAGGCGATGAATCATGGTGTCACCACCTTGAGCCGAGCAGCAAAAGAGAGAGCATGCAATGGAAGCATGCTGGAATACCAAAAGCCAAAAAATTTCAAATTACAGGTTTCCGCTGGTAAGGTTATGCTGAGCGCATTTTTAAACCATGAAGGGCTATTGTTAGCCGACTTTAAATAACCTGGTGTCGACATCAACTCTACCCACTACTTTCAAACACTAGACAAGCTGCAAAAAAAGCCATCAAGAATAAACGTCACGGCATGCTTTCTCGCGGTGTGATTTTGTTGCACGATAATGCTCGTCCGCATGTTGCAAAGATTGTGCAGGAAGCATTAGCTTAGAAGAAGTGGGAAATTCTGCAACATTCAGCCTATAGTCCTGATTTGTCACCATCTGATTTTCATTTGTTCGGACCTCTAAAAACGCTCTCAAGGGGCAACGATTTCACACAGATACAGACGTAAGGAACGCGGTAAACACTTGGTTCAGGGAACAACCACAATCCTTTTTTTTTTTTTGCTGACGGCATTCGTCGCCTACCTAAGCAATGGAATGCTTGCCTGAATGCCCACGGCGACTTCTTCTGACCAACCCATGGTGCATAATTCTTTCAAAATGAATGCTTTGTTTAATTCTACCACACCTGTTAATGTTTCTTTCATGTTTTTGTAATACATCCATTGGAACGGGTTTCAAATGAACGACCGTTAAAGAAGCGATAATACAAAAACAGTCGCTTAAAAGTCGACAGGGTCGACTTCATTGCACCGGGTTTTATCCCATATGGCTCGGTCTCTTTCCGCAGCACGGAAAGCGTCGCACAAAGCACGAACTCCGTAGCTTTTATCGACGACCTACAGGAGTCTCCGAAACATTTAACTCGTAGACCGAAGGACGCGGCCCGGAATCGAACCCACGACTTCGGAGAACGAGTCAAACGGCTTGACCACTTCGCCACAGAGACTCAGCGATAATACAAAAAGCAAACAAATCAAACAGCACCTATCCTAAAACATTCGAACATCAACAAGCATACCTAAGAATTTTTTTTTAACATTATAGACACTATTCAAAACGTTGTGTCACCAATGCCATACCATGGACAGTCCTAGAAACACACTGGCGTAAATCACATCATGTGAGACGAGATACATAAGAAATGCAACGGAAAGACAAGTGAGAAACTAGTGACACGTGTAGGAGTAACCCCATTACTAGCTTTATAGAACACCACAGAATGAAATGGTTCGGACATTCAGTTAGAGTGGAACATGATCAACCAGCTGCTAAAGCATTCTACATGAGAACATCGGAATACAAGGCGAGAAGACGATTTAAGGGAGAGCTGGTAAGATGCAGTAAGAGAGACATTGAAGAAATCAGATATGGCGTTAGTACAAGCAACAAGGCAATAGAATAACAGAAAATTACACCTGCCTCCTCTCTCTGACGCTTCATGGCGATAAGCAGGAGAACAAACTGAGGTCAGCGTGGCCGAATGGATCAGAGCGGTCGCACACTTCCTGTGTGCTGATGTCGAGATAGCGGGTTCAATCCCATATACCGGCCAGCTGGACTAAAATGTTGACTTCTCGTCCTTGAATTGGGGACGTAAATTACAAGTACTTCAGAAGTCGGAGTGGGTTTGCCTGATGGTGAGGTACACTGGCAATATGGCAAGCTAATCCACACACAAAAATCAGTCCAGTGCACTAGAAGTAGTAGCACGTGTATGAACTACGCTTGAGTCCAAAGCGAGCGAACAAAGACCAAACAAATCAACCAAAAGTAGGACCAGAAAGAAGACGTTGATATTGCCGAGAGTTAATTTATGTATGCCAGCAGCAATTAACATGAGGAATAAAGAAGGAAATTATGAACAAATAAGGCTGTGAGTACCACAGGGATGTGTTTCTGGCACAGGGTCTTTTCTCCCTCAATAGCGAAGTAATAATGAGATATCCAGTTTAATAACATGCGATAACTATCCGCTGTTATTTGTTCCGCTCGACACCAAATAAAAGTGTGAGTATTGTTTTCTTTGGAGTCGTCTGATCATTCGTCACATTGTTCAAAGCGTAACGAGTTGTTTATCAGTCAATGGGAGGAATTACCGATTGGCATGAGGTTATAAAATATCCAGTGCCGTCCACCGGGCGCTGGAACGCAAATTATTCCTCCCCACGACGCTTGACGGCAGAAGTGGAAGATGATGATGATGATGATGGTGAATGAGAGAGGTCAAAGAAAAGACAGGAATAATATTCGTAGGTTATAATATAAACAATATACGCTAAGCAGATGACACAGTACTGGTGCCGAATAATACAAAATATTCTACAACAATTGTTAGACAATGTAGTAACAGAGATTGCAAAGAAATGACTCTCCTTGAATATCAAGAAAACAGTATCAATGGTGATATCAAAGAAAAAGGTGACAATCAAAAGTGAAATAGGGATAGACGGGATTTTTCTTCACCAAGTGGATAGTTTTAAATACATAGAGGCATTTATAACATCAGATGGAAGATGCACAACTAAGATTACGAGGAGAATAGAGCACGCAAAAGCTGCATTTCAGAAAATAAAAAAATATCTTATGCAATAAGTCACTATCATTGATTCCAGGATTGCCCAAACTACAACATATCCAGGCGAACCTTCTGGCCTAGAGAGACAACAGTGGAAGATAAACTCTATGGACCGCTGAATGAACTAAAAAAGACTGTTAGATTCATACAAGAGACAACATTGCAGTTATAAACATATTTCAGGCGAACGAAAGAAGAAGAAGAAGACTATCATTGAATGTGAGAAAGAGAATACTGAAGTGTTATATTATTATATAGCACCTGTTTTGCTGTATGGCTGTGAATCTTGGAATGTAAATGAGCACATTAGGGAGAGTTTGGAAGCAACAGAAATGTGGTTCCTGAGACGAATGTTGTGAATTCCTTGGACTGCCAAAGTAACTAAGTCTCCGATCTCCATGGCGATGGTATTGCGGACGCGATTCGTAATGCCGCTTACTAGCGTTCGAAACACAGTGGTTACCGATTTGGCAGCAGACCGTGTCGCGCTGGTTTTAACGTGTTGCAAGAAATAAATGGAGAGAACCGTTGAGGCCACTAAGACGATTAAACAAATAGACACACATAGTATTATTTGGCGCTCACAGCAGAAGAAGAAGGAAATAGAGATTGGTATGGGAGCTGGTCGTTCAGAAAGCAATGGCAAACTACTGAATGTAAAACTTGCCAAGACGTCAACAACGGCAGTATAATGCTGGTGCTGACTGCAATGTCCTGTAAAGGATAGTCAACTTTAAAAAAATAAGTAACTAACGACTGCCTGAATGAGGCTAATGAAACTAGAACACTACATACAACAATAAGAAAGAGGCAAACGGCTTTTTTTTTTTTGGGGGGGGGGGGGTCATGTGATGAGAAGAGAGGCATTGGAGAACATCGTGACAACTGGAAAGATCGAGGGGAAGAGAGGCAGACCAAGAGAAATGATGATGTGTGGATTGAGACGGTAGCACGGAGGAATATCATCAGCAGAGTTGATCCAGAAAACCAAAGCCCGAGATCTGTTGAGAGTCATGAACGCCTAGGTCAGCCGGCATTGCACTTGATGATGATGATGATGATGATGATGATCAGGGGAAGCTAAGCTCCGATGATCGAGCCGAAAGCACGATTGCTTCTATGCGGATATTGTGACTCTCTCGTCTCTATCGGTCTCGTAGTGTTGTGCAAAGATTGATTGATTGATTGATTGATCTAGGGACCGACATCACAGCAAAGAAAGAGACCTAACCCGGCTTCATCAGAGCAGAGACATTGAGGTCGGCGTGACATAGCCCGAGATTGTTTGAATTATAATTTATATGTTACTAGCTGCCCGGCCCGGCTTCGCCCAGGCTCTGGCGGGGATCTATCTATCTATCTATCTATGTATCTATCTATGTATCTATCTATCTGTCTGTCTGCTTGTCTGACCCGGCTTCGCCCAGCTCCTGGTGGGGAGCATCTAATTTAATTCATATAAGTAGTCATATAAGCTCCCGTTCCCGACTATCTATCTGTCTGTCTGTCTGACCCGGCCCGGCTTCGCCCAGACCCTGATTGGGAGCATCTCATTTAATTCATATAAGTAGTCATATAAGCTCCCGTTCCCGATCGATCGATCTATCTGTCTGTCTGACCCGGCCCGGCTTCGCCCAGACCCTGATGGGGAGCATCTAATTTAATTCATATAAGTAGTCATATAAGCTCCCGTTCCCGATCGATCGATCTATCTATCTGTCTGTCTATGTATGTTCGGCCCGAACATAGCAATAAAATATAGATAGAATAGAAGAATAGATAGAAAATATGATTGGAAGAGATCTATCTAAAGTAAACTTGGCTCCCGTTCCCGACTATCTGTCTGACCTGGCCCGGTTGCACCCAGTCCCTGGTGGGGAGCATCTCATTTAATTCATCGTCAATCAACTCATTTAATCTATAGCCAGGGGACTTAACTTAAGATATAACAATGCTACTAAAAGTTATATCCCTTTTTTGTATATTTTTTTTATATTTTCTTATGTTCAGTCATGTAATTACAAAATTAAATTTTAGGAAGGTAATAGCTGATAGCTGATAGATAAAACTATGACAGTTGGTTGCACAGGAATGAAAGGAAAACGTGTAGAAAATTTCATCTCAATCGGATGGACCGTTCGCAAACGCATAAAGGACAGATCCACATACATCCATACATACAACGATTTTTATATATATAGATGACTGGCTTTGGCCTGGGAGACATTATATTTGTGCTGTCGGCATCTTCATCTCAAAGGTCACATTGAGGCATTCTCTTTGACATATGGGGCGTTGATTTGGTCACCCCTTCATTTGGCTTGGGAGATGATCACCACGCGTAGTTTTTTTTTTTTTTTTTTGGGGGGGGGGGTAATTTACCACTAGTGGTATTTCCCCCTAGTTACAGGCATTTTTGTTGCAGGCCTCATTTCTCAGTTCTGTGACCTAGCTTTCAGTGTCCGGGTCACGTCCTGTATTCTATGTATTAACCAATACTCCCAACACTACGGCTCTCCACTTCCATCGGGACTGAGTGGTTTCACCACCAATCAGGAAGTCAGCAGTTGGACAAGGTCCGATGGTATGTGCAGTGTCAGGTCACATTGTGGCTTCTCTGCTGGTGGGACACTGAGCGTGTCCAGACTTCTCTTTCAGGTTTGGAGACATTCCTGAATATTACCATTACCGTCAGGCATCCATTCAGAAAAGCAATGAAAAGATAAGGTGGTGGTCGAGTGTGGGCCACCCATGAGTGAGGTTTGAGTTGGCGCAAACCACAACATCACCTTTCCCTTCTTCTTCTGTCCTTCAGCTTAGGCCCATCAACAAACTCACGCCAAGCCGTTATATCTTTTGTTACCTCCTGCATGTCTCAAATTTTTTTTTTGACGTGTTTTAGGGTTCCCCTCTATATAGTTTGCCCCGGGTGTTCCAGATCAAGGACTTTTTAATTATACTACTTTCAGGTTTTCTCAATGTTTATCCAAACCAGCATCAACATCTTTTCTTCACGGCTGGATTCAGTAGAATCTGTCTAGTTCTCTCCCTACACTCTGCATTATTGTTTCTGTCATACCAATTTAAATCTTTCATCCCGCACAGGTACCAGATAATTAGTATATGTAGTTTATTAGTAATTCCTTTAGTCATTCTCCATGTTTCTGACCCACATAGCAAAGGCCATTTAACATTTGAGGTAAATACTCAAAGTTGGTACTAGTTTTAATTTTCTTGACTTCCATACATTATAAATGATATGGGCTAAACTGTGGAAATGCAAACAAAATAAAAACACAACGTATAGGGTAGCTTTACAAAATACAAATATGAAAACAAAGGACGTTGCTACGACAAGAAGCCTTCATCAGCAAACCAAGACAGTGTGTTTGTAAAGTCTCAATACACTTTATCAGTAGATCAAATTTGAAACATTAAGTACATGACGTCATCAAAAAATGTTCTCCAGTCCATCGTGAAGCAATATGCAGCGAATGCTGCTATCTGCTGGATTAATTCTTTGCACTCCAAACAGAATGGTGTTATCAACTTCTTCTTCTTCAGCGTTCCGAGCCATTGAGGTTCTTTGCTGCAGATACAATCCGTCTCCATTCGTCTCTCTGGTGGACCTTCTCTTGCCAGTCGTTGATTCCAAGTGCTTGTAGATCTGTACATGTATTATCTCTCCACCGCCTTCTTGGTCTACCTCGGGGTCTACGTCATTTATTTCCTGAGTGTAAGCGAGTTTTGTTTCCCTATTATCTTCCATTCTTTCTATATGCCCCTGCCATTGTAGTCTATTAGCCTTCATGATACCAGTGATTAGCGGGGACTTAAACAGATCATAAATGTCTTTGTTACTTCTTCTTTTCCACTCTCCACTTTGTGTATCCCTAAATGGGTCCAAAGATGCGTCTTAAAATTTTGTTCTCAAAGGTTTGTAACAAGGCTTCGTCTCCTTTCGTTGTACTCCAGGTGTTATCAACGGAAGAAAGAAATGGTGGTCGATACACACGGCAATAACGTACACGTTGCAGAAGGTGTTCAACAATTTGAAGAGACGTGTACAGTCATGTCTTGAAGCCCGTGGTGGACATTCCCAACACCTGTTTTTGAATTATTGGAACTTTCCAGCTTCCCCAAAACAGCTTTAGACCATAGCAGTAACTATTGTAACTTATTTAATGAATTGTTTAGCACATTTTATGATGACATCATGTACTTCATTTTTCAAATTTGACCTACATACAAAGTGTAGTGAGACTTTACTAACACCCTGTATATATCAAGGAGACTGCATTAAGACATAATCAGCAGAATGAGAACAGAAAACATATTTCTTAATGCTATGAAAGCTTCTCTTTTATTTATTTGATTATTCTTATTTTAACATCTCTATATGCACCAGTCCCTTTCTTTGTCTAAATTAACATTGCTGCCTAAAGAGGTCTATGATTTCACCGTTTAAAGTGAGGTTTCGCAAAGGCAGATCATCATCATCATCAAGTGCCCTGCCAGCTGGCGCAGATGTTCATGACTCGCCACAGATCTTGGTCTTTGGTGTTCTGGATAAACTCTGCTGATGGTATTCCTCCACGCCACCGTTTTAATCCATCCAGCATCATTTCTCTTGGTCTGCCTCTGCCTCTCTTCCCCTCAATCTTTCCAGTTGTCAAGATGTTCTCCAATGCCTCTCTTCTCATCATATGACTGAAGAAAGCTGTTTGTCTCTTTCTTATTGTTGTATATAATGTTCTAGTTTCATTAGCCTGTTTCAGGCAATTCTTGATAGTTACTCTGGCAGTCCAAGGAATTCGCAACATTCGTCTCAGGAAATACATCTCTGATGCTTCTGATTTCTTCTTAATTTGTTCACTTACATTCTAAGATTCACTGCCCTACAGCAAAACTGGTTCTATATTTGAGCACTCTCTGACTTACATTCAGTGATAATGACTTATTGCAGGGAGATCAGGTTGTCAATATTTGTTTGGTGTAGTCTTATTATCTTTGTTGTTTCCCTATATAGTTCTTATACCAACTTGTAGAGACCCCCCTTCAAGTGTGTTTAGTTTACTCTGCATCTGATTTTGTGTATGGGACAAGAGGGCAATGTCACCAATGGAGTGATCATCAAGTTGCAGAGCCTATCAGATTCCATTTATGACAGTAGTTTTTGTCTTCATAATCCAGTCTATGATCACTAATAATTATAAAGGAGACAAAAGGCATGGTTGTCATAGTCCTGTTCTTATTTCCAAGGTACCTAATAAATTTCTGAAGATGAGAGAAAAGTGATGATGTGAGGTAGAGAGCGCAATGCTGACTGCGTTCGTGCTAAAGATATAAAGATATGAAGAGCGAGAAACAGAAGACACATAGAAATAAACAATAGAAACCTCACAATATTCCTTGAACAAACAAGAACAGGGAAAGTGAAAAGGAAAGAAAGGGTTACAGGACTCTAAGACAGAAGTTGAGAATGGACATCTTGAAACCTAAATAATGAACTAATATGTTAGACTGTGATGCAATAGTCAGTGCACAAACTAAACTTATACAATTACGGACTAAACTAACAAATCAGTAACAACACAAAAGCACTTTATTTCTCTTCCAAAATCTACAATTCCAGGGATAACTAATGTTGACACAAACATTTAAGTACTGTTTTTAAATACTGCAGACAACTGCACTCTAGATTGAAACACAGTGGTGAGTGTTTTCTAGCAAATGAGCAGGCCTTTGCCCTCTATCTAGGCCAAGTCTATCAGGTACATCAAGTACCACAACTGAATGGCTATTCACTTTACTTGACACTCCATATAAAAAAGGCAGCCTACAATAATCTACGCACATGACACATAAACTAGATAGGTTCTGATACTTAAACAGAAGCCCAGGAGAGCTTTGACACTGCAGTCATTAGCTACTCGTTTTCAACCTGTTTACATCTGACTTTTTTTCATCAATCAGGCATTAACTGCCAGCGACAATTGATGCAGTATTTGCACAGATTGTCCCGCTAGTCAATTAATCTCTCTCTTTTATCCCCCTGGAGCTGTCACAGACCTTCTGGTGAACACTTCCAGAACCTTCTGGTTTCTTCCATGCTCACCTTTGCCAGATAGTTTCCAATTCGGCTGTTCCATCTAGTGGAATTATTCCTACTGATTTCCACTGTTAATTAGTGCTTTTATGGCTTGTCCACATGTTCCCCTCCTACTTCTATTGTTGTCTCATCAACACATTGAAATATATCATCACCTCATCTTCATGGAAACACTGAAAAAAAACAACTTCTGACTTATCCCAAAAACCTAAGTATAAAAAAACATCACACATTACTAGACCATCACCAGCAATCAACAGAAAAATCACATACAACTGATACTGCTAAAAGTGCACAATATAGTATCAAATACCAAACAAATTAACTGTCAAAAACTGTCATTTGCCTTTATAGTTCGTACCTTGTGGTGTAGGGTGGTGGGGGTCTTGAGCCTGAGGAATTAAGGCCTCTTGGCTAAAGCACTCGCCGCAAACTGTGCAGGTTAGGGTTTTCTTTTTTTCCTCCCATAGAAATAATCCACACCTTACTGAGGATTTGAACCCGGGTCTCACAGCAATCTAGCCACTCAGCCAGCTGCTCTTCTTCAAACAAATAATGATATTAATATTATCAAACAGAAATATTTCAAAATAGACACCAATGGGGTCTCATACATTACCACTAATTCTTCTTAATGCGTGTTCTCCCTGAACACCTTACACCTAAGTCCCCAGATAAGCTGCACTGGAACTCTTGTCACACTCCACTACACATCTGGTTTAGAAAACCCTGTTATACATGATACACCTTATAGACAAATGTTTCCAACTTCCAACTCATCTATATAATATGATTGAGAACATCAGAACTTACAAGCTGTGTGATCAAACTACAGTTAAGACATAAAACATCACAATTGAATTATTAAAACCCCTGGGAAGGTTAACCCGGTCAACAAATGCCCGCAGAAGTCGGATGTGTCGGCCTAACGGTGCAAGAATGCAGCTCTGCTGTAAACAGGCACAACACAATCACGTCCGAAAAAAAAACTCCGGATGAACGCAGAAGAATTATTATTAAAACTTGCAAAATACTCAGTACTACAATTGTACATTTCTTAATTTATTTGACCAATGTACTGTCAGGTTCTTAACTGGTTGTAGCTTAAATCTTCCTGGTTTTGATCAATCTTGCAGAATACTGTCCACTGGACACACAGTCTCTTTCTGGTGGCCTTTATCCATCTCCTTTCAAGTTACACCTTGAAACACACGTGGGGACCTCTCTGGCCAGCGTCTGTCACAACATACTGGTCATGTCATATTTGGAGCATGGATAATAACATACTCCTTCTCTGACCTGTAACCTTGATCAGTACTTGAAAAAGATCTCACTTTCATCTGTGACCTATCTCCCACCTGCAGTGGAATTCGACAGAGTAAATTTAACAGTATTCTCTGTGCATTAATAGCGGATACCTTTGGTGGTTGCTTAGTTGCTGTATCGCTATTCTGTTGCAGCTGACTGGCGGCATCAGTACTAGAAAATGGCCATTGTCTATTTTTCCTCCTCTGTTTGTGAAATACATGGCCCCCAAAACTCACAGGAGTCATGCACATCATCTTTCCCAGGAACCAACACAGTATCCATCTGAGCAGCTGGGGCTGATCCTTTAGAAGGTTCAACCTGGGGGTGGACACTGATGTCACTGAGGACCCTGCTGCCAGGTTTGATGGTTTACAGTTTCACCCACCTCTCTATGCTTCCTCCTTGCAGAGCCCTGAAAAGCACAGGTTCTTGCTCTCCCCAAGAATATGTCCTCAAGGTGGACCTGGCTCCTACACATATTGCACCACTTGTGCCATGCTTTGGACTACAGTAAAACATCAACCTGAGTCATCATTTGACCCACTTCAGCTCTCAACTCCTCCAGCTCCAACACATCTTTCTGTGCTGCTCAACAGTATTAATTAACATCACCTCTAACTAACAAAATCTGCTTGTTTCACATATTTTCTTGCATGGGCCGTGTCAACTTCTGTCACTATTGCCACAACTGTCTATCTTATGGAAGTCTCTTACACTGAGAAAAGTTGCCGAAGGATCTTAAAAGATCCTCTCTTCTGCCATCCTTCTGCTAGAAACATCTTGTAGCTGTGTAACAAAACAGTCTCTCAGGATCACTGGATCTCAAGGAACCATGTCCATCCTTCTCTGTGCCTCCATCACCAACTCATGAACTCTGTGGGAGAAATCCCTGATGGATTCCACAGCCTCACACTTGATACCGAAGAAAGCTGCCATCAGCTTCACCATGCTGTGCTGCTCACTCACTATACATTGGCTTTACATATGATCTGCAGCAGCATCTCCTATGGGTCATTACAAGTTGTACAAAACCTCAACAGCCTAAACACTGGAATCGATGCTCTCCCAGATTACATCAATCTTGTCTGCTGTGCATGCATACCAGCCCTGCATGCCACTGTCATGTTCTGCTGGCCAAAGCAAGGTACTTCCCTTCTTGTAGGTACCATTATGAATCTGACTTCACTGGTGAGCTGACATGACAGATGCATCAATGGGTGGAAAATTGTGGCTCCAAACATAGTAGATAGTGCCATCACTGCTCTGAAGTAATGGCAGTAAAGGTGTAAATGGAGGCTCTCTTTGAACCCCACTCACAGCACAAGAGAATCCACTCTGGCACAGCATGTTTTGGAAACGTCTCAAGCTAACCTGGGATCTGTCAGTGTCTGCTTTCTTGTTTTTCTTCTTCTTCTTCTTCTTCAGCGTTCCGAGCCATTGAGGTTCTTTGCTGCAAATACAATCCGTCTCCATTCGTCTCTCTGGTGGACCTTCTCTTGCCAGTCGTTGATTCCAAGTGCTTGTAGGTCTGTACATGTATTATCTCTCCACCGCCTTCTTGGTCTACCTCGGGGGTCTACGGTCATTTATTTCTTGAGTGTAAGCGAGTTTTGTTTCCCTATTATCTTCCATTCTTTCTATATGCCCCAGCCATTGTAGTCTATTAGCCTTCATGATACCAGTGATTAGCGGGGACTTAAAAAGATCATAAATGTCTTTGTTACTTCTTCTTTTCCACTCTCCACTTTGTGTATCCCTAATGGGTCCAAAGATGCGTCTTAAAATTTTGTTCTCAAAGGTTTGTAACAAGGCTTCGTCTCCTTTCGTTGTACTCCAGGTTTCAGAGCCATACAGCACAACTGGTCTGATCAGTGTGTTGTTTTTCTTCTGTTTTTTTTTTTTTTTTTTTTTTTAGAATTCCTGGCATTATCCATGCTTTGTTTTTATTCCTTTTTTCCAGGACTTCTAAATATCATTTTTACCAAATGTTTTTAGCCTGAACTAATGGCAGTAAAGGTGTAAATGGAGACACTCTCTGAACCCCACTCACAGCACAAGAGACTCCACTCTGGCATAGAATTTATTGGAAACGTCTCAAGCTAACCTGGGATCTGTCAGTGTCTGCTTTCTTGTTTTTCTTCTATTTTTTTTTTTTTTTTAGAATTCATGGCATTATCCATGCTTTATGTTTTCATTCCTTTTTTCCAGGATTTCTAAATATCATTCTTCTTCTTCTTCTTCTTCTTCTTCTTCAGCGTTCCGAGCCATTGAGGTTCTTTGCTGCCGATACAATCCGTCTTCATTCGTCTCTCTGGTGGACCTTCTCTTGCCAATCATCATTCTTACCAAATGTTTTTAGCCTGCTGCCCGCAGACTTCCGTACTCACCTTGTCTACTGACTGTTGCTGAACCTGGTATTATTGCAGACTGTGACCACAAATCATTCCTTACTTTCTTGGTTTATGAGACATCCTACATTGTGTTGATTTCCACTCTTGTTAAAATATATATGGACGATCTGATTTATTTTGTCAGGACTGGTGATGCCCATGTTGCTTTATGTATTTTGTAGATGGAAAAAATAGTGCATGTTAAATGATGAAATTATTGGAGGTTAATTGAAAAATTAAGGACAATAGGATTCTTTCTTATTTATTTATTTACTGGACACATGTGTTTGTCTACACATAATAATAATCTAAGAGTCAGGATTATTTTTCTGATCAGCATGGCTCTGGGGCTAACGCAGTCTAATAAACATGGGCACCATTCTTCTAATTCTATGATCAAATTTGCTATTTGTCTATTCCAACATGGAACACAAACGGGATGACTCGCTTGAGGTCCTCACTGGTTCCCCCCGTTTTTCTCTTGGAGGGTCAGTCCAATCAATCAGATTTCTTCTCAGTTCAGAGAAGTTAGGGCAGTCTTGTAGGACATGCTTTGGAATTTGCTGGGTGCTCCCCATTTGCAAGAGACAGAGTCAGGGAAACACATTCGGCAGAGGTATGCCCTGAAACAATTTTCATAATTTTTTAGGGAATTCTCTAGGAAGGCGACGAGGTTGGAAACTGACGACCCTAGCTCATATGCCATGACCTAGAATATGTGAAGGCCTAACACGTCACACCTCCGCAACAGTATCTGCAATGGGACTACCTTTACCTTTTTTACATGAATAATAACAGCTTTCCATTTCTGCCGCTACAGTGATAACAACTTGTACACTGTACCATTAGAAATATAACAAAAGAAAAACACCTTACACATCATATTTAAGTTGCATTATCTTTATATGAAGTACATACACCTATTGGCAATTCTCCGAGCAAATATTGGTAAAACTTGACTTGCCGTGGTTCGTTCTAAACATAAAATCTGGCAAAGTAAGTCTAAACGTTACAAATTAGAAGGTTTGAGTTTCTATTACAAAAACTGAAAGATGGCATTTCAAGATATGTGAATACCATGATTTGCCGGTGAGAAATTAAATGGAGACCCTTACAACAATATCATGAAAAATAAACTTCTAATCATGATAACATTTATTATAATCATGATACATGAATTTATAGCTTACTTGTTAACAGCTGACATTATCAAATAACTCAAAGAAGAATATCAGTTATCATCATAGTAATAATAATTATTACATAAATCATAGAATTTTAAAAGAAAATAGTAATTCGAACAATGACATCATTGTTGTAAAACAAAATGGCATTCATCAGTAAGTTTTTTTTTTTTTTTTTTAAAGCAATTGGACAATGATTTTACTACCGGCACTGTCATTATCTCCATGTATATGATGATATATATATATCATAATATATGGATCAGAGAAAATAGGCTCAGACTGTCACAACTGTTTTGGCATGTTACAAGAAGACATAGACTAGAGAACTTGGTAACAACTGGCAAACCTGAGGAGAAAAGAACAAAGGGAAGGCAGAGAAGTGAATATCTGGATGGCTTGGCCATGTGGTATGGTCGGGACAAGAACACAGAGCTGATCCATGACTCTGGTGATCGTGTAAGATGTCGAAACCTGACTGCCCACGCTTATTGGTATGGCACATGATGATTTTGTGTGTGTGTGTGTGTGGTGTGTGTGTGTGTACACACACACACACACCTCGGAGGAGCAAATGGATCACCATGGTCTGGCAAGAATGACGAGGGGATCTGGCCAATGCTCGAAGGAAAGGTGAGACGGACATATAATCAGATTGCCACTAGAACTATTGGTGTTGGAACTCTTCGCTGGCTGCTGAGGATGGGGACAGAGCGCTTATGGGAATGCCCTGAATGCTGTGATGTCAGTTCCTAGATCAATCAATCATATTTAGTCAGCATACCATATGTAGTGTATTTATTTGGCATGTGTTTATTTTGTTTTTCTCCGCAGGATCTAAAAACACCTTTTAATTTAATTATATATTGTAACATCCTGCAGTAGTCAAGAACTTTCTTATCTAATACTTAGTAAGCATACTATATGCAATTTATTTATTTGGCATTAAGTTAAAAAGACTAATTAGTAGAATAATAGCAATACAAATGGCAATAAACATGTATTCTTTATCTCTTTTAGATCGAGTTATCTGTATTATTTTTTCCATCTTTCTATTGCGTCTATGCATGTGTGTGAAAAACACTGACATCAAATCCTGCACTTCTCATTCACAAGATCAAGAGTGGAACATCACACAAGTTGTTTTGGAAATAATTCAGAGGCAGTGACCCTAGGCCAGTCTTTCTAACTGTAGAAATTGAGCTTGTTAGGGAAAACAGCATGCTCTTGAGATGGAACTGAAGAAGGCAGATTAGACAATGTAGCAACACCACACCAGCATATTGGTTAGCAATCTAAACAAACATAAAGATTACATACATAGATAAAGTAGTTGAGCTCAGCTAATGCATACTATGGACAGTACAAGAAACAATGCCACGAGATGCCTATATGAAATATAAACCCAAATGGAATAATGAATCAGGGCAAGTGAATAATGATTTGGAAATATCCTGAAAGCAAGCAGAGTCCAAACCATGACAAGCACACCATGATAAATAACAGCATCCAAAGACCAAATGCCAAAGTACCAAGTTGCAGGAGAGATGGAAAAGCTGGCAGAAGAAAACAGAGTCTCAGAGCTTTGAAAGAGACACAAGGAAGTTATGGACACTAATAAAGACAAATTTTATAATGAGGGCACTGGGAGAAACTAAAAACATGCATAACATAAACATGGGAACTTCATAACAGGAAAAAAGGCAGCTGACCATTTTGCAGACTTATAATATGCTAATGACAACACTGAAATCAGTTCACAGAAATAGCAAGAGACATGAGAGAAAAAACATACAGGACAGAATGAAGTAACACCTGAGACACAGATTACACCCAGTGAACTTGAGTTTGCAATAGTCCTCATATCCTTTAAAAGTTAATCAATAGATATCAATACCATGCAACATTGTGCATTGTCAGTTTAAATATGTGCTTGTAGATAAGCTGAATATCCATTCCTCTATATTATTATTATTCTCTTTGGTAAGAGATAAGATATTCAGGATAACATTGATGTTTGTCATAAACAACAAACTCTCTGAAAATCCACTTTCCATCACCCATGACAGAATCATACAGCTCTTGATTTGGGCAGCGACAAATGTCCTTTTCGCACTGTATACATGGAGGGCGAGTCAGTTTTATAGATTCTGTGGATAATTAAAAAGTCATACACCAATTAATAGTTTAAAAAAACTTCATATTCTCAGTTTTATAATGTCTGTAAAAGTATGTTAGACTATGTCACAAGTTATGATTGACATAGAGAAGTGGCCATAGTTGTCTAGAGGATATCAGTGTGAATGTTTGTGTTGAACAACTGATCACAACTATAAATCAATTTCAAACACCAGGCTGCGCATGCAAGAATTTAATTCAATTTCAAACACCAAGCTGTGCACATGAAAATTTAATTTGAAAACAAACACGCCTTCACAATCATCAGGAAAAACTTCTGTAGGAACAATATAACACCATAATGTCCTGCAACCACACGATAGTCGTTACTGGTCTCACAAACTACACTGTTCTGAACTCTTCTCCACTCTATTGGGCCAGACCTCAGTTCTCCACTCTCTGTGCCCAGGACTCTGACTAACTGCCCAGAACTCAGACCTCCACTGCCTGGCTCCAAAAACCCAACTCCCAGTTCGCACTAGCTTGGCTGGTGTCCCAACACCTCAGCCCAACCTCAACTCAACTCCCCGTAATTTTCCCAGTCTGTCTTCTTATCCACTTTTTCTTGGGACATCCCAGAACACCATTTAATCTCTGTCACCCTACTTTACATTCTTCAAATCTACCCTTTCTAAGTTTCCCTAAGTCTATTAGTTTCCAATCACGTTTTACCTTCCCATCGGTGATTTAAATCTAGACAACTATGTGAGGTCCTCATCATTTGTTTAGGGCTTCCCTCATAAATCTGAAGATTTATAATGACATGTCCGTGCCTACCCCATCACCTAGTCTGGGATAACCCCAGTTTGTTGCAGCTTGTGATTAACCCTGCTGGTCTCGCATTTGCATATTCTTTTTCTGACACAGTTAATCTTGCTAGTATTATAACATTCTTCCCTCAGCCGTTCATCGCAAATTTGCATAAACATACACACGTTACAGACTACATGAATACAAAACATTAATTTATAAACATTTATCAGATACCACATTCCCATGTGTTTTGAGGTCTTCCTCTATTTTGCTTGCACTGGATTTCAGATAGTCTTTACAGTTCACTAAATATTTTAGTTTTATAGTTTATTATCATCTGGGTGTTACTCTTTCTTGCATCTATCTTCCTACATTTCCAGTCAACAAATCAGATCATTTTGAAATTTGATGTAAAATGTAGAAATCTGTAAAGATTTATTTTCTTCTACACCATAGGGAAGAAGGGTGATGATGCCACACACAAATAATAAATAAAGCATATCTGTGTTCATCATTCATCCTCATTCCTTCATTTTGTTGACTTCTGCAACTTCCACTGATAGTTTATTTTCTTCTGCATAACTTGTTCCCTTTGAATTTGAATGCACAGGATTTTTTTTTTTTTTTTGGGGGGGGGGGGGGGGGGGAAGGTTCACCAGCTAATTTGTTAAATATCATTTGCATTGTGTCTCTTACATTTATGGAGCTGTGTGGTGCTATTAGTCATTAGTCATGGTTCCAACTTCAAGGCAACAGGCCGTCCCAATTATGCTCCGTTCCTGTGCCAGTGAATATCACACAAAATGCTCCCCACTGCCCTATGTGAAAAGTGGAATAGACAGGAGTCTTGACAAGCCAACAGCAAGCATAGGTACACTGCATAATGCTGCCGTCAAAATGCCAACACAAAATCCTCCACAGAAAGTACAGTTCATCATCGATAGAAGCGGCAGGCACTAGAAAACCACAAGCCACCATTACTGCATTAAAAGTCAAGAGGATCAACTTCATTGCCCCGGGTTTTATCCCATATGGCTAGGTCCCTTTCTGTGGATTATTGTTGTTAATATTTTGATGCCAGTTTTCTATCATGTTTGTTAGGGCCGTATGACAAGAATATTTTGGCAGAAATCCTGACTGACTGTCAACTATTAGTTTGTGGCGAACTAAGTGCTCTAGTGTTCTTTTGTGAATGTGCTTTTCTAGCGGTTTGGATAATGAGGATAATATGGAAATTGGCCTATAGTTACTCATGAGACGATCGTCTAATGAACCAGCTTTTAAATGAGGATACACTTCAGTGATTTTAATGGCTGATGGGAAGTGACCTTTGTGAGACACTGATTATATATAAAAGTTAGTGACTCGCAGATTGCCGGTGCAGCACAGCGAAGGATCTGATTACTGATTCCATCTAGTCCTGATGAATTATTGTTTTTTAGGTTACTGAGATGAGTAAATACTTTAGTGGCTGTCATTAGTGGTATGTTGGAGGGAATGTCTCCATAGCATTTGTTCTCACAAAATGATGATAATAAAGATATGTCATGAGGCACATCTGGTATTGCAGCCTTCAACTGGTTTATGTCAGACTGAAAGAATCTAATGAATTAATCACTTGTAACCTGATTTGATGGTAATGACTGTGATGACTTGTGTTTGTTTGTCAAGGTATTAATTGCTTTCCATATATCTTTAGTGTTGGTTTTATCTATTATTAAGTTCTTAAAATAGTTTTTCTTTTCCTTTCGAATAACATATTGAACTTTGTTTCTCAAACTACGGTACATGGTTAGATCTCAATTTTTATGTGCCCTCTTAAGTTCAACTAACTCCTGTGTGATCCACGAGGGCTTAGTGTAATGTTTAACTTGAACTTCCTTAAATGGAAAATGCTTATCGAATACACTTAGAAAGGTCTTCAGCCAGTGGTCCAGAGCATCATCTGGGTCAGGAAGCTGGTAAACATAGTTCAGAGATGAGTTGAGCAAGTCTTGTAAAAAGACATCTTGATTACAATTTTTATAACTTCTATATTTTATATTAGGGGCGTTCATTTGATACCCGTTCCAGGGACTTTATTACAAAAGCTTGAAAGAAACATTAACAAGTGTGGTAAAATTAAACAAAGCATTCATTTTGAATGAATTATGCACCATGGGTTGGTCAGAAGAAGTCACCGTAAGCATTCAGACAAGCATCCCATTGCTTAGATAGGTGGGGAATGCCGTCCGCAGAAAAGGATTGTGGTTGCTCACCGAACCAAGTGTTTACCGCGTTCATTACGTCTGCATCTGTGTGAAATCATTGCCCATTTAGAGCTTTTTTAGAGGTGGCTTTTTGTAAGTAGTGGGTAGAGTTGATGTTGACACCAGGTTCTTTAAAGTCAGCCAACAATAGCCCTTCATGGTAAAAAAATGCAATCAGCTTAACCTTACCAGCGGAAACCTGTAATTTGAATTTTTTTTTTGCTTTTGGTGATCCAGCATGCTTCCATTGCATGATCTCTTTTGCTGCTCGACTCAAAGTGGTGACACCATGATTCATCGCCTGCCAGTAAGCAGAAGAGAAATGCATCACCCTCCACTCTGTAACGCAGCAAGTGGTTCAAACACCATCCCATGCATTCCTCTTTTTGGTGGTCGGTCAACATCCATGGTACTCACTGTGAACACACCTTCCGATATTGCAGTTTCTTATGAACGACCTTTTGAATTGTCCCATTGACACATCAAATTCTTTCGCTAGTGAACGCATGCTTCGACAACGGTTCAGGTGTACTGCTGCATCAATTTTGTGAATCGCATATCCTTTACAGGACATCGCTGTCAACAGCAGCATCTTTCAGCTGTCTGTTGATTTCTTGGCAAGATTACGCTCAGTAGTTTGCCATTGCTTTCTGAGCGGCCGGCTCAGTTATCCCGCAAGTCACCAGCGGGGGTCAAACCGCCTCCAGCTCTCGCCCGCTACGAGACTCTGCATGATAAACGAGATTACGGAGAAAGTGTTGTAACCCCTCGGCCAGAGAGACCAGCCTTTGCATTAATAGGTACAGTATATTCTGTGATGTTGTCAGCACATGTAGTATAAATGTGATCTATAAGTGTTGCCGATGATTTTGTTATTCTAGTGGATTTTTTGACTAACTGTTGGAAGTTATGTGACTCTATTATGTTTTCCCATATTTTGTTTGATTTGTTAGTGTCTATGTTGAAGTCACCTAGCACTATGATTTTTTTCGCATTACTAAAGACTACATCCATCATAGTGGTTAATTTTTCATACCAGATGTTTCCTGCACTGGGGTCTCGATAAAGATAGCCAACCACTAGGGGTATGCATTTTGAAGTTTAACCTCAAGCCATGAACACTCAATCTCACAGGTTTAAAAATCTAGCCTGCGGTGGATGTTAAGCGAATTAGAAATATAAACTGCAATACCCGTCTCTTGTTTCTGATAAGGATCTCTTCTAATAGCTTTAAAACCTCTGACAGCAATGTCATCATCTGAGATGTTACCATTTAATCGACTTTCACTAACGCCAAACATGTGAAAATTTTTATTAAGTATAAGTGACTCTGAGCCCATCTTTACTGAGCCAGTGTTCGTACTTATAAGACATTTCAACAATGCGTAATCATAAATTTTTAAAAACACAAAATTAATACAACTTATGTCCCTTATTACAATACACACTCTAAAGTACAAAGAAACAGTAATATCTCTGTCAATATAAAAAATATGTATACAGATCAGTAAGGATGAGCAGTGAAGACCCCTCACTCACAGTATAAACACAATAAAAAGTATTATAAGTGCCTGATGAAGTGAAGCTGGGCTAAAACGTGTGAGGTATAATCATTCTGAGTTACAATGAAATGGATACTGTTGATGTCTCACGGGTGTGCAACAACTACCAACTACAGGCTCTGATTCGTGGCTAACAGGAGGCTGTAGTGGCATGTTGTTGTTACTGATAGATGGTTCCTTGCTGGGGAGAAGAGGGAACATATCTTCATAACTATCACCCTCCTGTGTGAAAGAGGGCGTATTGTATGGACTTGGTGTGGTGGAAGTGTTCCGTCTGGCTTGGATTTCAGGTGCAGTGGTTATGAGGGGTCTGCGCACTTCTGGCCTATTGGTACCTGATATGACTGTAGTATGTCGTCTGGCTTGAGTTTCAAGTGCAATAGCTAAAAGTGTCCTACACAATCCTGTATTAGATGTATGTTGTGTCCATTCTGGGTATTTTATATTTTTTGCAAGCAAGTAAACACAGCCTGTGTAATAATGTCCATATTATGACCCTTTGTGTGCTGTTTGAAGCAGTCATTAGGAAGAATAATGCCAGACATGTATGGTTAAATGACATCAATAACATCCAAAAGGAAGAGCATTATAGAAATGAATGTAAAGAGGCTACAAAAATAGTCAGACAGCAGAAGCGAGAATATATGAGTAATATAATCAAAGATATGGAAACTAATCACCAGAAAAATGAATCCAGAAAATTTTTTAAAGAACTGAAGTCAATGAAACGAGGGCACCAACAAAACACATATGGTTTAAAAGACAAAAATGGGAATATGATAAATACCAATGAGGAAATGTGCAACACATGGAAAGAATATTTTATTGAATTACTAAATTGTGAAGCTCCAAGTAACATTTTCCCACAGGAAGAGGTTCTAACATGCGAACCACAAATTGAAGAACCTACATTTGAAGAAATCCTATATGTAATCACACGACTTAACAATAAGGCAACTGGGACTGATGGAATTGCTGCTGAATTTATAAAGGCAGGTGGCCATGCATTACATCTAAAGCTATACGAACTGATAATAAAAATCTGGAGGACAGAAGAATTACCCCATGACTGGAAAGAGTCATTATTGATAACTATCTTTAAGAAAGGAGACAAGTTCCAATGTGGAAATTATAGAGGAATATCACTACTGTCCACAAGCTATAAGATACTATCCGCAGTAT
Source organism: Cepaea hortensis (assembly GCA_963921405.1). Taxonomy (NCBI): domain Eukaryota; kingdom Metazoa; phylum Mollusca; class Gastropoda; order Stylommatophora; family Helicidae; genus Cepaea; species Cepaea hortensis. The sequence goes on along the minus strand of OY992879.1, from coordinate 103,762,628 downwards.
TACTAAATAGACTAAAACCATATTCAGAAGACATATTAGGTGACTACCAGGCGGGTTTTAGACAAAACAGATCAACAATAGATCAGATATTTATCTTACGACAAATAGCCGAGAAACATTGGGAATATAAAAGAGATCTCCATAACATTTTTGTGGATTTTAAAAAGGCTTATGATAGTGTCCATAGGAATAGTCTATGGAATGCTATGCAGGAATTTGGAATACCAAAGAAGTTAATCAACATGACCAGACTATGCATGGAAGATACTTATAATATAGTAACATATAAAGGCAGGAAATCAGACCCTTTCCAAATAACATCTGGCTTGAAACAGGGTGATGCACTATCGCCGCTACTCTTCAATCTGGCTCTAGAGAAAGTTGTAAGGAAGATAAAGGAGGAATGTGATATTGGAGGAACATCCAAGCTGCTTGGTTATGCAGATGATATAGATATTATAGGGCAAAGTGAACAAAAGACATTGGAAATATTGACTCAATTAAAGGAAAAAGCCCAACAGATGGGGCTGGTTATCACCCAAGATAAGACAGAATATATGGTAATTTCAAGAGAAGCAACGGCTAAAAACTCTGGCCACATACAAATAGATAATATGACCATTAAAAGAACGGAAACATACAAATACCTGGGTACAATCTTCAACTGCTCCAACATCATAAGGGAAGAAATACAAACTAGAATCAACTCTGGACATAAGATATACTATGCACTACAACATCTACTAAAATCAAAGGCGCTATCTCGTAACACCAAAATCACAATATACAAAACACTGATCAGACCAGTTGTGCTGTATGGCTCTGAAACCTGGAGTACAACGAAAGGAGACGAAGCCTTGTTACAAGCCTTTGAGAACAAAATTTTAAGACGCATCTTTGGACCCATTAGGGATACACAAAGTGGAGAGTGGAAAAGAAGAAGTAACAAAGACATTTATGATCTGTTTAAGTCCCCGCTAATCACTGGTATCATGAAGGCTAATAGACTACAATGGCTGGGGCATATAGAAAGAATGGAAGATAATAGGGAAACAAAACTCGCTTACACTCAAGAAATAAATGACCTTAGACCTCGAGGTAGACCAAGAAGACGGTGGAGAGATAATACATGTACAGACCTACAAGCACTTGGAATCAACGACTGGCAAGAGAAGGTCCACCAGAGAGACGAATGGAGACGGATTGTATTTGCAGGAAAGAACCTCAAAATAAAACCACTCTCTCCTTTCTCTTCTGGAAATTTACACGTTAGAGTTGTCAACAACATGCGCCCCGCAATTCCTAGAGCTTCGCTAGCTGACACCTGTGAGCTGACAGGATGGTTGTGACAGACAAACAACCAATTAGGATGAGTCTGATTGGTGTAAAGAGAGGAATTGAGTGGGTGTATTTAAATTAGGGAGAGTTGGGATGGATTTACCTCAAGATTGTTAATTGTAGGGACAGTCCACAAAATGCATTTCTAGGAAACAGATGTGTTTTCCTTATAGGATAACATGTGTTTTTTATTGGCTGAGAGAAGGTGGTCTATTTGGCCTAACATTGAGATATTTCTGAAATGCTGAATAATGTCATCAGGAGGGTCAAGGTCCTCAATGCAGGATGAGGAGATTGCCTTGATACTACTGAAAGAGCATATCTCCATTTATCATCATATGACCCATCCTATGGCAGAATCCACCCCAACATGGTGGACTACAGCCAGTATCCTTTGAATATCCGTTAGTTTAATATGGCTAAACAAACCCTGTCCTGACCGCAGTAGTAATATGCCTTTCAAGGACTTCTCTAGATACCTTCCTGAACATTGTTACTATCGAAGGTGTTATAACCATAGAGACTGTTGAATATAGTCAATATGGTGGTGTACTGAACTTGGTAGTCGTATAATCTCGATGAGGAATACATGAACATTAGATATTAGATCTTGTGATGGACATTTTTAGACTTTCTAAAGGAGTTCCGGTGGTGAATTGTCGTAAGGCTTGTGTTAATTTAGTTATTACATTCAATTTTATTAAGATAGAGAATTAGTGTGCTTATTATGTTTTATTGATGTGTCATTTTTTGAGTTTTGTAAAATTGATATGAGAATTGAACAACCCTTTTACCCCATGTTATCCAATTATACTATGATAATGTATGATGGAGAGTTTTTATTTTCTTGTCATTTGTTGTATGTTTTTATGTGTGTTTAAGTTAGAAATTCTTCAAGACTTAACAAACCTTTGAAGAACAGAGTGTGGCTGAGAGACAACATACGTTAGATTTTCTAGAGTGAAATTTCCCCTCAGCTGAATGTAGTGGCTTCTCAGTGCTCTCCTGGCCTCTATTAGGAAACATTACCTGTACGAGCCAATTTCTAGTTTCCTTATAATAGTTGACTACTACGAATTAGGTATTCTTCTCCAATTTCTATTTTAATATACCACAACTACTTTCAAGCACAATTTTTAAAATTGACAGTCTTTATGCAAAAGGTAGCATATGTGAAAATGGACTGTCATATGAAATCAAAGAAAATATGTTCACACAACGACACAAATACAAAATAACAGTTTTGTCACAAGACCCACAGTGGCTTAACAACCAACTTTTCCACTCTTCTTCTTATGGTGAATTAAAATATTATAGTGTTGGTCATTATATTTGTTTATGACCTTCCGTCTCGTGTGTTGTCAATCATGCCCAATAAAAATGTTTCTCCATGCCATGATGGCAAGATGTCTGCATCATCCATCCATCCATCATGTCCCATGCTGATAAGTGTGGGCGGTCATGTTTTGCCATTTCACTCGATCACCAGAGTCGTGGATCAGCTCCGTGTTTCTGTCTCGACCATGCCATGTGGCCAAGCCATCCAGGTATTTACTTCTTGGTCTTCCCCTTGGTCCCTTCCTTCGATCTTGCCAGTTGTCACCAAGTTCTCCAATTCATTTCTTCTCATAACATGCCCAAAAAATTTTGACTGTCTACGTCTCATGTCTCTAATTAGTTTACGATCTTCATTTGTTTTTTGTAGGACTTGTTCACTGGTTTTTCTGTCCGTGCATGGTATTCTTTGCATTTTCCTCAGAAACCACATTTCCACAGCCAACAGATGTTTTTCAGCTTGTCTGCTCATTGTCACATCCATATAAAAGTACAGGTTCTATGTAGCACTTCAACACTCTTTTTCTCGTTTCAGTTGATATCTTTTTATTGGTCAGTATGTTTTTCATCTTATGAAAGGCTACCTTCACAATGGCAATTCTTGTTCTAATCTCCTCAAGGCATCTCCCATCAGATGTTATGACTATTCCAAGATAACTGTATCGATTCACTTGTTTAAGAATATGCCCATTTACTTGTTTATTACATTGTGGTAATTCTTCCTTACTAGTGATGACCATAATCTGTGTCTTCTTACAATTCAATTCTAACCCTAGTTGTTCACTGTGTGCAACAACCGCATCTACTAAATGTTGCACATCCTGTTCATTGTTTGCAATAAAGACTGCATCATCTGCATATCTAATGTTATTGATGTATTGTCCCCCACAATGTTGATTCCTTCTATATTTCTGAAAATATTTTCACTGTACAGGTAAAAAAGATCTGGAGACACTACACATCAATGTCTCACACCTCTTTTAATAGGCTGATGCTGAACTACATCATTATCAATTCTGATGGTAGCTTGTTGTTTTCAATATATGTTTTTTACAAGTCTTATGTCTTTTCCATCAATTTGTAGATCTTTAAGCATCCTTATCCTGTCGATATGTCTCACTTTATTGAAAGCCTTTGTGTAGTCAATAAAGCAAAAGTGTAGATCTTTGTTTACTTCTATAGAACGTTCAGTTACTGTTCTCAGTATATACACAGCATTTACTGTACCCTTGCCGTCTACAAACCCACATTGTTCTTCCCCTATTTAAGGTTGTATTTTCTTCCTAACTCTGCATAATTCTTAGCAAAATCTTCATGATGTGACTCACCATACTAATTGTTCAATGCTGATCATATTCCAAGGCTCCTGATTTCTTTGGAATTGCAATAAATACAGAATTACATAATTCATGAGGTATATCTCCAATATCATATATTGTATTCAGGAGTCTGCTATCTTTATCTATTCCATATTCTTCTAAAGCAGGGGTGTCAAAACTCAATGGCTCAGCGGGCCAAAACTCAAATCACACATAAGGTTGTGGGTCGGACAGGATAAACATTCGATAATCCCAAAATTAAACCTGTTTTAAACATTAATATAAATCAAAACAGAAATAAAGTTGTAATAATAAAACATCCTTGGTATACATATTTTCACTCTTATGTCAGTTTGCCAGAGCACGATGTTTGGCATCTTGTCTTGGCTACAAGTTCGTTTATATTGGGAGTAATGTTTTGTGTCATTGAGATTCTCATGATAGACTTGCAAGTGTTCATCAGTGAGACGACTCCTGTGTGATATTTTGTTAATCTTCATCACAGAAAACAGCTGCTCTCACAGATATGTGCTACCAAACATGCTCAAGGTTCGAGCCGCATGTAGACGAAGCCGGGGCATCTCTTCAGAAATGAAACAAGTGAACTGTGCAGGTCCACAGTGTCGTACTTTGCCTTTAGTGTCCCATTACACTGCAGCTCTATTAACCCCATCTGCAAATTTACAGGTGCAGTTTCCACATCTATGGCAAATGGATTACGAAACAGTTTGAAATTACTGTTCATATATTCAGCCTCCCAGCAGCTTTGAAAGGCTCTGTTTTCAGAATCAACTTTTCTCTTTTTGATTTTAAGAGATTGTGCATCCACCGACAGACGCTTGATTGATTTCAGGTTAGCCGTAGCGGGAAAAGGTGATGTAATATCCGGGCATTACACTACTTTCATTTTTTATGCGCCAATCCAAAACGAGCATCTGAACATTGCTAGTCTATAACGACGAACACTAACTCACTACACAACTTTTATTTTTGCTTATTCTGATCGAAGCGAGAACGCTCTCAGGTAAGCCTATCATTCGGAAGACTGCTAATTAGGGAATTTGATTTTCACTTTATATCACAATGATTAAAAAAAAATATTTTTGCCTAAAATTCTCTCTTGGGCCGAATATATTTGTACGTCGGTTCAGACCTCTCGGGCCTGATATGATTGTACGGCAGGCCGAATGTGGCCCATGGGCCTTGCGTTTGACACATGTGTTCTAAAGCATTAATAATTTCTGTTGTGATGCTGTCTGAGCCGGGGTCTTGCCAGTTTTCATATGGTTAAGAGCATTCTGACCCTCCATCTTCAAAATTGATGGTCCTTCATTATTATTTTGAATATCATACTGTTCTTTTCTGTTATCATCATAAAGGTTTTTCACATAATATGACCGTACATGTATTTGCCTATTATGATTTTTCCATCGTTTGTCTTTAGGCAGTGCCATATAGCGTCGGAGGCAAAAGTCATTGATTAGAATGATTTATAATCGGATACAAAAAATTGTGGCAGACAAAGAAAGTGAATCACCGTGAGACGCGTATGAATACAAAAGGTTACTAGATGACGTCACACAGACTAAGGTTACCAGGGGCAGTAAAGTTTGACAACATCTTGAAGATGGGCGGTTCTGATTGTAACACCGAACTTCAACAACGATAGTTAATTAAAAAGGTTATGGACATGCTATATGAGACTCCCGCAACGTCAGGAAATAAAGGCACCGTTTAAATGGCAAAGAACAATCGGGAATGAACGCAGAGCACAGGAGAAATGAGAAGAATTGAGCGCATCATAACTGGCCGAGCGATCAGCAATTAAAAAGTCATGGTGCCACACCCGACATAGGTCAACGGTACACCGATAAACGTAATATTAATACAGAACGATGGCCCACAGGCAAGTTCATTGTCAGTTAGTTATGAAATAGGTTAGCCTTGGATTCGGCGGTCGAAATAATGTATTTCTACATAAAGTATTATTAGATGTTTGGCCAATCCTCCCGGCAATATGGAAATGGTCATATAATCATTTGTTGAACCTGTCCGACCGAGCAACACGATTAAAGTTTATTTGGATGTGGATTGCCAGCGTTTCTACTATCATTATCGTTGACGTTTCAGTTATGGCTTCTGTTGAGCTGCTACAATGTTTTGTTATTGTTAGCGCGATTGGAAGAGAGGAACATTCTTATAGAAATTATAACAGACAAGCATCGTAGCAGGCAGCCTGCTGATGTATGTGTATGCATCATCTCTCCAGCCATATTCTTGTTATTTCCCTTCCAATTTTCTGAATCAAGATATTTTCCAGTGTATTTCTCATCAGTCAGAAAGAGAGCACAGACACGATGTATTGCACCTATTCTGCTGTAGGGCATTGAATCTTGACATGTGAACAAACAAATTCGGAAGAGCATCGCCACAATTTCCAGCAATGAAAACCCCTGGGCTCCCCAATATGTTTCATGCTGACAGTACAGAAACCTGCAGGATGCGTGATGTTGCCTGTCTTTTGGAATGCTAAAGGTGTCCAAATGAAAGATAATCTGTCTAAAGGTAATGTTGATAATGGACAGAACTATGCAGATCTCTAGCAAACTAAAAAGCTGTGATGTAAAGAACAAAGGATAGCATACACTCAAAATCTTTGTTTGCTTCAGCCAATGATGTTAATAATATTCTTCCACACCCACTCTATTCTTTGGATTTGGCTCCATCAGATGTTTTTCTTTTCCCAAATCTTTTTTAAAAAAACAGCTCAAAGGAAATCATTTGACAGTGATGAAGAAATCATACTGGCAGCGAAGGCTGGCTTAGTTATAAAAAAATTGTATTCTACTCTTAAGATCTTTTCATGGTCAGCAGTAATGGCACAAATGTGTCAATTCAAATGATGGCTACACTGAAAAGAAAAAGACACTATACACAATTTCAGTTCTCTGTGAAATATCCTTCATATTCAGGGTAAAGACTTATGGCCAGCCCCGTGTATCAATATCTATACTACAAAGCACTTACGTTTATTTGCAACACTTGGGTGTGAATCATTACATAGGAAAACATTTCCTAGCAGAACTCTTGCCAGAATCATATGCAGTGTTGTTCCTAGTGGTGTTCGCTGTGTACGTTCATCTGAAAAGTTCAGATGACAGTAAATACAGTTTTCGCTAAATAATGAAAGTTTACAGTCGTATGAAAAGGAGACATTTATTTGCAGTCATCATGTCCTTCACGTGTAGCCACTTTACCAATGAGTAGATTAAGGTTAAAATAGTTAACCCCCACTGATTTACAATCATAATGGGTAAGATCAATTCTGAAACAGTAAAAGGAAGTAAATCAGACTAATAACTCAGGCAGTCTCAGACAAGTAACTCAGACAGTTTCAGACAAGTAAAGCAGACAGTCTTAGACAAGTAACTCAGACAGCCTCAGAGAAGTAACTTAGACAGTCTCAGACAAGTAGTTCAGACAAGTAACTTTGACAGTCTCAGACAAGTAACTCAGACATCTCAGATAAGTAACACAGACAAGTAACTAAGAAAAGTAGTTCAGGCAGTCTCAGACAATTAACACAGACAGTCTCAGACAAGTAACTCAGATAGTCTCAGACAAGTAACTCAGACAGTCTCAGACAAGTAACTCAGATAGTCTCAGACAAGTAACTCAGACAGTCTCAGATAAGTAACTCAGACTGTCTCAGACAAGTAGTTCAGATAAGTAACTCAGGCAGACTCAGACAAGTAACTTAGACAGCTGAGGAAAACGATGTATCAATGTACCACTGAATGTGCTGCCATGACAGAATATAGAAAATTTAGAATTAAAGCTTAAAGCTAAGGATAGAGACACTAAGGAGTAGAGGATGCATATGAAACTATGAAATTAAATTCAATATGTTAGCTGATCAAGCTGAAAACAAAGTATCTAAAAACTTAATGAATAGAAAATTGTGCACCTTAATTGAGCACAATATTAAGCCTCATATTTTCATGCTTTTCACCAATTTTAATTACTTCTGTGTATATCCTGTAGCTCTTATAAAGCTAATCTTGGTATCCTTTTATATCAGAAGCTATCTGTGTAGGATTGTTCTGGTTGTTAGCAATCTAGTGGAATGTCATCCATGGGTCTAATGCTGTGCAGTGATACATGCAGTGTTCATCATCTGTTGTGTTACTGCACATACAGTGATCTTTTTATCTGGGTCAGATGGAAGTAACAGTTCAAAGTAGTGATGTTTGACAGTCTCAGATTAAGCTGTGGTTGCTGTCTGATCAGGTGCAGATTTAAGTGACATATGTTTCAAGTTTGAAAATTGTGTTCTGGTCCTTCCTTGTCAAATGGTTTATGTTGTCTTTTGGGTAAGTATCTGGCACATATTTGTATACTTCCCTTCCAGTGATCTACTTCCCTTCCGGTGTCTCCAGTGATCTATCTGTTCAACTAAGTTTCTTTACTTACAGTTTGTATCAGTTGCTTGGTCATTGTAATAGAACCTAGCTCTGCTAGGACAGGTTATGGATAATTAGCCATACAGAATGAATCTGAGTGTCCAGTCTTAGATTACTGAGGTCAGTTTCAAATATAAGGTGACACAAGACGAGATAGACTTTTCTACTGCCCAGACATCAGCTGTTTAGGGTTTTTATTTGTCCTGCAATGCTTTTGTGGTAGAACCATAAAAACTCCAACAACGACCCTAGACAAGAGGTACAGAACAAGTAATTTTAACAGTAGAAACAACAATGTGAAAATGTAATGCAACTAACAAACTGTTTAATATATATATTTTTAAAAAAAACAAGACATTGAAATAATGACTTACCAGTATACTGATCAGATTTTATAAATTTTTCCGCTGTATATATGCCTTTACCAAACATGCCTCCTACACTGGAGACTCGAGGATCAATGCCATTGGAAATAATAGCTTCAGGAGACTTTGTGCCATGAAATAAATAGTGCTCATTAACTTCATGATAGAGTTCTTCTTTCATAGAGTCCTCTAGGTTCTCTGTTATCACAATTGCTCCTTTTGACCCTGGCATTTTCTTAATATCAGGACAAATTTTATTTTTTGAATACATTTTCTTAAAAATTTGCCTCCTGTGTCCTGAGTATAAATCAAAAAGGTACTTATTCTCTATTCTTTTAATATCGATAACTTTAATTTGGCTATACCCAGATAGTCCAGCAGCATCAGCACCATGACCAACTAAGTTTGGATCCCAAGTGTTATTTATCAGTTTTTTAATGGCTTCCTTAGTCTGGGAGTCAACATTTACCAAACATGTCTCTGACTCATGTGAACTTTTTTCTGGATTTAAGTTATTTAGTTTCCAGTAAGATGGACAAACTTCATCACTGTCAGCTGCATGTTTCAAAAATGCACAAGTACCTCGCTTGGGGGCTTTAGATGATTTTATTGGGTTCTTTGGCAAATGAGATGAAAAGTCAATGAGCTCTTTACTAATAATATCAAATACTTTTTTAACCTGTTTCTTCTCTCCTTTGATTATGAATCCTGGCTTTTTTGTCTTGCGATCAGGGAAACTTTCAACCCAAACATATGATTTCATAGCCTCTTGAAGGATGTAATGTCTGGAATCCTTTGGCCAAAAATTAACAATATCTTGACTGAAATATTGTGTATGTAAACAGACTTTTAAGATTGCTGCTTTTAATTCTGACCACATATTTTCTATGCCATTACCACAAAGTACTGCAATACTGATTTCTGCACTACCTGAATTTTGTAAATCATGCTGTAGTACCTCAACAACATCCTCTTCATCGACAATACCTTCATCAACATCATCCTCATCATCTGAGATGGTTTCATCAGGCACTGATGAACTAGTTGCATCAACATTCTGGACAGCTGTGTCTTTGGCAGGTGAAAACTGGAAGTGCTGTGATGCTATATTTTTGAACTCTTTGAAAAGCTCTGTATCCGGTGCTAAAAGCACAACTTTTTCTAAAGCTTGGCCAAATTGTGATGATTTTATGCTTGTTAAAGTAATCTCAGCGACATCAGATGCAGGGAACTTAAATGCTCTTCCATAGCCCAAAACAGGAAAAGAAACAGACTTGGCATTTAGAGCAATCGCCTTGGTAATAACAGACTGAATGGCTGTGAAAAGTTGTGCTGGGGATGAGTTTGGATCCCATGGGGTAAGAACTATATGACAAATAGCCTGGCATTTGAATTGATTGAATGGTCCCATTGTTGTGAGGACTACATCAGTTGGGTGAGCTGCATGTTCAGCTTGTAGATCTTTCCACAGAGAAGGGCACTTATTGTTAAATGTTTGTCCAACTCTTGTCTTGCGTAGGTCAATGTGTGTGGTTAAAACACTCACTAAAACATCAGAAGTTTCTTTTGTGATGTCACCATAAGGTTTAACAACCAGCTTGCAGGTGTCATTTATCTTGAGCTTTAATTTAGTTTCTGTCTGTACTGGGGCAGCAACCTGTGAACGCATTTTGTGTTTTAATACTGAATGATAAGGCTGCTGTGCTTTCTTTGATGTTCCCATTTTGAAAGACTCTAAGCTTGGTAGTTTATGAGAAACAATGCATTTTTTTGTAGCTTCAAATGCGTCAATCTGTTTCTTCATTTTATCAGATGCAAACCCTTTTGCAATCAACATTAGCTCCTCAGGTTTCTTAAATTCAGATCTCAGATCCCATGATTTCACCATCACTTTTGTTCTCAATTCTGTAAGATTTCTGTGAACCTGTTGTATGACCTTTCTATCTCCTTTAAATGTTATGTCTATGTCAGCTTCTGTGGATGAATAATCAACTATCTTAACTAATTGCAAATACTGTTTGATTTTATCTTCATGGAATTTATGAAGCAATTTTGCATGCAATCCTCTGATAGAAAATGATTTTTCATGGTCCACATGGTCAAGCATGAGTGTTTTAATCTCTCTGATTGACTCAAAAACATCATCTTTGATACCTTCAACATAAATTTCTGTTTTCTTATCATTCCAGGAAATTTTGACAAGAAATTTTTCTTCTATTGACAATTTTAGAGACTGCAGTTTCTCTGTGGGTATTTCAGCATCAGATGTACTAGTTTCCTTATAATTTAATTTGCCATTTAGAAAATCCATGGCATCTTTTAAGGCATGGTCACTTTCAGCAACTACTAATAGAGATTTATCATGGAGGAAAACTTTGGCTCCATTCAGGTGATTTGTATTTAAACTCAGTAGGTACTGTTTACCTTCTTCTTTGCACAGAATGGAATGCATGGCTGGAGTGATATCTAGTGGTCCCTCCTTCAACTTCTTTAGTTCTTTCAATAATTTTAACTGCTGCTCTTTGACACTTTCTGTTTTCCCCTCTACAACAGCAAAACTTCCATTAAAATAAACACGGTAATCTACAAAATTTCCAAAACAATGTGGCAAGAATTCTTTCTGCCAAGTTGTCATTTCTATTTCTTCAATACATAGTTTTGACTGTTCATCTTTTTTGGCCAATTCTTCTTCAAGCTGCTTTATTTTTGCATCTCTCGCTGCAAGGTCACTTGCCAATTTGTTGCTACTTTCCTGTTCAACTTTCTGAAATGCGTCTTTGTTTGCAGGTAAAGTATGGTTGTAACTTGCATCTTGTGTCTTTTCTTGTGGTCTTATTCCTGCTTCGAAACTAGATGATGTGTCCTGATCAATGTTTTCAAGAGATGTATGGCCTGTAATGTGTTGTTTGCTCATAAGTGGCCTAAAAATAGGGGCATCCAAATTCCAATTGTGATGAATTTCTGACTCGTCAAATCTTTCATTATATACAGGTAGCCCAGAGGTGTGAAAACTGTTACCCTGCTCACTTTTACCCTGAAATACAGCTCCACCCCGCCCACGAAAGTTATGGGACTTTGTGTTGTTTGCCTTATTAATTTCACATTTCCTTTCTACACGAATGTCCTCATTATGAGAACGGGTAGGAAAGCCTATCCTGCCATGATAATTTCCTCTTCCTCTTATATACCCAACGTTTGAAGATGGTATATCATATATGCTTTCAAAGTCTTTTTCCTCATGAGACAAAATTTTTCTAGAAGATGATTTGCTTTTTTCATTATCTTTTCTTATTTCCTCATTTTGTTCATATGATTTCTTTCTTAAAGATGATGCTGTGAGACCTCCTCTCAGTGCTTGAGCACCTCTTCCCCTAAATCCACCTCTGACACAAGATTTTTGTCTGGATGTAGCAGCAGCATCTTTATTTTGATCTCTGTTAAGTCCCTGATTTGAAGCAGAACCAACTTTTCCATATTCTCTATCTGAATCACTCTCTTCTGAACTATCTGTTTCAGATTCATCATTATAGTCTTTATTTTTATTTTCGTTTTGAACTTCTTCATTATCACTGTTATCTGTATCTTCTTCTGTGTCTTTGTCTTCACTAACATCATCTTCTTCATCATCATCTTCTCCTGTATCTTCTTCCATTTCTTTCTGTACATCCTCTTCCCCTACTTTTTCTTCTGTATTGTTGATTGTCTCTGCTACTTCATGATGTATCTGCTGTCCAATGTATTCATGAAAATGTTTATAACATGGATGAACAGAAATGTGGTAGTCTTCAGATGGTAAAGGCACAAGATCACTGCTTTCCAAGATTTTCTTGACCACTGTAAAAAGATTGTTAAAACAATAGTTAATCACATACACAAAGTGTGTTAGTAGAAAACAGCAACTTCTAGCTACTTCATGCGAAACTGATGTTGATATATTTTTGGGATGTTCTCTTGTTTTGAACTCAGGTGTAGTCCAAACATGTGCTGCTACTACTACTACTACTACTACTGCTGCTGCTGCTGCTGCTGCTGCTGCTACTACTACTACTACTACTACTACTACTACTAGTTGCTACTATTAGGAAGTGCACTGGACTGATTTTTGCACAAAGGTAAACTTTTCCTATAACCAGTGTTCCCTGCCATCAGGCAAACCCTTCTCTGATTATAAAGGAACTTGTAATTTGCATCCCCTAGTCAACAAGAAGTCAACACTTAAGTCCAACTGACTGGCATGTGGAACGAACCCACTACACTGTGACCAGAAGATGACATTTAATAGTGTTAGTTTTATGTCAGGGGCAAAAAGTTAACCCTTGCCTGCAGTTTGCGATGACTGCACTAGCCAGGGAGCCTTAATTCCACAGGCTCAAACCCCCTCCCCATCACCCAGCCTACACTGCAAGCTACCCTAGGCAGTGGATGACTGGTTACTTAATTATGTGATAGTTATGAAATAAGTGAGTCAAAGTGTCATTATATGCGAAACAGAATCCTGGTTGTTGGTATACTTGTTTATTTAATAGATGTAAGTTCAATTCCCAGTGTTGGAGGGTGTTTTGAGTTAATATGGAAGAAATAAAAGACATATGACTAGACACAACAAGCAAAAAAGTAATAAGTAAAGAACATTTTACACGTCTTGCGGAGTATTGAACTTATGGGCTAGGTCCATATTTTTATGGACCAATTGGCACTCGATGGGTGATGGGGGTCAACAACACACCAGTCACCTTTACTTCCCGAGATATTTCATGGTACATATTTTAGGCTGGGTCTAGCTGAGAGGCCGGGTCAATTGTTTAATTCTGCCTCGATGCAAATTCAAACAGATGACCACCACGCTAGCAGACACCGTGCAAGCCAGTGCAAAACAGCGGCTCTCCATGCCTCCCAAAATAAGCATAGGAAGGTATAAATGTCAGATGAATTGAGTGCAGCTAGATGTATGCATCTGGTTTTTGTTAGGACTGAGTGATGGCAAAGGAGGCTTATATTGGTTATTGTGAGCAGATGAGATGTTACATAAAATACGAGGGAAAGTAATTAAATAACAGGAATTTTATTATCAAGTACATGAAAGAGTATGGACAATGGAAAATCTTACTGCAGGACACATGCTGGCTGTTAAGCAATACCCTAGGCAGGGGTAGTGAATATCGAGCAGTTTACATACATTCCAGACTTGGTGTCATTGGACTTTTATTTGTTTGAACCCTTGAAAGAACATTTGTGAGGATAGAGGTTTGCAGATGAGAACAAGGTAATGGAGACGATGTCGAATTGGTTTCAGGCCACACTCAAAAACGTTTTTCCTAGAAGACGAGCTTTTGGACATGCGTATCAAGCGTGTTGCCAGGCATTGGGACTATGCTGGTAAATAACACACACACAATTTCAGGTTTGCACTATTATAAAAATTTTATTCATAAAATTCCTGTTACTTAATAGCTTCCCCTCGTAATTCAGCAAAGTTTTGAGTGACAAGAAACTTTCACCAAAAGCCTGGCAGACAACAGTCAAGGACAGTCAGTACTTGACTTTGGTAATATTAATTTATTTGGTTGTTTCGGGATTTGAAGTCTTAAAGACTGAGCACCACCCACTACTGGCAACGCTGATTGTATTCTGGCACGATCCTAAGGCCGTGTCCACGTAATATTGGAAGCACTAGATTCGAGTTTCACTTTCTTTTGAGCTCATCAGTAGTGCATATCCCTGACTGGACCCGGGATTGAACTCCAGACCACTGTCGTGTGAGGTGGGTGTGTAACCACTTGACCACGCAGCTCACGCCTAGACACAACCACATTATCAGGCTAGAATATCAAAGCATCACCCATCATAGGCTATAGCTCAAAATTTGCCCAATCACAGAGACTGACATCCGTCAATTGTTGTGGCCCTGAATGATCAGGTCTTCTTGATCTGACAAGGCACACCAGGCACCTAAATTCAAATTGATTTATTTGGTTTATTTAGCAGTGTGGTCAAGTGGTTACATGCCCGCCTCATATGCCAGTGATCCAGAGTTTGATCCCGGGTCCAGTCAGGGATATGCACTACTGACGAGCTCAAAAGAAAGCGAAACTCGAATCTAGTGCTTCCAATCTGACGTGGACAAGGTTTTAGGTTTGTGCCAGAATACGATCAGCATTGCCAGTAGTGGGTTGTGGTAATATTGTCAGAATATATCAATTCAAACTCAATTGCGATATGGACAGGATATGTTTTATTTTGATTGGTGATGACTGTGTGCAAGTAGTTTCCAAAAATATATATAGCCAGTTTAGGAGAAACCAAAGTATACTATAAGTTATTCTTACAAATAAAACTTCTTACAATAAGTTATTCTTAAAATAAACAAAACCAAAGTTGCATTCAAGGTAAAGACAGGTAATTTTGCAAATTTTGATGAATGGATTATGAAAAAATATTTTGGCATACTCGCATGAAATGTCTTGAGATGGAGAAAAAAATTAAATTTGTGAATAAGATTGTGTCTACATATAAATTCTTCTTGAGACTGGAGTTGACCATGAATACTTAGATAAGAGACTTTTATTTATTTAATTTTATAATTTCATATACATCTGTTTGTGTTTTCCTGAGGAAGATTATTATAAATGAAACGTCTATTCACTGTGTTGTAGTATATTTATTTTTATTTTATTATTTTTTTATGTTATAATTGATATTCCCCCGGTCAACAAATGCCCGCAGAAGTCGGATGTGTCGGCCTAACGGCACAAGAACGCAGCTCTGCTGTAAACAGGCACAACGCAGTCACATCCGGAAAAAAAAATCCGGATGAACGCAGAAGAAGAAGAAGAAGAAGTATGAATTTAACTGTCTTTTTTAGTTCACTCAGCGGTCCATAGAGTTTATCTTCCACTGTCGTCTCTCTAGGCCAGAAGGTTTGCCTAGACATGTTGTAATTTGGGCAGTCTTGGAGTATGTGCTCTGCTGTCTGCGATGCCAATCCACATGTGCACATGGCTGATTCACCAATCTTGAATTTTGTATACATGTCGTTGCATAATCTATTGTGTCCTGTTCTGAGGCGCAGAATAATTACTTGTTCTGGTCTGTTCATAATGTGGTAGTCGTCTTGAGCAGGTTTTGGTGGCTTTCTAACTGATTTGATCATTCTTTTCTTTTGGTGGTATGTAACGGGCACATCAGGCTATTCTTCTTTTGCTCCTTCCTTAGCCAATCGATCAGCTCTGTCGTTTCCAGGTATTCCACAGTGGGATGGTATCCACTGCAAGTTAACCTTAAGTTGACTGCAATTTCCCATACAGGAGCGCCTCGAGTACTGATTTTGCATCTGTCAATAGCACCAAAGGTCGCTTACCATGGCTGGTATTTAGTAATTTCTCTGTTGCTATCTTGATTGCCTCAATTTCAGCATCATAGTTATGGCAGTACTTTCCTGTTGGTACTCTGGCCATGTCCCTAGTATTATTTAGATATTCTATGTACACTCCCGCTCCTCCATTTCGAACAGCATTTTGTGCTGACCCATCTGTGTAGACTCGGATCCAGAAGTCCTGTGGGTATTCTTCATCAAGGAAGCTGCGAGTGGCTGTTCTGCACTGTACACTGTTCTGTTCTTCCTTGTCAAATACTCCTCTCACTTTTGTCTGGATTTGTAGTGATAGTCTATGTTCATCTTTCCATGGAGTTCGCTCTGGAATAGTTTTCAGGGGAATACCAACTGTGGGCAGATCGGTGGTTTCTCTGCAGAGTTGTTTAGCCTGGTGGAGTTCATTGTAAGGTATGTACACTTTTTCGCAGGAGTTTCTTTACCTTTTTTTTTTATTTCATATGAATACTTAGAGGATATTTTGTGAAGAGAAAATCTACACTCACTGACAAATTTCAAGTTGTGATAGATTTGATTAAATAAGTAGGAGAATTTATGCTTGCTTATAAATGAGTAAACTTTTTGAAGTGATAGATTGTGATGCAATTAATACTGGTGAAGTGAAGACTAATTTTACAAATGAAGTGTTCTAAAATTAATACAGAAAGTATCTACTGGCACAAGGTGGAAAATTTCACGTATTATCAAGTTCTTATGTACCAAATTAGAGTAACAAGCACACAACACTGAGTACAAATATATTACCTGCTTTCTGATGAGGGTTAAAGTAGACTACAGCCATTTTCAGATCTGGCCATGCCTTGGATGATTCAATGATATCGTAACCATCAGCAAACTCACTTTCAAAATATAAACACAGAAACTCCTCAGATAATTTCTGAAAGTCAATATGATTTACAACAACTGCGGCTTCTCTGGATGCCATTAATAATTTAACTTTTTTAGTTTCCAAGACTCCTTTTGCAATTTTCTCTTTAGCTTTTGAGAAGTCTGAGGAAAAAGCATAAGTAAAGCATCACTTTTAATTTACATTTATTAACATATGTAGTATTGTGAACGTAGCCATAAAAAAAATTGTTTAACACTTTATTTATTCCTCTCCAATGCATTTTTTTGCTACTTTCAGATATTGTGTACAATTTTTATTTTTACAGGATTACCCCCTTTCAGCTGAGTTTAGTTTTCAATGCAATTAATAAATACAGTGTTTATACTGCTAGTAGTTCCTATAAACTGTAGCCTACTGGCATTCCTGGTTATACACAATTGTGTATGCAAAAGGGATTCTTCCACTGCTAAATATCTTCATCATCATTATCAAGTGCCAACCAGAGGTTGGTTAAAATAAGTCTTTAAATCTGTGCCTGAATCTTCAGGATAAACTTATATAGGCTGTGTCCTGAATCTTCAGGATAAACTTATATAGGCTGTGTCCTGAATCTTCAGGATAAACTTATATAGGCTGTGTCCTGAATCTTCAGGATAAACTTATATAGGCTGTGTCCTGAATCTTCAGGATAAACTTATATAGGCTGTGTCCTGAATCTTCAGGATAAACTTATATAGGCTATGTCCTGAATCTTCAGGATAAACTTATATAGGCTGTGTCCTGAATCTTCAGGATAAACTTATATAGGCTGTGTCCTGAATCTTCAGGATAAACTTATATAGGCTGTGTCCTGAATCTTCAGGATAAACTTATATAGGCTGTGTCCTGAATCTTCAGGATAAACTTATATAGGCTGTGTCCTGAATCTTCAGGATAAACTTATATAGGCTTTTTTCCCAGCCCATCTCTTAATGCAGTCTACCACCATGAAAAATTGTCTCTCTTTTGAATGCTTTCCCAGTATTTTTCTCTCCAGTAAATTCAGTAACAAAGAGCTGTATCTCTTCATATGACCTAAGTACTTTAATTGTCTGATCCTGATTTCACTGAGTAATATTTACTTCAAACCCTGTTTTTTTATTAAAATAAATACTTCTTTGTTTGTTTTTCTCACCTTCCATGATATTCCTCCTATTTGTCTATATAATCACATTAAAAGGCTTCACTTTTGTCTTCACGTTGTTAATTCATTGTCTATGTTTCTGTACCTTACAATAACAAAGAGTAAATGTAACACTTGATCACTGTTACCTTTAATTCATAACTTAGTTATTTAGATGTGAGAAGCTCTTTCTTGTTGTTAACTGTTCAATATCTTCAACAATACTTGTTATTATTGTAGATCCCAAATTTGCCGATTTGTCTACTCTCAACAGTCCAATGCCACTGTTAACAAGATGACTGTCCTCTGTGGTTGTTCCAAACCCACACAAACAATAACTGTTGGAGATGGCTGTGGTCTTTTCCCTTGGATTTAACAGTACATGGCACTGGAAAATAAAGTGGCCAGTGCTTTCATAAGGGTGTGAGCAATCTATGGCTGCACAGAGGAGCATGTCAGAGATTGATATGGTTCAGATGACTGTTATCAACTCCTAGCATGCCCTGTTCAAAACTGGAAAATGTTTCCCCTGCTAAGGACATTGATTTTGTCATTGACTTTTGGTTGGTGCATTTAAATAAAAGAGCTCTGTCTGTTGTTCCTTTTACGCAACTGTTCATCCAGTCTTCTCTTGTGTTTTTCAGAGAATCTGCTGGACTGTTCTCATACCGCAAGGTCAATTCCTTTACTGTTTGCAGCTCCTGCTTTAGCAAGTCTTTCAGTCTTTTCATTTCCCATGAGGTGGCTGTGATTGAGAATTCATTGTATTGTCATGAACATGGAGGATAGGCGTTGAAATGGCTAAGGCCTCTGGAGTGTTCATGCTCGTGGCTACCGTTTGCATTCACATTTTCCTCATGTTGGACTGGATGTGTATGATTCCATCGTCCTGCTACTGAGCTGAGTGCATGGCTTGACACCGTAAGCTGTGAATTTTGTGTGAAATGCTTTACATCTGCCCGAGGTTGTTTGGAGCAATGGCAGCTGGCCTTTTGCCTTATGCAGAAATGTGTGGCTGCTGGTCTTCTAGTGACTGCCGCTTCCATCGACGTTGAACTGTATTTTCGTGAAGGACTTTTGTGTTGATATTCTGGTGACGGCATTATAAGATGAACTGTATTTTTGTGGAGGATTTTTGTGTTGATATTCTGGTGGCGGCATCTGTGCGGGCTGTTGGTTGTCAAGACTCTTGTCTTTTCCACTTTCACATGGGGCAGTGGGGAGCATTTTATGTGATATTCACTGGCACAGGAACGGAGCATAATGGGGACGACCCATTGCTATGAAGTTGGAACCACGACTAACTCACTAACTAACTAAGTAACTGATGAAGTAGGATGCTATCAAGTTGTGGATTGTTATTCTTACTTGAAAGATTTCTTTGAGTTCATGTGGAGTGTTTTTTATGGTGAAGACAGGTATACTTCATACAGAGCGGCATGCTTCTATTAAAAAATGCATTGGTAGGAAGCATCTGTTGCATCTTTTCCAATTCCTGTTTTCTGTATTTACAAATGGATTAACTACAAATATGAGGGCAAGTCAGTAAGTAAGTCACATAGTTCTGTGGGATGGCAGGTAAATGTAGATGGTGTTTTCTACAGGTGGGTGGTGCTAGGTGTCTCGTGAGCATGCGCAGCGCATAAACAAAATGGCGACTGTACTTACGGAGTGTACAACCAAAGAGCAATGTGCTGTTGTGCGTTTTTTGTGGGCAAAAGGACTGCCTGCAAAGGACATTCATAAGGAAATGCTTCCTGTTTATGCTGAAAAATGTTTGTCCCGTAAAGCAGTGCATAGCTGGGTAGAAACATTTTCTCAAGGATGCTCTAAAATTGTTGATGAAATCCGATCTGGTTGTCCTGTTGAGATTGCAACAGCAGCATCCGTGCAGCGGGTGGAGGAGATGATTAGAGGTCACAAGCGAGTAACGACAGACTCTGTAGCATCTGCAATAGAGTGCTCACATGGTTCAGCATACAGCATAATGCATGATCAATTGAAATTTAAGAAAGTGTGCTCAAGGTGGATACCCAGACAACTGAAGGAGGAACACAAAATGAACCGATCTGGCCTGTGCTTGCATCATTTCTGTCAATACGAAAATGAAGGAAAAAGACATGCTAAACAGGATTGTTACTGGGGACGAATCATGGGTGCATCACTACCAGTCTGAATCAAAGCGTGCTTCAATGCAATGGAAACATCCTTCTTCGCCATGTGTCAAAAAATTCAAGGTTACGCCATCAGCAGTGATAGGGATTGTCAAGGAGTGCTTTTAATCAATTTCAAGAAGAAAGGTGACAATATGAATTCTGAATCGTACTGTGAAGTTCTATCGATGCTTCATGATGAAATTCTAAGAAAACGTCCAGGACTGCTGACTAGAGGAGTGTTGCTTCTTCATGACAATGCCAGATCACATGCATCCATCATGTGCCATGCCGGAAAGCGTGGGCGATCATGACTATATTTAGTTATTTTTCTACAGCCATTTGTGACTTACTTATTGACTTCCCCTCGTATATAGCAGTCAGATTGCATGCGGTAAATATTGTCTTTTAAAAAGGACTTGAGTAAGTGGACAATTTATTTCCAGATTTCCACATTCTCTTTTTTGCATGCATGTTTCTGAAGAAACATTAACTAAACAAAACACTTCTAAACAATGAACAGAATGCAGTGTTCATTCCTGTTCCCTTTAAGCTGATGTGCAATATTTACTATTTTTTCTTAAAAACCTGAAGCAGCTTCCTGCTATAGGTCTGTGATGTGATAGGGAGAGCAAGGAGGATTAGGTGGCCAATCTTTATCTCCCTGCTCAGGCGGAGGATACGATCAGACAGGTGTGTCCCTTGGAGAACATCAGGCGAGGAGAGGAATGGGTCAGAGTGCCAGCCGTGCAGTCAGACTTGTGCAGTGTTATAATCACATTGAGCCGGGAGTGCAGGGAGTGGCCAGCAGGGGCCACGGAAGTGGAAATTCAGCAACTAATTCAGGAAAATTCTCGCCCGGGTGATGTGATTATCTACACGGATGGGTCGGTGTTGAGAGGTAGGAGAAGTGCCTGGGGGTTCTTGGAAAAAACTAATGGTCGGCGTTTGGTGCAGGAGAGCCTGGCGTATGATGACACTACATCAAGCTTAAGAATGGAGGTGGAGGCGGTCAGTGCAGCTTTCTGCTGGTTAGAAAACACGATACATACACACATTGTGATTGTAACTGACTCAGAAAGCATGCTGAGAAGGGTGAGAACAGGCAAGCTTCGTGCAGAGTGGCTTGCTTCGCTTCGGAGGTCACGGGTAGCAAACATCACCTGGATCTTTTCTCCTGGGCATGCTGGTGTGCTGGGGAATGAACAGGCGGACAGATTGGCTGGCTCGGCAAAACTTGGTGGAGTACTGATGCATGACAAGGCAGATGTGATTGCGGCCTTGTGGGAGCACGTGTACACCTCGGAGGAGCAGATGGATCACCATAGTCTGATAAGAATGAGACAGCGAGGTGTGACGAGGGGATCTGGCCGACGCTCGACGCTCAGGCGAGACGGACATATAATCAGATTGCTACTGGAACTATTAGTGTTGGAACTCTTCGCTGGTTGCTGAGGATGGGGACGGAGCGCTTATGGGAATGTCCCGAATGCTGTGATATCGGTTCCTAAATCAATCAATCAATCAATCAATCAATCATTATCTCCCTTTGGCAAGCAACAAGCCCAGGCATCAAACTCACGTCTGATCATGCTGATAACATTGCCAACAGAGTTCGCTATCAACTTAGCTAGCGTGACCACCATATATTATGTTATGCTTTACTCATGATTAGGTGTAACATCATAGTAAATGTAAATTGTGTGTGTGTGTGTCTATATTTTAGGTTTGATAAATAAGTGCAGCCACAAAATCACATGATTATGCATGGAATCAGTTAAAATACCCTGCAGAAAAAAACAATACCTAACCTTTAAGTTTGTTCTCCAAGTACACAAGAGCTCTTCCTTGAAGGAAAGGATACAATGTGACCTCTTTAACATCGACATCCAAAGTACTCTCTACATAATTGGTAATCAAGTCTTCATTGTAGTTCTGAGGTACATTCTGTAAAGACATATATTTTAAAAACTATCTGAAATGGCATGCTGATGTCTGAAATGTGACACCAATGAATTATTGTACTGAAATACTCTCATATATTGGAAACCAGTCTGTTAAAAGTAACAATATTCTTTGATGAAGAACAACAACCTCTCAAGTCACAGAAATGTAGTTTTACAGAAGACTTAAAAATAGCATGGACTGCCAAGATTATTAATCGACATCCAAAATACTCTTTATGTAATTGGTAATCAAGTCTTCATTGTATTTCAGAGGTAAATTCTGTAAGGACACATACATAAAAACTGGGTGAAATTATATTATAATTCCTGAAATGTGACATCACTAATTTATTGTACCAAAATAATCTTATATATTGGAAAATAATCTGTCAGAGTGACAACAGTGTTCGATGAAGAAACCAAGCAAAAAAATTCTCTGAAGTCACTGAAATGTGGTTTCATTATACTGGCGTCTTGCCATCTGGACAGGTGATAGGTATGTTACATTGTGCTTTAAAAAAAGCATAATAACTACAACCCATGGCAGAGACAAGGGATGGAGCTTGGCTGAAATAAAGAGACCATGTGTTGCCATTGCAGAATGATCCCTCCAAGGAAAGGTAACACCAATACATCTGAAATAAGACAAGCTGCACATGCTGCTGGATTAGCAAAGCAATGCTCTAACTGTCCGCCTGTCGGAGCTTTGATCCTAGACCAGTTGCCGACCAAGGCTTAGAGTCTGGTCTGCCCTGTCATGACATTTAGTCTTTAGGTTGCATTTCCTCACACTAGGATCAAGCTTGTACAACCCCCGCCCCCATGGCACTCCACCACCCAAGGTTTCATTTAAGACCATTATAATATCATAGACAGCCAAAATTAGTAACACAAATGTTTTAAAGCCGGTCTACCTGGCCTAAGAGTTAGCGACTTTCTCCGTAATCCCGTATACTCTCATGAGTAACGTGGCGCTGGCAAGAATCGGTAGCGGTAACTTACGGGGTATGTGAGCCGGTTGCTCAGAAAGCAATGGCAAACTACTGAGCATAATCTTGCCAAGAAATCAGCTGAAAGATGCTGATGTTGACAGCGATGTCCTGTAAAGGATATGCAATCATTTTGTTTAATGTTTTAAAACACGTAAGAGACACAAATAAATGTTCACAAACATGAGAAGAAAGAAGTCCAAATTTGATGCCGCATTATGAGAAGAGAAAACCTTGGAATATTTTGTTAAAACTAGTAAGATCAATGGAAGACTGAGTGAAAGATTCTTAACAGTTATGCATGATGACATGGAAATAATTGATACAGGTAAAAACTTGAGCTGTGGAGAAACACACCACTTGGCAACTGATGATAATGAACATTTGTCATACATAAAATAAACCACAGTGAGTGGATTTTATAATCTAAAATTTGTCATACATAAAATAAAGCACAGTTAGTGGATTCACAATCTAAAGTTACACAATGTCATGACACAATCTATTATGATAGAGTGCTGATTTCTTAATACATGGCAGTTAGGCATTGAACTGTTAAGTGCTTTGGCGTGTTTATGCTTGTGGCTACGGTCTGCATTCGCATTTTCCTCATGTTGGACTGGTAGAACATGGTTCCGTCACCCTGCTACAGAGTGAGTGTGGTGCGAGACTGAGCTGTGAGATTCTAGTGGAATGCTTTTACATCTGTCTGCTGTTGTTTACACAGTGAACTGCATGTTCGGAACAAAGGCAGCTGTCACTGAATTGACTGGTTTGTCTTTTCGGTTCATGAGTGCATTTTTCAGGAGACTTTTGGGAGATGTTGATGGAGCTACGGAGTTCGTGCTTTGTGCGGCACTTTTGACGGGTTGCACTGCTGAAAGAGACCGAGCATTGTGGAATAAAACCCGGGTCAATGAAGTCTTTCTGGTGACTGCTGATTCCATTGACGATGAACTGTATTTTTCGTGGAGGACTTCTGTGTTGGCATTCTGGCGGCGGCATTATGCACAGTGTACCTGTGCGGGTTGTTGGCTTGCCAAGACTCCTATCTGTTCCACTTTTCACGTTGGGCAATGAGGAGCATTTTGTGTGCTATTCACTGGCACAGGAACAGAGCATAATGGGGATGAACCATTGCCATGAAGTTGGAACCTCGACTAACTAACTAATTAAGACATTATATTAGTGACTGCAGTAAAGATCCAGTTTGGAGAATCCATAAGTGACAACAATAATTCAGCTCTAGGGCCTTGGCTAAAAGTACATACGATGAGCTACAGGATTTATAAAATGAGAATAGTTAGGTGAATATGGCTCCTGAGAGAGAACGAGAGAAAACAAGCACAGATACCATGTCAACTACCTTACAGCGAACTCAAACCCGGTGAACAGAAATCATAATGGGCAGATGAATCAGAAAAAGCAAAAATTATAATACAATTATATTAAAATAACATTAAGCAAATATGAGTATGCATGATTAATTTACTAAAACAATCAGATTTCAGAAATCTGCATGCTTGCAGGCATCAATGGGGATCAATTATTCAAGAAAAGAAAAAGTATTTTAGGTATGCTTTGGTTATTTCAACACCTGTTTTCACCTATATAGATCTCATCGCTTAAATAGATGGTGAGCAGCTACCAAGTAGTCTACTAATGCCTATTTAAAAACTCATTGTCCATTCTAACAGTTTCTAACAATGTACTAAATCATAAACCTGGCGGCCACATTAGCATAGTTGATAAGGAGCTGTACTGAAAATGTCATGAGTCGGCTGGACAAGAGTTCGATGTCTATGTTCATCCTCTTGCTAAGTGAGGGAATGTCAGGCCATCTACTTCCCTGTGCATTCAGACCTACAAAAAGTTGTGAACTTTCGCCCCCTCCCCCAAATGAGTCCTCAATAAAAAACAATGCACGAATGTTACATTGACTTGGTGATATCAATTAGAGGTGTTTGGTATAGGTTGTATTAATCTAGAGAAACTGAAATAGTTAATAATCAAATCTTTTGTGAACATAATATCACTATAGAATGAGTTATTTCTGCATCTGATTTATATTTACACACATTTTTGCATCAAGTAGGTACAGTTGATTTAATTATTATGATAATGTTTAAACATCAAGGCCTAAGTGATGAACTGTCAACCCATAATTCCAGCTGCAGGTATAACACAAACAGGCAAGTCAAAATAACACTTTGTTAGTCTTTCCTCTTGAGCCCAAGGCAGTGCATAGGGCAGAAGTCATGGCTCTCCATGTCTGGCGGTTCGCTGCTACCTGTTGTAAATCTTGGATGTTTATTTGGCTGTTAAATGAGCCTTCTCTGATGATGGTTCTACGCAGGGTCTCTCTTGGTCTTCCCCGTTTTCTTTTCCCTACCGGTGTCCATATGAGGACTTGGTAGGGGAGTTTTGTCTTGTCCATTCTGAGTACATGGTCGATATAGTTCCAACAGCGTTTTCTTATAAAATTTGATACAATATCTTGCTTAGTTTCTTGTCTTATTTGCGTATTGGTTCTAAAATCTGTCCAGTGGAGGTTTAGAATTCTTCTAAGACATTTGTTCTCAAAATTGTCTAATTTTTTATCTAAGGCTACCGCTGAGCACAAAATAACACTGCTATTTGGCAAATTCACAGACTTCAGAAATCTCTTACAGAAAGGAAGTTTCCCCACTATAGCATACACACAAATAACTGTCAGAAGAGATCTTCATTACAATCAAATAATGAACCATCACCAAACAGAGGTTTATCACTCTTCAGTCACAGCTGTAACTCTCAATAACTGAAGTTGAGCAGATCAATTCATACAAACATTAATATCTTCTCTTATAAGTGACATACAGCCTCGATTGACACACCATTGGATTTCATTTTCTTGCTCCTGTTCAGCTAATTGATTATTTTCTGTTCACAATTGTTGTCCCAACATTAAAGAAATGTCATTTCAGTTATTCTTCTACCTTTCACCTCCCAATGGAGCACAAGCCCTCAACCACTCACAGCAAGCCATTTGTAGACTTATTCATGATTGGCTGGATTTAGCAGTTAAAGTTTTCTGTGAGACGAGGTATCCAGTCCCAAGCCAACCTTCCTCTTACAACATACACAGTAGGTTATAGTGTTACTATGCTTTGCTTCCCTTATAGACCTGTATGTGAAAACCTTATTTATACTGGCCAACTGAACAACTGGACAAAGCAGGAAATCAATAACTAAATAACTCATATTTATCAAGCTGCAATTAATTAGTTGTGTAAGTGAGATCATGTAGAGGGATAAACAAATCACAGATTATCATGAGGTGAGGGATAGGCGCTGGCACTGGGTAGGACACATACCAAGGAAACCCTTTAAAGGTATTATTAGAAAATCCTACCTCTGGAATCCACAGGGTAAAAGAAACAGTGGGAGACTTAAAAATACCTACTAAGAGAATCAGACACAGAGATGTATAATATGGGGAGGACATGAAGGGAGCTGTGGGATTTAACAAAGGATACGAGGCTTGGAGTAATGAGTTAGTTGAGAGCCTATGCCCCATTGTGGGATAAGAAGCTGAGGAAGAAGAGGATACTTTCGGACTAAAGAAGGAGAAGCAAAGAAAGAGAAAGCAAAAAAGAAAGAAGAAGGATGAAGAGATCAAGGAGGAGCAAGCAAAGAAGAAGAGAAATGGGGAGTTGGAGAAGAAAGAAAAGGAGGAAGATGAAGAAAAGGAGGAAGATGAAGAAAAGAAGAAGTGAAAGGAGGAAGAAGAAGGAGGGGGAAGAAGAAGGAGGGGGAAGAAAAAGGAGGAAGAATAAATAAATAAGAAGAAAAATGAGAAGGACGGAGGGGAATAAGAAGTGTAGAAAACTATTAAATTTGTATTTTAACTCTCACAACTAACTATTCAGTATTCTACACATACTTAGATAATATATGATTGATTGATTCAAATAATTCAATCAATCAATCATATATATATAAGTATGTGCAGAACTGTAGAATAGTTCTGAATACTCCCGAGTATAGTATAGTTAGTTAGTTGGGAGAGTTAACAATACAAATTCAAAAAATACAAACTCTCACAACTAACTTACTATTCTACACATATTTATACACACGTGCTACCTTTACCTCTAATACAAAAACTGTTCCATCTTCTCCGGAAATATCTCTGTACTTGAAAGCCATTTTATTTTCATGGGTGTGAAATGTCAAGATGTCTTGATTCAAGATGAAACACGCAAAGTGATCCCTGAGAACTCAGTTCTGTCAATTAAATTGCCGTGATGTTGATCCGACAACTAAACTAAATTAATTAATTAGTTTGCGTAATTTTAATTAATGTTATGCTTATTTAGCAAACGTATATTTTTATATATAGATGTATGAAATATATCTAATCCTATTTGACTTGTAAACGATCATTTTGTCACGTTTAAAGGAATGTTTAATTATGATTAAAACGGAACAATATGAATATGTTTTGAAATGGTACCATTTCGAAAACCAAAGTCAAAGTCATGTAGGTAGGTTTCAGTTTTCAGTTTAAGGCCAGAAAAGTTCAGCTTTTCAGAATTGAAAGTGAAAGTGAAAAACGTTTCATATTGACATAGTCAAAAACAAGATTTAATATTAATGTATTAAAGGCAATGTAATAATATAGAATGTATAGTGAATAGCACACACAAAACTATTAAGATTCACTGCCACGACTGATGTTATTTATTAATAATCGTATATACATTTTCTCTAGAAATCATCGTGACTGGGAAGTAAACTAATATTTCTGATTTCTGGGAATTTCCATTCACGATTCATCATATTATGAAGCAGATACTTTACAACAGCACGACGCTCTCATCATGGCTCGACGAAAAGTTTTTCAATTTCTTGCCATTTCTCCGCCTTATGTCCAGTGTGTCTGCAATGGCATGCGTCCACCTACGTGATGGTTAACCCTTGCCTCTTCTTCAGGAAACCGTTCATTCCAATACTGTTCAAGCCACTTCTACGTTTAATGTAGCCACAATATTTTAGTGTTAGTTTCAAAATTTGATAGTGGTTTTATGAGCCAGTTTTGTTCGATGATCAGATCTTGAATGTCAGTGTTTTCTTCTTCTTATTTTAAGAATATTTTTATAGTGATGAAAAGCTCCACCACGGAGCAAACGCGACAGGATCTTCCCTCGCCGAATGTTTCGGTCTCGTTACCTTCTTTACACTCTCAGGCGGCAGGCCCTTTTGGGTCATGACTCTCGGGCGTTTTTCTCCTGTCGTGCATATTCACCTTCGAGATGTTCGTTATCGTACTTACTTATACCATTTGGACATCCCTAAGAGTGCCCAGAAGCCATCCCGCTCTCGGTGGGCGAACATTAGGCGGCCGGTGCATATACCAGCGTTATCAATGCACTGTAAGTGACCGCGGGAAAGCCAGCTTCTTTCCCCGGCAGTTTGCCTCAGTCTTCACCTCCGCGGCTTGCTATGACCCAGTAGACGTCGTTAGCGCCATGTTGCTTTTTTGTACTCCATTCACATTTAAGGAAACATTGGAGGTAGTGGAAAATTTTGAATATCGTGGGTCATTGATTACCAACAATGGTGACACAATGAAAGAAATTAAAATACGAATATCAATTGCTCTTCAAAGACTAAAACAACTGAATAAATTGTATAGTGGGACAGATAGAACTACAAAAATTAGATTTTTAAGAGCATGCATCTTTCCCATTGCAACATATGCCTGTGGGACCTGGACACTTACTAAACAAGCTGAACAGCGCATAAATGCCTTTGAATATAAATGTTATAGACCAGTTATAAAAAATATCATGAATAAATAAAAGAACAAATTCATCCATACTTCAAGCATGAAGAAGGTTGGCTATTAAAGACGATAAAACAATGAAAATTGAAATATATTGGTCACTTGAAACGTCACGAAAGTAGGGAGAGAGCAATAATGGAGGGGTGGTATATGCTTGGGTAATCCCGTATACTCTCGTAACGTGACGTGTGCGAGAATCGGTAGCGGTTCTCGCCGTGTCGGTAACTTACGGGGTATGTGAGCCGGTCGCTCAGAAAGCAATGGCAAACTACTGAGCGTAATCTTGCCAAGAAATTAACAATCAGCTGAAAGATGCTGATGTTGACAGCGATGTCCTGTAAAGGATATGCGAAAAAAAATGCTTGGGACGGGAGGATGATGAAGGCCAAAGAGAAGAAGGGTGCAGGCTGTGGCGGGTGATCTCCAGATGGGTGTATCGGACGCGGGGCATCTTGCTAATGATCGAGAGGTTTTCCGGAAGGTTGTTATGGGAGCGAGTTTCTGCCAAGGACATGCTAATGAATGAATGGATTCACAGCTTACGGATTTACCTCTTGCACTCTCCCAGCGAAAGCCAGCTCTGCCTCTTGGATATTCTATTCAGGCTTAGGCCCCTCCTTGCCCCTGCTACAGGTGCGAGTGCGGTCCTTGTAGGACACCCTCTTCCACCACCAGCGGTCGTTGTCGACGCTTGGCTGCAGAAGTTCGACTTCGGGCGATATTTCAGGTCCGCTTGAGCTTGATCGCTACATTATGGTGTTTCCATCCCTCTGTAGCGCCTCGGCTTGGGTGCCCTGTTCTCACCTGGTGGGGTGGTGCGATGGCTCCCGGGTCGGCACGAGCCATAAACGTCGTTGGGGCCTCATTGAGAGGTTGCTAAGTTTCGGTCCAATTGAGGTTGCTTTGTTCTGGTTTCATCGCGGGGTTTCCTTCTTTGAGAAACGTTCACTTGCATTGCAAGCAAAGTTGTGAACCATTTATTGCGTATCGGTGTCCCAGTCATTATTGCGCTTGCTCCATAGCCAGCACGAGGCCTTCCCACCTGCCTCGCCCAGTCTTTTAAATGCCCGAGTTCTAGCAGGTCCTTTCACATCTAGTTGTTGCAGAACGTCGTACGCGGAGTTGAAAACGGGCCTCTTGTGCCTATATCAACGTCGAATAGCCTGACGGTATAGATAGCCTTCTTGTCTCATGCTTGTAATTTTCCATCTTGTAGGTGTGCTGCTCCTCGACTCTTGATTCGAACGGGACAGTTAGCTCGATTCCGATTAGTACCAACTGTTGAGCCGACTGAGACCACACCACAGTGTCTGGTCGCAACAGAAACGTCCGGATTGCGCTGGGTATTTGCCACAGCGTTTTAGGTCTGCTGTTAATTTCTAGTCCTTTGAGCTCTCGAAGATGGATGGCAAGCTGTCAGAGCAGTCGACTTTTCCGTTCGGCTTTTGTCCAGTTTTTAGGAAATGTATTCAATTCGGCCTTGGCCTGGCGTCTCGCTACATCCACTATGGCTGCCAGCTCGGTAAGTACCTTGTTATGGCACCATGCGAATCGGCTTTGCCCAAGGACCACCATACGCGCAGACAATACCTGTTCTAGTATCTGCGTCCTTTTGGTCTGCGTTTTGCTACAGAGGGAACATGTCGGGTCGTCGGATATACCCCATTGGACCAGGTTATTAGTTGGTCTCCAAATCTCTCTATTTTCTCATGTGCGTTGTATCTTTCATTTCGTTATCTAATGCGCAGGACAGCATGTTCTCTAATCGTCCACACGCCTCCTTCTCGCAAGCGGACGTGAACTTCATCTTCATGCGTGGATCATCAGAAAGGTGCTGAAGTGCATCGCCAGGACAATCATCTTGAATATTCTCAGCCTTGTGAGGTTCACCCTAACATTCGAGCTGAAAAGATTTTGATTTTCACCGTATCTCTTGACAGACTGGACCAATTGTCCTTTTGCACTATTTGAGAGGAAGGCGGTGTCATATGCACATTTAAGTTTCACCGTATCTCTTGACAGACTGGACCAATTGTCCTTTTGCACAATTTGAGAGGAAGGCGGTGTCATATGCACATTTAAGTTCCGGAGTTGGATGTACACCAATTACGAATGGATCAAAATTGTCTCTTGTCTCATCATTTTGACGTTTCTCATTACATTTTCTGCATACCTGTTGAATACCTATGGGGAGAGAAGGCAGCCCTGTATTGCTCCTCTTTCTACCTCAAACCAGCTAGACAGCTGCTTGTTGATCGTGATATAATGATTCAACTAAGCGAATCAAATGTGCTGGAAGCCTCATAACACTCATAATGTTCCACAATTGCTGATATTGAACTCAGTCGAAGACCTTACTGTAGTCTACACAGCAAGTATGCACATCTACATTGTACTCAACATTTCTGGAAGATGATTCTCATGTTGAAGATATGGTCCCTGCTTCCCGTGCCCTGACTGATCTTACCGTAATGCATATTCTAACTGACTGAGAGGTTAAATATTCAAATTTTAGGAATTAGTGAACATCGCTGGAAAGGCAAGGGACATTTTACAACTGAAAATGGAAGTCTTTTCATTTATTCTGGCAGAGACGTCGGAGGCCAGAGTGGAGTGGCATTTTGTTTAGATAAAAGAACAGCAAAACTTTACTGGGATATAACCCAGTTAGTGATAGAATCCTCACTATTAGACTTAAAGGCCGTCCAAAAAACACAACACTCATACAGATATATGCACCTACTTCAACAGCAGAGGAGGACGAAATTGAAGATTTTTACAACACTGCAAGACACATTAAATAAATTGGTCATAATGATATAGCATTAATACTCGGAGATTTTAATGCAAAAGTAGGTAGGGGAGACTGGGGAGAAATGGACATAGGGGAGAAATGGACCACCCCCTCTCTGGCCCCTGGCTGTGATGCAATGAAAGTGAAACCATAATAAGTTTGTTTTCCACATCAAACATAGTCCGAATTTTTCATTTGCCATCGACTTCCCGCACAGGTCGTTCCCACGCAAAGTTTGAAAAATTTTCTGCACTAAAGTTTCTTTTTCCAGTTCCAGACACCATCGTAAAGCAGACGCATAGTCAGGAATCAGGACAAGGTAATTACGTTAATATCTTTATTTACTTGTTATTTAAGAGTTCATATAAAAAATATAGCATATAATATTAGATTTAAGAGACATTATGGCTGAATAGTTTAATACATTGATGGGGGAGAAATGGACCGGTTCATTTCTCCCCATGGTTCATTTCTTCCCATAGAAGAAATTGACAAGACAGTCTGTTGTTATTAAAAGTGTTGAAGATTGCATTCGAATATCAGCATTATTGATTCTTTTTAATACTGGGGTCTAAATCTAGACCAAAAAACTGTTAACAAATTTGATTTCAGTGATTTATTAAAGATGCACGCCATTCGTGCTATGATCAGTATTTCTTTGCAAATGATAGGCCTACCATTCTAAATGTTATATAATTCTGTTACTCTATTGTTTCAGATGCCAAGATTGTACATCAGAAACACCAACAAGGGTCTCGTTACGGAGGAACGTATGAGAGAAGCTGTTAATGCTGTGAAAAAATGGAATGAAAGTGAGGAAAGCTGCAAGAGAGTACGGCATTGCTCGCTCTACCCTCAATAACAATCTTACAAAAGACAGAGCCTACTAGACTCGTACCAAATTATAGGCATAGCCTTGTTTTCACAGCTAAGCAAGAAGCTGATTTTGCTAGTTACTTGAAAGATTGTGCAAGAATGTTCCATGGACTCACAACTAAAAACGTTCGTATTTTGGTGTACGAGATGGCAAAAGTCAATAACATTGCACATCCTTTAACCTGGGATGAGCAAATGATGGCAGGGAATGACTGGCTTTGTGGATTTTTGCGACGGAATCCCGAGCTGACCATAAGGCAACCTGAGGCAACATCTCTGGCTAGAGCTACAGCTTTCAACAAACATAATATTTGCACCTTCTTCAACATTGTGAAGGAAACCATTACAAAACTAAATGTGAGTGGAGCTCAAATCTACAATTTGGATGAGTCAGGTCTGACCACTGTACAGAAAGTGCTAAAAGTAATTTCCCCACGAGGAATGAAGCAAATAGGCCAGGTGACATTCAGAGAAAGAGGAGAACTGGTCACAATCTGTTGCATTGTGTCAGCTGCGGGTCACATTATCCCTCCAGTTTTTGTGTTTCCCAGAAAAATTTTAAAGAATTTTATGCTTGCTGGAGCACCTGAAGGTTCCCTTGGCCTTGTGAATGAATCAGGTTGGATGACCCGTGTTAATTTCGTCAAAGTTATAAATCACTTCATTAAGCATTCAAGACCTTCCAAAGACTTCCCTTTGATTTTGATCTTGGACAATCACGATTCCCACATTTCATTTGAATCACTTGAACTGTGCAAGAAAAACAACATTCATGTGATCACGTTGCCACCACACACCTCATCTAAAACTCAGCCCTTGGACCGTTCAGTTTTTGGACCCATGAAGTCGGTCTACAACAATGCGTGTGATTCATGGATGATGAAAAATGTTGGGACACCACTGACAATCTATCAAGTTGCAAATCTAGGAGGCCACGCTTTTCTTAAAGCGGCAACTCCCATTAACATTCAATCAGGCTTTGCAGTGTCAGGTATTTGGCCCTTTAACGAAGATGTTTTTACAGAAGATGATTTTATGCCTTCAGAAATAACGAACAGGCCCATCAGCAAGGACAGTGAAAATGCCACTTTAGAAAGCAATGAACAGACAGGATCAGCATCTCCACATTGTGGTACCAGCACAGATCAAACTGCACAAGAATTTCATGAAAATCAGAAAGAGTGTAATGTTGAGAACCTTGTAGATGACTTGCAGGAAATATCAGGGAGTCTTCAACATAAAGCTACTTCTTCCTTTACTTCGCCTCATGTTTTCAGAGGACTACCAAAAGTTGGTCCGCGAAAAGATTCAAATAATATGAGGAAAAGAGGAAAAACTATGCTGGCTACTTCTACGCCAGAAATGGATCGAATTAGGGAAAGAGCGGTGATGAAAGAAAAGGCAGCAAAAGTTCCACCCAAAAAGGCAAAGAGACAGCTGCTGAAAGAACTTGATGTTGATTCAGATCCAGAAACTGACATTTCGTTTTGTGATGACACAGATTCTGATGTTTCATTTGGTGAAAATGAGGAGTGTACGGTTAGCTTGACTGGTGTGCGTGAGGTTTTTGAAGGCCAATGTGTGCTATGTGAATATGGAACAAAGAAGACTTGTGTTTACTATGTAGGAATTGTAAGGGGAGACATTGATGATGATGGTGATGTTGAGGTAGAGTTCTTGCGCAAGAGTGAGAAGGTTGCTGGTAAATTTGTTAAGCCTAAGGTAGAAGATGTCGCCAGTGTCTCAATTACATGTATTAAAGCACAGCTTACTAGATCTACAATCACTGGAACCACTTCTAGGACCAAAGATGGCTATGTCTTCAAAGAAAGTCTTGCAGGCATAAATGTTCGATAAAACTTTATATTAGATTAATATATCATATTAAACTTTTTTTTACTGTCGCTTAAAATAATAAAAAAAAACAACTGCAAATATCCTTTTAATGATTATTTATTTCTTATAGCAATATGGATGAGTTGTTGCTGCTTCTTTTTAAAAAAGGTCCATTTCTCCCCACTATGGTCCATTGCTCCCCCACGTGCTGGTCCATTTCACCCCAATGGTGGTCAATTTCTCCCCATGTTCATATACATTTTTGAAATGCATTTTGTAAAGAAACATATAGAAATAGATTGCTAAATGTTTTCCCCTTTTAAAATAAATGAATGTACAACATTTTAGTCATGGTTTTGTTATGTTTCGATAAAATCTGTTACGGTGATGAGCAAAAATTGAAAACTACAAAATTGCTGGTCCATTTCTCCCCAGTCTCCCCTACAGGAAGAGCTGAAAAAGAGAGACACGTTTTAGGAAAATTTGGATTGGGGAACATAAACGATGCAGGTGACAAATTAATTGAATTTTGCACAGAAAATGAGTTAATGATAGCCAACACACTTTTTAAACAACACCCAAGGGGGTGGAAGTCCCCGAAGTCCCCGGACAGTATTACCAAAAATCAGATAGTAGATAGATTATATTTTAATACAAAGAAGATGGAGATCAAGCATAATATTTGCAAAGACCCCACGAAGTGCAGACTGTGATACGGATCATCAGTTATGTGAGGTATTTTATAGAAATTTTAATATGACTTAACGTCAGGTCTATCTATTGGCTTCCTTTGGACGTCTAGGGGTATATATATATTATGGGTATTTGGCCCTGGGGCTCGAGATATAAAGAAATGATGAATGATTTATGGTACTTTTCCTGCACTGAGAGTCAGGTCTTTTGCCTTTCGCCTTGAAAGAAAGAAATTCCTCTTTCTCTCGTCCTCTCTGACGTCATAGGCTAAGTGCATTCGACCTCCCCACATTAACTCTCATTCGTTAACTAAACCAGTGACATACTTTCTCCCAATCACATTACTGTGGACTAACCTTCACAATATAGCAGAACACACTTTTCTCGCTATAGCTTTTAATAAACACTTCTTAGTGAGTTATGGTGCACTCTAACATCTCAAAACAAAAATTACATAATAACAAATTAACATACTAATCGATCATCAACAGTACACTGTGTAAACTCAGATTTCACAACCCACTTCCCACCACACAAATCACTATCAATATATGACTTGGGTTGACATCATTCATGTAAGCACTATCCTTCTTTAACTACCTGAGTAGTCACTTTATATTTCACAGGTTGTTGATTTGATCTGTCTTCCACCCACTCTTCTTTTGCTTGAACCCAATTCGGTGACTCACCCATGAGGTACTGTCACCCACCACTGCGCTTTATCAACACTGTATCTACGCTCTTGGGCACCCCTACACAATATGACCGTCCTACACAGTCTCCTCCACCATCTTTCCAGCGATGAAGACGGGACAGTTCTATCTCCTTCCTTCCGAATCGTACTACTGAACCTGTCACGGTTTGTAAGTCCTCTGACTGAATATATTTATATGAAATGAAGATGCTGGACTATTGTGTTGGTAACACCGTTTTCGTGTGGAACATACTTTCTAGAAGCGTACCCTGTCTATTAAGTGTTTGTTCCCACTATGTGATGATGTAGATAACACGCTGATACTTGATGATAACAACTTGATGTCGGCATTTTCCCGTTGGGGGCCTCTTCTCTGGTAGAGGTGTTTCTTTTAAGATTGACGTGAAATCTGCATTCTGAACTGGCGATTCTATCAATTGCCGGTTCCCTCTCATGAGGTAATTATCCAGGGAGTCAGGATTAGTCAAAGGGCATTCTGTAAGGCGGATGGTCGGTAGTTCGAGCGGCACATCAAATCACATGTCAGGGCTTTACTCTTCGTTTTTCGTCAAAGGCAGGCTCCAAACAGTGTTAGTACGTCTTGCATACCTGTCGATTGCCGTCACGTTTGGCAGAATGAATCTGGTTCTGGCGACCGCTTACAGTAATTTACATATTGCTTCTCCTGAGTTTGCAGATTGAGGAGTGGGTAAATGATGCCCACTTTTCTGAGATCCCGCTATTGGTTTAGCGGTCCAGCACACGTAATCTCTTTCATAGTTGTAGGTCTGACAACTACTGCCGATTTCTGTAATTGTGTCATCACTGCGGATTGGAAAGTTCCAGGGGGATAACTAAGATTTGACTTTAAGAAGTCGCTGGCACTTATGAGAAGAGTTGTCTCCTTTCTCGAGGACTATGTGTGAGGACTATCTATCCTATTGTTTTCCATAATTTGGGTCTGCTTTCTATCAGTACCTCCTATTATGTAGGTTTTTCCTCTCTAGGTTCTCTTCTCACATTATAGCATGAGTTAGATTCCTTTCGTTTCCATGCTATCTAAAAAGGCTTGGTTATCTTCTCGCCCTGTGAATTCTGCAGCGCCTTCAATGAGAAAAATTGAACAACCATTATACCTACTTGTCATCAATCAATTTGTGTTTGAAACACGCACACGCACACATAGAGAACGTTACTATACGGGAATGGGAAAAGGGGGGGGGGGTCCTTCCCACCGTCTCTATCTGTGAATTTAATTGTCCCTTCCCTGATGTGTAAAAGGGGGTGGTGGTGGTGTGTTGAGTGTTTGCTTGTATTGCCTAACTGTATGTTAGTCTTAAATCTCGTGCCTATAAATCTGACTGACTCTACAACACGATTTTTCCCAAGACAAAACACCACGAACACATCTCTCACTCCACGTGTACATCACGTATTTATGAGTTAACCACACATGTAATATAATCATGTAGTAATCACGCGACAGAATATGGATCTCCCTGCTACGTAGAGTCTCATATTTCTTCTTCTTCTTCTTCTTCTTCTTCTTCTTCTTCTTCTTCTTCTTCTTCTTCTTCTTCTTCTTTCACCACTGCCTGAGTTAACTGAACCTG
This sequence comes from Cepaea hortensis, assembly GCA_963921405.1. Classification (NCBI taxonomy): domain Eukaryota; kingdom Metazoa; phylum Mollusca; class Gastropoda; order Stylommatophora; family Helicidae; genus Cepaea; species Cepaea hortensis. Next base: position 103,725,003 of record OY992879.1, on the reverse strand, counting down.
AAATCCGGTCATATAGGCAGTCCCACGAATTAGCCTGGCTGACACCGCTAGGCATACGCGGCACATTTCCGGTAGACACAAAGTGTCCACTTTGCATTCCCACTTCTCGTTTCCTATGAGAGTTTTTCTCATGGAAAAATAAACATCAAACCTGGTTTTCCCCTGCCTCTTCGTGAAACAGGGGACACATGATTCACACAATATATGTTTCCATATACTAATTATACACACGTATTCACTTAAATGTCTTAGCAAAAGACGCTTCCTAATTCTAGAGAACCTGGGTTCAGATATAGAATCAGAGTGAACGAATGTTCTTTCTACCTTCAGAAGGCAGATGATAGTGGAAATAGATTTTCCCTATCGATATTAACATAAGAGCACGATAACATTGTAAGCATAGATTTTGCAGGAGGGACAGAAACACTAGTTCTGTAGGAACTGAGAGGCAGACTATCGTTGTAAGAAGCAATTTTGTAGTTATTACTTCACCAACATTTACATCACATACCTATATTCTCATTTATTATAAGATACAAGTATTTAATTTCAAAAACTTATGTTCTTACCCACGCACTGAGAAAACACAGTAATAATTCACTTTCCTACATGTCGATTTGTTCGTTCCTAAAAATACAAGTGCTGCGATCGGACTAACCTGTGGTTTAAGTAGGCTGGTCCGATGCGCTATTTTTTAGGCGGGCCTACTATTTCTTAAAGGGGAGGGCAAACAAACTGCACAAACCACTGTTGCTATTAATTCTCGGCTGCACCCTGAATGCAAGTGTCTACAAACTGCTTCAAGAATGCATTGCCATGTCACAAGTTATTAGAAGCAGACCTGAAATTAAAACTCAAAAAGCTTATCCGAGGACCAAGGCCACTTCGTTTTGATCTCACAAAAATACCAGATGCATACACTGTAAAAGTTAGGAATCGTTTTGGGGTCTTGATGTCTGCACAAGAGGAAATGACACCTGATAAACTGGCAGTACAAGCTAGAAATATCTTCATTTGATAACTGCAGCCAAAGATTTAATTCCGACCAAGAAAAAGCAACTTAAGCCATGGATTACATCAGACACGTTAGAATTAATAAAACAACGAAGGGAACCTGAAACAGAAAGGAGGTGAATCCGATAACAGCAGGATGAAGTATAAATCTTTAACTCGAGAAATAAGAAAGAACACAAGAAAGGACAAAAATCAATATATACAAGATTACTGTACCAGAATAGAGCAATATCATAAGACTGGAAGAGATTACGAAATGTTCAAAGAAATGAAGTTATTGACAAGAAATGTTCAACCTCAATTGAATGTTATCTGTGACAAGATGGGAAATACCTTAACAGAATCTAGACAAATTCTAGAAAGATTGCAGGAGTATTGCAGTGGAATGTATGATATGAGTGACAGTGAGGATATGAATGAGATACATGAGCCAATGACAGCAGAGACAGAACCTGAACCCTCATTAGACGAAATTTCATGGGCAATAAAGAACCCCAAGAATGGTAAATCACCTGGATGTGATGAGATACCAGCTGAGTTAATTAAAGCGGGAGGAGAAGAAAGCATACAAATCTATCACGTATTATGTAAATAGTAAAAAGATATGAAAATAATAATATGGTATATGGCCAAAGGAGAAAATGATTGCAGATAAAGCACACACAGAGCGTGAGAGACGTAAGATGGTGCAAAATGGTGAAAATGACCATGTTTTCACATGCACCTACTGTGGGCAAACATTTGCAGCAAGAATTGGCCTTACCAGCCACACTCGCCACCGCCATGGATCGTAGTTATTGCCATATGACAGTTATTAAGCCTTTTTGAAGCACAATGTACCAAACTATCGTCTGTCAAGACGGAAAGGTGCCAATGTAATATGGCCAAAAGATTGGAAGAGAACTATCTTCATTCAAATACCAAAAAAAAGGCAATCTAAAATTATGCACCAACTATAGAACTGTTGCCCTAATCATTCATGTAAGTAAAATTCTACTAAAAATCATAATGGGAAGATTTCGTAAGAAAATGGAAGAAGAAATTAACGAGGTTCAAGCTGGATTTAGAAAAGGAAGAGGAACAAGAGATCATATTCTCAATATGCGTTTAATAATAGAGAAGTGCAGATAATTTATTGTAAACCTATTCTCAAGTTTTGTGGATTATTCAAAGGCATTTGACTGTGTACAATACCAGATGCATACACTGTAGAAGTTAGGAATCGTTTTGGGGTCTTGATGTCTGTACAAGAGGAAATGACACCTGATGAACTGGCAGTACAAGCTAGAAATATCTTGATTTGATAACTGCAGCCAAAGATTTAATTCCGACCAAGAAAAAACAACTTAAGCCTTGGATTACATCAGACACGTTAGAATTAATAAAACAACGAAGGGACTTGAAACAGAAAGGAGGTGAATCTGATAACAGCTGGATGAAGTATAAATCTTTAACTCGAGAAATAAGAAAAATACATAGGAAGGACAAAAATCAATATATACAAGATTGCTGTACCAGAATAGAACAATATCATAAGACTGGAAGAGATTACGAAATGTTCAAAGAAATGAAGTTATTGACAAGAAATGTTCAACCTCAATTAAATGTTATCTGTGACAAGATGGGAAATACCTTAACAGAATCTAGACAAATTCTAGAAAGATGGCAGGAGTATTGTAGTGGAATGTATGATATGAGTGACAGTGAGGATATGAATGAGATACATGAGCCAACGACAGCAGAGACAGAACCTGAACCCTCAGACGAAATTGCATGGGCAATAAAGAACCTCAAGAATGGTAAATCACCTGGATGTGATGAGATACCAGCTAAGTTAATTAAAGCGGGAGGAGAAGAACGCATACAAATCTATCACGCATTATGTAAAAAGATATGGTATATGGCCAAAAGATTGGAAGAGAACTATCTTCCATTCCAACACCAAAAAAAGGGCAACCTGAAATTATGCACCAACTATAGAACTGTTGCCCTGATCAGTCATGCAAGTAAAATTCTACTAAAAATCATAATGGGAAGACTTCGTAAGAAAATGGAAGAAGAAATTAACGAGGTTCAAGCTGGATTTAGAAAAGGAAGAGGAACAAGAGATCATATTCTCAATATGCGTTTAATAATAGAGAAGTGCAGAGAATTTAATGTAAACCTATTCTCATGTCTTGTGGATTATTCAAAGGCATTTGACTGTGTACAACATCATAAACTTAGGGAAATCATGAGGAATATGGGCTTTCCACCACATGTCATACAACTCATAAGAATGCTCTATCTAGACCAACAAGCAGCGATTAGAATAGATGGCGAGACATCAGGTTGGTTTGACATCAAGCAAGGAGTCCGTCAGGGATGTGTGATGTCCACCTATTTGTTTAACCTGTACGCCGAAAATATAATAAGAAATGTAAGAGATGATATAAATAGGGAGCTATATGATGGCCTAAATATCGGTGGTGTTGACATGTTGTTTGTCCATCAAGAATGATGATGTCCATTCACTTCATCCAGTGGGGTTGAAAGTATGGAGCCCTGGGTTCTAAGATGGCTGATAAGGCCTATTTTGGCTCGAAATGTTCTTTGACAATGTGGACAAAGAATGCTTGACGTCTCTGGAGGAGGATTTCCTGCAGTGGTCTTTCTGTCCTGTCTTTTCTTTACAGCTCTTGCAGTCCTGGTTGCCTCACATATGACTGCACCCTTGTGCAATGATGCACATCACGAATTTCGGTCTCTGGCTGCAGTCTCCCAGGTGTCATGATGAATTCCAAAAGCATTCAGAGAGATTTTCAGAGTGTCTTTAAAGCGTTTCCTCTGGCCGCCTTGGGAGCGTTTACCACAACGCAGTTCGCTGTAAAAAAATTCGTTTAGGGAGCCTGTGATCAGGCATGCGAGTCAAGTGACCAGCCCAGCGAATCTGATTCTTCATCAGTAGGGTGTGGATACTGGGCATGGACGCTCTTTCTAGGACTTCAGTGTCTGGGATCTTGTCTTGCCATTTAATCATCAGTAGCTTCCTTAGGCAGACTGTGTGGAAGTGGTTTAATTTCCTAGCGTGTCGCTGATAAACAGTCCAGGTTTCACAAGCATATAGCAGTGTGGATAATACAACTGCTTTGTAGATTTTTAGCTTTGTTTGCAGGCTTATTCCAGTTCTGTTCCATACATTCTTGTACAGTCTGCCAAAGGCCACACTGGCCTTGGAGATTCTTGCATTCACTTCGTCATTAATTGTGGCAGCTTGTGACACAGTGCTGCCAAGATAGGTGAATTTGTCCACAACACTTAGTCTATGACCATTCACTTTGATATTTGGCACAGTGTGATTATTCCCTGGAGCTGGCTGGTACATAGCTACAGTCTTCTCCAAGTTGATATTGAGCCCAAAGTTGGCACAAGCATGTGAGAAAGCTGTGACATTATGTTGCATGTCCGCCTCTGAGTTGGCGTATAGAGCGCAATCATCACCAAACAGGAGCTCTCTGACGGTGTCGCTGTTAATTTTGGTTTTAGCTTTCAGCCTTTTCTTCTTCTTCTTCAGCGTTCCGAGCCATTGAGGTTCTTTGCTGCAAATACAATCCGTCTCCATTCGTCTCTCTGGTGGACCTTCTCTTGCCAGTCGTTGATTCCAAGTGCTTGTAGGTCTGTACATGTATTATCTCTCCACCGCCTTCTTGGTCTACCTCGGGGTCTACGGTCATTTATTTCCTGAGTGTAAGCGAGTTTTGTTTCCCTATTATCTTCCATTCTTTCTATATGCCCCAGCCATTGTAGTCTATTAGCCTTCATGATACCAGTGATTAGCGGGGACTTAAACAGATCATAAATGTCTTTGTTACTTCTTCTTTTCCACTCTCCACTTTGTGTATCCCTAATGGGTCCAAAGATGCGTCTTAAAATTTTGTTCTCAAAGGTTTGTAACAAGGCTTCGTCTCCTTTCGTTGTACTCCATGTTTCAGAGCCATACAGCACAACTGGTCTGATCAGTGTTTTGTATATTGTGATTTTGGTGTTACGAGATAGCGCCTTTGATTTTAGTAGATGTTGTAGTGCATAGTATATCTTATTTCCAGAGTTGATTCTAGTTTGTATTTCTTCCCTTATGATGTTGGAGCAGTTGAAGATTGTACCCAGGTATTTGTATGTTTCCGTTCTTTTAATGGTCATATTATCTATTTGTATGTGGCCAGAGTTTCTAGCCATTTCGTCTCTTGAAATTACCATATATTCTGTCTTATCTTGGTTGATAACCAGCCCCATCTGTTGGGCTTTTCCCTTTAAGTGAGTCAATATTTCCAATGTCTTTTGTTCACTTTGCCCTATAATATCTATATCATCTGCATAACCAAGCAGCTTGGATGTTCCTCCAATATCACATTCCTCCTTTACCTTCCTTACAACTTTCTCTAGAGCCAGATTGAAGAGTAGCGGCGATAGTGCATCACCCTGTTTCAAGACAGATGTTATTTGGAAGGGGTCTGATTTCCTGCCTTTATATGTTACTATATTATAAGTATCTTCCATGCATAGTCTGGTCATGTTGATTAACTTCCTTGGTATTCCAAATTCCTGCATAGCATTCCATAGACTATTCCTATGGACACTATCATAAGCCTTTTTAAAATCAACAAAAATGTTATGGAGATCTCTTTTATATTCCCAATGTTTCTCGGCTATTTGTCGTAAGATAAATATCTGATCTATTGTTGATCTGTTTTGTCTAAAACCCGCCTGGTAGTCACCTAATATGTCTTCTGAATATGGTTTTAGTCTATTTAGTAATACTGCGGATAGTATCTTATAGCTTGTGGACAGTAGTGATATTCCTCTATAATTTCCACATTGGAACTTGTCTCCTTTCTTAAAGTTAGGTACCAATAATGACTCTTTCCAGTCATGGGGTAATTCTTCTGTCCTCCAGATTTTTATTATTAGTTCGTATAGCTTTAGATGTAATGCATGGCCACCTGCCTTTATAAATTCAGCAGCAATTCCATCAGTCCCAGTTGCCTTATTGTTTTTAAGTCGTGTGATTACATATAGGATTTCTTCAAATGTAGGTTCTTCAATTTGTGGTTCGCATGTTAGAACCTCTTCCTGTGGGAAAATGTGACTTGGAGCTTCACAATTTAGTAATTCAATAAAATATTCTTTCCATGTGTTGCACATTTCCTCATTGGTATTTATCATATTCCCATTTTTGTCTTTTAAACCATATGTGTTTTGTTGGTGCCCTCGTTTCATTGACTTCAGTTCTTTAAAAAAATTTCTGGATTCATTTTTCTGGTGATTAGTTTCCATATCTTTGATTATATTACTTATATATTCTCGCTTCTGCTGTCTGACTATTTTTGTAGCCTCTTTACATTCATTTCTATAATGCTCTTCCTTTTGGATGTTTTTGATGTCATTTAACCATACATGTCTGGCATTCTTTTTTCTAATGACTGCTTCTTCACATTTTTGATTGAACCATCTGTTCTTTCTATGCGTGATTAACACACCGAGACATTCTTCTGCGGTAGATTGAATTGTATTCTTGATGTTCAACCAAGTTTGGTCAACGCTTTCCTCCAAAGGGTTTTGCAGAGTTTCAAGTTTACATTTTATTTCATCTGTAAATTTATCTTTGACTGTAATGTCTTGCAGTTTTTCTCTGTTATATGTTGGGTGTAATCTTTGTAATTTAGTATAGAAAGCTCTCTTAAGTTTTATTTTAAATTTTGCTCCAACGAGGAAGTGGTCACTGTGGCACTCAGCTCCTCTATAACTTCTGACTTGCTGTATGTTTGATGCATTTCTGTTGTTAATTAAAATGTGATCTATTTGATTATAGGTTCTCTTGTCACATGATTTCCAAGTTTGTTTGTGTATATCCTTTCTTTGTAGTCTGGTACTGCTAATCTGCAGTCCTTTGGCTTCTGCCAGGTTGATGACTCTCCATCCATTATCATTTGAAGTTGTATGTAGGCTTTCCATACCGGCCACTTTTTTATTAATTTGCTCTCTACCTATTTTTGCATTGAAGTCTCCCAGCACAATCAGGATGTCCTGTTTGGGGGTTTCTTCTATGACATCTTCCAGATCATTATAAAAGTCTTCTTTAATATCATCTTCTTTCTCTTCAGTAGGTGCATGTACATTAATCATCGTTATATTTTTCCATTTACCTTTTATTCGTAATTTACTAATCCTGTCATTAAAAGCTTTAAAGTTTAAAACGTTCCCCCATAACTCTTTTTTGATGACAAATCCTGTTCCTAATTCATGTTTATTTTGGGTGTTTCCTCCATATATTATAATCATTCCATTTTGCTCTAAAGTACCCTCTCCTGGCCACCTTATTTCTTGAATTGCTGTTATATCCATTTGATATTCACCCAGCTCCCGGGTTAGTTCTTCGGCCGCTCCAGCTCGATATAGTGTCCGTACATTCCATGTTCCAAATCTCAAAAGTCCTTTAACGTTCCAAGGTCGTTATCCAAATAAGTCAGTCCGATATCGAGGCTCATGTATTTGTTTCGTAACAAAGAAAGGTTTTTTACAAAGGTGGGGATGTTAACCCCACGCTTCAACCCCCAACCTGGAGGACCAGGGTGTTTCTCTTTGTCTGTTCTCTACCCTTTGACCTGTCCGGCTTGGGAGGCCCTGCTGGTAGCTACGCTACCGCCGGCATAGCTCTCAGGGTCATTGAGAAACTCAAGCTCCCCCACCACGACAAGGTGGAAACACCATCGGGGGAGTTTCAGCCTTTTGAGATTGAATAACTTTCCATCCATACGGTAGTTGATGTCTATTCCAATGTCGTCGTTCTTGAAGGCATTCATCAACATGGCTGAAAACATGAGGCTGAACAGTGTTGGTGCCACATCCTTGCTTCACTCCGTTGGTGACAGGAAAGGGTTCAGACAGTTCACCATTTTCCTTTACTCTCGCCTGCATACCATCATGAAATAGCCGTACAATCTGGACAAACTTTCGTGGACAGCCATATTTTGCCATGATCTCCCACAGTCCTTCTCTGCTGACTGTATCAAAAGCCTTGGTAAGGTCAATGAAAGTGGAGAACATTTCGCAGTTCTGTTCCTGACATTTCTCTTGCAGCTGCCTTGCAGCGAAAATCATGTCAACAGTTCCACGTTCTTTTCTGAAGCCACATTGACTCTCTGGAAGAAAACCTTGATCGAGATGGGCTGTAAGGCGATTGAGAAGAATTATGGCGAGTATCTTCCCTGCAATTGAAAGCAAGGAGATGCCTCGGTGGTTGTCACAGGATTGGTGGTTTCCTTTACGTTTGTAAAGGTGGACTATTGACGCGTCCTTGAAATCTTGTGGCATGGTCTCGTTCACCCATATGTTTGTAAAGACTTGGTGAAGCTGCTCTGTTAGGACCGGCCCACCTGCCTTGTATATCTCTGCCGGGATGGTGTCCGGACCAGGTGCCTTGCCGCTGGAGAGTTGCTGGATGGATTTGTTTACTTCTACTATGGTTGGCAGGTCATCAAGTGTCTCATTGGTGGGAACTTGAGGAAGGCAGTTGATGGTTTCATCATCGAAGAAGGAAGTTGCATTTAAGATGTTGCTGAAATTCTCTGTCCAGCGTTGAAGGATTTCTTTCTTATCGGTGACCAATGTTCCCCCATCTGCACTGAGGAGGGGAGCTATGCCTGGTGATGTAGGACCATAGACCACTTTCAGTGAATCGTAGAAGTTTTTCATATCATGTCTGTCAGCAAAGCCTTGAATTTCATCAGCTTTGCTGCTCAGCCAGGAGTCCCGCATGTGCCGAAGTTTCTGCTGCACTACTCTCTGAATGTTCTCGAAGGCATCTTTTTTTTTTTATGTTGACTTCGGGTCATTCAAATGTGCCTTGAGGAGAAGATGTTTCTCGGCCAGCAATTGGTTGATGTCTTCGGAATTGTCATCACACCAATCTTTATGCTTTCGGGGGGGGGGGGGGTTGGACCCAGGATTTCCATAGCAGTGTTGTAAATTATGTCCTTTAGGGCTCTCCACCCTGTTTCTGTATCCTCTTTAGCAGCAGCATTGGTTTTGAGGCGGTCTTCCAGCATATTTTCAAACGACTGCTGCATTTTCTTGCTGTTTAGGCGGGTGACATTTAGTTTTTTTTTGTTTGTTTTTTTTTGCATTTTTACCCCTTGAGGACGCCGTGGTGGCTTGATGTGAATGTTTATTTTCGAGACAATGAGACGATGGTCTGTCCAACATTCGGCACCACACATGGATTTTGTTACCCGAACGTCTTGTCTGTCACTTATCCTGAAGATGACTTAGTCAATGAGGTGCCAGTGTTTCGAGCGAGGGTGCATCCACGATGTCCTATTTCTCATGGGGAGACGAAAAATTGTGTTGGTAACCAGGAGATCGTGTTCGGCACATGTCTGAAGGAGGAGGAGTCCATTGCTGTTGCAATTTCCGACTCCGTGCTTTCCAATAATGCCACTCCAAGAGGTGGTATCCGTGCCTACTTTGGCATTGAAATCCCCAAGGAGTATAAGTTTCTCTCCTTTGGGAACAGATGTTAATACATTATGCAGGTCCTCATAGAACTTGTTCTTGACATCATCTTCGCTGGTCATAGTTGGTGCGTAGACACTCACAATGGTTGCATGCTTCCTTCCATTCAGCAGGGGCAACTTCATGGTCATGAGCCTGTCGTTTATAGCCTTTGGAAATCCAGCTAATTTGCCGACCAGGCCACTTAATGGCAAATCCCACACCGGATTGGCGTCTTTCCTCGCTTTTCCTTCCACTCCAGAAAAATGTGTAGCCGGCACCTATTTCACAGATTTGGCCTTCTTCTGCAAGTCGTGTCTCGCTCAAGGCTGCAATGTCGATGTTGTACCTGCCCAGCTCTCTCCCAATCAGTGCTGTTCGTCGCGCCGTCTTTGTCTAGTAGGGTGCGTACATTCCAAGTTCCAATTGTTAAGGGAATATGGTTTCCTCTTTTAGCTTTACTTGTTTTGTCTTTATTTGTATGTCGACCGCAGTTAGGGTACCCACCAACCGCGGCTAGCTGGTTAGGTAGTGATGGAGCAGACAATGTTTAGGGCACCTTTTCTAGCCCCTTCCTCATGCTATGGCTGCTCAGTCGCTCAGGGGGCTGCCGAATCCCACTGCTGCTCCGGTCAGTAGAAGACGACCATATGGCCTGAGCCGCCTGTATGCAGGTCTGCGACTACGGCTGCCAGCGTCCCACGCCTGCCGCTTCGCCGCTCGCCCATCACCACAGGGCTTGAAGGTGATATATGACATTGGATGAAGAATGACTTGCGCGATGACTTGGATTAAAGTGAGGAAGAGTTGCGCAATTCGTCGACCTCACTCTCTCGCCTGAGTCCATCTGAATCCAGTGGCAAGACAAGTCAAGACGACTGGAGACGAATACAGGTGCAGTGGATGACCAGGGCGCTCTACGTGCCTTGCCGTGCTCATTACGTTCCACAACGCTTTGCAGGTAAACGCCGTCTTGCCCGTTGAATCAGGAATGATTTCTTCCGCGCAGTCTGCCGAATCCTGTCTTCACATGCTTCGTAGGCATACCCTTCTTTACCGCTTGGTTTGACACCAAATCGGCTACCCACGCCTGGTTTAGCCAGCCTCTCACAGCTGCTGCCCGGGGGGGGGGGGGTGGCCGCTGTCGCATGCTGACAGCTACTAGGAGCCACAGGCGCGAGCTGGGTGTCAGGCTTGGACCAGTGGGGGATGGGTCCTGAAAAGGACATGAGAGTCATCCTTACCAAATGTGCTACCAATGCCTGACACCCTGTACCCCCCTTCCCCCCGACATACCAGAGATTCGGTATGCTGATGATACAGTATTGCTATCCACAACACAGACTGGTATAGAAAACCAAACCTAATAGCCTCTACCCAATTTAATAGTGAAAATATCTTCACTTGTATCTTAACATTGCAAAAACAAAGATAATGCATACAGATAAAACCACTATGGAGAAAGAAATACATGTTAATGAGGAAAAAATGGAGGTGGTGGAAAATCTTGAATATCTTGTGTCATTGATTATTACCAACGGGTTCCAAATGTTGCTGTATGTAGCCGAGGCGCGGTGTTGGGGTGAGCGCCCAACATTGCTCAAATACCTCAATGGCTCGTGAATACATAACCTATGCAGCAAAAGTCCAACTCCTGGCCTTCACGTGGCGGGCCTGTTTAAACTAACAGGAGAAGGGGCGACGGCGAGTCTCTGGCGCCGGAAAATAACCAGTATGCTCTAGATGTGTATGCACGTACATGCATGCGCAGACAGGTGTGTGCGCGCGTACACATCTACACTCGAGTGAGACCACAGTCTGCTCTAGCAAAGAAAGGTGCTGAAGACGGAGGCAACCAGCCAAGAGGCGCACCACAGAAATCAGGATGCCACGCAATCACGCAAAATGGAATATGTCGACTACTGCTAATCGTTATGGTGCTCGCCCTGCTTTGGACCCCCAGGCAGGTGCAGTGCCGGGCCCTATGTCTCGAAAGGGTCCAACCCCAACTACTGGAGGTCCTTCTCAGATGTCCTGTGGAGCCAGGGGACATGAGAATAGGACGACTGGCCATACTAAACGAAGACTTAAAATAATGCACTGGAATGCGGAGGGAGTCAGCAACAAAAAAATAGAATTAGAAAAAATCTTGGACCAAGAAAAAGTAAGCATATGTTGCTTGCAAGAAACTCACCTCAATGAAAATATAGCCTTCAAAATCAGAGGCTACCAGTGTTACCGATCTGACCGAAAGAACAGGCGAAAAGGTGGCATACTGACCCTTGTAAGAAATAACATCATGGCTTCCCAAATCAAAGTCTACATGGAAGGGGCTGAGTATCAGACACTTAAACTTAAGACAGGTAATACAGATCTACATCTGATCAATTACTACTGTCCAAGTGACCGCCCACAGGCACTGGACACTCTACCACTAAAAGAAAAAATGATTGTGTGTGGCGATTTCAACAGCCACTCGCAGAGCTGGGGCTATGATCACATGGACCAGAGAGGAGAGAGACTGGAAGACTGGCAGTATGAGAATAGATTCATGTTGATTAACAAGCCGTCCGACCCACATACTTTCTACTCGAGATCATGGCACTCTACAACTACACCTGACCTGGCTTTTCATTCACCAGACCTGGAGTGGAACATTACACGAACTGTTGGGAAACAACTTGGTGGCAGTGACCATCGGCCAGTCTTTCTAACCGTAGAAAATGAGCTTGTAAGTGAAAGCAGCACCCTCTCGAGGTGGAACTACAAGAAAGCAGACTGGGCAATGTACAAGCATCGCACCAGCATACTGGTTAGAAACCTGAACACTGAGAAAGACATAAATAAAGCAGTTGAAGAGTTTGGGAAATGCATACTACAGGCAGCGCGAGAAACAGTACCAAGAGGAGCCCGTAAACAATATAAACCCTACTGGAGTAGTGAACTGGAACAGTTGCATAATGATGTTGAAGTGTGTAGAAAGCAAGCAGAGGCCACACCCAGCCAAGAGCACCACAATAAATTCCAGCATGCAAAAGCCAAATTTCAAAGGGCCAAGCTGCAGGCTAGACGGAAAAGCTGGCAGGAGAAAACGGAGTCTCTGAACTTTGAAAGAGACACAAGGAAATTGTGGAAGCTAATAAAACAGCTTAATGACGAGGGCACAGGGAGAAACTCAAAAATTGCACTACATAAAGATGGAAAAATCTTAACAAGAAAGCAAGCAGCTGACCATTTTGCGGACTCGTTCGCACAAGATAGCAATATTAAAATTAGTCCAGAGAAACAACAAGAGATTCAAGAGAAACGACTACATACAGGACAGAAGGAAATAGTACATGAGGTTCTGGAGGCACCCATCACAATCAGCGAACTGGAGCTAGCCATATCAAAACTGAAAATGAGAAAGTCACCAGGAGCTGATGGTATCTCCAATGAAATGATCAGGAACCTAGGAACAGAGGCCAAAACAAAGCTGTTGCAGATCTTCAATAACAGCTGGACCTTAGGCAGTGTTCCACAAGCCTGGAGAGAAGCAATCATGATACCCCTCCTAAAATCAGGGAAAGATGGTTCCATTGCCTCTAGCTACAGACCAATTAGCCTCACCAGCTGTCTCTGCAAAACACTGGAGCGCATCATCAATCACAGACTGCAGTGGTACATTGAAAGTGAAAACATCCTTGTGCCACAGCAAGCTGGCTTTAGGCAGTGCTACTCTACGGAAGATCAGACAACCTACCTCTCTCAAGAAATTGAGGATGCATTCCAAGAGAAGAAGCTGGTGCTTGCGGCATGGATAGATCTGAAGAAAGCCTTTGACAAAGTCTGGAAAGAAGGTCTGATGAAGAAACTGAGAAACTGCAAAGTCAATGGAAGAATGTACAAATGGGTGAAAGCATACTTGCACAACAGAAGAGCCCGAGTACAGATAGACGGACTCAAGAGCAAGAAAGTACTACTGCGTCACGGTGTCCCCCAGGGCGGAGTCTTGTCCCCCACACTTTTTCTAATCTTCATCAATGATCTTGTTGCTCACCTACCGCATGGAATTAAAGCGGCAATGTACGCCGATGACCTGGTTCTATGGAGCACAAATGAATATGCATCAGTGGCAACCAGATTGCTACAAAGAGCTGTAGATACATTTGCTGCATGGGCAAATAGATGGTGTGTCAGCATAAACACTGACAAGTGCAGCACCACCCTATTTACCCTCTCTCCAAAGCAAAAGGCAGGGATCATCCAGATAAATGGAACACCCCTACGAGAAGATAAAGAACCAACATACCTTGGAGTAACATTTGATGGCAAGCTGACATGGAGAAAGCACATCAACAAAGCAGTAGCAAAAGCCAGAAGGAAAATAGCCATCCTGAGAAAGCTAAGTGGAACCACATGGGGAGCCAGTACGAAAATACTTAGCAAAGTTTACCAACAGAGCATACGACCACACCTGGAATATGGGTCAACTGCGTGGTGTTCAGCATCAAATACCACACTACAAGAGCTGGACAAGGTGCAAAATCAAGCACTTAGAGTCACCACAGGAGGGATGAGATCAACCCCTATAGTGGAAATGGAGAAGATGGGGAGGACACAGGCACTGAGTGAGCGCAGAGATACGAAAACGCTAATACAAGCAGAAAAGTTCCTCAGCTTGCCAGGCCACCCTATGAAGAACAGATTTGAAAACCTAGCTATGGGACGGTTGAAAAGAAGTAGTTTTATCCACCAGGCCAAACGACTCTGCAGAGAAACCACTGATCTGCCCATAGTTGGTATCCCCCTAACAACTATTCCAGAGCGAACTCCATGGAAAGATGAGCATAGACTATCGTTACAAATCCAGACAAAAGTGAGAGGAATATTTGACAAGGAAGAACAGAACAGTGTGCAGCGCAGAACAGCCACTCTCAGCTTCCTTGATGAAGAATACCCACAGGACCTCTGGATCCGAGTCTACACAGATGGGTCAGCACAAAATGCTGTTCGAAACGGAGGAGCGGGAGTGTACATAGAATACCCAAATAATACTAGGGACACAGCCAGAGTACCGACAGGAAAGTACTGCCATAACTATGATGCCGAAATTGAGGCAATCAAGATAGCAACAGAGAAATTACTAAATAACAGCAATGGTACACAACCTGTGGTGCTACTAACAGATGCAAAATCAGTACTCGAGGCGCTCCTCTCTGGGAAATTGCCAGTACTAAGGACACTACTTTCTGAACTTAGCAGTCAGCATAAAGTCACCATACAGTGGATACCATCCCACTGTGGAGTACCCGGAAACGACAGAGCTGATCAATTGGCTAAGGAAGGAGCCAAAGAGGAACAGCCTGATGTGCCCGTTACATACCACCAAAAGAAAAGAATGATCAAATCAGTCAGAAAGCCACCAAAACCTGCTCAAGATGACTACCACATTATGGACAGACCAGAACAAGTCATTATTCTGCGCCTCAGAACAGGACACAATAGATTACGCAACCACATGTATACAAAATTCAAGATTGGTGAAACAGCCATGTGCACATGTGGATTGGCGTCGCAGACAGCAGAGCACATACTCCAAGACTGCCCAAAATATAACATATCTAGGCAAACCTTCTGGCCTAGAGAGACGACAGTGGAAGATAAACTCTATGGACCACTGTGTGAACTGAAAAAAACAGTTCAATTCATGCAAGAGACGACATTGCAGATATAGACATATTTCAAGCGAACGAAAGAAGAAGAAGAAGAAGAATTATTACCAACAACGGTGACACAATGACAGAAATTAAACGACGACTATCAATTGCTCTTCAAAGACTAAAACAACTGAATAAATTATGGAATGGAACAGACAGAACTACAAAAATTAGATTTTTAAGAGTATGCATCTTTCCCATTGCAACATACGCCCGAGAGACCAGGACACTTACTAAACATGCTGAACAGCGCATAAATGCCTTTGAATATAAATGTTATAGACGAGTTCTAAAAATATCTTGGGTAAAGAAAAGAACAAATGCATCAATACTTCAAGAGCTAAATATTGAAGAAGGTTGGCTATTAAAGACGATAAAACAAAGAAAATTGAAATATTTTGGTCACTTGAAACGTCCCGAAAGTTTGGAGAGAACAATATTGGAGGGGTATATGCTTGGGAAGAGAGGAAGAGGAAGGCCAAAGAGAAGATGGGCGGAGGATGTGGCGGATGATCTCCAGATGGGTGTATCGGACGCGGGACATCTTGCTTGTGACCGAGAAGTTTTCCGGAAGGTTGTTATGGGAGCGAGGTTCTGCAAAGGACATGCTACTGAATGAATGAATGAATGAATGAATGAATGAATGAACTTATTTTCAAACTTATTTTTGATATTTCGCATTAAGATTTTGCTAGCACGACTTATCCTTGCAATAGTTTGATAAATGGTATCGAGTTTTAAATTTTGTTTCTTTGTGGGTGTCGTGTCCTCCTTTAAAGTGTCGTCCCTGGAGTGAGGAGAGTCAACACCCACATTATAATATTTTTTTCCTTATCAATATCTTGGAGAATCCACCAGCTTCCGTCCAACACACTCCATCAGCCTATGGACACCTTCCTATCACTCTCTCACTGTCGTACTATGCCCCCTTCTCATACTTCCCCAACGCAACATACTCAACTCTTGCTTCTAAAAATTAATAAAGATTAATTTATTAAAAGAAAAAATGTGTAATGTACGTAAGGCGTGTATGCGAAGAAAATGTGTGATGTGTTCTATAATGTGTGTATGATCGGACTTTCAGATAATAGCATAGTTTCTTCATTGCAAGGGCACACCACAGCACATTAAATCATAACCAGTGCACCTCACCCAGTGTCGAAACCCTCTTGCCGGATACTGACTGTCATCGGTAGCCACCTGGTAATCCATCTTCATGATCATCCGAAATAGATACTGTTTGTAAGTACAGATTGATTACGGACTGATTGCACTCTAACTTTGTAAGTTCCTATCGGTCCTAAAGAATGCACAAATCCTTTGTAGTGTATTTAGGTTTTACTGTTAATGTTTCTACACTTGATCCTAACTAGTGTTCATATAGGTTCAAGTACATGTCATATGTAATATTACACTGGAATCTAGCACACGATGTGACTTATCCGTTAATGTTCTCGTTCCTTAAACAATGTTTGTCTGATGTGTGATATATCAACAATCATCACCCATCCTATGTGAACCATACCACGCAGGAGTCGTTATATTGGCTGGCTCTTCTGGGCCATGCCATGGTGAACCCTTCTGAGTATGAGTCCAGCGTAAACATATACCATCTTTCTTCTCGGACGTTATTCCTTTTCCGTAAGAATCATTTTAGAGTCCAACTGGTGGTCGTCCAATTGGAGTGCACTTCTTCAAAACCAGTGTTGAGTTTCCTAGTAACTGGTGGGGAACCTGTGGGAAAACCAACACATCATGTGAGAGCACTAGTCACTGATCCTACCGGCTGGGTGTAAGCTTATTACCCTGCTCTGTTATTTTACAGCTAACTACTCTGTCAGAGAGCCTTATAGCTTCTCACCTACGTCCGAATCAGGCTATGATAAGGAAAAACCAATAAACAGAGGGCAACCTCAGTATTCTATTCACCCTAGCAGAGCCAATATCACTTCACTACTCTAGTTTTAACAAGACTACTGTCTATATTAATTAAAACTAATTATACAATATGACTACCTTATGCAAACTATCCTCATTCCGGGATGGCTACTACACTTTGCCATAAAGACACATGCTAGTTAACATTAAATTAATCTAACACTGTAGAGCTCTCCCACAAACACGTCCATCATAATCCACGGTTTTGGTCAACACTGTTTCTCCCAATCATGGTTTATGGCAGAACCTAAAATTGGTCACGTGACATGGTTGATGTCCTGCAGGTGTTATTTGGGCATATCATCCATTGTCAAGAATCTATTTTCACTGGCTTAGTCACTGTCAGAGTTGTCATCACTTGTTTTGACATCCCCAACAAGCTAGCGAGTTACTGTATGATCCCCACAACAGTAGTCAATAGCAATCTGCCAATCTGCGTGATGTCCGGAAACTATAAATTGACAGACGGACTGTTTACTTCCGAGCTGAGTACTTCCGCTTCCAATCCGACCTGTTTATAAACTGTAAAAGCGATGCCGGGACCCGTCTCCCTCACCACCGAGTGTTCCCAATCCGTCGACCAGATGTACACGTGCAGCTACAAATATTGTCCTGGGATTTTGACATCCGATTTGTTTTTACTGTTAGTTAAAATAGTTGTCGCTGGCAGATAGTCCGTTTAATCAGAAAGCCTCTATAATAATCACTGGTTAAACGCAAGGTTTTATTTTGTGACAGTGGGATGTAGGTTGATCTCTTCCATGCTTTGGATCAAATGGCGCTATTAGTATTAGACCTCCATAAATAGTTCATGGTAGATGCGGGCTTTGGCTTCTCCTGCTGCTCGGCTTATTTTCGCATGTATGTCGTCACATCCTGGTGATTTCCCCATACCCAAACTTTCTATTGCTGATCATACTTCCTCTAATAAAGAACAAAGATTCTGGTTCTTTCTCTTCACTTCCATGTATGATATCTGAACTCTTTGTTCTGTCTTCGTACATTTCTCTAACTACAATACTTCTGTATCCTTCTATTATATCTTTACTTTCTGTTAAAGTATAACCATTCCTATTATTTATAACATGTAATGATGGTCCTTCAACTGGAGATGCTCTATTCTATTAAGAGTACTAATTGCGAACAGTTTCTTGTCTTCTCTGACATCTCTATTCTATTAAGAGTACTAATTGCGAACAGTTTCTTGTCTTCTCTGACATCACTCCGATTTTTCTCGTGTGGTTTTTGTTCGTGGGGGATATTTGTTTACGTCAATATTTGATTTAATGTTCTATTTCTTCTATTAACTGTGATATATATTAGCTTCTCGTACCTTGAGGGACATGTGTGTGTGTGGGGGGGGGGGGAGGGATTAATGTTTTGTGCTTTTGGGGTAGGATGCGAATGCCTCTCGCTTGTGTTGTTAGCTCATCATGTTTTATATCTTCTTGTGCTGCCACCAACACCTCGGATTTGTTTACACGTCAATGTTATATGTATCTACGTATCCCAGTGGATGCTTGGTCCCCAAAGCTGCATTTTCCCCAACACCTTCACAGTTGCTATTTCCAACGTCGACGTGGCCGAGCCACCTGCATCAAGCTCTGAAGGTCGCGGTTTAGTTTCCGGATTCTCTCTTTCGTTTAGTGGATGCAATTTTATTTTGTGAGATCCCTGGGGGTCGTCGTAGGACCTACGCTAAGCGCTACATTTTTGTCAGGCTGTTGTATTATCTCTATGGAATGAGGCAGAGCCATTTGACATATAATCTGGAGTAGTCCGAGTACCGACATAGCCGAGAATAATGCAAAGAGATTTATTAAACGCATTTATTGAACCAAGTGGAAATCAGAGCATCTAGGCCACCAGAAGATGATGCATGTTAACATCTCGACCAAAGTAAACAAGTAGTAACAATGTTCAGACTCTGCACAGGATATTTTTTTCCGCGTTTCCATCCTGTTTCAGGATATTGCGGTCAACACCAGCATCTTTCAAGCGGTATGATGATTCCTAGGCTAGATTACGCTCATCAGCACGCCACGACTTTCTGAGCGACCGGCTCCATACTCTCGTAAGTCAATGGCGCGACTCGAACCTCTTCAAATTCTCGTGCGCTCACGTCAACTACGAGAGTATTCGGGGTTACAGAGAAAGCTGCTAACCCCTCAGCCAGGGAGACCGGCTATGACGGGCTAAAATACCACTTGTTTAATTAAATAAAGATAGGAGACACTAATGAATGTAATTGTGGAACTGGAACACAAGATCTAGACATTTGCTGAAAGAGTGTCCAACATATGCAGAATAGAGACAATTATTTTGGCCTACACCAGGTATATTCAGATTGACTTCCGAAGAGTAAGTATGTAAGCAAGTATGAGGGTGACAAATGCGTCAAAGTGTCTACGAAATGGAAAATTGCTAGGCTAACAAATCCATGACGTGGAAAGTCTGAATAGAAAACTCATTGTGTGGACGTCTTCTGCAGACTACTTTTTTTTTTTGGTCTTCGGAGGAGTGGTCTGTGGTAAACTTAAGGCCCATATACGGAAGTGAGGCTAAGCAGCCATGCTCCATTGTTTTACTCCTTCCAATTTTGCATTTTATCCCATGTCTGGCACAGGAGGGCAGTGTTGTCAAAAAATTCCAGAATGTCCTGATGCGTTGTCCGAGTCCACTGAATTTCATCTCTGTGGTAGTTTTTGTTGACTTCATAATCCAGTCCATCTATAATATGAATAATAATAAAGGTTATAAATGGCATCCCTGTTGCACTCTTATATCAAATGTATCTGTTAGTTTTTCCTCATGGAGAACTCTGTACATTATGTCTTCATGTGTTGCCTTTATATAGTTAATGATTTTAAGTGGGATCCCATAATGCCTCATTGATTTTCAAATTGATTCCCTTTCAATGCTTTCAAACGCTTTTTCTTAGTCCACAAATCCAATATGAAGTGGTGAATTAATTTCAATGCTTTGTTCTGTTATCATGCACAATGTGATAGTCTGGTCAGTGCAGGATATATTTGGTTGAAATCCTTCTGTTCATACTGTAACGAGTGTGAGTTTTGCATTTAACCGAGGTAAACGATCGATTAGGAATTTGCTAATTCTAGCAATGTAATTGGGTCATAGTACTACCCAAGAATATGAGATTTACAACAAAGGCTCAGAGACGTTAAGAGGAGAAGTATATGCAAATGTTAGGTCATTAAAGGTTGAGGGAGGAATTCCAAGTACAATGACGGGCTCTCAAGACAGTGGAGAGTAGATCACGGTGTTGTCAACCTTAGTCATGTAGGCACTAGATAAAACATGAAAGTAGAGCGGATGTGAGGTCAAAGAACTCTAGAACAATGGGAAAACCCAACACAGGGAGTGGTAGGACACGCACGGGCTAAGAGGAGGTAACTAATGAGATGTGTATACGTGACATTAAGACTGATAGACAAAGAGAAATCAGGAATAGAATGTTGGTGTTATGTAAAGTAGGGTTCCAGAGGTTAAATAGTGTGTTTAGTGGGTGGTCTGCAAAGATAGGATAAATACCCGAGGCTGGGAAAGTGAAAGGGGGATTCGAGTCAAGTACAGCCGAGTGGAGGCTGGGGCTAGGTGTGGAGAGCTAGCCCGACAGTGGAGTCATGGTGGAGTTAGGGACAACTCCGCCTGGTGGATACTCAGACAGCGGAGTCTGAGGCTGCTGCGTCAGGGAGACATAGCGAGGACATTAAGATATGGACCAGTGAAGGGATCTGGGTCCAGAGCGAAGATACTTGGAGAAGAGCTGAGTTCTGAGTCAGACAGTGGAAGTCTGAGTCTGGGCAGCGAGGTTTAGGCTACGTTGAGGGTACTAGCCAAGTAGTCCATGTCAGGACTGAGGGGGTTATGAGATTTACGGACGGAGAAGATTCCGTAACAGTGCATTACGAGTGGCCGAGAGACGGCCATAGTCGGATTGCTAGAGTTACTGTGTTATGTTATAATATGAGTGTGCTGGACCTGGGAAGTTATAACCTAGCTATATTTCATTGTGGACTGTTCCTGTGGAATAATGTTGTAGCCAGTTGTTCAAGTTAAAGTATTATGTGCGCAGTCTGGTGTTTGGTATTGATGCATCGTGGTTGATCAGTCGTTCAACACAACATTCACACTGACATCCTCTAGACACAACCATAGCCACTCCTCTATGTCAATCATACTTTGTGACATATACCTTAGTTATTTGTCAATGGCATTGCCTAATCTTACCAGAATGATCCTGCTTAATATTTTTCCTGGAACAGACAGTAATATTATTCCTGTCAAGTTTTTGTACTCCTCCAGTCCTTATATTTATTTTGCAGCTTCACCACATATCCCAGTTCACTAGTATTTCTTCAGTCTATCAAACGGCTAAATAATTTGTTCAGTAATTCAACTAAAGCTTTTATATTGGCTTTAACAACCTCTGTTGGGATACCATCTGGGCAAGCAGCTTTCCCATCCTTCAGAAGCCAGATAACTTTACTAATGTTTTTTTTTTCCAATGGTTTCTCAATTGATATCCAGCTAATTTTCTGCAGGCTGAATATCCATAGGATTTATTGGATCTGGTCTTTTCAGAAGTTCAGCAAAGTTTTCATCCCATCTGTTCATGTGATCTTTAATGTTGGTGAGGACTTTCTAATTGCTATTTTTATCAATCTACTTGGCTGATTGTATGTGTGATTGTACGCTATTTTCTATGTGGTGCTAAAGGCCCCTCAAATTTCCTTTCGCCGCTGTAACTTCTGCCTCATTTGCTAGACCATCTATATATTGCCTTTTATATTCTGTGTATTTGTCATAGGTTTTGGCTTTAATAGCTCTGGTTTTGCTATTGCTTTAATCAGGAGATCCCCCACCCATAATTTTACTTAACTGCAGATGGTGATCTGAATCTACATCTGCACCTCTAAAACATTTAATTTCACGCCCATATTTCTCGTTAATACAGATATGGACGATTGGATGTTCTGTCTTGCAGATGGTGGCGCTCGTGCTGCTTTATGTATTATTTAAAGGAAAAACTGACAAACACATGATTTACTTTGTTTTATTTACAGAACATATATATTTGTTTACATGTAATAATCATCTAAAAGGGATAGGATTATTTGATTTATTCTGAGTAGAACGGTTGTGGGGCTGATCCAGCTGTATAAAAATGGGTACCAGATAATTTTCAAAATTTTCTGGCAAGGTGATGAGGAAAGGAACTGGCCACCCTAGCTCATATTTTATGGCCTATAACAAGTGAGGTTCTAACACATAAAAGCCCGCTTTGAGATAATTGTTAACCTTTTGTTTTCATGGAATAATAATAACAGGTTTCCATACCTGGCAAACATCCAGAGACTAAAACTTGTACACCATACCATTAAAAACCTGATTAAAGATAAATACCCTATACCTCATATTTTAATTCTGCATTACCATTATATGAAGTATAAACACCTTTCGCCAATTCTCCAATGATGCATTAGTGGAACTATATTAGTTGTGTTTCACAAAGATAGATTTAAAATAATGCAATGAAAATATGTTTAAAATAAAAACAATAAAAAATAAAAATTTGGATTATTAAAACAAAAACATGTACTTTGTATGCAAAAAGGATTTTAAATTGAAGTTAATTACAGAATAAATCTGACAAAACAAGACTAAATGCTACAAATCAGCAGGTATGGGTTGCAACTGTGAATACAGAAATATGACATTTCAAGTTATGTGAAAACTATAATTTGCTGGTGATACAGCTAAATGGCGATCCTTACATCAATAACAATGACAAATAAACTTATCTTCATGATAAAATTGATCATAAACATGATATCATGAACCCTGTTGCTTACCTGTTCACAGTTGACACTGTCAAATAAATCAGCCTCTCTTACAGAATATCAATCATCATCATAGTAATAATAATTATTACATAAATCATGTAACATTTAACAAAAATAGTGATAAGAACAATGGCAACAATGTTGTAAAACAAAATGGCATTCATCAGTAGCACTAACAAAACAATTTTTTGGAAAAAAAAAGCATTCAGATAATTTTACTACAACATTGTCAATATCTTTATCTATCCTCATCCTCATCAGCAGCAGAGGATTCACATTTTCTTATCTAAAAACAGTACCTACAATAATAACAATTATAATAAATGTCACTGTCATTAATTATCATTAACATATTAATTAGCAACATATAAATAAAGTATTTATCTTTTTCACAATAAGCTGACATTTTATTTAACAATATCTAATTACAAGAAAACTATTAATAAAAATAAAGAGGTAATAATAAGATGACATCACTCGTGTGCTACTGAGGCCCAGAAAGA
This sequence comes from Cepaea hortensis, assembly GCA_963921405.1. NCBI lineage: Eukaryota > Metazoa > Mollusca > Gastropoda > Stylommatophora > Helicidae > Cepaea > Cepaea hortensis. The sequence continues at coordinate 103,701,450 of OY992879.1, read as the reverse complement.
AAGCAAAGAATAGTTTAACCTAACAAATCCAGCCAGTCATGAACAATTCTACCAAGAGCTTGGCATGAGTTAGTAGAGGGCTTATGCTTTGGGAGGTGAAATGCAGAAGAGAAATAAGATCATAGCAATGTCCATGTGTAAGATAAATACTGCATTATGTAATCATCATCCAGTGCCATCGCATTGAAGATTATAAGAACTTTAAATGATATGGGAGAAATCACCATCAGAGGACATAAATATCAACAATACAAAATGTGTAGATGATACAGTAATGATTGCAGACAATGGACAGGATGCATTTGTTGTACACAGTGAGCAACAAGTGTTAGAATTAACTTGAAGAAAACAAATGATGTAATCTCAAAGAAAGAAATACCACAATCCAAGAAATGGGGAAAATTCTTGAACAAGCAAATGGGTACAATTATCTTGGGTAGCAGGGTAGGGGTATCCCCTATTAAAGGAGAAGTAAGGTGCCTCCTTCCCTCCGCTAGCCTACGGGACACCCTTGGGCAAGGTGGAGTACCTGTTTAGCCTCCCGATCAGGATTGCGTGAAGCCATGCGTGCAGGTGGTGGATGAGGTTGAAGAGTAGCCGACAGATAGTTGTGGGTTATGGTCTACAGCTTCATGATGGTAGATGCAGGATCTCTTTTTTGGGGAGACAATGACTATGGTCATTAACCAGTATGGTCACTGCTAAGAAGGAAAGCAATGGCAAACTACCTTCTTTACACATGCCAAGAACATTATGTTTTGCAATATCATAGAAAATCAGAGAAACAGCGTAAATGGGTGCTCCATAGGAGCAGCCTCGCCTGGTAGGGATGGTCATGTGCACCAGGTGATTCCAGACCGTCGGCAGGCTACTAGGTGCAAAAGATTACAATCATTGAAAGTAGGAACTTGGAATGTTAGAACAATGAGTGGAGATGGAAAATTGGATAAGATCAAACAAGAAATGGAAAGAGAGAATATTAACATATTAGGATTGTGTGAGACGAGATGGAAAAGGACATGGATTAAGACAGGGGAGGATGTTAAGATTATATATTCTGGAGGAGAGGAAAGGCAAAGGGGTGTAGCAATTATCTTGGATCTGAAAACAACACAATCTGTTAAAGAATACTGGGCAATATCAGACAGGGTTCTATTGGTGAGACCTTTTAACATAAACATCATTTAAATATATGCCCCAATGGGAGAAAGCAGTGAAGAAAGTGTAGAGGAATTTATAATGATATGGAGAATGCTTTGAAGAAATGTAAAAATTCAGAAGGAAACATCATAATGGGTGACTTCAATGCAAAAGTAGGAAATCAAGGTGATGGATGCACAGTAGGTAAACATGGTTAGGGAGAATAAAACGTGAGAGCATACAGACTTATAGAATCGGCAAAATAACATTAACTGATTGTCAGAAACACCTGGTGTAAGCAACATCACAGAAGATTATGGACATGGAGTCCTGACAGCAGGATTAGAAACCAGATCAACTACATCCTGACTAACAGAAGGTTTCGAAATGTGTTAACAGTCACAAAAACAGTTCTGCAGACTGTTACAGTGATTACAGATTGATTATAGGTACATTGAAGGTAAAGTTAAAGAAAGTCAAGTATACACTAGAAAACACTAAATATGATCTGTGTAAATTAAAAAATGACAAAGAAATACAAGACAATTGGGACGCAGAGGTATTTCCAAGGCACCAGGGCTGGGTTATATACTGGCCAAGACCTATTGACGCATCCTCGTCGAGTGTCCTGGGCAACAGGTCCCTTCGGGGTCCTGGCTAAAGTCAGTAGGATCGCCGATTCCTCCGAAGTTGGAGAGTGTCTGCCTGTATGGCGAGGAACCACCAATCTGCACACCAATAAGCCAGACATGGGACAAGCCAATGAACACAAGCAAGCAAGCACAAGACAATTTTAACATAGAAGTAAAGAACAGATTTGATTATTGTCTGATCTAGAGATCTTATTTCAAGATGTGGATGATCAATGGGAAATGTTGAAGAATTCAATCAATTTGGCTGCAGAAACAACTATCCCAAAATTAAAGAAAATAGATGGTAAGAAATGGATGACTGAAGAAATTTTAAGACTAATGGAAACAAGAAGGCACTACAAAAATAATCCTGACAAATATCAAGAGATTCCCAGAAAAGTCAGAAAAATTATGTAAAGAAGAAAAGAAGCATGGCTTGAAAATAATTGCATAGTAATTGAAAAACGCACCAGTAAAAATACCAAACTAATGCACAAAAGAATTAAGGAGCTTACTAATAAAAGAAAACCTACATCAACAGGCTTCCTGAAAACAAAAGACGGAAGAATCATAACAGAAAAACATGAGATTTTACATACATGGTAAGATTATGTGAGAAACCTTCATGATGATACAAAAGAACATTATGATATATGGAGTAATAATGAAGGACCATCAATTCTGAAGATAGAAGGTCAGAATGCTCTTAACCATATGAAATATGGCAACACCCTGGGTCCAGACATCATCACAACATAAATGATTAATGCTTTAGAAGAATATGGAATAGATCAAGTCACCAGACTGCTGAGCACAATATATCAAATAGGAGATATACCTCCAGAATTATGTAATTCTATATTTATTGCAATCCCAAAGAAATCAGGAGCATTGGAATGTGATCAATATTGAACAGTTAGTATAATGAGCCACATCACACAGATTTTGCTAAGAATTATCATGCAAAGAGTTAGGAAGAAAATACAACCCGAAATAGGAAAAGAACAATGTGGGTTTGCAGAAGGTAAGGATACAGTAAATGCTGAAAACAGTAAATGAACGTTCTATAGAAGTAAATAAAGATATACATCTCTGCTTTATTGACAACACAAAGGCTTTTGATAAAGTAAGACATGTCAACATGATGGAGATGCTTGCAGATCTGCAAATTGATGGGAAAGACCTTAGGCTCATAAAAAACATATATTGGAAACAACAAGCTGCCATAAAGACTGATAATGAAGTAGGTCAATATCAGCCTACTAAGAGAGGTGTGACACAGATCTGTTTTCCCTGTACAGTGAAAGTATTTTCAGAAATGTTGATGATATGAAAGGAATCATCATTGGGGGGCATAACATCAATAACATTAGATATGCGGGCGATACAGTATTGATTAGTTTAGTTTAGTTTAGTCGATGGATCAACATCACGGCACACAGGTGAAACCCATAAGTGCTCCGTTCTCCTCCTAACTCAAACCTGAGTCTGGAGAAACTCAGATCAGTGCACAAACTCTGTAGCACCGGCGAGGATCCTGAAATCATTTGGGTAGATTTTTAACTCGAAATTTTGCCCGGGCAGCGCCGTTAGGCTACGCTTTTTCGATTTCCAACTGCCAAGGGATTTTTTACGTGCACAACAATACACACAGGCATCCAATCTCACTACCCAGAGACCAGGGGAAATTTATTACTAGAAGTCCACGTGAAAAAACCCGGTCCTCACCGGAGCTTGAATCCGGGACCTCCAGCACTCGAGACGGACACCATACCTCGAGACCACGCAGCCCCCTACAGTATTGATTGCAGACAATGAGCAGAATCTGCAACATTTAGTAGATGTGATTGTTGCACACAGTGAACAACTTGGGTTAGAATTAAATTGTAACAAGACACAGATTAAGGTCATCACTAAGAAAAAAGAAATACCACAATGTAATAATGTACAAGTAAATGGGAATATTCTTAAACAAGTGAATCAGTACAATTATCTCAGAACAGTCATAACATCTGATGGGAGATGCCTTGAAGAGATTAGAACAAGAATTACCATGGCAAAGGCAGCCTTTTGCAAGATGAAAAATAAATTGACCAATAAAAAGATGTCACAGTCACAGGTGCTACACAGAATCTGTGCTTTTGTATGGATGTGAAGCGTGGACAATGAGCAGACAAGCTGAAAAACATCTTATGGCTGTGGAAATGTGGTTGCTGAGGAGAATGCAAAGAATACTATGGACAGGCAGAAAAACCAGTGACATAGTCCTACAAGAAACAAATGAAAACCGTAAACTAATTAGAGAATTTGGACGTTTACAGTCAGCTTTTTGGTCACATTATGAGAAGAAATAAATGAGAGAACTTGGTGACAATTGGCAAGATCGAGGGTAGGACAGAGAAGTAAATACCTGTCTGGTTTCGCCACATTGTATGGTCGAGACAAGAACACTGAGCTGATCCATGAATCTGGTGATCGAGTGAGATGGCAAAACATGACCGCCCACGCTTACCAGCACGCACAAGATGATGATGATGACAATTATCTTGGAAAATTCATAACATCTGATAGAAGATGCCTCATAGAGATTAAACAAGAATTGTCTACTGCACCATGAAAAACATAACAAGGTGTCATTTGCAGTGAAAAACAGAGTGTTAAAGTGCTATGCTATATTGAGCCTATACCAATATATGCATATGAAATATGGACAATAAGCAGACAATTTGAGAAACATCTTATGGCAGTAGAAATGTGGTTTCTGAGAACAATGCAAAGAATATAATTGAGAGACAGAAAAACAAATGAGGCTGTCCTTTAACAAAAAACAGACTTAAGCTGTAAATTGATTAGCAAAAATAGACCCAGACAGACAAGATTGATTTGGTCTTGTTATGAGGAAAATCAACTTGAAACCGTTTACCCTTTAGTAAAAAACCAACACAATGTGGTCTGCTGCCAAATCGCGCGCAGCTATGGTTCGAATGTGGGTATGCGGGATCACGAACTGCGCCTGTAACCCCTTCTCCACAGAGCCCACGATGGTAATGATATGTAATTAAGATTCTTTCCAGTTTTCAAAATAGATGAGACTTTGCTGTAAGAAGAGAATCTTATAACATTATATAATATTTAATCAGCGTACTATCTGCATTTTATTTATTCAGTAATAAATATACAAGAATAATGGCAATAAACAAGGTAACAAATGTGTATTCTTTATCTCTTTCACTCTAGTTATCCGTGTTATTTTCTCCACCATTCTATTGTATGCATGCATATCCAAAAAAAAAGTTAGTTGCTTATCCATAACAGGACGTAGAAGTCAACTCCAGCACTTTTTGGCTGTCTGTGATTCCTGGGCAATCTTACGATCAGTAGGATTACGAATTGCATTCGTAACTCCTTCACCACAGAGCCAGGGCATATGAAAAACACATGCATTACATCCTTAACTTTTCACTCACTGGACCTGGAGTGTATCTTCACATGAATTGCTGGGAAACAACTCAGAAGCAGTAGCCATAGGCCAGTCTTTCTAGCCGCAGAAAATGAGCAAGTTCGAGATAGAAACATCCTCTTGAAGTGGAACTAAAGATAGCAGACTAAACACTGTAGCAACAGTACACCAGCAAACAAGCTAGACATCTTAACATATCTGAGACTATAAATAAAGCAGTTAAAGAGTTCAGCAATTACATCCTACAGGCAACATGAGAAACAATACTGTGAGATGTCCGTGGACAATATAGACCTTAATGAAATAGTAAATTAAAGCAGCTGCATAATGATGTGGGAACATCCAGAAAAAAAAGCACAGTTCAAACCTTGCTAAGAGTACCATTATAAACACCAGCATGCATGGGTCACATCTCTAAGGACCTAGTTGCAGACTAGAAGAAAAGGGCTAGCAGGAAAAAAGAATCTCGGAACTTTGAAAAAGACACAAGGAACTTGTGGAAGCTAGTAAAACAACTAAATGATGAGACAGAGGGAGAAATTCAACATTTGCACTACACAAAGATGGAAACATCTTCACAGGACAGCTGACCCTTTTGCAGACCCATCTGCTAAAAACAATAAACTGAAGTCAGTCCTGAGAAACAGCAAGAGAATAACTGAAACCACAACAGAATAATAAACACCTATAGTGCTGGATATCCAGAGAGCTATCATACCAAAACGGACAATGAGAACATCTCCAGGAATCGATGGAATATACAATGAGATTTATCAAAACCCTAGGAACAAAAACAAAAACAAAAAAATCTGCAGCATATCATAAATAATTGCTGGTTATTAGGAGAATTCCTCAGACCTGGAGAGAAGCAATCAAAACACCTCTTCCAAAACCAGAGAAATACACTTCCATTCCCTCCAGCTAGACTAGACCAATTAGCCATACCAGCTGTCTCTGCAAAACAATGGAGTGCATCATCAACCTGAGACTAAATTGCTACACTAAAAATGAAAACATCTTGTGCCACAACAGCAGGCTTTAGCCAGTGTTATTCTATGGTCTTGGGGCTGGCTTCCTCATCCCGTAGAAAAACTTTAGCCACAAAATCCAACCAATCATGAATAAGTCCATAAAATTGTATGATAAAATCACCAATGTGGAGCTCCTGGAGAGAACTAAACAAATACCAATGAACTAAACATTCACTCTCAGTTTCCTAGGTGAAAAATACCTACACGACCTGTGGGTCAGAATTTTGGTCCGGATGTATGAGAGAATGTATATGATGTGTTCACAACCAGCGTGCTACTGGAACGATTAGCATCTACACATTACGACATTTGCTGCAGGAGACTGAGCATCCATGGGTTTGTCTGGTGTGCTATGATGTCAATACTTATATCAATCAATCAATCAGAGCTGACAATAATTTCAATCAATCAATCAATAAAAGCTGACAATAATATGGTGCCTCTATGTGAATCTTGTACTTATATACTTGTTCGTATCTATTTAGAAGTTATCAATCAAAGCTGACAATAATTCCTTTATATTAAGCTCTTTGGTAAGAGATCAAATATTCAGGGTAGCAGTGGTTTTTGTCATACACAACAAACTCTCTGAAGATCCACTTTCCATTACCCATGACAGAATCATACAGCTCCTGATCTGGACAAGCACATGTGTCACTTTTGCAGTGTATACACGGAGGCCGAGTCAGTTTTTTAGCTTCTGTGGACAATTTTTAAAAGTCACACCAAATTAACCCTTTTAAAATCGTCAATACTTTTAGTTTCATAATTTCAGTAAAACTATGTTTGACTGAATGAATTGAGAACATGAATTGAAAAACGATTACCAAAATGCAAGCAGTGCAAATACATACTATTTCAAGTCATATGCTATTTCACATCAAATACTATTTAGAAGTTACAAACAAGTACGACCTTGTTTGTGATATCTTCACCAGCTTCTTTCTTTGTTTTTACTAATTACTAAATATTTAAGCTTTATAGTTTATTATCATTTGAAATATTTCTCCATCTTGCATCTATCTGCCCATGTCTTCGGCCAACAAATAAAAATCACATTGCCAGGAGGCAAGCATGCTGACCATTGCACTATCATGGCTACCAAGTTGGATGAGATGGATACCAAACACTGCCAACTCTTGTCCCACACATGAAATCAGATGCAAGATAAACTAAACAGATTGGATGGGAGGTCATAACAATTAGGTTTAAAAACTCATAGGGGAAAGATAAAGATATGAGAATAAATCAAGCAAATGACAGCCAAGAATAAATCAAGCAAATGATAACCAATAATAAATCAAGCAAACTGACAGTCAATCTTTCTTGGTGGAACCTTCATTCTAAAGGCAGATTCATACACCTATTTAAGTAGCGTGGCAAAGCCTTTAAACACCCGTCTCGTCTTGCTTGTAATAAAATAGGTGTTTAAATTTACATATATATATACATATATAATATGACCATTAAAAGAACGGAAACATACAAAATACCTGGGTACAATCTTCAACTGCTCCAACATCATAAGGGAAGAAATACAAACTAGAATCAATTCTGGAAATAAGATATACTATGCACTACAACATCTACTAAAATCAAATGCGCTATCTCGTAACACCAAAATCACAAAATACAAAACACTGATCAGACCAGTTGTGTTGTATGGCTCTGAAACCTGGGGTACAATGAAAGGAGACGAAGCCTTATTACAAACCTTTGAGAACAAAGTTTTAAAACGCATCTTTGGACCCATTAGAGATACACAAAGTGGAGAGTGGAAAAGAAGAAGTAACAAAGACATTTATGATCTGTTTAAGTCCCCGCTAATCACTGGTATCATGAAGGCTAATAGACTACAATGGCTGGGGCATATAGAAAGAATGGAAGACAATAGGGAAACAAAACTCGCTTACACTCAGGAAATAAATGACCGTAGACTCCGAGGTAGACCAAGAAGACAGTGGAGAGATAATATATATACAGACCTACAAGCACTTGGAATCAACGACTGGCAAGAGAAGGTCAACCAGAGTGACGAATGGAGATGGATTGTATCTGCAGCAAAGAACTTCAATGGCGTGGAACGTTGAAGAAGAAGAATATATATATATATATATAATGAAGCCGCTCAGCGCGGAAAAGAACGTTGATGTTGTGGTCAATACCACAAAGTATAGCGGTGCCCCACATAATAATGGAGTCCCGCCACAAGGGAGACCATAAATAGGGGTGCAGACTATTTTTCCTATCTCTCTGGTTCGGCATCTGCAGACGGAGGGGCACTAAGTCCATCCCCAGGAAAGAAAGTTCCTGAATTGATCCCTCCAGGCCATGACCAGACCAGAGGGACACATAGGCCTGAAGCCATCATCTGGAGGCCGAAACTGACCTCTGTGGTGTGAGATTGTTAACAAGGAGGCACACAGGCCTAAAATATTGGTCCAGTGGACTCAGAGAAGCAGTGGCAGGCAAATGTAAAGCCCACACTTGGGTTAGTTTTGAGGATAATATTTAGATAATGTAGGATGAATGTAACTATGCCTAGACTGGGGTTTTGAAATTGTTGGTATCTATGGCAGTGGCCAATGTTGGCAAGACATTTCAGCGATACAAGAGAGGAACACCAGAAAGCTCTCTTGTTGGAAAAGTGTAGGCTGGCTGATGAAGCCACAAGATGCTTGTGCAGAGCTATTAATAGATTGACCCAGAATGGCTGCCAACATAAATTAGCAGACAACAGCGAAGAATGTAAACAAAGCCTAGATCAATGTTTGAGTTAAACTGAGAAGTTCCTAGGGTGCATAAGTAACATCTAGATTAAAGAGATATATATGATGAGTATATCATGGTGATGATGCTGATAGTGATGATTATAATGATATGAGTGTCTGGAAGAGCGCTATACATTCTAATAATATGCAGTCAGTCTGTGGGTTTGATATGGTGCCTCTACGTGAATCTTGAACTTATAGGAAATCATGTTGTGCTGGTAGTCTCACTGGGTAATGCACGGTGTGCGTCTGATTTGCAGTTAGTGCACATGCTGCACTCTTTGTTTTTATGGTTGCCAATGCAGGATTGTTTATTCTATGTGTTGATATTCCTGATTTCCACCAATGCACAAGGTCCTGGTTGGGGCCCCATGAGGACCATTCCCACAATATATCAAATGCTATGTTTGACTGTGACCAATGCAAACGGTACATGCCTGAAGTTGGGAGACTCAGTCGGTGCTTATGTTACGTCCTGCTTTATGATTATTATGTCGATCATCATCATCATCATCATCATCATCATCATCTGATGATGATGATAGCATAGTACTGAAGGAAACAATTATTATTGTGAATGAAAGCACCATCTATCCTGTTGCATGATTTGTGAGTTTGTTATGCTGTCCCTGTGTGGATATGATATTCTTATGTGGACAGGTATATCTGTTCATGTTGTCTCATCGACATTTCATAGTATATATCTGTGTAATGTTGATGTCAGTGGGTAATATTGATGCAGGCTTGGAGTGAGGAGTTATGCTGTAGCCTGCTGATGTTGGGATGATTTTTTTACAGGATATGATCCTCCAATCATGGTTGCAGGGGGACATTCCTGGGTTTCTAGTTTGACTTGTTTGAGCTTTCCACACTCATGTTTATACTTCTATTACTGAAGTTGTGGTCCTATTGTTGTGATGTGTCCTAGTCGGTTTGAAGGATGTGACTTTTTCTTGTGGCGCCATGCATAATTTATGAATTTAACTGAGTCACAGGGGCTAGGTCTGGAGCCCAATCCACTGTATTGTGCTGGGTGTCTCGGGGCAGTGGGTCCCATCTCTTCACCGTGAGACACATGTTTGTGTTTATAATTGTGGTTCAGCTATAGTTTATGTTATGGCTCCTCTTTGTGTCTGATTTTGGTGGTCCGGCTGTATGGGTATCCTTGCAGGATGCTAGGAGTGCCCTGTGGGCCCAGCCGAACATGGCAGGGGTCTAGCCATGTGCTGCAGACTACACATGAGACAGAATGTGATATGTATCCGCACAGTTTGTAATTGAGCCCTAGAGTTGGACAGAATAAAGATCCATCACTGTTGTTATCGATGTGTTATGATTAGTCTTTTGTGTTCACCTTTTGTTAATTACTGTTTATTTTTCTTCATTAATGCTGGTCTGACCCAGCTCAGTGATTCATTGCCTGGAATCTGAATTAAGGCATCAATCAATCAATCAGGTGCCGTCTCCACAATGAAGGTTGGCTGCAATGAATCTCCAACACTGTCTGTATCTCGCCCTGATTGTACATTCTGTCAGGCTGATGTTAATCCATCTCTTGATGTTATCTTCCCACTAGTATCATTGTCAACCTCTTGCTCGCTTGCCCTCAACCTTACCTTCCAGTATGGTTTTTATATGAGTATCATGTCTTTTAACGTGGCCGAAATATTTTACTTGCTTCCTCTTTATTTCTTTCATCAACTTCTCATTAACTCATTCCCAGTTTTTCTAGAACTTCTGCATTTGACTGTTTTTGTTTCCATGAAATACGACATATTCGTCTGTATATCCACATCTCCAGGGCCTCTATGCGACTTTCATTAAGGCATAGGTCCCTGCTAACGTCCTGACTTTCTTCTGATATCTATAAACTGTACTTTTAAATGAGGCAGCCTACATTGTGATGGTGATATCTTTCTTCTTCTTGTCCTGTTCTTCTCTGGCCCGCCAGCAGTCAGCGTTGAGCATCTATCCATCTTTACACCACTGTAAGTTGAGAAATGAGTTGGATGAATAGGTGCTCCAGTTGCCTTATTCCTCCCTCTCTCTTCTGGACCCGTTCTAATATATATATATATATATCAGGTCAGTCAAGTCTCAGTCAGATATGACTGAGCTACCGTATGACAGTAGACGGTACTACCTGCTTTCTGTTAGCACCGAATGTTGGGTGGTGCTTACCAAACCCGACACCCCACATTGTGCCAACGGCTTTGGGCGGAAGAGCACAATTGGGAATGTACAAGCCTTATCCTGGTGCGAGGAAATGCAACCTAAAGACAAAATGTCATGGCAGGGCAGACCAGGCCCTAAGCCTTGGTTGGCAGCTGGTCTAGGATCGAAGCTCCGACAGGCGGACAGTTAGAGCATTGCTTTTCTGATCCGGCAGCTTCTGCAGCTTGTCTTGTTCCAGATGTATAGGTGTTACCTTTCTTCTGGAGTGAACTAGGCAGGCCAAGAGAGGGATTATGCTGTATGGGCAACACATGGTCTCTATATTTTAGCCCAGGCTTTGTGCTATGCAATTATTATGCAAAGAGTGAGGAAGAAAATACAACTTGAAATAGGGGAAGAACAATGTGAGTTTGTAGAAGGAAAGGGTACAGTAAATGCTGTGTATATGCTGTGAACAGTTATTGAACGTGCTATAGAAGTAAACAAGGATATACACCTTTGCTTTATTGACTACACAAAGGCTTTTGATAGAGTTAGACATGTCAACATGGTAGATATGCTAGCAGATCTACAAATTGATGGGAAAGACATTAGACTTATAAAAAATATATATTGGAAACAACAAGCTGCCATAAGGATTGATAATGAAGTGGGACAATATCAACCTATTAAGAGAGGTGTTAGGCAGGTATGTGTTATGTCTCCAGATCTTTTTTCCCTATACAGTGAAAATATTTTCAGGAATGTAGAAGATATAAATGGAATCAGCATTGGAGGACGAAACATCAATAACATTAGATATGCAGATGATACAGTATTGATTGCAGACAATGCACAAGATCTACAACAATTAGTAGACGCAGTTGTTGTACACAGTGAGCAGCTGGGGTTGGAATTAAATTGTAAGAAGTCACAGGTTATGGTCGTCACTAGGAAGAACGTAGTACCACAATGTAATATACAAGTAAATTGGAATATTCTTCAACAAGTGAATTGGTACTCCCCCGATGTGTCTCCACCTTGCCGCGGTGGGGGAACTTGAGTGTCCCACTGACCCCAAGCGCTGTGCTAATGGATATAAACTACATATTGGACAACTCTTGGGATAGGGACCAGACTAAGAGAGACACAACCTGCTACTCTGCAGGTAGGCTGAGGATAGCAGTCAAAATTTAAACTCAGGCGCACGAAGCCACAAACTTGGTCCAGACACTTACACAAAGGCCTCCATCTGAGAGATGTAGCTGAACGCCTCTAAGCTACTACGCTTGGATGAGAGAGAGCCCGGCCGATACTCACCTACCGAAAAATGGAGGTGAGATACTGAGCACGCTACATGCCCAGTTCAGATACCTGTCCGAAGGCTCCCAGCTGGGGGATATGAGTGATACCCGGATGAGAGGGCCTGGCCGTTTCTCGCTCACTGCTGTACGGAGGTAAGGTGCTGAGCCGGCAGCACATGTAGCCTACCTCATGAGCGAGTACAAAAAGGTTGATGAAATGCCCCAGTCGAATGAAATGGTTACGAAAACAGTCTGTTTGTAACTCGTAGAGAGTAGACAAAGGTGGAAAAACGTCTCAATAACACGAAATGGAACGCATGGCTAGCGAATCCATTGCGTAGTGCGAAGTCCGAAGCGAAAGCTTACCTAGTGGATGTCGCCTGCAGACTGACCGTTCCTGGTGTGTGCTTGAGCAACCAGTGGCAAGCGAGATGCCCAACACATGGAAGTGAGGAACTAAAGCAGCCATGAGCAGGACGAGGCAACTCCTCAGGTGAGCCCAGCCTCAGGGCAATATGTGCCGGCTCTGCAATTATGGAAGCCTCCTTGGATAGCAAGGAAATGCCCATGGTCTGCCCCTGCCTTCCATTGAGGGTCGACCGTGATGTCTTTTATCGTTCTATCTTGACCAGCTGAGATGTGGGCGACATCACAACAATAAGTCTAACATGCCTCGAAAGTCGAGGAAGGCTAACCTCATTAAAAAATGCCCGCCGAAGCCGGAAGTGCCGTCCTACGGGTGGCAAAATAAAAATTGGCACTACGCATTTACGTCCGAGTGAAATGTCTTGTCCGAATGTCTCTCGTGCTAGGAACAGCTCTGACTACCTAGTTTCCGAATGCCGCTCTTGTTCGGAACAGCTCTGACTAGATAGTTTTCCGAATGTCTGTTGTGCCTGGAACAGCTCTGACAGGCGCAACGACAAGCACATGTCCGTGTCGAAAACTCGCTGAGTGGATACTGTCTACAGACCTGTCTGGTTTGTGCGGGAACGGCCCGGGGCGAACGAAATCCCAATATATTGAAGTGAGGAATTAAAGCAGCCATGAGCAGGATGTGACGATTCCCTCGGTGAGCCCAGCACCAGGGCGCTATGTGTCGGCCCTGCAATTATGGAAGCAACCTTGGATGGCGGAAAATGCCATGGACTGTCCCTGCCTTCCTTTAAGGGTTGACCGTTGTCTTCGACCGTTCCAACTTGGCCAGCTGGGTTGTGGATGGTTCCGCAAAAGTGAGAGTCTCCCAGGAATGCTACCTGGTCAAAAAAAGCATGCTATAGCCGGATGTGTCGGCCTATGGGTTTCGGCCCAAGGGCACATAACAGACACACCGCAATCACATCTGAAAAAACACGCCGGATGAACGCAAAGAAGAAGAAGAAGTGAATTGGTACAATTATCTCGGAACAGTCATAACATCTGATGGGAGATGCCTTGAAGAGATTAGAACAAGAATCGCCATGGTGAAAGTAGCCTTTAGCAAGATGAAAAACATTCTGACCAATAAAAAGATGTCAACTGAAACGAGAAAAAGAGTGTTGAGGGGATACATAGAGCCTGTTCTGTTGTATGGATGTGAAACTTGGACAATGTGCAGTCAAGGTGAAAAACATCTGATGGCTACAGAAATGTGGTTTCTGAGAAAAATGCAAAGAATACCATGGACAGATAGAAAAACCAATGACCAAGCACTACAGGAGACAAATGAAAATCGTAAATTGATTAGAGAAATTAGACGTAGACAGTCAAAATTTTTTGGACATGTTATGAGAAGAAATGGATTGGAGAACTTAGTGACAACTGGCAAGATCGAAGGGAACAGACCAAGAGGAAAATACCTGGATGGCTTGGCCACATGGCATGGACGAGACAGGAACACTGAGCTGGTCCACGACACTGGTGATCGAGTGAAATGGCGAGTCATGACCGCCCACGCTTTCCAGCATGGCACATGATTGATTGATTTGTGCTATGGAGAGGTATAACTCCATCCCTGGTCTTAACCGGTCTCGGAATCAAAGCGAGAGGTAGCAGTTACAGGTTATAAGACCCTGTCAATTTGCGTAGACACCTACAGGTGTCACTGATCAGCTACCGCCCGCCTCAAGCTGGGCTGCCCTCAGCCAATTGGGTGCTGATCCACCACAGCCTGCCTGCTTCAATGGGTGCTTGGGCTAGGACAAAATCTGGATCACAGGCTGTAAAACCAATGCACCGGGTACTACTAAAAAGAAAAATAGAAACCTCAAGCTACGGCTTGCAGCCTGGAATGTAAGAACCATGTGTCCAGGATTTTCCACTGACTTGACTAATATTGATGATTTGAGAAAAACAGCTGTTATTGATGCCCGAACTCAATCATCTTAACATTGATATTGCTGGCCTGCAGGAGACTCCCCTCACTGAGGAAGGGTCACGCAGGGAAAACAATTACAGCTTTTTTTGGAAGGGAAAAGGGCAGGCAGAAAAAAGGCAACATTGCAGTGAAGAATTCGCTATTGGGAATGATTGAAATTCCAGCAGGAGGTAATGAAAGACTATTATCCCTGCGCTTGGCAACCTCTTGTGGTTTTGCCACCATTATTACTGCATATGCACCTACACACACTTCCCCTGATGATGTGAAGGATTCGTTCTATGATCAAGGCAGTTTCAAAATCCAATTACCTGCACATGATACAACATGAGATATGTCGGTGAGACAGGCTTAGTCTTGGTGACAGATTTAGACAACATCTTTCTGATATCACCAGCGGCGCTCACAAACCAGTATCCATGCATTTCAACAGTCCTGACCACCATGGCGTGGCCGACATACAGGTCACGGCCATCAAATCATGCGCATCTCGCGAACAGGATCGGAAGACATTGGAACACTGTCTCATCTTCCAGTTGGGTACACTCTCCCCTCACGGCCTCAATGTCCAACACAGCTTCATTTAACTTTCTAACCCCACCCCCTAGCTTACAGTCCACCATCGAGGTACGTGCAGGTCCTCTATAGGACGTCGCAGTCTACTTTCTTGGCAGGTTTGCGTTCGGTGTTTTGCCATCATTTTCTGAACGACCGCGACTCATGCCTCTCTGTGAGGACCAACACGATGTAATCCTCTGCAGCTGTGTTTCGAGCGCTTAACGAGAATTGCTAATTGTGAACTGCGTCCGCGACATCTTTGCCGGTCCTAATTTTCACTTTTCTGCACACATGGGCGCTTCTCCACCCCCACTCCCCTCCCGCTTGACCTTTGACCCGTGTACCATACATCCGGTCTATTAATCCACTGGAGCCCTACGCGTGTCAGTCTTTCCAAGCAAGGATACAGAATCAGATAAGTACATTTAATTAGTTTAATATTGTCATAGTGTTTAATGTAGGTTTGAGTCAGTTTGTATTTGTTTGTCCTGTGCTGATGAAGGCTTTGGCCGCAACGTCCAATTTGTCTTTTGTAGTCATGTTTTAGTAAAGCTCACAATCTACTTCTCATTTTTTGGGTGATTCATTCCGTGCAATGTTAAAGTGCAGGACAACGAAGAGGCACATTCATTAGCTGTTGCTGCCCCTCAGGGTGAGAGCTACTTTATGATAAAGGTGATGTGACTAAGGCTCTATGGTGGAGAGTGCAGATGACCAGATGCAATATCCATATTTGAACAGAATGGCTTAGAAGAGAGTAGAGGGTCTGGACGATACTCAAAGCACAGAGGAAAATATAAATGGACTTTTAATTAAATGGCTGCTGGAATAATCAGTATGGGAACTCTTCATTGGTTTTTTAAGAGGAAGACAGAGCATGTATAGGAGTATTCTGAGTGCAGTTATGTCAATCTGTAATTCGACTCTTGTAAATTCAGTATTCAGTATAAAAGTACTTACGTCTATTTGCAAGACTCGGGTGTTTCTCATCACATAGGAAAATATTTCCCAGCAGAACTCTTGCCAGAATCATATACAAAGTTGTTCCTGGTGGTGTTCGCTGTGTACGTGAATCTGAAAATAAGTCATAGTATACAGTTTTTCACTTAATAATTGAAGTTTACAGGTGACACTTATTCAGTTATCATATCCTTCATGTGCAAATTACAAGGCTCTAATAGTTGTCGTTCATTGATTTACAATCATATCTACTAAAAATGTATGGACCAGTCTTTCCTAAATGCTGCAATTGCATTATTTTAAATGTCATCTACTGCCTATAGTACCTTGCGATGTAGGACAAGGGGATCTTTGCCATGGTCCAGTTTATATAGGCTTAGAACATGGCATGAGTTTGTAACAAGCGCGGTTTACATGAGACTGTGTGAAGTGACCTACCACGGCATTGGTCCCAAAAGTGTGAAAAGTATGCAGGACGTTTTGTGAGAGGACAAAACATCACCTTCAGACAGTTGGACGAGAGCTATGGTTGGAGCTGGACCTAGTTCTGTTGTTCCCGTAGAATGGCCATATACTGAGCCCCTACAGTGTTAGTAGATGTTTATTATTGTGTAGACTCTAGGTATTTGTGAAATGGATTTGTGAAACTTATATTGTGAATTGTTCAATGCTTGGAGTCAATATACAGTGAAAATGGAACTGCGTGTTGTTATTCAAGACGTGTTGAGTTTAGTCCAAATTACTAGTTGTTGTGAATAGTGCAGTGAAAGAACTCAAACCTAATTCAAGACATGAGAGAATTAATCACAATGAGAAGACCACAGCATGGCCAGTCAGAAAGGGGCTGGTCCAGAAATGATGCACAGTAACGTGAAGCAGTCAGAAAGATAAATTGACAGTTGGCGCCACAGCGAGTTTTCTCCAGTCGCTGGTGGCGCTGTGGCGTGATCATCTATGTCAACCCAAAGGTGGTCTGTTCCTGTATATCAGCCAGGGACAAATCAACACACGCACATCAGCCATAGGCGATAGTATTATGAACAATGAATTTAACTTCACCTTTAACGAGCCATAAATTACCCTATGGCAGTCTTGAGCCTGAGGAATTAATGCCATCTGGCTAGTGCAGTCACCGCAAACTGTGCAGGTTAGGGTTTTCTTTTTGCCCTCGACAGAAAAAATGCCACACAATTCTGAGGATTAAAACCTGGGTCTCCTGAAGGAAAACCCAGCATTCTAGCCACTCGGTTATCAGCTCCTCATTCAATTATTTTAACGGAAGTTGTAAAATTAAAAAGCATTGTAAAACAGATTAATTAAAACCAATATTTATGAAAATATAAATTTTTTACATTCTATTGACGCAGAAATTGTACTTACAAAGGTGTTTGCAATGGTATAATAATTGCTATTAGCTTCAAATGTTCTGAGGAACTTTCCATTTTGTATCTATAAGTATCCTTGTCTTTCAAAAGAAATATTCAGTGATGTTACCATACACTGACTTATGATACATTTTACTGGCAATGAACAGATTGTGATTTATTTACAACATGCTGTTTATATGCTATAGTATGTCCCGAAAAGAATGCCTTCATTCAAGATCAATTATTTTGAAAACTGTCTGTTGCATCGTTATGACATTTTTCCAGCTGTCTTATATTTACCCCCACCCAAGGAATATGTCTTTGATAGGTCCAAAAACAACTTAAATCATCGAAAGCGGCGACATTTCTTTGATGTTTTGCTGGAAAACTAGTGATTTCTCGCTAACAAATGTATGTTTACAGTAATGAAAGCCCCGCCAATTCAGATGACACACAAGGCGTATCCGGATTCGTATGGGAGTGGGTGCAATGAAAGAAGTAGCTTAAAATTGACAGGGTCGGCTGCATTGCACTGGGTTTTTATCCCATATGGCTCAGTTTCTTTCCGCAGCGCGGAAAGCGTCAAATAAAGCGCGAACTCTGTACCTCCAGCGACGACCCTCAGGAGTCTCCGAAAAAATGCACTCGTGAAATGAAGGACGCGGCCCGGAATCGAACATACAACCTTCAAAGCCCGAGTCAGACGGCTTGACCACTTCACCACGGAGAATCCCGAGAGGGGTGCAATGTGTAATATTAGTAAAGACAGAGAATTTACAGAGGCATGGGGTAAATAATTTGTAAATTGACAGGAAAGTAGAAGGAATATATTTCTTACCTTATTTTTCATTTCCTTCTTGTTTCTTAAGCTGCTGGTTAATAATGTGTACACAAGTATTCGTGTAAGCTTTTTATACTGAGTTCGTGAAAGCTTCCAAATAGCTGTGCGTTAATGTGCGTATGGAATGACCAGAAATGATACCGCAATTTAGTCATCATGTTTCCATTTTTAAGGATCTGTTCAGCTGTCTGTGTAGTTTGTTCACACTTACACATTGGTGACAGACCAGCTTTGAGTCTTTGTGAAAGATTGTCTACTCTGCTGTTTACCGTTCAGAGACGGAACATGATTACCTGTTTTGCACTATGAAAATAGTTGTCAGTGTCTCTGTAGTGGGCTTTCTTCTTAACGACCAAGATGTTGGTCCTCTTTTCATTGAAGTTTATAGATTGATTCGTATGCACGTGTGTTGTCCCCTAATTTGACAACGTGTTTGCTCTCACGTTTCTTGTTATGCCACAATATGTGTGTGTGTGTTTTTTTTTTTTTTTTTTCAATACAGTTGTTTGTCACCGCTGAGGGCTTGTGGAATTGAAAATTCATCACTGTGGAATAAAAACTGTTGCCATTGACATTATGCTGATGCTGTAATGTTTAGGGCCTGCAATTCTTCTGAATATTTGTAGTAAAATATCCCAGTTCGTGTGCACGTGGATTAAGGTCTGCGATCTGCTCAGACCTTAATCTGTGTCGGACGATTCCAGTAGGTTGATGACTGCTCTCGGTTGCATAAAATTCAATCCATCCTTTCTCCAATAGTCCTCTTCCTCTTTCAACACATGGTCCTCACATTTTTCCAGTAACTTTTATCAATATTTAATAGCGTGGACTGGATTAGTATCCTGATGTCAGACAATTTGAATATAGTATTGTCAGTTACCACCTGTCCTTTAATTTTAGCCCACACAAGTTCTATAGGGTTAAAATGAGAATGGTACGGCGGAAGTCTCAAGCACCCATGATGATGCTCTTCTATCAACTTGTCGATTTGATATTTCTTGCTTTTTGGTATCTGTTTTACAAGGGACAACAATTCTAGCTAGAAATACGTTTCTGGAAATGGTATGTTGTCCATTCGGAGCCATATCTTTATTGCTCCCTTTGTGCTTGATGCTGTAGTAGGTATTTTGTCTTCTTGGGCAACAACATTGATATCATGCATTGTCCATAATTGGACACGACGGTCTATCTAGGGATGGAAGCACAGTATTCTCGAGCCAATCTCTAAATACATTACCATTCATCTTATTATGATAATCCCTATTGTCTGTATGCTTTGATACGAACACGAGCCCAGCATTCTGTTGTAAGCCATTATGCGTATTACCAACATGGGCCATGACCAAAAGCTGTCCTATACTACTGGGCACATATCGCTTTATCTGTCCATCCACTGATTGCCATTCCTTATCACTTGTGTGGTGCGCATTGATCCATATTTCATCCAAACACACTATGCCATAATTTTCTTTGCGCATTTCCCTTATATCACGTAGGTATCTGCTTCTCATGGCTCCTAAATGCGGTTGCTCGCAAAGAATATTTCTACCGCCCTTGTACTTTCTAAAAGTGAAGATAATGTCTTTATAATTTTCCACAAAGTTGTTTTGGATAGCTCTATGTTATTGTTCTTTCTGAACCAAACCCCAAGTTTTCTTACAGTCACTGTTTCTTTGGCATCCAGCATTTTTATAATGCTGGATAATCCTGGATATAAAATTCAAAATTTTTATAATTTTAGGAGTCTCCGTGGCGAAGTGGTCAAGCCTTTTGACTCGGGCTCCAAAGGTCGTGGGTTCAATTCCGGGCCGCATCCTTCGGTTCACGAGTTAAATTTTTCGGAGACTTCTGTGGGTCGTCGCTAGAGCTGCAGAGTTCGTGCTATGTGCGATGCTTTCTGCACTTCAGAAAGAAACCGAGCCATATGGGATAGAACCCGGTGCAATAAAGTCGACTCTGTCGTATATCAAGCGACTTTTTAAAGCATTTTTATAATAGCTCGCCTTATGACATCTTTGTCAAAGCTGTCTACAATAATCTTTCTACTTACCGTTTGGTTATTGCGTGGTGGTTTAATTCCAGATTCTTGCACACATCAACGAAATGCCTGTTTACTCAAACCCAATGCATGCATTGTTCTTTGTTCGGAATTTGTAATAGTATAAAACAGTTTCCTGCGATAAGCTCCTTGACAAAAATATGTGTACAACTTCATAGCGATTCTTTGAAGTGTATAATTTCGCATTCAATCCCATTGAAAAATATTCACACATTTCAATGTTAGAGATAAGTGGTAAGATGTTTTTTTTTTTAAAAACATATTAATCAGGTTTCATGAAATAACCCACATTTTGAGACACCTCTGAATGAACAGTCCTAGTTTAAACAACGTGGGGAGTTGGCATAAGGCCAATCCCGGGAAAAAATGTACAATATTCAACATTGAGCGCTGATTGTCTGGCTACGCTGTAATACATTTAAAATTATGAATTTCATCTCAGACCCGTAAATTATATACTGCATATAAACAAACTTTGAAATCTGCTGTAAAATCTCCAGAACAAAAATTTTTTGTTGGGTGGACATAATGATAAGGTTATATACTAAATCTCATAATTTTCCCTCAGTTGGTTACTGAGATATGGATGTTTATATTGGGGCAAAAAAAAAAAAAACTATAGTTGTATGTACTGTTATCACTATAAATATACAAGTAGGTCACATTAGCATGTGATTCTGAGTTAGAATGTCAGCTAGAGCAGAATGACGATCATTCTGAAATTCTGAGCAGGAAATAAGTCAGACTGTCATGGAAAGAGATTTGTCAATGAATCACTGAATGTGCTGCTATGAAAGATTGTAGAAAATTAGAAACTTAAACTGAATGAAACAATCAACTGATGCTCAAAGACAGTGAAATTAGGAAGTAGGGTTAAGATTACAAATGCAACTATGAAATTATATACAATTTGTTAGTTAATCAAGTTGAAAGCAAAATAAAACTGAAAAATTAGTATAAGTAGAAAATATGCGTCTTTATTGAGCACATTATTGTTTGACACTTTTATATCCTTGATCTATTTTTCTTATTTCTATTTATATCCTGTAACTCTTATCTGATAGTGATATTACTTCATTTCAAATCATTTTACCCTTTTATGCAAAAAGTTATATGTGTAGGAATATTCTTGATCTTACTGATCTAAAGTTGCCTGAGTCTAATGTCATGTAGTTATATATGCAAGCATTCATTAGCTATATTGTTGCTGCTTATAGTGTTCCTGTTATCAGGCTCTGGTGAAAGTAGCAAGTTCCTGATGTCTATAAGAGTTGGACATTCAAAGAGGTGATGACTGGGTCTCATAAGGACATCTGTGAAGCTGACACCTTGAGTGAGCTGTGGTTGCAGTCTGTCCTGGTGAATGTTAAGTGATATGTATTGTGTTCTGTCATATTACTGAGTTCAGGACCTGGCACCCTTCTGGTGTCTCCACTGGTCTATTCAACTACTACTGGCACCATACCATCTTGACAGACGATAGTGTTTACAGTGAGCTTCAAAAAAGGCATAATAAACTTTTCATAGCGCAAAGCTGGGGCTGAATTGCAGCATGATTCCTCTCTTGGCCTGCCAAGAAAAGATAACACCAATACATCTGGAACAAGACAAGCTGTAGAAGCTGCCGCAACAATAAAGTAATGCTCTAACTTTTGACCTGTCAGAGCTTTGATCCTAGAACAGTTGCTGACTAAGGTTTAGGGCCTGGTCTGTCTTGCCATGGCATTGGCTCTTTAGGTTGCATTTCCCAACACCAGAATTAGGCGCGCACCCTCCCAATTGCACTCCTGCACCCAAAGCCATTGGCACAATCCGGGGTGTCAGGTTTGGTGAGTACCACAGAACATTCGGTGCTAACAGAAAGCAGGTTGTATCATCTACTGTCATATGGTAGCTAAGTCATATCTATCTAATATCTGACTAAGCTATTCAACTAAGTTTCTTTATTTGCATTTCTTATTAGCTACTTAGAGAGTTGTTGCTGCACATAGTTGTTTTTGTCTAGTTTGTCTACCTTGCCATTACCAGGTGTGTAGGAATATAATCAGGGATTCATTGCATGATTATCCTAGTGTTGTAATGTGTGGCCATCTGGTCTGAAGTTAAAGTTCAACCGTATTCTACTCACTGTTTTCTAGAGCGAACAGAGCAGACAAAAAGTCAATCAAGATAAGGATGTTCTGGGTTCGCGAAGGTTTGGCCCTAAAAACAGTCGTCAGATATGATGATTTCTCCAGGACAATTATTTATGCCTCAAAATTTGAGCACACCTTTCCATATGTTTCAAAAGGTTTCCCTAATGAACTGTCTGGGTTATTTAGTCAGTTAGTTAGTCGACAGATCATCCTCATTGCACATCGAACCATTCAGTCCATAAGTGCTTGGATCCCCTCCTCAGCAAATCCCGCAATGTGTAGCGGCTCACAACACCAGTTCTGTGTTGGTTTATTAATCTTCTTTGGCTTCCTGCGTAGTGTTCTTTTTTGGCCACACCTCTTTTAACTTGCTGTTCTCGCAGCCTGACCATGGTTGTAGATTCACAGTCATCGCTTGGTTCTCATAAACGACTTACTTCTCGTAGAGCATTCAGTATGTCTTCCTGGTCCATGGCTCGTCAGCCTTCCACAGTAGCCCTACCTGCAAGCCTGCTAATTTCCTTGTACATCTACATGCCCTGGCATGAAAATAAGACAAATCTTTGCCAACCGAGACCGCTCCAGAGACAGCAACCACTCTCTTCGGACACACCCCATCTCTATCTTCCTAAGCATACTCATTGAGTCACTAAGGACACATGCCCGATTGAATGTCTGTGTCTCGAGCCATGTTATTGCTTTACTTACTGCCATGACTTCCATAGTCAGGCTACTTGTGGTCAAAGCAAAAGCACCAGACTCTTCCTTCACAATTTTCCCTCCAGCCTGAGCTGTAAAAGCCCATGAACTTCTTACTCCTCAACCAACCGACCCATCCGTGTAAATGACAGCATCATCCTCTAAAGAATTTTCGAAGATCAGAGCCTGTACTTTCACCTCCACAGCAGCTGGATTTTCTTGTCAGCATTTCCTGTCTAATTGAATGCAAACTGAAAAGGACGTACAGAAATCTGTTGGCACTTGTACCCACTCCTCATCAGGTTCTAAGTCCTCAATAATTTGTAAACTTCACAAATAGTGGATTAACAGCAGATCTATCTATATATATATGCATCAATTCTTCCAGAACAGAGTCAATGGTTTCTTGAGATCAACACCAAAACCTGATTGTGCCAGCTCTTTTGTTGGTTCAATCTGTTAATCTGAAGAGACCAACATTATGAGGGATGGAGGTGTGCAAGGAGGCAACATCTGAAGCAAAGACATGGTGCTGGTTTATCAGACAAGAAACTAATGGATTCAGACATCACTACGGCGTGATTTGTGCACTCCAGGTATAATGGTTAAACCTCTATGTTCAGTTGGACATGTGCAAGCTTACACTATTAGCTTGTCTGGGTTATATGGTTTGTGTAATTTAGTCAAAGTAAAGGACTATTTTTCATGCCTCTATTAGCAATGGACATAAGGTTCTAGCCCCATTGTTATAGAGTAATCGACACTCTGTGAGTTATTTGCTCAGTATCATTCTGACTTCCTTTACTTCCAAGACATTTCCTGGTACCCATTTTTGGCTCAGTCAACTTGGGAGACCAGGTCAATTTTAAAAATCTGGCCCATTGTAGATATGAACCCATAACCAATGGGCCAGTAGGCTAGCATTTATAGTATGTCCAGAAATGAATGCCATCATTCACGATCAATTATTTTGGAAACTGTCTGTTGCATCGTTATGAAATTTTTCCTGCCATCTTATATTTACCCTCACCCAAGGAATATGTCTTTGATAGGTCCAAAAGCAACTTAAATCATGAAAAGCAGCGACATTTCTTTGATGTTTTGATGAAAAACTAGTGATTTCTCGCTAACAAACTTGTTTTACGGTAATGCCAATTCACTCGCCAGTTCGGATGACAAACACAAGGCGTATCCAGATTCGTATGGGAGTGGGTGCATTGTCTGCTCTGCTGAGACGGAACATGATTACATGTTTTGCACGACGAATAGCTGTGAATGTCTCTGTAGTGGGCTTCCTTCTTAACGGTCAAGATGTTGGTCCTCTTTTCAATGAAGTTTATAGAATGATTCGTATGTTCGTGTGTTGTCCCCTCATTTGACAACGTGTTTCTTCTCACGTTTCTTGCTATGCCACAATATGTCAGTTCCCACCGCAATATTACTCTTCGGTTGGTATTCGATGCGTCTAGAGCTTTTTGCTTTTTCAATGTCAGTTGTTTGTCACCGTTGAGGGATCACGGAATTGAAAATTCATCACTGTGGAATACAAACTGTTGCCATTAACAAGTTGTATTGTTTATGCCAATGCTGTAATGTTTAGGGCCTGCAATTCTTCTGAATATTTGTAGCAAAATATCCCAGTTGGTGTGCACGTGGATTAAGGTCTGCGATCTGCTCAGACTGTAATCTGTGTCGGACGATTCCAGTAGGTTGATGACTGCTCTCGGTTGCATAAAATTCAATCTATCCTTTCTCCAATAGTCCTCTTCCTCTTTCAACACATGGTCCTCAAATTTTTACAGTAACTTTTATCAATATTTAATAGCACGGACTCGATTAGTATCTTGACGTCAGACAATTTGAATATAGTATTGTCAGCTGCCACCTGTCCTTTAATTTTAGCCCACACAAGTTCTATAGGGTTAAAATGAGAATGGTACAGCGGAAGTCTCAAGCACCCATGATGATGCTCTTCTATCAACTTGTCGATTTGATATTTCTTGCTTTTTGGCATCTGTTTTACAAGGGACAACAATTCTAGCTAGAAATACGTTTCTGGAAATGGTATGTTTTCCATTCGAAGCCATATCTTTATTGCTCCCTTTGTGCTTGATGCTGTAGGTATTTTGTCTTCTTGGGCAACAATATTGATATCATGCATTGTCCATAATTGGACACGACGGTCTATCTAGGGATGGAAGCACAGTATTCTATAGCCAATCTCTAAATACATTACCATTCATCTTATTATGATAATCCCTATTGTCTGTATGCTTTGATATGAACACGAGCCCAGCATTCTGTTGTAAGCCATTATGCGTATTACCAGCATGGGCCATGACCAAAAGCTGTCCTATACTACTGGGCACATATCGCTTTATTTGTCCATCCACTGATTGCCATTTTTTATCACTTGTGTGGTGCGCATTGATCCACATTTCATCCAAACACACTATGCCATAATTTTCTTTGCGCATTTCCCTTATTTCACGTAGGTATCTGCTTCTCATGGCTCCTAAATGCAGTTGCTCGCAAAGAATATTTCTACCGCCCTTGTACTTTCTAAAAGTGAAGATAATGTCCTTATAATTTTCCACAAAGTTGTTTTGGATAGCTCTATGTTATTGTTCTTTCTGAACCAAACCCTAAGTTTTCTTACAGTCACTGTTTCTTTGGCATCCAGCATATTTATAATGCTGGATAATCCTGGATATAAAATCCTAAATTTTTATAATTTTAGGAGTCTCCGTGGTGAAGTGATCAAACCTTTTGACTCGGGCTCCAAAGGTTGTGGGTTCGATTCCGGGCCGCATCCTTCGGTTCACGAATTAAATTTTTCGGAGACTTCTGTGGGTCGTCACTAGAGCTGAGGAGTGCGTGCTTTGTGCGATGCTTTCCGTGCTGCGGAAAGAGACTGAGCCATATGGGATAGAACCCGGTGCAATGAAGTCAACCCTGTCGACTTTTAAGCGACTTTTTTAAAGCATTTTTATAATAGCTCGCCTTATGACATCTTTGTCAAAGCTGTCTACAATAACCTTTCTACCTACCGTTTGGTTATTGTGTGGTGGTTTAATTCCAGATTCTTGCACCCATCGACGAAATGACCGTTTACTCAAACCCAATGCATGCACTGTTCTTTTTTCAGAATTTGTAATAGTATAAAACAGTTTCCTGCGATCAGCTTCTATACAAAAATATGTGTACAACTTCATGGCGATGCTTTGAAGTGTATACACAATTTCGCATTCAATCCCACTGAAACATATTCACACATTTCAATGTTAGCGACAAGTGGTCAGATTAAAAAAAAAAAATAATAATAATAATCAGGTTTCATGAAATAACCCAGTTTGACGACACCTCTGAAAGGTCCCAGTTTAAACAGCGCAGGGTTCTTGGCATAAGACCAATCCCGTGAAACACGTAAAATATTCAACATTGAACACTGATTGTCTGGCTATGCTGCAATACATTTAAAATTATGAACTTCATCTCTGACCTGTATATTATATACCGCATATAAACAAACTTTGAAATCTGCTGTAAAATCTCCAGAATAAAACTTTTTTTGTTGGGTGGACATAATGATAAGGTTATATGCTAAATCTCATCATTTTCCTTCAGTTGGTTACTGTGATATGGAAATTTATATTGGGGCAGACAAAAGTAAACACACTATAGATACTATGCTGCCTCAGCTCCCAAGAGTTCATTCAAGTAGAGTTACGATATTAGTACCAACACCCCTAGGCTGGTTTCCACTCACTTCACTTCCACTCACTTCGATTACTGTAGAATTTCAATATTCCGGTTACAGCCATGTGACCATGCTCATCAGGTGACAGACACCACAAAACCCTTAAAATCCTTTCCTTTTGATGGGATGCTTACCATCCCTCTGTCCATAGGTTACATGGTCGACCTCTTCCTCTTCTGGTTCCATTTGGTCTGTACATCATTGCTTGTTGTGGTATTCTATTAGTTGGTAGCCTAGTTATGTGGCCGATCCATTTAACTTGCTGTTTTCTAATGAAATCTAGTGTTGTTATAACCCCCACATTGGTGCAATTATGCTTCATTATTTTTCTTCAAGCAGTAGGAAAAATCCCTTGCCAGTTTGCTAGGCCAGTTGCAGGTTAAGGACAAGAAAATCTGACCAAGGGTCAGTCCATTCCCCCTGGCGAGCCAGAGGCCCGTAACCTCGCAGTCATGGTTTCCCAGCCTACTCCAGTCTTATCTTATAGCATTATTTCCCTCCTTTAATTGCAATCCCTTCATTCTACCTTTCTACTCCTTTGATAATTCTTAGCAAAATCTTCGTAATGTGGCTCATAATACTAATTGTTCAATGTTGATCACATTCCAAGGTTCCTGATTTCTTTGGGATTGCAATAAATATAGAATTACATAATACAGGAGGCATGTCTCCAGTATTATGTGTTGTGCTCAGCAGTCTGGTGACCTGATCTATTCCATATTCTTCTAAGGCATTGATCATTTCTGTTGTGATGTCTGGACCCGGGGTCTTGCCAGTTTTCATATGGTTAAGAGCATTTTGAACTTATATCTTGAAAATTGATGGTCCTTCATTATTATTCCGAATATCTTCTTCTGCCGCTGCGTTCATCCGGAGTTTTTTCGGACGTGACTGCATTGTACCTGTTTACAGCAGAGCTGCGTTCTAGCGCCGTTAGGCAGACACATCCAATTTCTGCTGGTGTTTTTTGACCGGGCTAGCCTTCCCGGGTGTTTCGAATGACATTTGAATCTCGCTCTGACATAGTTGCATTGTGCCTGTTTACAACAGAGTTGCGTTCTTGCGCTGTTAGGCCAACACATCCAACTTCAGCAGGCATTTGTTGACTGGGTTAGTATAACAGTATGACTGTTATATAGTGAATATAATGAGGCCAGGTTTATAAATGTAAGGTTTCTAAGTATATAAGCTTTCTTTGGTTTTTCCTTTCCAATTGAGAGAAGCAAAGATGCACTGCACAAACACGCACAATGTTGACGTGGCAGAAGGATTGAAATACGGCAGGGTAGCAACAAAAACATTGGGAAAGGAAGAGTTTTTAGTAAGGAGTGCAGGGATAACGCACATATTTTAAGGTTAGTTAGTAATAATAATTGTGTTGCGTTTCCCTTACGGGACGTTGCAGTCAACACCAGCATTTTTTCAGCTGCTGTTGATGTACTAGGCAAGTGTTACGTTCAGTAGTTTGCCATTGCTTTCTGAACGACCGGCCCCTATACCTTTTGCGAAAAAACCAGCACTGCCATGTTTCGAACCCGGGTATACGGGCTCACAAACCGCGTTCGCAAGCTTTTGGATACAGAGACCGGTTAGTTAGTAAAGTAAGTTGGATATCATCAATAAGGCAAGTATGTTAGAAGAAAGGGAAACATAAACTAGAGAAATTGAAACATATAAAATTAACCAAATGAAATTATCAAAGTAAACTGATTTAAAATGAAATAAAAGTTAAGAAATAAAAGAATAAAAATGTCTAATTTTGTAAAAGTAACAACGAGGTATGTTTTTAACTAAATGAAAGAATTGGCCTGTGATTTATTTATTACTGAGCAAGAAAATGATCAAGTACCCTAAAAAGAAAAAGAAATATGGATTTTTTTCCAGAAAAAAAAATTTGATGTGTGTTGAATTATTGGCAACTTGCGAGTTTTACAATTGGAATTTGTATAAATGAAATTCTTACATGAAGACATCAATATGATGTGGGTACTACCATTGTAAGAATCACGAGGACACAGCTGGAGGATTTTCTTTACACTCCCTGGATCGCACTGTTATATTAGCTTTCCTGGGTGGGGACATTCGACTCTCGCTTGGATATAGTAGCATTGGGCCTGTTTACAGCAGAGCTGCGATATTGCGCCGTTATGCCGACACATCCGACTTCTGCTGGCATTTGATGATCGGGTGTTTCGAGGGACATTTGACTCTCACTGTTGTGGTGTCATCTACATCCCAGCTGGTTAGAACGGCCAAGATGAGGGCTGGTCTGTTTCGCAAGATCAGTCCCACATCTGGCGTTCGTTGTCTCAGATGGCTGTGTGAGGTGCACCCAATCTGGAACTTCCCAGCCGATGCAAGTTAGCGAGGCAGGCATTTCGAGAATGTGACCGTAGCTCGAAGCCAAAGTCATGGTTTGAGCGGGTGAAAGGGCAAATTTTGTACGACCGTTCTACAGTCTCAATAAGGGCCCACTCTCTCTCTCTCGATGAGTAGTGGGCCTGCAGTCAGTTCTGCCTGGCGTAGCTTGAAAGCTCGTCGGTAGGCATCCAGTGGTTTTGCATGTATCACTGTGCACAGAGTGATTGCTACTCTTGGCCAGGGTGTGTGTGAATAATCCGTCTGTGCAATAGATATGTGGTTGATCCTGCCAGTAGTCATTTGCTTGTCTCAAAGATTAAGCCATGCATGTCTAAGTTCACGCTGTCTTACGGTGAAACTGCAAATGGCTTATTAAATCAGTTGAGGTTCCTTAGATGACAAAATCCTACTTGGATAACTGTGGCAATTCTAGAGCTAATACATGTTAACCAAGCTCCGACCCTCGCGGAAAGAGCGCTTTTATTAGTTAAAAACAAATCATTGTTGTCGTTTGCGAGGCGCAGCATTCCCACTGGTGAATTCTGGATAACTTTGTGCCGGTGACACATCTTTCAAATGTTTGTCCTATCAAATGTTGATGGTACATGACATCCTTAACATGTTTGTAGTGGGCAACAGGGAATCAGGGTTTGATTCCAGAAAGGGAGCATGAGAAACGGCTACATCCAAGGAAGGCAGCAGGCGCGCAACTTACACACTCCCGGCACGGGGAGGTAGTGACGAAAAATAACAATACGGGACTCTGTCAAGGCCCTGTAATTGGAATGAGTACATGTTAAACCCTTTAACGAGGATCTATTGGAGGGCAAGTCTGGTGCCAGCACCATGGGGGTGGCCATGGGTACTAAGATGGGTTCCAGTTATGCTTGCCTCTTCATGGGCTATCTGGAGCACCAGGTATGGAGTGAATACACCGGTAGGCTCCCAGAGCTCTACAGGAGGTACATTGATGACTGCTTTGGTGTTTCGGACATGCCCCTGCCTGACTGCCAGAACTTCATTGCCTTTTTCTCCGACTTTCATCCCAGTATCAAAATTACCTCAACCATTTCTTTGTCGACCATCAACTTCTTAGACCTAACAGTCTCTTTAGGTTCCGCGGGTCTATGCACGATGGTTTATTATAAACCAACTGACTCGCACACATTCCTTCTCTATACCTCCTCCCATTCTCTCTCGTGTAAGGGTTCTATTCCTTTCTCCCAACTGTTACGGCTCCGACAGCTTTGTCAGGATAATAACGACTTCCATCAAAAAGCCCACAAATGCTGGATTTTTTTCCGCCTTCGATGCTATCCTGAGAATGTTCTGTCTACAGCTCTTCACCGCTGCCAGTCTATCAGTTGTGCTGAGGGTCTCTTCAAGGCCGAAACCACAAAATAATAGACCTGCCCTCTCACTAACCTACCATCCTCATAATATTGCTGCCAAGAATATCCTGAGACATCTATCCATTCTCCAGGCAGACCCGACCAATTGTGATGTCTTCTCAGATTCCCCCCCCCCCCCCTGGTGGCATACAGGAGGGATTGTAACCTCAGGGATGTGCTGGTCCATAGCAGTCTACCCCAACCTCACAAGTCTCTTCCTGGCACGGTGGCTTGTCTTCAATCGCGCTATAAGACCTGCCTACATGTACTTCAAACCCAGAGTCTGCCATTTTTAAGACGACCTTCCACATCTGTTAGGGTTTCTCATGCACGAGCCGCAATGTTATCTATGCGATTACTTGTACACGTTGTGACATCAGATATATCGAAGAGAGAGGCTTACATCTTGCTGACAGATTTAGGCAACACCTTTCTGATATCAACAGTGGCGCCCAGAAACCAGTATCCATGCACTTCAACAGTCCTGACTACTGTGCCATGGCTGACATACAGGTCACGGCTATCAAATCATGCGCATCCCACAAATGGGATTGTAAGACACTGGAAAACCGTCTCATCTTCCAGTTGGGTTCACTCTCCCCTCACGGCCTCAATGTCCAACACAGTTTCATTTAACTTCCAAACCCCACCCCCTAGTCCACTAAAAAGGTAGTTGCATGTCCTTTGCAGGACGTCGCAGTCAACCCCAGCATTGTTTTTGCTGTTTGGAATTTCTTGGTAGGTTCGCATTTGGTGGTTTGCAATCGTTTTCTGAGTGACCGCTACTCATGCCCCTCTGTGAGGACCAACACAATAAAATCTTCCGCAGCTGTGTTTCGAGCGCTGAACGAGAAATCACTAACTGCGAACTGCGTCCGTGACATCTTTGCCAATCCCAATATTTACTCTTCCGCTCACATGGGCGCCTCTCAACCCCCACCCCCTTCCCGCTCATTAGCTTAACCAATACCTGAGATTCTGAAGGTATTGACCTTTGACCCGTTGACCATACACCTTGTTCATACAATCCACTGATAGTCGTCTAATGCGCGTCAGTCGCTCCCAACTAGGATACAGATTCAGATAAGTATCCTTAATATTGTCATGTAGTGTATTTCATGTAGTTTTGTGTCAGTTTGTGTTTGTTTGTTCTGTGCTGATGAAGGCTTTGGCCGCAGAGTCCGATTTGTTTCTTGTAATCGTGTTTCAGTAAAGCTCACAATCTACTTCTCATTTTTTGGTGATTCATTCATTGACTACACAAAGGCTTTCGATAAAGTGAGACATGTCAACATGATGAAGATGCTTGCAGATCTACAAATTGATGGGAAATACCTCAGTCTTGTAAAAAACATATATTGGAAACAACAAGGTGCCATAAAGATTGATAATGAAGTAGGTCAATATCAGCCTATTAAGAGAGGCGTGCGACAGGGATGTGTAATTTCTCTAGATCTTTTTTCCCAATACAGCGAAAATATTTTTAGAAATATAGAAGATATGGAAGGAATCAACATTGGGAGACGATACATCAATAATATTAGATATGCAGATGATACAGTATTGATTGCAGACAATGAGCAGGATCTGCAACATTTAGTAGATGCGGGTGTTGCACACAGTGAACAGCTAGAGTTACTTAGTTAGTTAGTTAGTTAGTTAATTAGTTAGTCGACAGATCATCCTCATTGCACATCGAACCATTCAGTCCATAAGTGCTCGGATCCACTCCTCAGCAAATCCCGCAGCGTGTAGCGGCTAACGACACCAGTTCTGTGTTGGTTTATCAATCTTCTTTGGCTTCCTGCGTAGTGTTCTTGTTTGGCTACCCCTCTTTCGATTTGCTGTTCTCGCAGTCTGACCATGGTTGTAAATTCGCAGTCATCACTTGGTTCTTGCACAAGTCTTACTTCTCGCAGAGCATTCAGAATGTCAGCCTGGTCCATGGCGCGTCCGCCCTCCACCTTAGCCTTACCTGTGAGCTTGTCAGCCCGCTCATTTCCTTGTACTCCCGCATGCCCTGGCACCAAGATGAAACTAATCTTTGTCAGCTGAGACCACTCCAGAGACAGCAACCACTCTCTTCGGATCCACTCCATCTCTATTCTCTTGAGCATGCTCATTGAGTCGCTAAGGAAACATGTCCTATTGAATGTCTGTGTCTCAAGCCATGTTATTGCTTTACTTACTGCCATGACTTCCATAGTCAGGCTACTTGTGGTCTCAACAAAAGCACCAGTGTCCTCCTTCACAATTCTCCCTCTGGCCCACACCGTGAAGGCCCATGTGCTCCTCACATGTCGGATGACCAACCCATCTGTGTAGATGACAGCATCACCGTCTTGCGAATTCTCAAAAATCAACGCTTGTACAACCGCCTCCACAGCAGCCGGATTTTCTTGTCTGCATTTTCTGTCTAGTTGGATGCAAACTGAAAAGGACGTACAGACATCTGTTGGCACTTGTACCCACTCCTCGCCAGGTTCTAAGTCCTCCAGTGAACACACCTGTTGAAGAATGTCTTTGGCCTGACCCATCCACGACCTTCCTCTTTTTAACCTGCTGCACTTCACCTTCCTAATTTCACTATGCAGTGGATGTTGTGTGTTTGCGTTAACTCTGAGGTAGGCACGTGAGTTAGAGTTAGAATTGTAAGAAGACATAGATTATGATCGTCACATGGAAGAAAGAAATACCACAATGTAATATTCATTCATTCAGTAGCATGTCCTTTGCAGAACCTCGCTGCCATAACAACCTTCCGAAAACCTCTCGATCATAAGCAAGATGTCCCGCATCTGATACACCCATCTGGAGATCATCCGCCACATCCTGCACCCATCTTCTCTTTGGCCTTCCTCTTCCTCTCTTCCCAGGCATACATCCTTCCATTATTGTTCTCTCCAAACTTTCGTGACGTTTCAAGTGACCAAAATATTTCAATTTTCTTTGTTTTATCGTCTTTAATAGCCAACCTTCTTCAATATTCAATTCTTGAAGTATGGATGCATTTGTTCTTTTCTTTACCCAAGATATTCTTAGAACTCGTCTAAAACATTTATATTCAAAGGCATTTATGCGCTGTTCAGCTTGTTTAGTAAGTGTCCATGTCTCACAGGCGTATGTTGCAATGGGAAAGATGCATGCTCTCAAAAATCTAATTTTTGTAGTTCTGTCTGTCCCACTCCATAATTTATTCATTTGTTTTAGTCTTTGAAGAGCAATTGATAGTCGACGTTTAATTTCTGTCATTGTGTCACCATTGTTGGTAATCAGTGACCCAAGATATTCAAAATTTTCCACCACCTCCAATTTTTCCCCATTAACCTATATTTCTTTCTCCATAGTAGTTTTGTCTGTATGCATTATCTTTGTTTTTGCTATGTTAAGATATAAGTTGTGATTTTACCTATTAAATTGGGTTGAGGCTATTAGGTTTTCTGTGCCATTCTGTGTTGTGGAGAGTAATACTGTATCATCAGCATATCGAATCTCTGGTATGTCATCCTGACTCTCAGCCGTAAGCAGATAGAAAGGATGGAAAGGATACAGAATGAAGCTATGCGCATTATTCTTGGATGTACAAGAGATACAGCATGCAGGGCGATGAGCTACCTTCTTGATTTTCCAACCATTGAAGACAGAATACAAGTTTGCAGGGCACGCGCCTACCTCAGAGTTAACGCAAACACACAACATCCACTGCATAGTGAAATTATGAAGGTGAAGGGCAGCAGGTTAAAAAGAGGACGGTCGTGGATGGGTCAAGCCGAAGACATTCTTCAACAGGTGTGTTCACTTGAGGACTTAGAACCTGGCGAGAGTGCAAGTGCCAACAGATTTCTGCACATCCTTTTCAGTTTGCATCCAACTAGATAGAAAATGCAGACAAGAAAATCCGGCTGCTGTGGAGGCTGAAGTACAAGCGTTGATTTTCGAGAATTCGCTAGACGGTGATGCGGTCATCTACACAGATGGGTCGGTCATCCGACATGTGAGAAGCTCATGGGCCTTTACAGCTCGGGCCGGAGGGAGAATTGTGAAGGAGGACTCTGGTGCTTTCACTGAAACCACAAGTAGCCTGACTATGGAAGTCATGGCAGTAAGTAAAGCAATAACATGGCTCGAGACACAGACATTCACTAGGGCATGTTTCCTTAGCGACTCAATGAACATGATCAAGAGGATAGAGGAGTGGTCGATCCGAAGATAATGGTTGCTGCCTCTGGAGCGGTCTCGGCTGGCAAAGATTAGTTTCATCTTCGTGCCAGGGCATGCGGGAGTACAAGGAAATGAGTGGGCTGACAAGCTCGCAGGTGAGACTACTGTGGAGGGCGGACACGCCATGGACCAGGCTGACATTCTGAATGCTCTACGAGAAGTAAGACTTTTGCGTGAACCAAGTGATGACTGTGAATGTACAACCATGGCCAGACTGTGAGAACAGCAAATTAAAAGAGGGGTGGCCAAACAAGAACACTACGCAGTTAGCTAAAGAAGATTGATAAATCAACACAGAACTGGCGTCGTTAGCCGCTACACGCTGCAGGATTTGCTGAGGAGGGGATCCGAGCACTTATGGACTGAATGGTTTGATGTGCAATGAGGATGATCTGTCGACTAACTAACTAACTAACTAATCTGGTATGTCTTGACCGCTGATATTTAGGGCTTCATATAGCTCCCTGTTTATATCATCTCTTACGTTTCTCATTATATTTTCGGCGTACAGGTTAAACAAATAGGGTGACAGCACGCAGCCCTGACGGACTCCTTGCTTGATGTCAAACCAATCTGATGTCTCGCCATCTATTCTAACTGCTGCTTGTTGGTCTAGATAGAGCATTTTTATGAGTTGTACTACATGTGATGGAAAGCCCATATTCCTCATGATTTCCCAAAGTTTCTGATGCTGTACGCAGTCAAAACAATGTAATATACAGGTAAATAATAAGAATATTATTAAACAAGTGAATTGGTACACTCATAACATCTGATGAGAGATGCCTTGAAGAGATTAGAACAAGAATTGCTGTGGCAAAGGTAGTCTTTTGCAAGAAGGAAAACATACTGACCAATAAAAAAAATGTCAAATGCAACGAGTAAAAGTGTAGAAGTGTTACATAGAACCTGTAATTTTGTATGGATGTGAAGCACAGACAATGAGCAGAGAAGCTGAAAAACATCTAATGGCTGTGGAAATGTGGTTTCTGAGGAAAATGCAAAAAATATCATGGACAGACAGAAAAACCAATGACCAAGTCCTACAAGAAACAAATGAAAACCGTAAACTTATTAGAGAAATTAGACATAGACAGTCACAATTTTTTGGACATGTTATGAGAAGAAATAAATTGGAGATCTTGGTGACAACTGGCAAGATTGAGGGAAAAAGAACAAGAGGAAAGCAGAGAAGTTAATACCTGGATGGCTTAGCCACGTGGTATGGTCAAGATAAGAACACAGAGCTGATCCACGACTCTGGTGGTCGTGTAAGATAGCGAAACATGACCGCCCACGCTTATCGGCATGGCACTTGATGGTGATGAATGTCAAATTGGAGTAGATGGGACAAAAAGTTAACCTTTATGCTACCTAGTTGGCTGGACAGGAATTTTAATCTACTAGAATGAATGTGAACCAATATAACTTATTACTACAAGTAAAATGAACATGAACCGACATAACTGATTTCTATGAGAAATAAATCATAAATAACGGGACATTCTAGAAATGTCAAGGGGTTGTTATGTAAATAACCAAAAGGATGGCCTGTGACAACAAGTCATAACATTTTAATGGAACAAGCTCTGCAAGGGCAAGCAGGTTGTGGACATTAACTTGTACAGACACATTAACTCTTGTTATTCAGCCTTAGATAATTATCAGGACCAATTCCAAATATCAGGTGATACAAGAAAGTGAAAAACTTGCTGTTGCATACCCAAGTGCTGAACTACAGGAGGTTCAGGTATGGGCAGCAGGAAACGACAGTGCAAAACTATCATAAAAATATTAGACCGCTACTGACAAACTGTTTAATTTTTTTAAAAATCAGACTAATCAAATTAATGACTTACCAGTATACTGATCAGATTTTGTAAATGATTCTGCTGTATAGATGCCTTTACCAAACATGCCTCCTTCATTGGAAACGCGAGGATCAATGCCATTGGAAGCAATAGCTTCAGGAAACTTTGTGCCATGAAATAAATAGTGCTCATTCACTTCATAATAGAGTTCTTCTTTCATAAAGTCCTCTAGATTCTCTGTTGTTATGATTCTTCCTTTTGACCTTGGAAGTTTCCTAACATCAGGACAAATATGATTTTGTGAACACATTTTCTTAAAAAGTTGCTTCCTCTGTCCTGAGTATAATTCAAAAAGGTCCATATTCTCTATTCTTTGTACGTCTAACACTTTAATTTTTCTGTGTGATAGTCCAGCAGCATCACTACCTTGGCCAACTAAGTTTGGATCCCAAGTTTTATTTATTAGATTTTTAATGGCTTCCTTAGTCTCTGAGTCAACATTTACCACATATTTCTGTTTCTTTGGTCTATGAGAACTGAACATGCCTTTCAGTGTGTTCAAGAAACCTTTTTCTGGATTTAAACTATTTAGTTTCCAGTAAGATGGACAAATTTCATCACTTTCAGCTGCATGTTTCAAAAATTCACAGGTACCTCGCTTCGGGGCTTTAGATGACTTTATTCGATTCTTTGGCAAATGAGATGATAAGCCAGAAAGTTCCTCACTAATGGTCTTATAAACTTTTTCAACCTGTTCCTTCTCTCCTTTGATAATGAATCCTGCCTTTTTTGTCTTGGGATTGGGAGAACTTTCAATCCACACACATGATTTCATAGCCTTTTGAAGGATGCGATGCCTGGAATCCTTTGGCCAAAAGTTAACAATCTCTTGGTTGAAATATTCTGTGTGTAAACAAACTTTGAAGATTGCTGTTTTTAAATCTGACCACATATTCTCTATGCCACTACCATGAAGTGCTGCAATACTGATTTCTGCACTACCTGAACTTTTTAAATGATGTTGTAATACTTCAACAACAGCCTCTTCAATGTCACCCTCTTCATCTCCACTATCTTCATCATCTGAGATGGTTTCATCAGGCACTGATGAACTAGTTGCACCAACATTCTGGACAGTTGTTATTTTGGCAGGTGAAAGCTGGAAGTGCTGTGATGCTTTATTTTTGTACTCTTTGAAAAGCTCTGTGTCCGGTGCTAAAAGCACAACTTTTTGTAAAGCTTGGCCAAATTGTGATGATTTTATGCTCGCTAAAGTAATCTCAGCAACATCAGATGCAGGAAACTGAAATGCCCTTCCACAGCCTAAAACAGGAAAAGAAACAGACTTGGCATTTAGAGCAATCGCCTTGGTAATAACTGACTGAATGGCTGTGGAAAGTTGTGCTGGGGATGAGTTTGGTTCCCATGGGGTAAGAACTATATGACAAATAGCCTGACATTTTAGATGACTGAATGGTCCCATTGTTGTGAGGACTACATCAGTTGGGTGAGCTTCATGTTCAGCTTGTAGAACTTTCCACAGCGAAGGGCACTTTTTGTTAAATGTTTGTCCAACTCTTGTCCTGCGTAGGTCAATATGTGTGGTCAAAACACTCACTAAAACATCAGAAGTTTCTTTTGTAATGTCACCATAAGGTTTAACAACCAGCTGACAGGTGTCATTTATCTTAAGCATTAGTTTAGTTTCTGTCCGTACTGGGGCAGCAACTTGTAGACGCACTCTGCGTTTTAGTTTTGAATGATCTCGCTGCTGTGCTTTCTTCGATGTTCCCATTTTGAAAGACTCTAAGCTTGGTAGTTTATGAGAAACAATACATTTTTTTGTAACTTCAAGAGTATCAATTTTTTTCTTCATTTTATCAGATGCAAATCCTTTTGCAATCAGCATCAGTTCTTCGGGTTTCTTAAATTCAGACCTCAGATCCCAGGATTTCACCATCACTTTTGTTTGCAATTCTGTCAGATTTCTGTGTACCTGTTGTATGACTGTTCTATCACCTTTAAATTTTATGTCTATGTCAGCTTCTGTGGATGAATAATCAACTTTCTTAACTTGTTGCAAACACTGTTTGATTTTATCTTCATGGAATTTATGAAGCAATTTTGCATGCAATCCTCTGACAGCAAATGATTTTTCATGGTCCACATGGTCAAGCATGAGTGTTTTAATCTCTCTGATTGACTCAAAAACATCATCCTTGATACCTTCAACATAAATTTCTGTTTTCTTATCATTCCAGGAAATTTTGACAAGAAATTTTTCTTCTATTGACAATTTTAGAGACTGCAGTTTCTCTGTGGATATTTCTGCATCAGATGTACTAGTTTCTTTATAATTTAATTTGCCATTTAGAAAATCCATGGCATCTTTTAAGGCATGGTCACTTTCAGCAACTACTAACAAAGATTTATCATGGATGAAAACTTTGGCTCCATTCAGGTGATTTGTATTCAAACTCAGTAGGTACTGTTTACCTTCTTCTTTGCACAGAATGGAATGCATGGCTGGAGTGATATCTAGTGGTCCCTCCTTCAACTTCTTTAGTTCTTTCAATAATTTTAATTGCTGCTCTTTGACACTTTCTGTTTTTCCCTCTACAACAGCAAAACTTCCATTAAAATAAATACGGCAATCTACAAAATTTCCAAAACAATGTGGCAAGAATTCTTTCTGCCAAGTTGTCATTTCTATTTCTTCAATACATAGTTTTGACTGTTCATCTTTTTTGGCCAATTCTTCTTCAAGCTGCTTTATTTTTGCTTCTTTTTTTGCTAGCTTGCTTGCCAACTTGTTTTTACTTCCCTGCACAACTTTCTGGAATGCTTTGTTTGCAGGTAAATTTTGACTGCAACTTTCACCAAGTGTACCTGCTATGAAACTAGATGATGTGTCCTGATTAATGTTCTCAAGAGATGTAGAACTAGTTCTGGTTTGTTTGCTCATAATGTTACCATGCTCACTTGCATTAAATATAGCCTCACTCCATCCACGAATGTTATACGACTTCATGTTGTTTGTCTTATTAATTTCAGATTTTATTTCAACACAAATTTCTTCATCATGAGAAGGGGTATGTAAGCATTTCCTGCCATGATTGGTCCCTCTTCCCCTAGTATACCCAGTGTTCCCAGTTGGTCTGTCATATTTGCTTCCAAAGTCTTTGACCTCATGAGACACATTTTTGCTGGAAGATGATTTGCTTCTCACATTATCTTTTCTTATTTCCTCATTTTGTTCATATGATTTCCTTCTTAAAGGTGATGCCCTGTGACCTCCTCTCAGTGCTCGAGTACCTCTTCCCCTAAATCCTCCTCTGATTGGAGGTCTTTGTCTGGATGTAACAAAAGCATCTTTATTTTGGCTTCTGTTGAGTCCCTGATTTAAAGCAGACCCAACTTTTTCATATTCTGGATCTGAATCACTCTCTTCTGAATTATCTCTTTTAGATTCATTATCACAGTCTTTATTTTTATTTTTGTTTTTATCTTCTTCATTATCACTTTTATCTGTGTCTCCTTCTGTGTCTTTGTCTTCACTAGCATCATCTTCATCTTCTCCTTCTGTATCTTTTTCCATTTGTGCTTCTTCATCTTCTTCTATTTCTTCTTCTGCATTGTCTTCCATTTCTTCTTCTGCATCCTGTTCCACTTCTTCTTCTGCAATATGGATTGTCTCTGCTACTTCATGATGTATCTGCTGTCCAATGTATTCATGAAAATTATTGTAACAAGGATGAACAGAAATGTGGTAGTCTTCAGATGGTAACGGCACAAGATCACTGCTTTCCAAAATTTTCTCGACCACTGCAAAAGAGTTACAGAAAAAGTCATTATATAGAAAAAGTCATTATATAGAAAAAGTGTGTTGAGCACAAAACACATGATATATCTATACACGTAAATATGAGGGGGCTTGAAATTAAAACCTTAAAAGTGTGATAGAGATTACAATAACCATGCCACTGTCTTGTAATCTGTCAATATTGTTGTTAAGGATGCCAAAAGTGTTAAGAACATGACATCATGGTTCAGACAGACACGGTGATGTCATAAGGACAGTTTAAATATGGCCGCCCCACTTTTGACACGCACCAAAGAGGAGCAGCATTCTGTTATCCGTTCTTTTTATCAGTAAAGTGATTAAACTTATAGAAATTCATCAGTGAATGAAGGTCTAGTATGATGATGCATGCCTGTAAGTTCAGCAAGTTTATGAGTGGAGTAGGAAATTTCAAAACTGTGTAACTTCTGTGACAGACTGTTAACGACTGGGTCAGGCACACCGAATAGTAACCCCAGAGTCGATTGCAGCCTTTGATGGCCTCATACGGGAAAACTGCTGATTGACTGTGAGTGACATTACCACACATCTTGACATCTGTCAAGGTTCAACACACCACATAATCCATGATGTGCTACAGTATCGCAAAGTGTCTGCAAGGTGGGTGCCACAGCAGCTGACTCCAGAACTGAAACGACACATTGATGCTTGTCAAGAACTGTTGCAGTGCTTTGAAGCAAAAAGTGATGGTTTCCTATCAAGAATTATTACTGTAGATGAAACCTGGGTTCACTACCATAAGCCAGAAACAAAGAGAGCGAGCAATGAATGGCGCCATCCCTCCTCTCCTAAACTAAAGAAGTTTTGCATGCAGTCATCTGCAGGGAAGGTTATGCTGACTCTCTTTTAGAGTAGACCAATCATAATGATGCGGATACCAGGGATGCAGTTAGAGAGGAATTATCTGGCACAATGGAGAATATGCATTATGAAGACATCATACGGGTTGAACGATGTTAAACATATTTTGAAAAAGGAAAAAGACACGGCACCAGGGCTCGATGGTGTTAGGTATGGCCACATGAAGGTCTTGAGCAATGTAGACCTGAAGGAGATGACCGACTGCTTTAACCAGAGCATTAGGACAGCATCAGTACCGCAGGATTGGGTACACAGCT
Organism: Cepaea hortensis; assembly: GCA_963921405.1. NCBI lineage: Eukaryota > Metazoa > Mollusca > Gastropoda > Stylommatophora > Helicidae > Cepaea > Cepaea hortensis. The sequence continues at coordinate 103,659,459 of OY992879.1, read as the reverse complement.
ATCTCATCCCTCTCCTAAAACCATTCAAGGATCATTCAAAGCTTAGCAGCTTTAGGATCATCACCCTTCTAAATACATTTGGGAAGGTTTTAGAGAAGATAGTCGCTGTCAAGCTGCAAGAGTTTTTGGAAAGGGGGAAGCTTCTTCCAAGAGGCCTGGGGAGCTACTGGCCAGGAAAAGATACCTGGTCAAATGCAGCCACTTTTGCCTTTGACGTTTCTGAGTGTTCCAGAGTAGACAGGAAACGATGGCGGCAGCGCTTGATCTCGAGGATGCGTACAATAGAGTTCGCTATGATATTTTGATGAACGCACTGATGGAGAAGGGGGTCAATCCCTGGTTGGTGAAATGGATAGCAGCGGTCCTGCATTCTAGTCGGGTTACTCTCCGTCTGGGTGCATGGACCGAGCCACATATTTTAACCCCGGGACTGCCACAGGGATCTGCAATCTCACCGATGCTCTTTAACGTGTATATGAGCAAGATTGCAAACCTAGAAGCGCCAGGGGTTGGAAGGATACTAACATTTGCAGATGATATTCTTGCATATAGGCAGGGGAGAAATAGGGAGCAAATAGCCCAGGAGCTACAGGCAACAGTAGACAAAGTGATTGATTGGTGCACCGAAATGAGTGCTGTCATCCACCCGGAAAAGGCGGCTGTTTTGTGGTGCTCTCTAGACAACAGGATTGTGAGAGCTGATGTTCCAAACCTCACGATAGATGGTAGAAGTGTCAGCAGAGAGAACAAACTGAAGTATCTGGGAATCACATTTGACAGGAGTCTGTCCTTCAAGGACCATGTGGAGACGGTTGTGACAAAATCTCGAAAGGGACTCAATGCACTTATAACTATGGCTGCAATGGACACAGAGCAGAGAATGCTCTTCACACTATACCAGCACTTGATCCTCTCAGTGATTGATTATGGACTAAGACTGCTCACTGTCTCAAAGAGTCAGCTGGTGAAATTAGAGCGTATACAGAACTAAGCTATGCGGGTCATTTTGGGATGCACTAGAGACACCCCAGTAGTGTGTATGCATTACATCCTTGGTCTGCCGACTGTTGCTGGTAGACACAAGGTGATGCAGGCGAAGGCATACCTCAGAGTAGCTGCAGACACAGATCACCCGTTGCATGAGGCGCTGGATGTAGTGAAGGGTCAGAGACTGATAAGAGGGAAATCATGGATGGCGCAGGCGGAGGATACGATCAGACAGGTGTGCCCCTTAGAGAACATCAGGCGAGGAGAGGAGTGGGTCAGAGTGCCAGCAAAGCAGTCAGACTTGTGCAGAGTTATCATCACATTGAGCCGGGAGTGCAGGTAGTGGCCAGCAGGGGCCACGGAAGTGGAAATCCAGCAACTAATTCAGGATAATGCTCGCCCGGGTGATTATCTACACAGATGGTTCAGTGTTGAGAGGCAGGAGAAGTGCCTGGGGATTCTTAGCAAAAGCTAATGGTCGACGTTTGGTGCAGGAGAGCCTGGCATATACCACAACATCTAGCTTAAGAATGGAGGTGGATGCGGTCAGTGCAGCTTTCCGCTGGATGGAGAACATGATACATACACACATCGTGATTGTAACTGACTCAGAAAGCATGCCGAGGAGGGTGAGGACAGGCAGGCTTCGTGCAAAGTGTCTTGCTTCGCTTCAGAGGTCACGGGTGGCAAGCATCACCCGGATCTTTTTTCCGGGGCATGCTGGTGTGCTGGGGAATGAACAGGCAGACAGATTGGCTGGTTCGGCAATTCTTGGTGGAGTATTGATGCATGATAAGGCAGACATGTATGCGGTTTTGTGGGAGCAAGTGTACACCTCGGAGGAGCAAATGGATCACCATAGTCTGGCAAGAATGAGACAGCGTGGAGTGACGAGGGGATCTGACCGACGCTCAACGCTCAGAGGAAAGGCGAGACGGACATATAATCAGACTGCTACTGGAACTGTTGGTGTTGGAACTCTTCGCTGGCTGCTGAGGATGGGACCGGAGCGCTTATGGAAATGCCTCGAATGCTGTGATGTTGGTTCCTAAATCAATCAATCAATCTTCTGGGATGAACAAGGCATTATTTGAGAGCACTACATGCCAAAAGGGAAAACTCTCACCAGTTTTTGTTTTTTTTTGGCGTTCGCTTGCTTTGAACTCAAGCGTAGTCCATACACACTATTTATAGTAGTGATGGACTGAATTTTGCATGTGGATTAGCTTTCCCTATTAACAGGGTCCCTCGCCATCAGGCAAACCCACTCCAACTTCAGAGGTACTTGTAATTAACGTCCCCAAGTCAAGGACGACAGGTCAACATTTTAGTCCAGCTGTCCGGTGTAGGGTTTGAACTGCTTACCTCGGCATCAGCACACCGGATGTTTAAGAACACACATTCTTATCCATTCGGCCATGCGGATCTGCACTGTCACCAGTGATACATATACAGATCTTCTCAGGAATCATCTTTGACCTGCAATCAAATCCAAACGACGTGGACTTCTGAGTAAAGGTGTCCATTTGCAACATGACAATGCTCAACCCCACACTGCCCGTGCAATGGTTGAAACCATTGAAGACTTCCATTCTCAGTGTGTACCACATCCCTCATACTCGGAAGACCTAGCCCCAAGTGATTTCTACCTGTTTGGAGGAAAGACGTTTTGGTCCGATGAAGAGGTACTGCAAGTAGTGCATGAATGGTTACACATGCAACCAAGAGAATTTTTTTCAACAGAAATCCAAGCACTTTATCAGCGCTGGAGGACTTGCACTGAACTACATGGAAAAATGATACATTTTTTCTTTACTTTTTCAGAATATATTCAGCCAAAAAAAACAAAACATTTAAGGTTTTTATTTGAAGCCCCCTCATACATCAAGATCAGGGGTAGTAAACCATCCTTTTCTTATTTTGTAAAAATCTGTAGTCCATTCAGAAATGGAACCAGGTCAGCATGAGTCAGAATTAGACATCACAACTTCTAAGCTTCTCCACTCCAAACTGATTTCTACATAATCTATGACCTTTGTCATTAAAATACAATGTTACATTGCTGAATGAATTATGTGATAATAATGAAATAATTAGATGAACAAAATGTGAGTCAAAGTGTCTTCGTATTTGAGATAGGATCTGGGCAGCATAGTGGTTAGTTCACTGGTTCACCAACATAGTGGTCAAAGGCTCAATTCCCAATGGTGTTGATGGTGCTGGGGGAAAGCAGGGGTGTTATGAGTTGATATGGGAGAAATAAAAGACAAATGGACAGACACAACGAGCATAGCTAGGTATAAATATCAGATGAGTGGAGTGCCATTAGGTGTGACTACACAATACTGGTTTTGTTAGGAGTGAGTGATGGTGAAGGAGGGTTATATTTATTATTGTGAGCAGATGATATTGTGACACAAACTAATTCAACACAATTTAGAATGACTGATGATTTCACAAAATCTCTAGCAGACAACTGCAAAGGACTTAACTGTTGTAATATTGTTAAACTATGTCAGTTTCAATGAACGCCTGCATTCACTGTCTCGCTAAGTGAGGAAAACACTGGCCACCTATTCTTCTTGTACATCCAGGCTTACAAAATGTGATGGCCTTTCACATCACAGACCCACAGCAGATCCCTAATTCACCATAATTAATAAATACCAGTTTCAACCCCACTCCCATATGGGCAAGACATGTTCTATTCTGAGTGATACTTTGTGTGTATAAGAAGCTTAAAAATATATATATATAACCTGTTTAGGAGAAATCAAAGTATACTATAAGTTATTCTCACAAATAAATGGTTCCTTAAAAATAAACCATATGAAAATGCTTTCAAGGTAAAGATGGGTAATTTTGCAAGCTTTTGATTTTCATGAATGGATTGTGGAAAAATAATTTGGCATACACAGTCAAAGATTCTGAGATAAGTAGCACATTTGTTTCATTTTCTTTTCATTGTTTTCTTATTTCATCCGTCCACTCTTCTCATCCATTCTTATGCCTTAATGTAGTCACTGTAGTGTCTTCCCCATGTTTATATGTTGTGTTTTGTGTATGTATTTGTTTGCTGATGAAGGCTAGTCTCCGCAACATCCTGTGTTTTCCATAATTATGTTCTGTAAAGCTGCATTACTTTGTGTTATTTTATATTGCCTACATTTCCACAGCTTTACTGCAGTTCCACTAATTTTATCCAAACATATTTAGGTAACAATGTAGAAAATGTTGTGACTCCCATAGAGAGATATTTAAATAAGAATACAAAATACATGAGGAGCTTTCCTAGCACCTGGAAACTTGTGGAAGTCAAATAAAATTTATTTAACTCTAACATAGAAATAGTAGCCTACTGCTACACGGATCAGAAACATGAAGAATGATTAAAACAATTACAAGCTACAAACATGCATTAACTGGTGCCTGCACGGAATGGTGTGACAGAATCACCAATGTGGAGCTTAGGGAGAGAACTAAACAAATTCTAGTGAATCAACAGGTAAGGGAAATATGCTGGTGTTAGATAGGACACTTACTGAAAAAACCTGAGAATGGTATAACTACCCTGTTTCACCGAAATTAAGACCTAGCCCTAAAATAAGCCCTATCACAATTTTTCAGGATGCTTTTAATATAAGACCTACCCCTAAAATAAGCCTTAGTTAAGATCATCAGCTAGGATGAAGTTATTAAACGTGCACTTTCATTCAAGTACTTTGTTCATGGCATCAACTTTTCTAAATACCAATTCTCCAATGTGATTGACAGGGATGAAACTGCAGTGTTTATGGGTCTAGGATTTCAAACAACAATTGATCAGATGAAACTGAGGATTTGGAGAGTTACGACGAAGTTCCAGAAGAAAATGACATGACTGTATGTGAATAAATGTAAAATTGTGTACATGAATAAATGTAGATGTTTGTACCTGAAAAAAGAAAACAGACATCATCAGAAAATAAGCCCTGCATTTTTTTAAGCTAAAATTAATATAAGACCCAGTCTTATTTTCGGGGAAACACGGTAAATAGCCTTTCACTGGAACTCACACAACAAATTAAATAGAGGGAGTTCTAAAAAAACACACGGAGAAGAGAACTAGAACACGTGAATAATATGGGGAGGACATGGAACTAGCTGCAATAGTTAGCAAAAGATAGGAGAACTTGGCGTAGTTGGTTGAAGGTGTCTATGTTAAACTAGAGGTACAGGGCAGAAGAAAAAATAAAGTTTTTCATAATGATAAAACAGTGGTGTCATTCAAGTACTTTTTTAGACACAGACATGTACCCCTTTCACTTTAAATGATAATTATTGATATCATTAGAACTCAATTTAATTTCTGATCATTATAGCTTTGAAGTCAACCTTATAAAATGAGAAGCTGAGACTAGTTTGGGAAAGTAAATACCAAACTGGCCATATAAATCCTTTGCACTATAGTGGTCATTGAAAAAATTATATCTTCAGTATAAGTAAATGGCATACAAACAGTTATTTTACTTTACATATTTAAGTATTTGAAACAAACCAAACTAAAGTAAAAAGAACACAACTATATACTATACATTACCTGCTTTCTGAAGAGGGTGGAAGTAGACTACAGCCACTTTAAACTTTGGCCATGCCTCGGATGATTCAATGATATCGCAACCATCAGCAAACTCACTTTCAAAATACAAACATAAAAACTCCCGGGATAATTTCTGAAAGTCAATACTATTTACAACAACTGCAGCTTCTCTGGATGCCAGCAATAATTTCACCTTTTTAGATTCCAAGTATGCATTTGCAATTTTCTTTTTAGCTTTTGAGAATTCTGAGGAAAAAACATAAGCATAGCATCATCTGTAAGTTAATTTACTAACATATGCAGTATAATGAATTGCATCCATTCAAACATTTTTAACATTTAATTTGCTCCTCTCCAGTTTATTTCTGCGCTACTTTCAGAAATAGTGTTAAGTTAAAAGTTGCATGTCCCTTACAGGACATCACCATCAGACTCAAAATTTTTTGGCGATTTATGATTTACTAAGCAATTTTTAAATTCAATAGTTTGTCACTGCTTTCTAAACGACTGATGCTATTACCATCTTAATCAATGAAAGGCTGGCTGCTGAGGATGGGGACGGAGCGCTAATGGGAATGTACTGAATGCTGTGATGTCGGTTCCTAAATCAATCAATCAATCAATCAATCAATGAAAGGCTGTCCAAATCGGCTGCGGCTGATTCAAACCCCTGGGCTCAGTATGTTGGCGAATTGTGAAACATGTTCACTGCCCCTGCACCACAGATGCTGGCTGTGTACATTTTTACAGCATTACTCATTAAGCTTAGTTTACTTTTCAATTCAGTGTGGCAATATGCTGCTAGTATGTTCTTTTTCTCTCATGTAACCTGTGGACTGTCAGAGTACCATGTCATATACAATTATGTCTTCCACTGCTAAAGATCTTCATCATCCTTATCAAGTGCCATCTCTACACTGAAGGTCGGCTGAATGAGTCTCCAACACAATGTGTCATGCATCTGCACACTGCAGTTATACAGGATTTTTTTAAAGTCTATCTCTTGATTATGTCTACTCAGACGTAATGTTGTTTGAATGCTTTCCATCACTTTTTCCTACAACACATCCTATAAGGATGTATACCTCTTTATTAAAAAAAAGAACTTTTTAGACTCCTTACATGCACTGGGCATATGGTGCTAACTAATATTTTGATAAAATAATAAGTACTTGGTATGGTCTCGTTATTTAGCCAACATACTTTAATTTTCTGACTCAGATTTCACTGAGTAATGTTTTCTTCAATCCTAGTTTTTTAAAATATTTCTTTGTTTGTTTTCCTTATCTGCCATGATATTTCTCCTATTCATCTTTACAAATACACTATGACAGCTTCAATTTTGCCTTCACACTGTTTACACATTGTCTATGTTTCTGCACCTTACAATAACAATGAGTAAACGTAACACTTTATCACACTTAAATGTAATTAAAAACTTAAGCTATTTAGATGTCAGAAGCTGTTTCATGTTGTTGAATGTTTAATATCTTTTGCAGAATACATTTGGCAAGGTATTGGAACAAATTGTTGCTGTTAAGCTGCAAACATTCTTGGAAAGGAAAAAGCTACTATAGTATGTCCCGCAAAGAATGCCTTCATTCACGATCAATTATTTTGAAAACTGTCTGTTGCATCGTTATGAAATTTTTCCAGCCGTCTTATATTTACCCCCACCCAAGGAATATGTCTTTGATAGGTCCAAAAACAACTTAAATCATCGAAAGCGGCGACATTTCTTTGATGTTTTGCTTAAAAACTAGTGATTTCTCGCTAACAATTTTATGTTTACAGTAAGGAAAGCCCAACCAATTCAGATGACACACAAGGCGTACCCGGATTCGTATGGGAGTGGGTGCAATGAAAGAACTAGCTTAAAAGTCGACAGGGTCGGCTGCATTGCACCAGGTTTTTATCCCATATGGCTCAGTTTCTTTCCGCAGCGCGGAAAGCGTCGCACAAAGCACGAACTCCGTAGCTCCAGTGACGACCCTCGGGAGTCTCCGAAAAAATGCACTCGTGAAATGAAGGACGCGGCCCGGAATCGAACATACAACCTTGGGAGCCCAAGTCAGGCGGCTTGACCACTTCACCACGGAGAATCCCGAGAGGGGTGCAATGTGTAATATTAGTAATGACAGAGAATTTACAGAGGCATGGGGTAAATAATTTGTAAATTGACAGGAAAGTAGAAGGAATATATTTCTTACCTTATTTTTCATTTCCTTCTTGTTTCTTCAGCTGCTGGCTAATAAAGTGTACACAAGTATTCATGTTAGCTTTTTATATTGAGTTCGTGAAAGCTTCCAAATAGCTGTGCGTAAATGTGCTTATGGAGTGACCAGAAATGATACCACAATTTAGTCACCATGTTTCCATTTTTATGGATCTGTTCAGCTGTCTGTGTAGTTTGTTCACATGTACACATGGGTGACAGACCCGCTTTGAGTCTTCGTGAAAGACTGTCTACTCTGCTGTTTACCGTTCAGAGACGGAACATGATTACCTGTTTTGCACTATGAATATAGTTGTCAGTGTCTCTGTAGTGGGCTTTCTTCTTAACGACCAAGATGTTGGTCCTCTTTTCATTGAAGTTTATAGATTGATTCGTATGCACGTGTGTTGTCCCCTAATTTGACAACGTGTTTGCTCTCACGTTTCTTGTTATGCCACAATATGTCAGTTTCCACCACAATATTACTCTTCTGTTGGTATTCAATGCGTTTAGAGTGTGTGTGTGTGTGTGTGTGTGTGTGTGTGTGTGTGTGTGTGTGTTTTTTTTTTTTTCTTTTTTTCAATACAGTTGTTTGTCACTGCTGAGGGCTTGCGGAATTGAAAATTCATCACTGTGGAATACAAACTGTTGCCATTGACATTATGCTGATGCTGTAATGTTTAGGGCCTGCAATTCATCTGAATAGTTGGAGCAAAATATCCCAGTAAGTGTGTACGTAGATTAAGGTCTGCGATCTGCTCAGACCTTAATCTGTGTCGGACGATTACAGTAGGTTGATGATTGCTCTCGGTTGCATAAAATTCAATTCATCCTTTCTCCAATAGTCCTCTTCCTCTTTCAACGCATGGTCCTCACATTTTTCCAGTAACTTTTATCAATATTTAATAGTGCAGACTGGATGATAGACAGACAGACAGACAGACAGACAGGCAGGCAGGCAGGCAGGCAGGCAGGCAGACAGGCAGGCAGACAGGTAGGTAGGTACGTAGGTAGAAAGGTAGGTGGGTGGGTGGATGGATGGGTAGGTAGGTAGGTAGGTAGGTAGATAGGTAGGTAGATTAGATTAGACAGACAGACAGACAGACATGCAGGCAGACAGACAGACAGATAGATAGATCCATCCCCGCCAGGAGCTGGGCGAAGCCGGGCCGAGTCAGCTAGTTTATTTATATAATCACGTTTCATGAAAGAACCCCCATTGGAGACACCTCTGAACAATACCATTTAACTTTGCGCTGTTTGTGCCAAAACGAAAACCGCGAGTCAATTTAAAAAATAGCGGGGGTGTGTCTTGCTGAAGCTGTAATACTTTTTAAATGATGGTATTAATCCCCTAACCGTAAATTATATACCGCATATAAACAAACATTGAAATCTGCTGTACAATCTCCAGAACAAAAATTTTTTTGTTGGGTGGACAAAATGATAGGGTTATATGCTAAATCTTATCATTTTCCCTCAGTTGGTTACTGAGATATTGAATTTTATATTGAGGCAAAAAAAAACACACACACTATACCAAGGCTATTCAATGTTATACATGAGCAAGATTGCAAGCAATGAAGCACCAGGGATTGGAAGGATACTGACATTTGGAGATGATGTTCTTGCGTATAAGCAGGGGAGAGACATGATGCAAATAGCGCTAGAGTTGCAGGGGACACTAAACAAAGTTATCAACTGGTATAAAGAGATGGGTAGTGTCATTAACCCCAATAAGGTGTCTGTGTTATGATGCTCTCTGGACAATAGGATTGTTAAGGCTGACCTCCCAAGTCTTAAAATAAATAGCAGAAATGTTAACAGAAAGAGTAAACAGAGGTACCTGGGAATTACCTTCGACAGAGATCAAATGGAAGCAGCTGTTATGAGATCTAAGAAGGGACCTGGTGCACTAAAGATCTTGACAGCAATGACATGGAGCAAAGAATGTTGTTCATTCTCTGTCAACATCTGATTCTCTTAGTAATTGAGTATGGATTGGGACTGCTCACAGTGTCAAAGAGTCAGCTGGTGAAACTAGAGCACATAAGAAAATACTGATGATGTGAAAAGTATGAAATATTGGCTATCACCATCATCATGTGCCCTGTCACATGAGCCAAGGAGTTTGTGTCTTTCGATAGATCTCAGTCCTTGATTTTAATAATAATAATATTTAAGACATTATTTTCTATCTTTACCAACCTAATCAATTTGTGTACTAAATCCCTTCCCTGTCATTACTAAGGCAGTCAATAGTACTGCTGTATAAAAATCATCATGGGATGAATGAAATCATATATTTTCCAGAAATATTCTTGACAACAATGTTGCTTTAGTTCATAATATTGTGTTGTAATTTGATATACTTATGTTATGTTACAATCTCACATGGGGAGAATCTGTGAATATATATATCCAAACTAAATTTTTTTTTAAACTATTCTCATCACCAAAACTATGTAGATGTAACAACCTCAAGTTGACTATTGTTTCCGTCAATCTAATCAAGTTGATGTATGAAGGAGAAGATTATATTTCTTATACCCAAGTTCCTCATCGCAGGAAGAAAATGAATGCACTGTGTGCCCAGTTTTTACACAAATAGTAAATGATTAACTATTAAAATTTAAAACTGTGTGAGAGAGATAACAGAGTAATTTGTATGTATGTTGTTCAAAACACAACACCGTGTGTTTTCTGTCTCGTGTTTATTTAAACTCAACATCTTGCATACTGTCACAATGACAGTATCTAACACAGATAACATGTAAAGTATTTAATATTTTCTGTCATTGTGATGTAAACCATATGCGCAGAAAGATTGTGAGAGTGGAAACAAGTCTCATCCTCTAGTGTTGTATAAATTGAACACAACCATAATCTTCTGTCTGTCAGAAATCCCTAGGTTTATTCATGTACAAAATTCTTGTTGACTTTCACTCACTATCATCATATCATCATAAAGGCTAGCTTGTAAATGTTTGTAAAAGCATATGTAAATGCTCTCAATGTAATAGGTTCCGTCATGGTAACATAGCATCTCTTGCTTGACAGTATGATTCTGGAGACAGATGCATATGAGTTTGTGGTCATATAACTGTCAGGTGTGTGAGTGGAGCCTAAACAAGTCTCTCTAAGGAGTGCATGTGGTTTCTCAGTTCCAGATGGTTCCAGTTTGCTGAACATTACTGCTCCAGTGCAGGTGTTTGAATGTCAAGACTGGATTAAAATTCATCCATGGCAAGGTCCAGATCTCACTAAGCTAATTGCATATCCTTTACAGGATGTCACAGTCACCCCAGCATTCTTTGACTCTTTGTGATTTCTTGACAAATTTACGTTCAGTAGTTTGCCATTGCTTTCTGAATGACCAGCACATGTACCATTGTATGAAAACCAACACAAGGTGGTCTGCAGCCAAATCGCCCGCAGCTGTTTCAAATGCAGTACGCGGGATTATGAATTACATCCGTGACTCCTTCGCCACTGAGCCGCCTGTGATCACATGAACTAAACAAAATACTCCTAAAATAGATATGCAATGTATATCTATTTTCCTTTAATCTGGCATGTAATATGTTATACTTTACTCATAATTAGGTGTAATTTTATGGCAGCTATAAATTATGTATGTGCCAGTTTTTTAGGTTTGATAAATAACTCCAGGCACAAAATAAAATAATTACGTATTAAATCAGTTAAAATATCAAGCAATCAAAACAAAAACTAACCTTTAAGTTTGTTCTCCAAGTAAACAAGAGCTCTTCCTGGAAGGAAGGGATACAATTTGACCTCCTGAACATCGACATCCAAAGTACTCTCTACATAATTGGTAATCAAGTCTTCATTGTAGTTCAGAGGTACATTCTGTAAAGACATATGTTTTGAAAACTATTCTGTAAAGACATATGTTTTGAAAACTATTCTGTAAAGACAAATGTTTTAAAAACTATATGAAATGGCATGCTAGTTTCTGAAATGTGACACCAATGAATTATTGTAATGAAATACTGTTGTATATTGGAAATCACTCTGTTAAAAGTAACAATATTCTTTGATGAAGAACAGCAACAAAATCCCTTGCAAGTCACAGAAATGTGGTTTTACCAAAGCCTGTTAAAAATAACATGGACTGCCAAGATTAGTAATCTAAATGTTTTGGAAGAGCTTAAGATATAAAAATACATGTTCACAAACATCAGAAGAAGACAGTCCACATTTTTGGCAGCACTGTGAGAAGAGAAAAATCTTGAAATAAATTGTATCAACTGATAAGATCAATGACATAAAAGACAGAGTAAGACAGCCAGAAAGATTCTTAACAGTTTTGCATGATGACAGGGGAATACATCAACGCATGAATGGATATATCCTAGTAAAGAAAAGGATCTATACAGTGGTACACCAGTTGGCAGCTGATGATGATGAAAACCTGTCAAGTATAAAATATTTGGTTGGTTGGTTGGTTGGTTGGTGTAGTTTGTGTAGTCGGTCGGCTGGCCGGTCGGTTGGTTGGTCGGTCGGTCAGTTGGTTGGTTAGTTAGTTAGTTTGACTGTCTCGTTTGACTTTTTTAGTTAGTTTTTAGACAGTCTAAGCGAGTGTCGCTTAGAACTTTCTTCTCTTGACTTTATTTAAGTTTATTCCCAAAGGGTAAGCTAATTTTTCTTATAACTCCTGTATTTTAAAACAACCTTGACTTTTTGTTGTATATTTGAATTCTCCGTTCAATTTTACATATATGTGAAGAGTTTCAACAATAATGGCTTTCAATAGCTTTCAGGAACAACAATGTTCAGCAAAACCATAAGATAGACATCCATATCACAAAACTCAAATAGCGGACACATATTTACTTTAAGTAATTAGAACTGGTAATTTAGCTACTAAAATTAAGCAGAATACAAGTTTCATTTGTAGCGGTAATTTATCTGTGTATAATTAAATAAACAAGCCACAGTAATAGAAATCAAAATTTAATGTTCTTATCTCCCTTTGGGCCACGATCAGCTGTGCTAATTTTACTCAGATTCCTTTGCACTTCCTGATTGTAGATCACCATCATCAAGTGCCGTGCAGACTGGCATAGGCGTTCATGACTCTCCACAGATCTCTGTCCTTGGTTTTCTGGATCAACTCTGCCATTGATATTCCTCCATGCCGCCGTCGCAATCCATCCAGTATCATTTCTCGTGGTCTGCCTCTGCCTCTCTTCCCCTCGATCTTTCCAGTTGTCACGATGTTCTCCAGCGCCTCTTTTCTCATCACATGACCAAAAAAAGCTGTTTGTCTCTTTCTTATTGTTGTATATAATGTTCTATTGTCGCTAGTCTCTTTAAGGCATTCGTCATTAGTTACTTTGGCAGTCCAAGGAATTCGCAACATTCGTCTAAGGAACCACATCTCTGTTGCTTCCAATCTCTTCCTAATTTGTTCATTTATATTCCAAGATTCACAGCCATACAGCAAAACAGGTTCTATATAGCTCTTTAGCACTCTCTTTCTTACATTCAATGATAGCGACTTATTGCTTAAGATAGTCATTTTTTTTTTAATGCAGCCTTTGCTTGCCCTATTCTGCTCTTAATCTCCATTGTGCATCTTCCATCTGATGTTATAAAGGTCCCTAGATATTTAAAACTATCCACTTGGTGAAGAATTTTCCCTTCTATCTCTATTTCACATTTGGGTGTCATCTGTTTCTTTGATATCACCATTGTTACTGCTTTCTTGATATTCAAAGAGAGTCCTTTCTTTGCACTCTCTGTTACTACAATGTCCAACAATTGTTGTAGATCTGTTGCATTATCCACTATCAATACTGCGTCATCTGCATAGCATATATTATTTATATTATAACGTCCAAATATTATTCCTGGTTTTTCTTTGATCTCTCTCATTATTACTTCGCTATGGAGGGAGAAGAGATCTGGTGACAAAACACATCCCTGTCTTACTCCCAACTTTATGTGTTCATAATTTCCTTCTTTATTTCCCATTTTAATTGCTGCTGTTTGGTTCCAGTAAATAATTTTTTTATTATTCTGAGATCTTTCCCATCAATGTTAATATCTTTCAACATTTTAATCAGTTCATCATGTTTTACTTTATCAAATGCCTTAGTATAATCTATGATGCACAAATATATGTCTTTCTTTGTCTCTATTGATCTTTCTAATAATGTTCGTAATGTGTATATTGCATTGTGTGTACCTTCTCCTTCCACAAATCCATACTGTTCTTCACCAATTTCCATTTTTATTTCCTTCCTTGTTCTTCTCATTATAATTCTGAGCAGAAGTTTAGTGACATGATTTATGAGGTTAATCGTACGAAAATCTTCACATTCAATTGCTCCTGGGCTTTTTGGTATAGCTATAAATACAGATTTCAACATATTGCTTGGTATATATCCACTGCTATAAATATCATTCAACAATTTGGTTAATATATCTACTCTAAATTCTCCCAACACTTCTAATTCTTCTATTGTGATTCCATCTGGCCCAGCTGATTTTCCTTTCTTCATATGCTTGATAGCGTCATCAACTTCTTTTAGAATAGGTGGACCTTCTAAGTTACTTTCTTCTGTTAATTCTGCCTTTCTCCATCATATAAGTCTCTTATATACTCATTCCACCACTTCATTATAGCATCTTTCTCCAATAATATATTTCCTGTTTTTGATTTTAAACAACCTGTATTTATTCTTATTTTTCTTCCTGTAATCTCACTGATATGTTTGTGCATATTTTTTGTATCTTTAATAGAATTTAATTCAATTTTCTTGCACTGTTCATTTAACCAACTTTCTTTTGCCTTCACACAATTATTTCTTATTCCTTTATTTAACTCATTATATGCATGCTAATCATTTTTACTCTGTTTTCTTTTGGTCATCAACTTTAATATTTCTTCAGTCATCCATTTTTTCTTGGCCTTTTGGCTTCTCTCCAGTAATATTTCTTTGCTCGTTTGATGAATGGAATCCCTTAACATTTCCCATTGTTCGTTTATATTCTGTATTTTAGCTATTGCATTATACCTATTTTTCACAATCACTCTGTATTGTTCTTGAATTTCTTTATCTACCTTCAAAACCTCTTTATTAAGTCTCATATTCCTAACCACTTTCTTTCTTCTATTCAGTCTTACTTTTATTACACCACATAGTGGTACATGAATCACTATTACAGTCAGCACCAGGCATTGTCTTTACATTAATTAACGCATTTCGAAACCTTTTATTAATAAGTATGTAGTCAATTTGGTTGAGTATTTTCTTATCAGGGCTTTTCCATGTGTCATATATATTTTTTGTTGTTGCGTATCCCTTACGGGACGTTGTAGTTAACACCAGCATTTTCAGCTGCTGTTGATGTACTAGGCAAGTGTTACGTTCATTAGTTTGCCATTACTTTCTGAACAACCGGCCCCTATACCTTTTTCGAAAAAACCAACACCGCCGTGTTTTGAACCTAGGTATACGGGCTAACAAACCGCGTTCGCAAGCCCTTAGCCACAGAGAGGACAATATATATATATATATATATATATATATATATATATATATATATATATATATATATATATATATATACGCACACACACACAATATTTAAGTGAACGAAGTGTCTATTCGCAACCGAAGGCTGGTTACGTGACGTACGTGACTTCATCAGGACACGTGTTTGACTATATTATACATTTCTTTTAAGGATTCATCATGTCCTTAGTAGCATAGTGGTAAGTATGTCCGCCTGTTACGCGGGAGACTGAGGTTCGATTCCTCAACGGCGAGAAATTTTTTTTTTTTCATTTTTCAGAAATTAATTAGGTGAAAGCGACTTTTTAATAACAAAAATTATTAAACTAGGAACTAAAATATAGAACTGAGAAACTGGAAGCATGTGAATAAAGTGTGCTCTATGGATTTGCGGAAGCTGCCGGGGGTGCAGGCAGCGACGGAGTGATCGAGTGTCGGAATCGGTGGATCCAATAGATGTCTTTGTTTACATTGAATATTATGTGTCAAATTAAATATCACCCCAAATTAACCACCTTCTTACTGACTCAAACTAAATTGACTAGTGAGCGGACGCTAAGACATCTTTGTTAACTCCTGCAACTCGATTGCGAATAAACAAAGTGTCTATTATTATATATTATATATATATAATGCTACTACTACTTAATCTGCTGGCGTGCATATTAATAATATTATATTATTATAATAATATTACACACATAATGAATATGATATTCATATTTTGCACTTACCTCTAATACATAAACTTTACCATCTTCTCCAGAAATATCTCTGTACTTGTTGAAAGCCATTTTCATGTATGTAGTACTGCAGTTATGTAGCAGCATGAGGCCATGAACGAATGACAAATAAACTATCAAGACTTCATGACGACACAGTTCTCTGCAATTTGATATATATTATAATAATAATAATATAATAATATTTATATTTTCTATGCTTATTTGAGAATTATTCAGTAAACATAGAATTAATCGGGTTAACTTAAACTTAATCCTACTTGATGTAAACAATAATTTTATCACTTTCAACTAAACTCTAAACTTTAAACGTTTACTTTCGCTGAAAACGGAATAACATACTTAGAAAAATTCGTTGCTAATAATAACTACGTCAGCCAAGTCTACCGTTTTTGGAAAACGAAAGTGAAACAGTCAGCTGCAGTAGGTTTCAGTTTTAGTTTTTAATTGTCTAAAACTAAAAGTGAAACAAGTTCACATTTATAGCCAAAAACAGAGCCTAACTAATATATGAAATGATTAATCGACATACAAGAACACGGAATATGTGTAGTGAGTGTCACTAAGAAATTTTAAAATGCACTGTTTCTATTAAATGTAGCTGCTTAATTAATCATATATCAATTTTTCCTAGAAATCCCGTCATTACCACATGAAGGAAATCCCCCCACGTATTCTCGTTTGGGAATTCCCCTTTATGCTTGCTATTCTGTTACCACACTTTTTAAACAACACCCAAGAAGACTCTTCACATGGAAGTCCCCGGACAGTATTACCAAAAATCAGATAGATTATATTTTAATGCAAAGAAGATGGAGATCAAGCATAACATCTGCAAAAACCCTACGAAGTGCAGACTGTGAGATACAGATCATCAGTTATATATTATAACTCAAAAAGCTTACCCGATCACCAAGGCCACTTCGTTTTGATCTCACAAAAATACCAGATGCATACAACGTAGAAGTTAGGAATCGTTTTGGGGTCTTGATGTCTGTACAAGAGGGAATTACACCTGATGAACTGGCAGTACAAGCTAGAGATATTCAGATATATTGATAACTGCAGGCAAAGAGTTAATTCCGACTAAGAAAAAGCAACGTAAGCCATGGATTACATCGTCATCAGACACGTTAGAATTAATAAAACAACGAAGGGGATTGAAACAGAAAGGAGGTGAATCCGATAACAACAAGATGAAGTATACATCTTTAACTCGAGAAATAAGAAAGAATACAAGAAAGGACAAAAATCAATATATACAAGATTGCTGTACCAGAATAGTTTAGTTTAGTTTAGACGATGGATCAACATCACGGCACACGGGTGTAACCCATATTGCTCCGTGCTCCTCCTAACTCAAACCGGAGTCTGGAGTTACTCAACTCAGTGCACGAACTCCGTAGCACCGGCGAGGATCCTGAAATACTTCTGCTGTACCAGGCAATGGGGCAATATCATGAGACTGGAAGAGATTACGAAATGTTCAAAGAAATGAAGTATTGACAAGAAATGTTCAACCTCAATTGAATGTTAGCCTATCTGTGACAAGATGGGAAATACCTTAACAGAATCTAGACAAATTCTAGAAAGATGGCAGTACTACTGCAGTGGAATGTATGATATGAGTGACAGTGAGGATATGAATGAGATACATGAGCCAATGACAGCAGAGACAGAACCCGAACCCTCATTAGATGAAATTGCATGTGCAATAAAGAACCCGAAGAATGGTAAATGGTATATCACCAGGATGTGATGATATGAGAGGAGCGGCTGGCCGAGTGGCTAGAACGCCGGACTCTCCTTCGGGAGACCCTGGTTCGATCCCTCAGTAAGGTGTGGGGTTTTTTTTCTGTCGGGGGCAAAAAGAAAATCCTAACCTGCACAGTTTGCGGCGACTGCACTAGCCAGGCTGCCTTAATTCCTCAGACTCAAAGACCCCTCTGCCATACACCGCAAGGTATTATATTGGCAGTAAATGACAGTAAATAATGACAGTGATGAGATACACCTGAACTAATTAAACCGGGAGGAGAAGAAAGCATACAAATCTATCATGCATATGTAAAAAAAATATGGTATATGGCCAAAAGATTGGAAGAGAACTATCTTCAGTCCAATTCCAAAAAAGGGCAACCTGAAATTATGCACCATCTATAGAACTGCTGCCCTGATCAGTCATGCAAGTAAAATTCTACTAAAAATCGTAATGGGAAGACTTCGTAAGAAAATGGAAGAAGAGATTAACGTAGTTCAAGCTGGGTTTAGACAAGGAGGAGGAACAGGAGATCACATTCTCAACATGCGTTTAATAAAAGATAAGTGCAGAGAATTTAATTTAAACCTATTCTCATGTTTTGTGGATTATTCAAAGGCATTTGAGTGTGTACAACATCAGAAATTTTGGGAAATCATGAGGAATATGGGCTTTCCATCACATATAATACAACTTATAAGAATGCTCTATCAAGACCACATGTGTCAAACTCACGGCCCGCGGGCCACATCCGGCCCACCAAACAATCATATCAGGCCCGAGAGGTCTCAACCGACGTACAAATATATTCGGCCCATGAGAGAATTGTAGACAAAAACATTTTTTTATGGTAACGATATAAAGAGCAAATCAAATTCCCTAATTAGCAGCCTTCCGAATGATAGGCTACCTGAGAGCGTTCTCACTTCATTCAGAATAAGCGAAAATAAAAGGTGTGTAGTGAGTTAATGTTCGTCGTTATAGTTACCTAGAAATGTTCAGATGTTCAGATTCTCGTTTTGGATTGGCACATAAAAAATGAAAGTAGTGTAATGCCAGGATATTACATCACCTTTTCCCGCTACGGCTAACCTGATATAAATCAAGCGTCTGTCGGTAGCTGCACAATCTTTTAAAATCAAAACTAGCTTTTAAAATGGCCAAGAGGAAAGTTGATTCTGAAAACATAGCCTTTCATAGCCGCTGAGAGGCTGAATATATGTTTACTGATATTGGCGGTAAACCTGTGTGTCTAATTTGTGGAGATAATGTGGCTATGATCAAATAATACAATCTGAGACGGTACTAAGAGACTAAACATCAAGACAAGTTAAACAGCCTGAATGTAGAGCAGAAGCTATAGAAGGTAGAAGATTTAAAAAGGCATCTAACATCACAGCAAATGTTTTTCACCAAAGCAAAATCGCAAACTGATGCTGCAGTCAAAGCAAGTTTTATTGTGTCAGAGGAGATTGCAAAATCAGGCCGACCATTTGCAGAAGGAGAGTTTCTGCAGCACTGCATGTTGAAAGTGTGTGACGTCTTATGTTCACACACAAAGCAGATGTTTGCAAAGATAAACCTTAGCAGTAATACGGTTGTTGATCGGGTTTGTGAGATGACCACTGATGTGAAAACACAGTTGATCGAAAAAGGCAAAGACTTTGTTGCATTCTTCTTTGCTGTCGATGAAAGTAATGACATGACTGACACTGCACAGCTCGCCATCTTCATTCGGAGTGTACTCCAGTTTGAATTATACAGAAGAAATATTTTACATGAAATCCATGCATGGGACAACGACAGGAAAAAACATTTTTGACAACTTATGTCAAAGTTTAACCAACATGAACCTGCCTTGGGACAAACTCGTTGGACTGACAATAGATGGAGTACCTGCGATGTGTGGCGAAAAAAAAGTGAACTAGTTGGAAGGATGCGGTTAAAGATGCAGGAGACCTGTACTGGTGAATTGATAGCATATCACTGCATCATACACCAAGGATCACTGTGTGGTAAAGTCCTCAACATGGAAGATTTAATGAGCATTGTAACCCAAGACCGTCAACTTTATCAGAGCCAAAGGTTTATATCACCGCCAATTTCAGTCTTGTTTGCAGGAAATAGAGTCGGCGTTTAGTAACATGCCTTATCATACAGAGGTGTGGTGGCTAATTCGGGGAACAGTTCTCAGTAGATTTTTCCAACTGATCGAGGAAATCTGTCAATTCATTGGCAGTAAAGGAAATGATTCCACAGTTTTTCGGGATAAAAAGTGAAAGTGTGAGTTGGCGTTTCTGTCTGATATAACCATTCATCGCAACGACTTGAACCTGCAGCTCCAGGAACGGGATCGCATTATCACTGATATGCATGATGCAGTGAAGGTACTTCAAGTGAAGCTGCGCTTATGGAGACACAAATGCACCAATGCAACCTGTCTGACTTTTCGTGATGCAAGGCAATGTTAAACCAAGTCAACGCTATGGTGTTTCCCAAAGCACATTTTGCTGAAAAACTTAACAATCCTGACTCTCAGCCATAAGCAGATAGAAAGGATGGAAAGGATACAGAATGAAGCTATGCGCATTATTCTTGGATGTACAAGAGATACAGCATGCAGGGCGATGCGCTACTTTCTTGATTTTCCAACCATTGAAGAGAGAATACAAGTTTGCAGGGCACGCGCCTACCTCAGAATTAACGCAAACACACAACATCCACTGCATAGTGAAATTAGGAAGGTGAAGGGCAGCAGGTTAAAAAGAGGACGGTCGTGGATGGGTCAAGCCGAAGACATTCTTCAACAGGTGTGTTCACTTGAGGACTTAGAACCTGGCGAGGAGTGGGTGCAAGTGCCAACAGACTTCTGCACATCCTTTTCAGTTTGCATCCAACTAGATAGAAAATGCAGACAAGAAAATCCGGCTGCTGTTGAGGCTGAAGTACAATTTTTGAGAATTCGCTAGACGGTAACGCGGTCATCTACACAGATGGGTCGGTCGTCCGACATGTGAGAAGCTCATGGGCCTTTACAGCTCGGGCCGGAGGGAGAATTGTGAAGGAGGACTCTGGTGCTTTCACTGAAACCACAAGTAGCCTGACCATGGAAGTCATGGCAGTAAGTAAAGCAATAACATGGCTCGAGACACAGACATTCACTAGGGCTTGTTTCCTTAGCGACTCAATGAACATGATCAAGAGGATAGAGGAGGGGTCGATCCGAAGAGAATGGTTGCTGCCTCTGAAGCGGTCTCGGCTGGCAAAGATTAGTTTCATCTTCGTGCCAGGTCATGCGGGAGTACAAGGAAATGAGCGGGCTGACAAGCTCGCAGGTGAGGCTACTGTGGAGGGCGGACGCGCCATGGACCAGGCTGACATTCTGAATGCTCTACGAGAAGTGAGACTTTTGCGAGAACCAAGTGATGACTGAATCTACAACAATGGCCAGACTGCGGGAGCAGCAAATTAAAAGAGGGGTGGCCAAACAAGAACACTACGCAGGAAGCCAAAGAAGATTGATAAACCAACACAGAACTGGCGTCGTTAGCCGCTACACGCTGCGGGATTTGCTGAGGAGGGGATCCGAGCACTTATGGACTGAATGGTTCGATGTGCAACGAGGATGATCTGTCGACTAACTAACTAACTTAACTTACTTCGCGCCGAGTTCGCGCGGCGCTTTAGTGACTTTGTAGCACAAAAGTAATTTCGAGCTGTTTAGTAATCCATTTGCCATAGATGTGGAAACTGCACCTGTAAATTTGCAGATGGAGTTAATAGAGCTGCAGTGTAATAGGACACTAAAGGCAACGTACGACATTGTGGGGCCTGCAAAGTTCACTCGTTTCATTTTTGAAGGGATGCCCCGGCTTTGTCTACATGCGGCTCGAACCTTGAGCATGTTTGGTAGCACATATATGTGTGATCAGCTGTTTTCTGTGATTAAGATTAACAAAACATCACACAGGAGTCGTCTCACTGATGAACACTTGCAGTCCATCATGAGAATCTCAATGACACAAACCATGACTCCCAGCATAAACGAACTTGTAGCCAAGAAAAGATGCCAAACATTGTGCTCTGACAAATTGACATAAGAGTGAAAATGTGTATACCAATGATGTTTTATTATAAAAACTTTTTTTTCTGTTTTAATTTATATTAATGTTTTAAAAATGTTGTCTTTTCGGCTTATTGAATGTTATCCTGTCCGGCCCGCAACCTTACGTGTGATTTGAGTTTTGGCCCGCTGAGTGATTGAGTTTGATACCCCTGATCTAGACCAACAAGCAGCGTTTAGAATAGATGGCGAGACATCAGATTGGTTTGACACCAAGCAAGGAGTCCGTCAGGGATGTGTGCTATCCCCCTATTTATTTAACCTGTTTAACCCGTGGTAGACAATCAACTTACTGTGCGAACATGTGTATAGACTATAGAGTTGAGCTTGAAGGAGTTCTCTAGTTATTTCACTTTATTGTTGTGTGATTTCTGCAGTATGTACCTGACGATTGATTGATTGATTGATTGATTGATTTAGGAACCGACATCACAATACATCAGTATGTACCTGACGAGATGCAGCGAAATATGCCAGGCAATAAATAAATCGTGCAATCTATTATTTGTGTCTTCGTTATTCAAATGGTATGAGTGTCGGCTGTTCAGAAAGCATTGATAAACTACTGAACGCAAACCTGTCTAGAAAATTACAGTCAATACATGAATGGGTTGATTACGACGTCCTGCAAAGGACAACATTTTTACATCTTCTTCTTCTTGCGTTCGTGATTTCATGTTTATCATGATTACGCTTTACGCCGACAGTCGAGTTCTCATGATGTAGTCAACAGTTTTCCGGACTTGGCAAGATTTATTTTTGATCTGTTTTCCTCGGTTATATTTGTTTCTTCTTCAGCGATCAACATTTGTTGTGCGTCTATTCCGGCATGGGTTACAAACAAGACTGTTCGTTTGAAGTATTCACCGGTTCCACAAAGTTTGTCTCGAAGGGTCACTCCTGTGGACCAGATTTTCTCTCTGGCATCTTTCTGGACGTGCTCTTTGGGTTTTCTTTGGTGCTTCATATAGTCAATATAGAAGAAAGTTGGCATACAAAAGAAAGTTGGCATTTAGAATATTGGCATATAGAAGAAAGTCGGGACCTGGGTGTATATTCCCCACAAGAGTGTAAAGAAGATAAAGAGGCCGGGCCATTAGTAGAATGGGGAAAAGGGAGGGGACGGGGGAACAACATCTTCATCGCAAGATGATGATCTTGCGATGAGAAACCTCCTGTTGTGCTTGCTTCACTGTGGAGTGTAAACGACAACTTTCCATACAATTACCAGGCTTTGCCATGAGAATGCTATTCCCATGGGAAATGTCCCATGGGATGGGACAAGCATAAATTACCATGGGGTGGGATGGGATAATAAGTATTGTTGCGTATGCCTTACGGGACGTTGCAGTCAACACCAGCATTTTCAACTGCTGTTCGTGTACTAGGCAAGTGTAGTTCAGTAGTTTGCCATTGCTTTCTGGACGACCGGCCCCTATACCTTTTTCGAAAAAACCAGCACCGCCGTGTTTCGAACCCGGGTATACGGGCTCACAAACCGAGTTCGCAAGCCCTTAGCCACAGAGACCGCCGGGGATGGGACATAAAAATAAGTCTCATGAACAACCTGACAATTGCGTTCATTGCAGCACTGTATAGACAAGACAAGAAATGTTTTTAGGAAGACCTGGAAGTAAGCCTTTCAAATATCATTTATTGTTTTACTACGGCTTGTGTGCATCTTGGCAGCGAGGCCGAGAAGACAAGACAAACTAAATGGCCTTGAAGTAAGCCTTTCAAATAGTATTTATTGTTTTACAACGACGTGTGTGCTCCTGTACCGTGAGGGCCAGAAGACACAGAAGAGTTGCAGCAGTCAGAAAACTGACACTTCAGGCACGCGAATCTCATTGGCCATGGTTTTGTTAGTGTGTTTCTAAGGAAGTCGCCGAGTGTTCGAGGATCACTCCTTGCAAGTTCCCAACATACTATTAAAATACTATTAGTTGAATACGGCAGATGCCAATTTTCGTGTATGCAGGCAAACAAAGTGACTACAAGGAACTGTGTTTGTGGACTTGTTAACAGCAGCTAAATGGTAAATTCTTCTTCTTCTTCTTCTTCAGCGTTCCGAGCCATTGAGGTTCTTTGCTGCAAATTCAAATACAATAACTTAACTACTATAACAATCCGTCTCCATTCGTCTCTCTGGTGGACCTTCTCTTGCCAGTCGTTGATTCCAAGTGCTTGTACTTGTAGGTCTGTACATGTACTATCTCTCCACCGCCTTCTTGGTCTACCTCGGGGTCTGCGGTCATTTATTTCCTGAGTGTAAGTGTAAGCGAGTTTTGTTTACTTTTATCTTCCATTCTTTCTATATGCCCCAGCCATTGTAGTCTATTAGCCTTCATGATACCAGTGATTAGCGGGGACTTAAACAGATCATAAATGTTTTTGTTACTTCTTCTTTTCCACTCTCCACTTTGTGTATCCCTAATGGGTCCAAAGATGCGTCTTAAAATTAATTAAAATAATTAAATATTTAAATAATTAAAATGTAAAAGTAAGTTAAAGTATTGTAAAAAGTACACTAAACTAAACACTGGTAGTACTGGTAGGCAGTCCTATGACAATTTTAATTTGAGTATTTACTAATTAGACCGCCACAGTAGATAGGCCTTGAAATTCAAAATCTAATGGTACCACAATAATGCCTGTATGTCACTTATAAGTGAAGATAATAAATATTCACAATTTTGTGAAGGTGAGACGAGTTGCGATTTCTCATGCTATTCACCCGTGAGTGGAACTCTCTAGTGTGTCCGATTACCTCCTCCAGCGGGTGTGCATGTCTGTTCGTGCGAGATTGTCTCAAACGGTCATATGAAAACTGACTTCAAAAATATGTTCATGTTAAATGATTACAAAATAGTACAAATATACAAATAAATTATTAATAATCTTTAAACTTGTGTTCTCTTTAACTTTAGTAGGTCAAATCGCACGTTTTGTGTGTTGAAAAGTGTAACACAATCGATATACGGTGGCGGTCATGACCATGGGTTTCCAATTCACAAAGTCACATCTTCGCAGAAAATCTGTTTTTCAACCACAATTTGAGCAAGTTTAGCGATGAAACTATGCTGATTCAGGGGCAATATTTTATATGGCAATTAAAATTCACATTAAACAAAGACATCTATTTGATCCATTGATATTTGATCGGTTCCTAAATCAATCAATCAATCAATCAATCTATTTGATCCATTGATTCCATACGCGATCGTTCCGCTGCCTCTGTGGGATGTGCTCCCCGGCAGTTGGCAGCTTGCACAGATCCACAGAGCACACTTTTTGCACAAACTTCTAGTTTCTTAGTTCTATATAATATTTTAGTTCATAATGTTTAATAGTTTCTATTATATCACCTAATAATTTTGTGAAAAATAAAAAAAATAAAAAAATGCCCAGCCGGGAACAGAACCCCGGCCTCCCGCGTGACAGGCGGACTGCTTACAACAACGCTAGCGAGGACACAATGCTTGCTCTACAAAGATATTTATATAGTCAAGCCGCCGTTTTGGGTTAACATTTTCGCCTGTTTTTCAATAAATTATTAATTATCTTTAAACTTGTGTTCTCTTTAACTTTAGTAGGTCAAATCGCACGTTTTGAGTGTTGAAAAGTGGAAGTGTACATGCCATGCCGATCAGTATGCGCATGCGCAGTCGTTATGCCACATGGCCTTGCATTTCCCCATTTACAAAGACACGCTTTGCAGAAAATGTTGTTTTTCATCCACATCGGAAGCAAATACCGCGATGAAACTTTCCTGATATATTTAAAATTTTATGCAGAATTCAAAAATACATATATAATTGAAGACGTTCTATCCACTTGTTACAAAGTGCACATGTAAATCCGATCAATATGCTCAAAGAACAAAAACACGTCTTCGCAGAAAATGTTGTTTTTCATCCACATCGGAAGCAAATACCGCGATGAAACTTTCCAGATATATTTAAAATTGTATGCAGAATTAAAAAATACATATATAATTGATCAAATTCTAGCCGCAGCGCCAAAAGAAACTTAATTATGGTAAGTATGAAATATATTCTTATTTATATAAAAGGTTATGATGATTTCACCCAATCGCTGTGCACAGAATATTAGGCAAACCTTTCCTGGAAAACCCAGGATGTTTTATTGTCACGTGAGATTTGAATGAATGAATGACGTCGAAAGAATGCATGGTAAATTAGATAGCGTTTTCCGGGACAAGGTGAATCATAGCGGTATGATTCCGTATATGATTTTGGTTTTCATTTCCGGTCGCGGCACGATGGAACTCGCTAACACTGTTTACGGGATGGGGTAACGGGTAACTAAAATACCGTAAACTAAAAAAAGGTTTAGTAAAAGTTAAAAGCCGATCTATCAATAGGATAGGAGATGCATCTACTGTGTTTCTCCGAAAATAAGAGCGGGTCTTATATTTTGTTTTTTTTAAAATGCACTAGGATGCATCTTTGCACTTTATTCATGTACAAAATTCTACATGTATTCAGTGAGATACAATACTGTACATCATGCACTACTCTACTCACTACAGTTACAGTCATGTCATCTTCTTCTGGAACATCTCCACAACTCCCCGAATTCTGACCTGAGTGAATTTCTTGCGACTCCAATTCCTGTGACCCATTGGCACCAGTCTCTCATGTCCAGCAATAAATAAAGCTTTCCTTAAATGAGCATTTCTTGTCTATGTAACCTGCCGTAAGCAGAGCTCATAGTGCATTGGTAACACAGCTGTCAGTGATTTTATCCCATGAATTCTTCACCCAAATCATGACTTCCTGTAAACTAGGCTTCACAAAGTTTCTACGCTGATTTCTCTCCATTCTGTTTTTAGTGTAGTCATTGATTTCTGTGTGCCAGTGGTCATTGAATCAAGAGTCTGGAGATAAGAGTTCGTTCCTGCGGAAATCATTTGATCTATTCTTCTCTCTGCATGGAAGATCTTCATGTCTTAAGCGCGGTGAGTGCTGGCTTAATCCCAGACTAGCAGACCTCATTGACCACCCTACAAAACAAGAGGCAGCTTTAAATCAACCCACTTCCTTATAACTGTTTGTGTGCGCCAAGCTTTTTCTGTTTCAAGAACATAAATGCCCCGAAACACATTCAGGCTTATCTTTCTTGCCCTTAGAGATGATTAGAGGTGGGGTTTTCCTTCCATCCAGACAAACTGCCAAAATACAGGTAAAACGTGCACTTTTGTAACCAGTGGACAAAATATAGATTGACGAGGCACCTGTCTAATTAATTGTCGTTTTTTAAGTTTTACAATGTCTTCAGGGCTGTGCCAATTAATTCTGTCCTATTTCATGTCCATATGCCGAAGGATTTAAACATTTGCATCATGCACACAAGCTTAGTGTTAAGGCTTATTAATTTGACAGTTTCGCCATCTTGCAAGATAATTGTACGTGCCACCAAACTTGTACCAATATGAACTCAAATTACCTTAAGTTGTATTGAGAAGCGATTGACTCTAGTGGCGTCAAAAATAAACCTACCTACCCATTTTTCTATTGCTAAGAAATGATTACATATCTGAATGTACATAAAATATATTTAATTTTCTGCTGCGTTAATTGGTCTGAGAATTTGAAAATAACAAAAATAATGTTAACAATGAAACCCTGTGATTTAGTAAGACTAGAGTCACAGAAGGACATAAACAGACAGGCAAGCTGATGGACTGACAGATGAATAGAAAATATTTAAATGAATGAACACATCAATAAAAACAAATAGTTACAAGAAAAGTGTACACATATTCATTAATTGATGCTTTCACAGAATGGAAGGACTAAATTAATATGACAGAATCACCAATGGAGAGAACTATTCAGATTCCAGAAAATCAAAAAGTGAAGAAAAGATGCTGGTATTGGATAGGACATACACTGAGAAAATCTGTTAAAAGTATAAGTAAAAAGTCTTTCTTCTGGAACCCACATGACAAAAGAAATAGAGAGACCTAAAAACACATGTCAAAGAATTAGAGACAAATTAATTATGTCGGGAGAACATGGACGGAGCCACAGGAGATGGCAAAAGATGGGAGTGCTTAGTGTGATTTGGTTGATGGTCTGAGCTCCATTGAGGGATAACAGACAGAAGAAGAGGAATACATTGATAATGAGAGATAAATATATTTAAAGAAAATAAACATTAGCAACATAAAACTGCATTATTTATTGTTAAATTTGAATGTAATGTTTCATGACTAAATAAGTGAAGGAAAACTTTAGTCAAATGAGATCTCATCATATACAATTTAAAACTTTACTTTAATGAAGGTCAATAAATATCTCATCATCATCATCTTCCACTTTTGCCGTCTGGCATCATAGGGAGGAATAGTTGATGTTTTAGCGCTGATGGGTGGCACTGTATAGTGTCCTTCTGTATGATTGTACAATGTCTATGATGTCTTCAGTCCATTTCTTGTCGGGTGCCCTCTTGCTCTCATATTAGATCTTCTTTGATGTAACGCCAGTGCTGATAGCTGATGGTGTTGCATTCTAGCGAGATGGCCAAACCATTTGATCTTCTGTCTTTCAATATATGTGGCACATGGTGTTAATCCCACTGTCTGTCTGATAACATCATTTCTTACTGTCTCAGATATGTAAGATGGAAGCTTTTTTCAAGCATCTCATCTCGCAGGTATTGATTGTGCGTAAGTGTGATTTGGATAATGACTAAGTTTTACATTGGTAGCATACGTTTGGTGTGAATAAGTTATTTATTATCTGTCATTTTGCGGACATAGGTACATTTGGATGTTTCAGTATGGCTGATAGTTGATATAAGCACACTTGCATATAAAAATATATAGGCCCCCCCCCCCCCCCCCCCCAGAAGAAAAATTGGAAACACATTTTTTTCAGAAATTAGTCTTACATTTCCTTGATTTTGAATGTAAAAGCAAACATTGACTCAAGTTATCTTGAATTTGTTTACTGTTTCTAATAGGCAGGCCAGAAGTGCTACAGTGAACCAGTCCAGAAGTTACAGTTTTTACCAAAAAGTACAGCAGGTATTGTGACTATATGATTTGTTTACTTCTGTTTCTAAGGAATATTTCATTAAAACCATTAATTTGTGAATTGTTTAGACACCATTTTAAAACTATATTCATGCATTTGTTTTGTTGCTGAATAATAAACTTACCACTTTTGACATTGTTCTATAATTCAACATAGATGTGAAATACCTAAGTAAAATGTATTAGAAGCAAAAATCTGTCACTAGGTTTAAAGGAGTACTTAATAAATTCAGATCACTTAGAAAAGTAGTTAGACAAGTATATGATTTAATCATCCAATCTTTTTAGCATGTGTGAAACATCAAACATTTTCAGGGAATTAAAGTCAGAGGACATAATAAAAATATTCTATTATGTACGCATGACAGTTTTAATAACAACAACATTGACTGCAACAGGATATGTGTCCGGAGCCTGTAGAACGTAATTTTACTGCATTGTCTAGGGGTCCAGACCCCTCAGCGCTCAGCACGCTCACTCATTCAACATTCCAGGGGCTTCTGGCTTCCTCTTACATTTCTGTCCATAGCCACATAGGCCCTCTTCTTCCTTCTCCCCACCCCAAAATTACTGACTATGTAACAGCACATTGAACCACGAAAACACTGTCAATCATGTCATGGATCCCTTCAAACACCACACACATTTTCACCATGAATGTACTAATTCGCTCATTAAACTTATAATGTTCTAAAATACTATCATATAATCTAGTAGCAAGGTGATTTGCCATCGCCAGCTTTGGACTTTTGATCCATGATATTTCTCTTACAGCATCTCAGCGCAGACTAATGCTTTTTGTGAGTCTTTTCAACTCTTGCGTTAATCGTCACGTGATTCTTCAATCACATTTAATTTGTGCACCACGATTAACTGACAGGAGCCCAGCGAGGTTCCTGTCAATATGGTTATACAAAATTGAGACCAAAAAAAAGCGATCTTGCCTGCAGTATTTCGTCATGCTACACAGTTCATGCAAAATAGTCTTTCAACATGCATACTCAGCCTCCTCAAAAGTATCTCAAACGTCTTCTAGCATTTCACCCACATCTCCTGGCTGTTAAACATATTTTCTTCCAACAACCTTCTATTCCAAGGTCTGATCCCTTGAGAGGTATTCCTAGATGGCCTTAAGGTGGTCTGTTGTTGTGACAAGAATTCTAGAAATATGCATTCTTATAGTCGTCTTTCTCTGGCTTTCTCTGTTATAAAAAAGAAAGGAATCCCATATCTCACCATGAGACAGACTTGGTATATGGTGCCAACTCCATATTTTTAGACTGATTGACACTTGATGGGCAATTTGGTTAATATCACATCGGCTGACTTTACTTCCCAGGAACTTTCCTGGTACCCATCCCATTTTTTTCAGTGATAAAAATGCCACTACAGAGGGGATTTGAACACATGACAAGCAGGTCAGCAGGTAAACATGCTAACCACTGTGCTATCACAGCTTCCCATCTCATGTATAGAAACATCAAAAGGTCACCAAAGTGTGTGTCTCACTTGTAAGTTTGGTATCCAGACACAGCTGATTGCTTTTCCCAGAGGCACCTGTCACCTTAAAAACTTGTTTTCATGCACATCTCATAATCTCATATTAACAGTTGTGTGCAACGACTATGTTAAGAAATGTATTTGACAATCTGTTTAGCAGACAGCTTCAGGGTCAGGGAGTACCAGATAGATATCTCACAGTATTCTAACAATCTATTTCTGATTATTTCAATTCCTCTTATCATGGAAGCCATGGTAGCACAGTTGTTAGCACAATTGCCTGCTGGTCTGTTAGTCATGTGATCAGATCTCCCTCAAGGTGGGTTGTTTTTTCTTCAGTGATCTGGGCTCCCAGATTGACCCAGCATAAAATAGGTAACAGGAAATGTCCTGGGAAGTAAAGACAATATTGACTACATGACCCATTAAATGCCAGTCGGCCTTAACAATATGGGGCTAGCACTTCTGACCATAGGTGCTGATGATACATGTGTCATCAAACCATGTTATTCAGACAGCTCTGTTAAATTTAACATGGAAAGCTATTTAATTGTGATTATTGGCCATGTTAATCCAGCAAGAACTAATACTGTTATCGATGCCACAGTGTAACAGAAATGTTACACCTTTCCATAAAGAAGGTAAAGGTGTAAATTATTCAATATTGTATTAGCATCTAGCATTGAATGGATTCCATGCTAAAGCAGAGATCTTGTAAAAATATAAATGTTTTTGTAAAAATATAAATGTTTTAATTTATAATAACGGTAGTAATGATGATAATAATGCTGATGATGATGATGATACTTGTTGTTGTAATTTAACAGCCGATAAACACAACCATGTCAGCCTTGGAGAAGCAGATTGGGAAAGTGCTGAAGCAGACACAGACTCATCAACCCTGTTTATTGACATGGAGGAGGAAGTCTTTTCTCTTGGCTACATGCCACTCAATATTTTTGCTCAGAAATTAAAGGTAATGTGGTTGCTCTTGATTATGATATAATTTAAAAGTCTTTTTGTTTTATTGACTGCTGTGTACAATCAACCTCTTTGTTTGTTCTGTAAATTGGAAACAAATAGGTATGTTTAGCTCCTGCGAGAAGGAGCTGTATAGAAGGAGATGTTATTATACATTATTATACTCCACAACCATTTTAATTCCTCCAACCATAATGGAGTCGACAATGTATGTGTCACTGCATTGAAACCCTGCTTCTCCAACAGCTACATCAGGCTCAAAATTGAATGCTAATTAATCATCTCTCTCGGATTCGTCCATCCAGCAGGTAACAATACTGTTGTGGACGCCATTGTATAACTGAGCCATCTTCTCCAACTGTTTACACTGTCTATCACTATGCTGCCCCCCCCCCCCCCCCTCCCATATATATATTCATACCTAACTGTCTCCACACCCCTATATTTTCATATCAGACTTCGCATATTTTTTGGCAACCTAAATCCTATCTGGCAACCTACTATACTTAAACTCTGCAGCCAAAGAGTGCCTTCGCAACTGGCAACGCCGCCTTTTCTGATCCCGCATGTAAACAGAGCAGTGGTGCTTTTTGTTTTTTTGTATTTCGTTGTTTTATCTATCTGTGTTGTCCTGTCCTTGACAAAGATTCTAAGAATCGAAACGTCGGCCGTCCTGTGCGTCATATTGTACGCTCTTGTGTGTATTTTATTTTATTTTATTATTCATTGTATATATTTATTGATTACTTCTGATATTGGATTTTCACCTGTATTCCGGTATACGATGTATCTCCTTGTAAGGTATGTGCAACGTGTTTGTGTTTAGTACGTTTCTTCTCGCAGGAGCTAAATATACCTATTTGTTTCCAATTCATATTGTTATATCCTGCTGCAGCCGCTACTTTTTCTTCTTGTTCTGTAAAGCATGATTGTTGTGTTGTGATTGTTTGCAATGAAGCTCTAGTGTTTGCACCTTTCAACTGACATGGTATACAAAAGTACAGCGTACTGGAGACAGAGTTTGCCTTCTCTCTTGAATCCTTTCTTTCTTCTTTTTCACTAGACTGTTGTGATGCATGCAGTCTGGTTTCAAAATAAGCACTTGGAATAAGACTTTGACCAAATCTGATTTGCTGACTCTAGCACAAATAGTTAAGCTGAGAGTTGTGACCGCAATAATCTCTTTTGCTGTGCCTTTCACAAAGAGCAGGAATATATATATATATATATATATATATATATATATATATATATATATATATATATATATATATATATATATAGAGAGAGAGAGAGAGAGAGAGAGAGAGGCAGGCAGACTAGAACAAGAATTACCATGGCAAAAGTAACCTTTTCCTCAACAGGAAAAAACATACTCACAAATTGCAGTGGGAAAAAAAGAAGTGTGGAAGTTAAATTGATTTGGAATTGACTTGTCACTTCTGTTCATTATTTTTAGTAGTGTTTTTGAAGTATGGGATTTTAGCCTTATTATACGATATTGACTGCAGTCAGTTGCATTGGCCATCTTTGGTTATGGTATGTTTTCTGATGTTGTGTGATCTGCACACCAGGTTTCTTCTTGCTAGATAGTATTCATGTGATGGAAGTGTCATTCCAGGGATATTGTTCTTGCTGCAGTGGATGAGTTTGATACTCAATGATATTAATGTTTAAATAAAATTAAAGATGTGTAGTCAGATACAATACGAAATGAAGAAGATTCATCTATGATAAGTCTTGTAGAAATTGCTGAAAAAAATGAAATAATGATTGTGAAGTGATTTGTGTGGTGTCCATCCATGGTCACGTAAAATGTCACATTTTGACTTTTATCTCAATCATATATTTATTTTAGGCTCATCTTAAAAAAATAAAGGAGAACAAAGCAAAGTTAAGAAACATTGATCTTGGCAAAAATGGCTATATTACGGATGCAATTATCAGATGTTTGATTCAAATAATTGGCAAGGTTAGTAATCTGTTTTTTTCTTTTGTTTTGGACAGTTCAAAAACAGTAGCCTGTTGGTTTCTGGGTAGTAATCCATTTGTCAATGACAGCAGAGACAGAACCTGAACCCTCATTAGATGAAATTGCATGGGTAATAAAGAACCTGAAGAATGGTATATCACCAGGATGTGATGAGATACAGCTGAACTAATTAAAGCATGAGGAGAAGAAAGCATACAAATCTATCATGCATTATGTAAAAAGATATTGAAATATGGTATATGGCCAAAAAATTGGAAGAGAACTATCATCATTCCAATACAAAAAAAAGGCAACCTGAAATTATGCACCAGATATAGAACTGTTGCCCTGATCAGTCATTCAAGTAAAATTCTACTAAAAATCGTAATGGGAAGACTTTGTAAGAAAATGGAAGAAGAGATTAACGTGGTTCAAGCTTGATTTAGATAAGGAAGAGGAACAAGAGATCACATACTCAACATGCATTTAATAATAGAGAAGTGCAGAGAATTTAATGTAAACCTATTCTCATGTTTTGTGGATTATTTATAGGCATTTGACTGTGTACAACATCAGAAACTTTGGGAAATCATGAGGAATATGGGCTTTCCATCACATGTAATACAATTCATAAAAATACTCTATCTAGACCAACAAGCATGAAAGTTTGGAGAGAACAATAATGAAAGGGTATATACCTGGGAAGAGAGGAAGAGGAAGGCCAAAGAGAAGATAGGTGCTGGATGTGGCGGATGATCTCCAGATTGGTGTATCGGACACAGGACATCTTGCTTGTGATCAAGAAGTTTTCTGGAAGCTTATTATGGGAGTGAGGTTCTGCAAAGGACATGCTACTGAATGAATGAATGAATGAATGAATGAACCCATTTGTGACATGCATTGTTGTCATAAAAGTGTAATTACTGCACTGATACCGCATTGAAGAAAATGCAAGCTTTTTACAGGGCAGACGTTTGTCTGTTTTGTAGCCCTGAACGGGCAAGAAGAATTTTGAGGTTCGGTAAAATTTCGAGTTACGTTAGTAAAATCATCACATAAAAGGTGTTAGTCAATCGATTTTACTTAAATAAAAAACAAAATGAAGTAAAAAGCATGCAGAGTATTTTACTCCCATGAATGTTCCCGGTAATCCACACATGAACACAAATATTTACAAAATACAACATATTGTTTGTGATTGTCAGTCATTTATACGGCAACTTACAAACACATTTTCAGAATCAGAATCACTTTCTTTAAAGTCCGACTCACGACTGCTAACGCAAAGTAACGTTGATAACTGATATCTATCTCTGATTCAGTCAAATTCATGCACTTAAATGTCACTTAAATTGAACCTAGTGAAATCTCCACTATCACTTGAAGAATCATCGAAATCCATTTTGAAATACAAAGCTTAAAAACCCCCAAAACTATTTTAAAAAATCCTTTCAAATTCAAAGTACATGCTTGCAAATGGCGGCCACATTGTCAAGCTATCGGCGAAACCGAAAGTAGACAATTGGAAGTCTCGGAAAGCCGAGAGATAGCGTTTTTACAATGCATAATAGTCACCGGCGCTTAAGGACGGTTTGCCCATTCGGGGGTAAAAACGTTCCTGGGCGGTTTGCCCGGTAAAGGGTTAATGGCGTTGAGTTTTCGTAAAGCCATGCTGGTGTTGATGATGATCCACATACTGGACTACCACATGCATGTCAACTGGAGAAGCAGTACCTTACAAAGCAAAATGTGACTGTCCTAGAAGTCCTTTACATTCTCATGCTCTTGCACTGCCCGATTTTGATTTCTTTGTGCTAAAAGGAAAGAAATTCAAGGATGTTGAGGATTTTATCACTGATGCAACAGTGCATCTGAAAGAGGTTTCAACGAATATATTTTAGAAATGTTTTCAACATTTGTATGAACATTGGCGAAAGGTGCTATTGCTGAAGGAAACTATTGTGGAAGAACTGTCATGTATTGGCTGGTGAATCCTCCGGAAGACTGAGTTTTAACTTTTCAGGTTCGGTGAATTAATGTTAATTTTGTTTGAACCCTGAAAAGGGGCTTGTATCTATCACAATGAGGTTGGTGTAGAGACTTTCCTTGTGATTTGGTACAGCTGCATCTACTCCATGGGGGGTTTTCTGCAAAGCTCTCCTTCCCCTCACAAGCCCAGAAACTACTGGGGTGTGTACAGTTGGTACTAGAACTTCACATCTGCAGAAGGGCATATTATTAGGATGTAGCCTGGTCATGATATAGCCCAGCACATGTGCCGAGAGAGAGAGAGAGAGAGAATGTGTGACTGAGATTAGTTATAGGCTGGCAATGTTTCCTCTGACAGGTTTTAGGTATTTCATTGTCAGTAGATCCAGTCCAATGGCTAGAGGTAAACTGTAGTGTATATTCAAAACAATACATTTCTTTAGTGCATTTAAACACAGGAGCCACAAACAATATGTTGCACGATTTATTGCCTGGCATATTTTGCTGCATCTCTTCAGGTACATACAGCATAGTTATCTATCATATGAAGTGAATAAATGATTAATACTTCAGCTGAAACAATTAAAACACACAATTGCCGGTATTGTTCAATACATGTGGAACATCTGTTATCCCTACGGTAATTTCAAATTTACCATAAACTCTTTCTGTTTGCACAAAACCGGTTGGAAGCACCTAATTGCTAACCCCTCACTATATTTCGGCAATCACTTATTGTTTGTTGAATACAGTATATAAAACGCTTTTTCTTTGGTCACACCATGGCCGTACTTTATTAGGTGTATAAATCAAGGATGGGGTGTAGTGTATATGATTTTGTTTGTGATGTTTACACAATAAATAAATTCTGAGAACTTGTTCCCTTATAATGCATTAACAAAGATATGGAAATAGTAATTAACATATGTTTATTTGTACATGCAAACTTTAATAACTATATTGGTTGTTGTATTTTGCAAAATTGTTTAATTATCATGTTTTCCTTGGATACGGTTTATTATCCATTGCAGAAAATATGAATTTATGTTACAGATAAATCTGTAATTGATTTTATTTCTCAAGAAAAAACTGTCAAAGATAATCAAGATATCCTTAGAAGGATGTACATTACTTACAGATCTTGGAATGTACTGGCTTGTGCAAGGCTTGTCAAAAAATAAGAATAAAGTGCAGGTATGTTTGTTTTTACTCGATTTTCTTTGATAAACAATATTAATTGAGCTGTATATGTATCTTTCCTGAGAAATAGTTATTTGCTTTATAAAATGTGAACAGTTGTTTCTTAGATCTTTCAGTAATATAAGGTTATATAGGTAGATGTCCCTCCCATGTGTTGCCGGGGCCCATAAGGGAAGCAAAGAATAGCAACACTGTAGCCTACCATGCATGTCGTAAGAGGCGACTAAGGAGGCTTCATGGTTCCGTCGCCCTGCTATTGAGTGAGTGCGTGGCGTGAGACTGTGAGCTGTGAGTTTCGTGTGAAATGCTTCTGAATCTGCCCGAGGTTTTTTGGAACGTGACTGCATGTTTGGAGCGATGGCAGCTGGCTATGTCCCAGAGTTGGCCGACCTTATGCAGAAATGCGTGGCTGCTGGGGCTTCTGATTGACTGCCACTGCCATCGATGTTTCGTGGGGGACTATTGTGTTGACATTCTGGCAGCGGCATTATGCACAGTGTATCTGTGCGGGCTGTTGTTTGTCGATACTCCTGTCTTTTCCACTTTTCACATTGGGCAGTGGGGAGCATTTTGTGTGATATTCACTGGCACAGGTACGGAGCATAATGGGGACGACCCGTTGCTGTGAAGTTGGAACCGCGACTAACTAACTAACTAACTAACAGGTAGATGCCCAAGCAAGATATCAAAAACAAAAGTCAGAAATGTATTACTTTCAGATGTATACACATCACATTGCATAAAATGCATTAGCTAGAGCTTGGAGACTGTGGAGATATGGTTTCTGAGATGAATGTTTCGAACACCTTGAACTGGCAGAATAACTAACAATGATTTCCTGGGAGAACATTATAAACAACTAAAAGACATGTAGAGACGATGTTCTAAGTCATCCAAAGATAAGAGAGGC
The DNA here is from genome assembly GCA_963921405.1 of Cepaea hortensis. NCBI lineage: Eukaryota > Metazoa > Mollusca > Gastropoda > Stylommatophora > Helicidae > Cepaea > Cepaea hortensis. Next base: position 103,621,885 of record OY992879.1, on the reverse strand, counting down.
ATTGGAGACAACTGGACATTTCAAATGTAGAAGAAGCAGACTGAGAGAAATTATGCTGAATGGTAATAGATGGTGGCATGAAGGAATGTCATAAATGTAACTGATTTACAACACAAAAGACTTAGATCTGTGGAGAGACATGGACACTTATGCCAGTTATTGAGGCAAATGATAATGTTGATAATTGTATACTTATAATAATGTATTGGTGCCACAAGAACTTTATGTCTCTTTTTGTGTTTTTGAATGGAAGACAAGTTAGAGTGAATGAAAGAAGAATAAGGAAGACAAGTTAGTGATTTGTGTGTTTGGGTGTTTTTAAAATATCTGCGATGGAAAATGGGAGGCGTTGATAGCAATCTGCGCTGGTATTGTCATGAGCACGGTCGGGTGCAGGTTCAATCCTGGGCTTATCATTTACCAAATAGAGGGAAAGATTGGCCACCTATTTCTCTGTGCTCTCAGTCCTATAAAATATCATGGTGCTATAGTATCACAGACCCATAGCAAGAAACTTCTTTGGGACACACTTTATGAATCGTGGAAAATCAGTTTTTATTTGGTTACAATCTGCTGACTTGTTGCAGGTGAATATTAATGGTTGCTTCAAAATCAAAGATGGAGGGTTTGCCACTTTAGCTTCTGCCCAAAATATTGGATATATTGAAGCCATAGCTACATCTGTTTCACACTCTTGTCATACTGGAAACACAAAAGGTTGTCCACTCCTGGTACACCCAAGCAGTAAGTTATTCACACTAACGTTAGTTAAGTGCACACGTTTGTGCATAATTTTCATAGTAACTGTTTTATTGTTTCGTAAATTTGCTGGTTTCAGCAGTATATAAGAGAAAACAGTGTGCTCTTATAAATAGGCTGCAAAATTGAAATTGTTCTTTGCTTGCCGATGAAGGCTTTATAGCTGTAAGATTCATTATGTGTCATCTGCCATATCTCCAGCTTACCATAGTAGAGGGATTTAAAAGTTCCAATGACCCCAAGAGCTATACTGATGGTAGCGCAGCTACTGGCAGGGTCTTGTATGTCAGACAGGTCAGAGGATAGGAATCAGATGAAGAGATCCACAAACCTGCTGTCTTTTTGGTAGACTGGGAACAGTCAAAAGATAGAAAAAGCAGACCCGAAAAATGCTTGTCGAAGCTCAAGATATGTACATACATACATACATAAATATGTATTTAAACTCTAGTAAGACCACAGTTTACCCCAGGAAAAAAGTGGTGAATATGGAGGCAACCAGCCATGAGGCACACCACAGCAATCAAGATGTCATGCACACACATGAAGGAAAAATGTCTGTGACTGTAAAACGATATGGTACTCACCCTGTTATGGACCACCAGAAGGTGCAGTATTGGTCCCTATGCCTTAAAAGTGTCTAGCTACTGGAGGTTCTTCTCAGATGTCCCGTGGAGCAGGGGACATTAGAATAGATCGTCTGGCCAGAAAAAAGAATGGAAATAATGCACTCGAATACAGAGGGAATTAGTAGTAGAAAAATAGAGCTAGAAAACATCTTGAATGAAGAACAAGTAAATGTATGTTGCTTGCAAGAAACATACCTCTATGCAAACATAGCTATCAAAATCAGAGGCTACCAGTGTTATCGATTTGACTGAAAAGACAGGTGAAAAGGCCAGACATGTCCTAGAATTCAGGTATCAAGGTAGCATCTTTACAGAAGATGGAAGATTTGTAAGAGACAATGTTGCTGAGGTGGAAATTGCAATGGCTAAACATAAACTGTGTCCCAGTCTTTTAAGATTATTGGCCACATTTTCTATGGAAGCAAATTATATAATCATTAGAAGAAGAAATAACAATTTTGTCTAGAAAAAGAATGGAAAAGTATTGTTTTATTGAGCAGGCACATTAGTCTAATTGCTAGGAGACTATACTGATAATGTCATGAGTGTGGTCAGACCAGAGTTCGCAGCCTATGTTTGTGTTCCACTAAGTGAGGGAATGACTGACCACATATTTCTCCATGCATTCAGGCCTCCAACAAAATGTGATGGTTAGAGCAAATCACAGACTCACAGCAGGTGCCTGCTTAGGGGCTGTTTTTTTTAAATAAAAATTGTTTTATAGAACATAATTTATTTTAATTATAGCTTTTTGTCATGGAATGTCTATTTATTTCATCAAGTTTAATCTCCATAACAGAACAGTTAGTATAACAGAGCGAGTCTGAATGCAACTGTAGCTGAACGTGACTGTAGGAAATCAAGACAACTCCTTGATGATAAATAAGTGTGTCTGTTTAATTATGAAGGTTCTCTGGTACAAAAATTGTAGACTGCAAATATCAAAGCTTGTTGACAGTTAGCCGGCCGAGCGTTACTAACCCCCTACGTCAGCACATGAGTGTAACTCAAATCTCTAACTACCGCGCTCCTTCGTGCTCATTCCCTTTTCCTTTGCGCAGCATCTTGCGTACCAAACTAACTAAAGCCCATATAACAGGTCATACTGTTATATTACCTTCCCATCCCAACAAGACTTTTCCCTGAAAAATCTTAACTCTCAAACCCCAAGTCTATGACCCAAATCACTTAACCCAAATATCCCACACAATTTAAATTACCTCTTCTTCATTTCTGTAATAATTTTTAAGCAATCCGCTTACATAACTAGCATCAACCCATCTACAACATTCATATACCTCTAACTCCAATCTAGAACCCTTATTCATTACCCTTCTCTCTATATCTCAACAATTTATCTTATAGCCAGCAGCTCTATACTTCTTGTCTACTTATATCTTATAGCAAACCGCTATGTTTCTTCACAGACCTTTGTGAAGTCATACTTCTTCTTCGTTTATGTAATACAAAATTTCATTTTTCTAAAACAATTTATAAGGAATCTATCTAGATATTTCATTTCATATATACATATGTTCATCAAAACCGTTGGTATATAAACACAATTGGAAATTTGTCGTGCGTTATGCAACCTCTCATATCCTCTCAACATCAACAAAACAACACAGGATAGACAGAAAAGATGGGGTGCGCACCCAGATATAAAGATATAAAGAAGTAGTCAGAAAGCAATCACATTTACCTCCCTTGCAATCACAAAAACTTTATAAATAAAGTTTTAAAAACGCATCTTATTATCCATGAATATATACTTCTGTTTGTTATAAATTAAGTCGATCCAAAATTTCTTCCTTATATACTCCATATTAATATTTGTGCTGCCATCCACAACCATTAATGACTATATTTCGCATGGCTCATGTTCAATCATGATTAAACCATAAAAATAATATTGACAATGTTCATTTCTTATGAACATACTTACTAGTACTATCTCCATGTTCCATGCTGACAAACACAGCACTCTTTTTAAACCAATTAATGCTGCTTAGCACAGCTCCTATATTAACCCCCTCACATCCCATTATAACCACCCTTGTTCATGGGCATATCTAACTTTGTACTAAACCATCTGTGCTGCTATCTACAGCCCCATTAATGTCCACTCTCATTTACTTATATTCCTATTTTGGCATTGTATTCCCATTGATGCTGACTAACACAGCTCCTTTTTATACCACCCATAGACGTTACCTACGTTAACTTCTTCTATAACATGGCATCCAGTCCATGTATTTTCAATTAATGCTAACTTGATGCAGCTCCTATTTCAACCTCCCAGAACCATATATTTCTACCAGCTTTATACCCCCATCATCTAAGCATGGCATTTAATTCATGTGTTTCTAAACCGCATGTAATTAACCCCCCATATTCCAACCATTAATGGTGACTGGTGCAGCAGCCTTCTTACTATCATAAGGCCGAAGTTTATAATACTCATGTTTACTAAAACTTATTACTCACAAGGGAAATATGTCTCTCTTCTAGTCCACAGTCGTTTGTTTGCTATTTTCTGAACGAAGGGTTCTGAACGAAGCCCCATCCTATTGCTTTCACCAATTCTATACTCAGAACAAAATAATAACAATTTCAACTAAGACTTAACAATCATCAAGTTAATGTGATGAATTCAAATTAGTCAAAATAACTGAAAGCACAAGTTACAAAAGTTATCAACCAAGTGTAACTCAAACAAAACTCCCCCCCCCCCCCCCCCCCCAAATATATATATGGTTTTATCCCCAACATAATGTACATAGTCACATTATCACCAATTTAAATCAATATAAACAATAACGGTCTCTTTTACGGACCGCTAAATTACCCTAAAATAAAGAAAACACAACAAGTCTTCTTCTAAAATCAAATAATAACCATTTCACAGAACCAATTCAATCAAAAATAATACACTACATTATAAATGATGCAATGCATTATACTCTACGAAAACCTAACTTAACACATCTGTAATCTACAGCTACTATATATAGGAAGACTGCTTTGTCTTCCAACACAGGTCAGGCATTTTAAATCCTCCTAAAAAAAATTCTCCTGCGATCTGCAGTCTACTCCATCACCCTATGTACCATATCTCCACTTTTTCAATAACGCTAAATTTCTCTCTATCATTGCCATTTCAACATCAATGTCTTCTCTAACCTGAGGAGAACTCAACATATCCTCTTTTATACTACTATTTTCGTCTTCATCAGTTTCTGATTTTTCATCCATATACTGTTCTTCTGTACTTACATTCTCGGCGGCCTCAAATTTTTTTCTTTCTATATCTAACCTGATTTTTCTATCTTAGCTTCTTAATGACCTTTCCAACAGTGGCATTTCTTCATCGCTTGATGAATTTTCTCTAATTCGCTTTTGTCTTTTAACTTCTCTATCTCTCTGTCTCTCTATCCTCCTCTTTACTGCTTGCCTGGTATTTTTAAATGGGGTAGTTATCTCTTCTTCCATAGAATCAACACCATTATAATCACCGTACGTATTCTTTTCTTCCTGCATAAAAGTTTTAGGTATTGTTTCCTCTTGATCATAAGTATCTTCATAAACTGGTGTTGTTAATACTTGATTTTGTACCGGATCTTTACCAAAATCTGAGGGTATTGTATATTTAACTCTTCTGACGAATTGTCCATCTGAGTATAATCCGTCTGAATAATAATAATAATAATTATTATTATTATTATCGCTTCTCTTATCTTCATCTCGTCTTAAATGCTCCACATGTGAATGCGCTACATGTCCTGTTATTTGATTCTTGATAGTATATGATACTGGACCCAATTTTTCTAAAATGTAATATCCTGGAATCCAATGAGAATCAAATTTAGAGTTTCTTCTATGCTTCTTATAGTAAACTCTGTCGCCTACCTTAAATTCTTGTAGTTGAGTATTTTTATCTGCGTACTTTTTCTGTCTTTCTCTAGCTTTAATTACATAACTTCTTAACCTTACATGTGCCTTGTGCATTACCTGTAAAATCATTTCTTGAAAATTCTCTCCCATATATTTCCTTCTAGGTTTTAACAGATTGTCAATTGGGAGTATTGGTTCTCTTCCGTATAGCAGGTAAAATGGTGAAAATCCTGTTCCTTCGTTTTGATGCGTTCGTATTGCCCCCAGTGCTGGTCCCAGATAAAGGTCCCAGTCCCTGTCATGTTCCTCTACATTTTTTGCTAATATATTGTATAACGTCCTATGTTGTCTCTCTTTTTTCGCATTCGAAGAAGGTCTATAATAAGAAGTTTTTATGTGGGCAATATTTAAATCTTGTAGTAATTTCTCAAACTTTGTGTTTACGAATTCTCTTCCATTATCTGTGAGTACTGTCTGTGGGCAACTAAACCTTGGTATATATTCTTGTAGGAAAATATTAATAACAGAATCAGCGCTCTTATCTGGAATTGGATACACTTCTGGCCAGAGACTGTAGCAATCCACAATATGAAGTAAATATACATTCCCCGATAACGTTTTTGGATGAGGACCTGAAATATCTAAGCTCACTTTCTGCATTGGGAACTGAGGAATATCCGTATCTTGTAAGGGACATTTAATTGTTTTCATATTTCTTAACCTACATTTCTTACATTCGTCAACATACTTATAAATACTATTAAATATGTTTGGCCAATAATACTTTTTCTTGAGAGCTTTGCACAATTTATCACGGCCAAGATGTCCATTTTCATCATGATATGCTTTTAAAACCTTGTTTTCTAACTGTTTCGGAATGTATTTCCTCAATTCTGCCTCTTCAGTTTTTTCATTCATATAGTATAACTGTCCATCTTGCTGCAATTCAATAAAAAATTTTGTAAAAGTGTTTTCAGCTGTTCCTTTCAACTTTTGTTTGATTTCTATTACTTTTGGATCTAGTTCTTGTTCTTCCTTCATATCAAAATGTGGTAATTGTGGAGCCTCTACTATTTGTTCAAGATCTTGTTCTGTCTGTGAGCTTTCAAAATTTTCTCTATTCAACATGGCCGAATCCAATATATTTACCTGCCAGTTTCGGTCGTCTATCTCTGGCTCTCCCTCATTCTCATTATCTTCAGATATCTCAGGGTATGGAATTCTGGACAATAAATCTGCACAGGTGTTTTCTTTACCGGAAACATATTCAACTTTTGCATTGTATCCTTGCAAGTTCAGCGCCCATGTCTGTATTTTTCTGTTTTGTACTGGGGCTTCTAGTAAAGATTTTAATGGCATGTGATCAGTTTTAATGATGAAACTTGCGTTATGTAAATAATAATCAAGTTTTTGAAGGGCATAGTGGATAGCATATGCCTCCTTCTCAACTGTCGACCACTTCCTCTGAGATTTGCTAAGTTTGTGTGACCAAAAGTAGATTGGTCTCTCATTTCTAACCCCTGGTATTCCTGAATTTTCACCTTTGTATGGTTGCGTTAAACATGCCCCTATAGCTTTGTCCAAAGCATCTGTATATAACACCAATTGTTTGTTTATGTCTGGATGTGCCAAAAGTGGAACCGTTGTTAAGCTGTTTTTAAAAAAATCAAATGCTTTCTGACATTTTTCAGTCCATTTAAATCTTGCGTATTTACAAGTCAGCTTTGTAATGGGTTCTGCTATCTCAGCGAAGTTTGGAACGAAACGACGATAATACCCGGCCATACCGATAAAAGCCCGAACTTCTCTTATATTGGTTGGAGCAGGTAATTCTCTAATGACTTTAACCTTATCCTGATCTGGTTTAATTCCTTCTCTATTAATGATGTACCCCAAATACTTAGTTTCTGTTTTTAGGAATTCGCATTTACTGAGTTTCAATTTAACGTCGTGTAATTTTAGTCTATCAAATACCAACTTTACGTGTTTCAGATGGTCTTGCACGTCTCCTGCTGTGTAGATTAAAATGTCATCTATGTATGCTAATGCAAACTTTTGTAAGCCCTCCAGTACTTGATTTATTAATAGCATATAATGAGAAGGCGCTGTCTTGACCCCAAAAAGCATTCGTAAAAATTCGTAAGAACCTGCGTGAGTACAGAAGGCACTTTTCTTCTGAGAATCCGGCGACATAGGGATACACCAAAATCCTGACCTTGCGTCTAGCATAGTAAAGAAGGTAGACCCATTAAGTAACCCCAAAATATCATCAATCACCGGCAATGGATAGGCCACATTCTTGGTGATTTTGTTCAGGGCCCTGTAGTCGCAGCAAAATCTGTGACTACCATCCTTCTTGGTCACTATGACAATCGGAGATGACCATTCTGACTTAGATCTTGTTATGATTCCCGCTTTTAGCATATCTTCTATTGCTTTTTCTACTATCTCTCTATTCCTTAGAGGAGTTCTATATGGTTTCAAACTAATTGGTGGATGATTTCCTGTGTCTATTTCCATAGTAACTGTCTTAGTCTTACCTAACTCCAAGTCATTAATAGCAAAAACATCTTGATTTTTTCTTACTAAGTCTTCTAATGCTTCTTTATACTCTGGCGGAGCTTTTAATTGTGATAATAACTCTTGTTCTCTCTTCAAAGATGACGTTTCGTCTACTGAATGTACTTGAGATGTATATTTTCTGAATGTATGGATCAATTCATCATTCCGTCTTTTCCCACTTCCTTTATTTCTATTTCGGTTATTAATAGGGCCCTCTGGATATTTATTCATTGGCAATCCTTCTTTAACTGTTGTTGCTATGTTGTTAAGATCAGGTGCTATTTTTGCAATCACACACCCTCTATACAACGTAATGTCTTTCCCTGTGTTATTAAAAATCATTACAGGAAAACTGCTATATCTATCTAATGTTACTATTCCATCTGTGACTTCTAACCCTGGTTCATCTATTATCTCTCTAATTCTGTTACTGTAACAGTTTGTCCTGTCGAAAAATACAGATTTTTTAAAATTTTTGCTTGTATCAGATTGACTGTCTGTGGTTTTAGAATCATAGATGTTTTTACTCTGACCAAGGCCGATACGTGCATGTCTTCCTCCAAGTCCACATAGACATCTTGAAATCTCAACTTGTGTAAATCAAAATAAAGCCTTACACCATTTTTTATCAAAAAATCTCTACCTAGGATCATGTTCCTATTTAACTCTTTAACCACATGAAAAAGGTGTCTCACGTTTATTCCTCCCAATCTAAGGTTTATCATTGTTTGTCCAACCACTTCCAGATTTTGTCCAGTAACCGAATGAAGGGTATCTTGATTTCCAAACATTTTGAAATTCTTTAATATACGATATAAAAAATGTTCCTTGATTACACTAACTTGCGCTCCTGAATCAATCAATGTTCTTATTTTAAATTTACCTATTTCTATAATGCATGAACTGGGATCAATCATATTCACTGAAAACTGTTTTATCTCTCCAAGTTGAGGCCATTTTCTATATTCTCTATTTCTATTTGTCCTCTTATATTCGCCATTTGGATAATTAATATATTCACTCATTCTTGGGACCTTTTTATTCTCCCTCCTACCGCAGGTCCTATTCAGTAAGTGGGACGCCAGTTTTCCTGCATTCTTGGCCTTGTAGAATTTCTCTGTCTGTCTTCATAATTTCTACTTGGTCCACTGTTTCCAGCTCTATTCTGTGCACCAACCTGGGCACGTCTGTTACCACAAAATCTAAAAGCGTGTCCCCTCTGACCACAGCTCCAACAAACCATATTTGTGCTATTTGCTGTCTCTCTTATAGGGTTTCTCATTTGTCTCTCTCTATCATTATTTCCTTGCAGTGTCTGTATTTCTCCCCGTCTTCTCCATCCGTACCTCGCTTGTCCAATCTCCATGAGCTCCTAAATTCTTTCTTCTCTATTACTTCCTATTTCTCGTCCTACTCTTAGTCTAAATCTTCTTCTCAAATTCTCTTCCTGTACAGCTATATCCACAGCTTGTGATAATCTTTCAGAAGTTTCTCTCATTAATTTAAACTTCAGTCCATCCGACTTTATACCGTCTACAAAAATTCTGACCAACATCCTTTCTACCTCTTCCCCTCGTACGTTCTGTCCGATAAATGCTTCTTCAGCCAGGTTAATCAACCTATCACTAAATAATTGCACAGTTTCTCCAGTGTTCTGCTTGGATTGTCTTAACACTGAAAACGCATGCTGAGGATCTGTAATCTCAGCATACTTATGGGCTAAGTCATCTTTAAACTGCTCCCATGTCTCATCTACTCTAGCTTCTAATTTTCTTCTAATGTGATCCGAAACCGGTGCTACAGTGGCCTGATAAACAATATTCTTCTTCTCCTCATCTGTCGCTCCCACCAAAAATGCATGTTTCTCCACCGAGGTCATCCATCTCTTAAAGTCCTTCGCCTGCCCACTGAATTTTTCAATATCTGTGCCTACCCCTTGCTGCTTTATTGCGGAGTTGAGTCTGCTTATTGCTCTACCCACTCCCCCCAAAACTTGTGTCAATGAAACTTGTTCTTCTGCCATGTTGCAATATCCTTGTTATATAACTCAATAGAAATTATTTCAAGATTATAATATGGTTAATTATAATTAATATTGTTAATATACTTTATGTAAGGATACCCTTGAGGATGTAAGTTTCCCAACGCGTAGTATCGTGTTCTTAAAAAAAAATCCATCCAATTGATGAGAATTTGGATCCTGAGTAGTCTCTGGCCTCACTAGTGTAATGATCACTTTCACCCCTGGTCGGGCACGTCTGAACTTTGGCTTCACCCTTGGTTGGGCACGTCTAAACTTTGGCTTCACCCTTGGTTGGGCACGTCTAAACTTTGGCTTTTTTGGTATCAATTCGTTCTTGAAACGTCTCTAACTCGACTCCAGTCAGAAGCAAAGCGATTAAAGTGGGCTCTCCTTAGCAAGGCCGGCAACCATTATGCCCACCCGCCTCAGAGAAACCCAATACATCTAAATCACAGTTAGTAGTGAACATCTTCATGAGCTTGAGTTTCTTTTCAAACTTGAGCAAGGTTGATACAATTTCTGAGTCAGCAAAACGATTCTATGGCCGTATTGAAACATTCTCACAGCGACATTTAGGAGTCTGGAGCTGACTTGACAACAAAGTTCCTTGTGAGTAAAATTGTGGAACGGCAGCTCTTGGCTATGATAACGCCGAAGAAGCCATCAGTTTTTGCGTATGACAATGTGAATCAGCAACTCTTGAAAACGGCCACGGCTATGATGATGTGGAAAAAGCCATCAGTACTTCACGTCGCGTTTCTCAGCCCAAGTTCAGGATCCTGGTCACGGCTCCATTTCAGACTATATAACAGAGCGAGTCTGAATGCAACTGTAGCTGAATGTAACTGTAGGAAATCAAGACAACTCCTTGATGATAAATAAGTGTGTCTGTTTAATTATGAAGGTTCTCTGGTACAAAAATTGTAGACTGCAAATATCAAAGCTTGTTGACAGTTAGCCGGCCGAGCGTTACTAACCCCCTACGTCAGCACATGAGTGTAACTCAAATCTCTAACTACCGTGCTCCTTCGTGCTCATTCCCTTTTCCTTTGCGCAGCATCTTGCGTACCAAACTAACTAAAGCCCATATAACAGGTCATACTGTTATATTAGCTGTCAGCCAGTAGTAATATTCTGATTGTTGGATAAAGAAGTTTTATATTAACCACAATTTTGTTCATCATCATCAAGTGCCCTGCCAGCTGGCATAGGCGTTCATGGCTCTCCACAGATCTCGGTCTTTGGTTTTCTGGATCAACTCTGCTGTTGATATTCCTCCATGCCACTGTCTCAATCCATCCAGCATCATTTCTCTTGGTCTGCCTCTCTTCCCCTCGATCTTTCCAGTTGTCGCGATGTTCTCCAATGTCTCACTTCTCATCACATGACCGAAGAAGGATGTTTGTCTCTGTCTTATTGTTGTATATAATGTTCTAGTTTCATTAGCCTGTTTCAGGCAGTTGTTAGTTACTCTAGCAGTTGAAGGAATTCGCAACATTCGTCTCAGGAACCACATCTCTGTTGCTTCTAATTTCTTCTTAATTTGTTCATTTACATTCCAAGATTCACTGCTATACAGCAAAACTGGTTCTATATGGCATTTCAGCACTCTCTTTCTTACATTCAGTGATAGTGACTTATTACATAAGATACTCTTCATTTTCTGAAATGCGGCTTTTGCTAGCCCTATTCTGCTTTTAATACTTTATTCAAGCATAGCATATTTTAAAACTGCCATATGTTTAAGTGTTGTTCTTCAAATCTTCCTGTTATTTGCAGGGTTAACATACTTTATTTCTTCTTAACAGACCAGAAAACAGACCTTATAAAAGACTCCTATGTGATGATTATTCCCATGGCTACAAAGTACAGCTTGTCTGCATTTCTGAATAATAAGACAGCAAGTCGGCGGAAACCTTTCCATTACTTGAATGCTGTGGAAATATCGACTTGGAGAATCAGTCTGGTAGAACTGGAACAGAACCATGTAATAACTGTTTTTAGTCATGTCATGTCTGGCTATTAAGCCAGAAGGCTGGTATGAACTTCCCAAACATGGCACTCCTCTATTCCAGATGTGTGACATGTCCATAAGCTTATAATTTTGAAGAAGATGTGGTTGTTTCCCATTGCCTTCCACATCCACATTGTGTGGTTTGTGACCTCCAACTTTCACACTAATTTTCAGCTATCAAGACAAATGTGAGCGAATAGGGTTGTGTAGTTGATAGGGAGCAGTGCTGATAATGTCATCAGCGCAGTCAGACCGGGGGTCGATGCTTGCGTTCATCATCTCGATAATTGAGGTAAAGAATGTCCACCTATTCCTCCGTGCATTGAAGCCTACAAAATGTGATTGTCTTATCTGATCACGTGCTTCGGGGAGTTTTCCTTCATCGGCTAATGATGACATTTATCATGATCCCCAGAAATTTAAAGGGCTTTTTAGTTCTGTTTTTAGTAATGAATTTAGCACAGTGTTTTACTTTGTTCTTTGTTTTATGTTAATAGAAAGGCTACTAGTGTCGGCTATCCATATAATTTAATATGTACCTCATAATTGTTTAACAATTTAAAAAATGATTAAAGTAAAGCATATTGTTGCATCATCTAGTTATAAGAATCTGCTAGCCTCCTTCTTTACGCATATAAATCAAGCGCAAACTGTAAGGTACAAGAGAGTGCTAGACAGTATGTAAGTCACTGACAATCATATTAAAATTCATTCATTCAGTAGTATGTCCTGTGCAGAACCTTGCTCCCATAACAACCTCCTGGAAAACCTCTCGATCATAAGCAATATGTCCCATGTCTGATATACCCATCTGGAGATCATCTGCCACATTCTGCACCCATCTTCTCTTTGGCCTTCCTCTTCCTCTCTTCCCAGGCATATACCCCTCCATTATTGTTCTCTCCAAGGTGTCATAAATATAAGTAGCACTGAAGTTATGACACATGTGTGATTAGTGTGTAATCTGGGCCCACAAGGGAATCATACAATATTAACACCATAATCTGTCTACCAAGTATGTCATAAGAGACAACTTAGGAAGGTTAGTGTGGGGCTGGCTACTTCATTCAGTACACATTCTTAGTTGTGAAATGCAAGGAATCATGAATAAGTTCTTAAAATAGGAGATTATTGGTTGAGGGTCTATGCCACAAAAGGAATATAAAGATATAAGGAAAAAATATAAGGAATAAAAAGGGATTAAATGAAGTAGAAAATTAACTATTATATGTACGTATGTTTGTAACTTCATTGCTTTATACAAGTTCTCACATAGTGTTTTTTTTTAACTGAATCCATACATAGTGTTTAATATTAGATTTGCTGGCTGTTTAATTTAGCAGAAAATCTAATTTTAAATTCTGGTTAGTTCAACATACACTAAATTTAAACATTAAAGCATGTGCTTTGTTCAAGTTAGATGAGAAGTTTACTAATTATTATTTGTATTTTCTGTGAGGCCGATACACTGATAAAAATTCTGCAGACCATAGTAGTTTACTATCAGTATTTTGGAATCATTTATTTGTTATGGAAACCTATGAATTATTAGATGTAAGCAATAAGTTTTAATATGTACATTGTATATTCAGTTTTCCTCTAATTTTCAATTGTTGTGTTAAATTGTATTTTGATGTGTTTAATAACTGTATACACTTCTGTAATTATTTAATTGCCAGAATGCTTTTATGCGCTAATTAATTTATAAACAATATTTCTCAGGTTCTTTTTGATCATATGCTCCCACCATGTCCAGTGCATGTTGTAATCACATTTGATGCAAGTTGTGACATCCAGCAACTGACAAGACAAGTTGTTGATACAATTGCTCATGTCCTCAGCAAGGTTAGTGTATTATTATATATAATAATGATCCCGACAGGCAGATGAACACAGCCATTTAGCACATATGCAACATATTGTGAAACAACATAACAAATATTTTAGAAATAGCCTTGTTGGTAATGTTTCAGTATCTATCAGTAGAAATTTAAAGTATGTCCTGCTCTATGTTTGTGAAAAAAGGCTGCAGTTCATAAAAAATAATTACTTCTTGAATGTCAGTATGCAACAATAAATATCATCCATCAAGCCCTTCAGGTGAAAAAAAGGATTGTAGAGACGACATATCCTGAATTTAATTAGGGTATTGTATTAGTATTATCAAATACAATTAGGAGGTTAGCATGGCCAAATGTATAAAACCCCACTTTGTGCCAATGGCTTCAGGCAGAGGAGCACAATTGTGAGGGTACAAGTTTGTACCTGGTGCGAGAAAATGCAATCTAAGTCTCAGTGTCATCGCAGGGAAAACCAGGCCCTAAATCTTGGTTGGCATCTGATCTAGGATTGAAACTCTGACAGGTGGACAGTTAAAGCATTGCTCTGCTGATGTGGCAGCTTATGCAGCTTGTCTTGTTCCAGATGTAGTTGTGTCACCTTTCCTTTAGAGCAGGGGTGTTAAACTCAATTGCTCAGCGGGCCAAAACTCAAATCACACATAAGGTTGCGGGCCGGACAGGATAAAAATTCAATAAGCCGAAAATTGAAAATTTTTTAAACATTAATATAAAGTAAAACAGAAAAAAGTTTTAATAATAAAACATCATTGGTATACATATTTTCACTCTTATGTCAATTTGCCAGAGCACGATGTTTGGCATCTTTTCTTGGCTACAAGTTCGTTTATATTGGGAGTAATGTTTTGTGTCATTGAGATTCTCATGATGGACTGCAAGTGTTCATCAGTGAGATGACTCTTGTGTGATATTTTGTTAATCTTCATCACAGAAAACAGCTGCTCACACAGATATGTGCTACCAAACATGCTCAAGGTTCGAACCACATGTAGACAAAGCCGGGGCATCTCTTCAGGAATGAAATGAGTGAGCTGTGCAGGCCCCAGAGTGTCGTACTTTCACTTTAGTGTCCCATTACACTGCTGCTCTATTAACTCCACCTGCAAATTTACAAGTGCAGTTTCCACATCTATGGCAAAATGGATTACGAAACAGCTCGAAATTACTTTTCTGTGCTTCAAAGTCACTAAAGCGCCGTGCGAACTCGGCACGAAGTAAGTTAAGTTTTTCAGCAAATTGTGCATTGGGAAACACCATAGCGTTGACATTGCCTGGCAACAGAGAAGTGAGAAAGGTTGCATTGGTGCATTTGTGTCTCCCATAAGCGCAGCTTCACTTGAAATACCTTCACTGCATCATGCATATCAGTGATAATGTGATCCCGTCCCTCGAGCTGCAAGTTCAAGTCGTTGAGATGAGTGGTTATATCAGACAGAAATGCCAACTCACATTTCCACTTTTTATCACGAAAAACTGGAATTTTTTTCTTTACTGTCCATGAATTGACAGATTTCCTTGATCAGCTGGAAAAATCTACTGAGAACTTTCCCCCGACTTAGCCACCGCACCTCTGTATGATAAGGCATGTCACTGAACACTGACTCTATTTCCTGCAAAAAAGACTGAAATTGGAGGTGATTTAAACCTTTGGCTCTAATAAAGTTGATGGCTTGTGTTACAATGCTCATTACATCTTCCATGTTGAGGACTTTACAACACAGCGATCCTTGGTGTATGATGCAGTGATATGCTATCAATTCACCAGTACAGTTCTCCTTCATCTTTAACCGCATCCTTCCAACTAGTCCACTTTTTTCGCCACACATCACCGGTGCTCCATCTGTTGTCAGTCCAACGAGTTTGTCCCAAGGCAGGTTCATGTTGGTTAAACTTTGTGACATACGTTGTCAAAAATGACTTTTCCTTTCATTGTCCCATGCATGGATTTCGTGTCCAATATTTCTTCTGTAACATTAAAACTGGAGTCCACTCCACGGATGAAGATGATCAGCTGTGCAGTGTCAGTCGTGTCATTACTTTCATTGACAGCAAGGGAGAATGCAACAAAATCTTTGCCTTTTTCGATCAGCTGTGTTTTCACATCAGTGGCCATCTCACAAACCCGATCAACAACCATATTTCTGCTAAGGCTTACCTTTGCAAACATCTGCTTTTTGTCTGAACACAAGACGTCACACACTTTCATCATGCAGCGCTTCAGAAACTATCCTTCTGTAAATGGTCGGCCTGATTTTGCAATCTCCTCTGACACAATAAAACTTGCTTTGTCTGCAGCATCAGTTTGTGATTTTGCTTTGGTGAAAAACATCAGAAGAACAAGTCCTTCAAGAAACAAATGAAGATCGTAAACTGGTCAGAGACATTAGACGTAGACAGTCACAATTTTTTGGGCATGTTATGAGAAGAAATGATTTGGAGAACTTGGTGACAACTGGTAAGATCGAGGGGAACAGACCAAGGGGAAGACCTAGAAACAAGTATCTGGATGGCTTGGCCTTGTGGCATGGTCGAGACAGAAACACGGAACTGATCCATGACTCTGTTGATCGAGTGAGATGGCAGAACATGACCGCCCACGCTTACCGGCATGGCACATGATGGATGGATGGATGGAAAAACATCTGCTGTGATGTTAGATGCCTCTTTAATTCTTCTACCTTCTGTAGCTACTGCTCTACATTCAGGCTGTTCAACTTGTCTTGATATTTAGTCCCTTAGTGCCATCTCAGATTATATTATTTGATCACAGCCACATTATCTCCACAAATTAGACACACGGGTTTATCGCTAATATCAGTAAACATATATTCAGCCTCCCAGCGGCTTTGAAAGGCTCTGTTTTCAGAATAAACTTTTCTCTTGGCCATTTTAAAGGCTAGCTTCAATTTTAAAAGATTGTATATCTACAGACAGACGCTTGATTGATATCAGGTTACCCTAGCGGGAAAATGTGATGTAATATCTAGACATTACACTACTTTAATTTTTTATGCGCCAATCCAGAATGTTGCTAGGTAACTATAACGATGAACACTAACTCACTACACAACTTTTATTTTCGCGTATTCTGATCGAAGCGAGAACGCTCTTAGGTAGCCTATCATTTGGAAGGCTGCTAATTAGGGAATTTGATTTGCACTTTATATCGTGACCATAAAAAAATATTTTTGCCTAAAGTTCTCTCTTTTGGCTGAATATATTTGTATGTCGGTTAAAACCTCTCAGGCCTGATATGATTGTGCGACGGGTCGGATGTGGCCCACGGGCCTTGAGATTGACACATGTGCTTTAAAGTTAACTAGGCAGGCCGTGAGAGGGATCATACTGCATTTCAGCCGAGGTTTTGTGCTGTGGAGAGGTAAAACTACATACCTGTCTTACCACCATGAGTTGTAGTTATTATGCCTTTTTGAGGCACAATATAGCAAACTATCATCTATCAAGATGGCAAGGTGCCAGTAAGTAAGTGAACTAAGCTAAAAAGCAGATTAATAGAGAGAGGCATTTTTTGGGTTTTGGAAAGTTAACAGGTGAACAAATAGTGTGAGCTATTACTTGATTGTACAGAACAATAATCTCATAAAGAAGTATGACTGCTTTCATGTTCTTATCATGTATAGTAATTATCTTCCTCTTCTTCATTCCTCGTCGCACCTAGTTATGCATCTCAATGTCAGTGTGTCTGGCTTCAATGTGCACTTGTGTATGATTTACTTTCTATAGACCGATTCCATCCAAGGTGATGGACTCTCTCTGCTTGTGAGTAGGCTTACTTTCCTAATAATTTTGTCAGAACAGTAACCTATTCTTTGCATTTTCAAGTTTCCCTGGGATTTTTAATGTGCATAACTTGCAAATGTGACCTCTTGTTTTATCTGAGAAGACTAGGTGTCTGATCATACTACCAAAGAGATCAGGGGTATGATGTGTGATATTTAAAAAAAAAACAGTCGGTTTTGTAAAAGCTCCCAGCTCTATTAGCAATCATCTTAAAGATTACAATATTATTCCTAATTATTGTCTTAATTGAAATCAACTACTTCTATAAATAGAACTCATTCTAATTTGCTACAGATGAAAATACGGTAAGAGAGACTATAGTGAATTAATGTACTTGAGAACTTTCTAGGTTTCTGGTATTATTGTGAAGTAACATCATTCATATCCCTCTCTCTAATTTAAGGAAACTCCCAATCCTAAACATAGCATGCAGAAGACAACCAGCTTAGTTCAGTCAAATTGTTTTATGGGAGGCAGCATGTGGAACAAGTGTACATTTTCCTTGGATGGCATCTTGAGGTAAGCAGATATGCTTCACTTAATTCAGCTCATATTTGTAACTGCTTTTCAGGGTGAGTTTTTGTATTTAGTATTTATGTCACTTGAATGATGCTTTTTATCAATTCTTTTTTCATATTCATACTCAGAATTCTATATTATTGTCTCTGATAGAAGCAGTAGTTACTTTAGGTTCATAACATGCTTGTGCAGTCTTTGGTGGAAAAAAGTTGGTTGATGCAATATTTGGTTACGTTCATTACTATAATCAGGCAGACTATGTAAGATCACCTTATACAATCAACTGATAAATTTGGCCATGACAGCCTAAGTTTATGAGGTGATTGTTATTATTTATTGGGAATTTTAGAACAGGGATGCCTACATTTTAAGCCCTCGTATGGTCACCAGTAGGGAAAAGAAAACGGGGAAGACCAAGAGAGACCCTGCGTAGAACCATCATCAGAGAAGGCTCATTCAACGGCTAAGTGAACATCCAGGATCTACAACAGGTAGCAGCAAACCGCCGGACATGGAGAGCCATGACTTCTGCCCTATGCGCCGCCTTAGGCTCAAGAGGAAGGACTAACTAACTAACTATGCCTACATTTCTTTCTGTTTTTATAGCTTTAATGGATAGTGACCATAGACACATCTGTACTACAAGGGCTTACATGGACACTGTCCAGATCATGCTGGAGTGTGAGACAACTAAAGGGCAAATCTGTTGGCTTCAAGAGCACATTCACCATGGACAATGGAGATATTTTGAGGACTATCTGGGAATAACCCCTAGTTTAAAATACAATAACAAATGGAAAGAACCATATTTAAGTGTGCTTTGAGTTTCGATTTAAATGTAATTTCGGCAGAGAAAGACATTGACGGAGAAAATTCAATGTGTTAACAACCAGCAAGCTACTGAAATGAAGGTATTTACACCTTTTGACATTTGCTGAAGAAGATTGAGCATCTTTGTGCTTGCCTGGAATGCTGTGATATTGATTCTTAAAGCCAAGAACTAATAGATATTGTTATTTTTAGTATTGTATTCATTGTAGTCTCTTTCCTTCTTTCCTTTCTGCATGCCTGTCTAACGTTTCTCCTGTCTATTTGCTTCCTTTCTTTCTTGTTGTTTTCTTTATTTCTTTAAAATATTTTACTTTTCATATGTTTAGCCTCCTGCCTGCTATAAACGATTCTTTTTTTCCATCTGTTTTTTTATCCTTCATTGGAGCTATAGCCCTCAACCAACTTATGTCAAGCTTTCTTATCTTGTAGTTATGATGATAACAGAGAGGAACAGTATGATATTAGATTTAATAATGAAGGACCGCCAATTTAGGAGATGGAGGTTCGAAATGTTCTTAAGCATATGAAAGCTGGCAAGCCCCCCGGTACAGATAACATCACATCAGAAATGATTAAAGCTTTAGAAGAATTTGGACTAGAGCAAGTCACCAGACTGATGAACACATTATATGATACTGGAGATATACCTCCTGAATTATTTAACTCTGTATTTATTGCAATCCCAAAGAAATCAGGAACCTTGGAATGTGATCAACATAGAACAATTAGTATAATGAGTCACATCACAAATATTTTGCTAAGAATTATCATGCAAAGAGTGAGGAAGAAGATACAACCTGAAATAGGGGAAGAACAATGCAGGTTTGTAGAAGGAAAGGGTACAGTAAATGCTGTGTATATGCTGCGAACAGTTATTGAACGTGCTATAGAAGTAAACAAGGATATGCATCTTTGCTTTATTGACTATACAAAGGCTTTTGATAGAGTTAGACATGTCAACATGGTGGATATGCTTGCAGATCTACAAATTGATGGGAAAGACATTAGACTTATAAAAAACATATATTGGAAACAACAAGCTGCAATAAGGATTGATAATGAAGTGGGACAGTATCAGCCAATTAAGAGAGGTGTTAGGCAGGGATGTGTGATTTCTCCAGATCTTTTTTCCCTATACAGTGAAAATATTTTCAGAAATGTAGAGGATATAAATGGAATCATCATTAAAGGACGAAACATCAATAACATTAGATATGCAGATGATACAGTATTAATTGCAGACAATGGGCAGGACCTGCAACAATTAGTAGATGCGGTTGTTGTACACAGTGAGCAACTGGGGTTATAATTAAATTGTAAAAAGACTCAGGTTATGGTCGTCACTAGGAAGGAAGAAGTGCCACAATGTAATATACAAGTAAATAGAAATATTCTTCAACAAGTGAATCAGTACAATTATCTTGGAACAGTCATAACATCTGTTGGGAGATGCCTTGAAGAGATTAGAACAAGAATCGCCATGGCGAAAGTAGCCTTTAGCAAGATGAAAAATATTCTGACCAATAAAAAGATGTCAATTGAAACGAGAAAAAGAGTGTTGAGGGGATACATAGAGCCTGTTCTTTTGTATGGATGTGAAACTTGGACAATGAGCAGTCAAGCTGAAAAGCATCTGATGGCTGCAGAAATGTGGTTTCTGAGGAAAATGCAAAGAATACCATGGACAGACAGAAAAACCAATGACCAAGTACTACAGGAGACAAATGAACATCGTAAACTGATTAGAGAAATTAGACGTAGACAGTCAAAATTTTTTGGACATGTTATGAGAAGAAATGGATTGGAGAACTTGGTGACAACTGGCAAGATCGAAGGGAACAGACCAAGAGGAAGACTGAGAGGAAAATACCTGGATGGCTTGGCCACATGGCATGGACGAGACAGGAACACTGAGCTGATCCACGACACTGGTGATCGAGTGAAATGGCAAGTCATGACCGCCCACGCTTTCCGGCATGGCACATGATTGATTGATTGAGCTATTTCATGTCCCCCCCCCCCTCCATATTATTAATCTATCTCTAATTCTTTTCACCATGTGATTTTAGGTCTCCTTCTATTTTGTTTCCCCTGTGAATTATAGAGAAAGAAAGGACTTTCTAGTTACAATATTATTAAGTTTTCGCAATGTTTGTCCTATCCATTATCAGCATCTTTCCCTGACCTCTTGATTTGCTGAAATCTGTATAGTTCTTTTTCTGAAAGGTTTAAAGGGTTTTACAGGCAAACAGATTGACTCCATTGCACTGGTTCCATCCCATATGGCTCAGTCTCTTTCCACGAGCAGCCTGATGAAAGTGTCACACAAAACATGAACTCCCTAGTTCAGGTGATGATCCCTTAGGGGACTCCAACAAAAATTGTAACCGTGAACCAAAAGCAAACCCATGACCTTTGGAGTGGCAGGAGGGCAGCTTTTTTTTCTTCCTCATTTGCACTCAGATTTCCATGTTAATGTCTCTCCAAGCTCCGCATTAGCGATTCTGTCAAACCATGTTAGTCCTTCTAATCTGTGCTGGCACCGGTTAATGAATGTTACATTATACTTAATATAGGAATATTTCAAACAATCCCAATTCTGTTGGAGCTGTGATCTCTCGACAACAAATGAGTCGTTCACACAATTATTTTGAAGTTCAGTGTCTGTCCTGTCAACCAGAAACAGGGATGCTACTAGGTGTTATGCATGACATTCTGATCTCAGAAAGGTTTCTCAAGGAGCCTAAGGAATACAATGGAGGACGTGTTGAGGGGTGAGTTTGTTACATCATTTTAAATTATATTCTTTTACAAGGAGTACATTGCCAAGCAAATAGGATGGCTGCCTTACACATTGTGTTCTTTTCCCTGATAATGTAACCAACCTTT
The DNA here is from genome assembly GCA_963921405.1 of Cepaea hortensis. Taxonomy (NCBI): domain Eukaryota; kingdom Metazoa; phylum Mollusca; class Gastropoda; order Stylommatophora; family Helicidae; genus Cepaea; species Cepaea hortensis. The sequence goes on along the minus strand of OY992879.1, from coordinate 103,600,105 downwards.
TATACCTTCATAATGTTTGAGGTTGTTATGTAGAATTAAATTTCTTAGCCTGTTCATTGCATGATGGCTGCTTGGGCACTTGGCCTTTATTCTTCAGGTAAAAAATTCTCCCTGTAGGCACCAGAAATGAACACTTGCAGTAACATGTGTTTTATTTATGTCTTTTTTCTGTTTTAAAAACAAAATTGTCATTCCTTTATCGATCATCATCATTGTTTGTGTCAACTTTATCTCTGTGTGAGAGGGAGAGAGACAGAAACTCTCTTAAAAATAACCGTCTTATTTTATTTGTTTAAATTCTTGATGATTCATTCTGAATCAAGTAAATGTTATGTAATATGACAGTCAAATGAGATTGTCTGGTTGAGAGATGATTTATATGTCATGAGAGTCTGGGTGATGTGTCAGATGACAATCATGAAAACAAATCATTGTTGAAAAAAAAAAACCCACCAGAATGGAGCAGAATGAAAAAAAAATATTACCCAAGTTGACATCTGAAGGTAGTATGAAGAAGAGGAGAAGGATGAGGAGGAGGCTGTGTATATCTTTGTTTGAAGTATTTTAGTTATGTTTCAACAATTTAATGCCATGAAAATTGTTTGCCTTGCTTTTAGAGTAGATCTGGAAGCTGGAGCAGTATATGGATTTGGCATTACAGGAAAGTGGGAGTCAGAGTATATCCCGAGTGAGGATGCTGCATTCTGCATCACCAAGAATGGCATGAAGGTATTTTTCCCCAGAAGGATTTATAACAGATTAGTATTATGCATGAGATTAATGACATCAGCTTCTCCTTCTCCTCCTCCTGTCCCTCCATCCTTGTTTTGCCTTGTAGCATCATGTAAAGAAGAAAGGTCAGTTGAGAACTTTGGTGTGTTTCGTGCATTGTAATATTTATTACCTCAGATATTCCATCAATCTCTGGCTTGCAGAGGTGACCTTCTGCTGTTTCCATCATGTTTAAAAGTTAAAGCTCTCTTTGGGGCAGTCTTGTCATTCACAACTTGTTATATAATCAAACCATCTGATTTCCTATTATTTCATATGGTAAACTAACACCAGGGAGCTGCTCTACTGTAATAGTTAGCACACTTGTCTGCTGGCCTAGTGGTCATGTATTCAAATCCCCATTAATCCAGGGATTTTAAAAAATTGACCTGGACTCCTAGGTAAAAATAAAAAGTTAGTTGCATATCTTTTACAGGGTGTCACAGTCAACCCAAGAATTTTTTGGCTGTTTGTGGTCTCTTTGCAAATTTACGTTCAGTAGTTTGCCATTGATTTTTGAACGACCGACACCCATTCCATTTTAAGAAAATCCCAACGCAAGGTGATCTGTTGCCTAATGGCCTGCAACTGTGTTTTAAATGCGGTATGCATGATTACGAACTGCATGCATAAACCCTTCACCATGGAGCTGGTAATTTTAAGATAAAAAATTCTAACCCAGATTCTAACCCAGATATTATTAGACACCAGTATTTATAATTTTCTTAGACTCCAACCCAGAAACCAGTATTTCTACTTTTCTCAGATTCTAACCCAGAAACCAGTAGTTCTACTTTTCTCAGATTCTAACCCAGAAACTTCCAAGCCTGAGGTGGACACCATAACCTCTCACCAAGCCACCCTCTTTTACATGACATACATCATCATCCTGTGCCCTGCCAGCATGCTTGAATGTTAATGCATCTCTACATTCTCTCTTTGTGCATCTCTTTTCTTTGTGTTCTGGATCAACTCTGCTGATGATATTTCTCCATGTCACCGTCTCAGTCCATCCAGCATCATATCTAGGGTCGGCATCTGCTTCTTTTACCACTGATATTACCAGTCGTCATGATGTTTTTCCAATGCTTCTCTTCTTTTGATATGACTAAAGATTGCTGTTTGTCGCTTTCTTATAGTTGGCAGCAACAACAATGAACAGGTTAACAAAAAGAGTCTGGGAGAACAGGAAGCTTACTGCCAAAACAAAATTCCTGGTCTATCAAGCTTGTGTCTTTAGTACTCTTCTTTATGGCAGTGAAGCATGGTCAACTTACTCACACCAAGAGAAACGTTTAAACAGCGTTCATATGCGGTGTCTGCGAAGAATATTTGGTACTAGCTGACCCGGCCCGGCTTCGCCCAGTCCCTGGTGGGGAGCATCTCATTTAATTCATATAAGTAGTCATATAAGCTCCTGTTCCCGTTCCCGACTATCTGTCTGTCTGTCTGTCTGTCTGTCTGTCTGTCTGACCCGGCTTCGCCCAGTCCCTGGTGGGGAGCATCTCATTTAATTCATATAAGTAGTCATATAAGCTCCCGTTCCCGTTCCCGACTATATATCTGTCTGTCTATCTGTCTGTCTGTCTGTCTGTCTGTCTGTCTGTCTGACCCAGCCCGGCTTCGCCCAGCCCCTGATGGGGAGCATCTCATTTAATTCATATAAGTAGTCATATAAGTTCCCGTTCCCGACTATCTATCTGTCTGTCTGTCTGTCTGTCTGACCCGGCCCGGCTTCGCCTAGCTCCTGGTGGGGAGCATCTAATTTAATTCATATAAGTAGTCATATAAGTTCCCGTTCCCGACTGTCTGTCTGTCTGTCTGTCTGTCTGTCTGTCTGTCTGTCTGTCTGTCTGTCTGTCTGTCTGACCCGGCCCAGCCCATGGTGGAGAGCATCTCATTTAAATCATATAAGTAGTCATATAAGCTCCCGTTCCCGACTGTCTGTCTGTCTGTCTTGGGTAAATGGAGGAGGGAGGAAGAAGAGGGAGGTGGAGGAGGGAGGAGGAGGAGACAGGAGGAGTAGGGAGGAATAGGAGGGAGGAGGAGGGAGGAGTAGGAGGGAGGAGGAGAATGCAGGGGGAGGAGGAGGAGAGGGAGGAGGAGGAATGTGGAGGGAGGAGGAGGGGGGAGGAAAAGGGAGGAGGGAGGAGGAGGGGGGAGGGAGGGGAGCAGAAGAGGAAGAGCGTAGGAGGAGGGGGAGAGGAGGAGGAGGCAGATTATAACGCATATGCCTGTAGATAACTGCAGCGAAAAGGTGGGTCTGTCTGTCTGACCCGGCGTGGCTTCGCCCAGCTCCTGGCGGGTAGCGTCTCATTAAATTCATACAACAACAAAAAAGTAACTTAAAAGAATGTCCTTCCACACACCATCCATTATTTTTAATGAAAGCTGTTTCTAATCACCTGCATGACTGTAGATGACTTCTTAAGCATAAAAAGATGAGTTACAATGTTATGCATTATGCATTATTTTTATGAAACCTTTGAAAATGCCTTAAAGATTGTATCATTATTTTTTATAACTCATATGCCGGTACATAACTATAGACAAAGAGTTTATAAATCTTTGAAAAAGATGCAACAATATGACTATAAGGTATACAGAAAAGTTATTAAAAGTTATGCCCCTTGAAATAACTTTTCTAGAGTTAAGTCCCCTCGCTGTATATAAGATTATAATGTAAAATGAAAAATTAAATAATATTAAGTAAGCAGCCGATTTCACACTAAAAAAATATCACAGTTGGCTGCGCTGGAATGAAAGGAAGGCATGTAGAAAATTTCATCTCAATCGGATGGGCCGTTCGCGAACGCATAAAGGACATACATACAGACATACAGACGGAGATCCTATTTTATATTCGTTTAGCCGCCGATCAAGGTCACATGAAGCCATGGGTGCAGGGTAGGTATTTTGATCATGATTTTCAAATTGATCATTTACTATTGGGAGAACCACAGATAGATAGGCCTTGAAAAACCAAATATAACGGTACCTCAATGAGTTGTGTATCTCGATTCTAAGCTGAGTTATGTAAATTTGAGTATCGTGACCTTTGGAGTAAAATTTTCACAAAAGAGTGCTCACTAAAGGAATTTTTTGCGTCCTGGTCAAAATGAGAGCCCAGATTATCAAAATTTTGGTTTTTTGAGACTATCTGTTTTGTTTTTAAACGAACATCTTAGCAACCATACATCACTGCGATCAGGGTTGTAAGGCCTAACTGGTCATGTTATTTATTTTTTGATATGATGTCTGGTGACCTAATAAGGAAGTAAAAATGGCCGCTAATTAATTACTAAATCAGAATTTAGCTTGCGTTTTATTAATTTTATCTTCAAAAATTACAAGTTATGCATGTTGTTATGCGGAATGATGTTACGGACCTAATGGTCACTTTGGTTTTGGGATGATGTGTGTGGTGACCTAATTAGGAATTAAAAATGGCCGCTAATTAATTACTAAATCAAAATTTAGCTTGCGTTTTATTAATTTTATCTTCAAAAATTACAAGTTATGCATGTTGTTATGCGAAATGATGTTACGGACCTAATGGTCACTTTGGTTTTTGGATGATGTGTGTAGTGACCTAATTAGGAATTAAAAATGGCCACTAATTAATTACTAAATCAGAATTTAGCTTGCGTTTTATTCATTTTATCTTCAAAAATTACAAGTTATGCATGTTGTTATGCGGAATGATGTTACGGACCTAATGGTCACTTTGGTTTTTGGACGATGTGTGTGGTGACCTAATTAGGAATTAAAAATGGCCGCTGATTAATTACTAAATCAGAATTTAGCTTGCGTTTTATTAATTTTATCTTCAAAAATTACAAGTTATGCATGTTGTTATGCGGAATGATGTTACGGACCTAATGGTCACTTTGGTTTTTTGATGTGTGTGGTGACCTAATTAGGAATTAAAAATGGCCGCTAATTAATTACTATTTCACAAATTAGCCTACGTTTTCTTAAATTAAGATTTAAAAAATTATAAGATGAATTTGGTATTGTGTGGAATGATGCTACAGACCTTATGGTCTCTTTGCTGTGTCAGCATGATGTGTGGTGACCTAATTAGCAATTTAAAATGGCCGCTAATTAATTACTATTCACAAATTAGCCTACATTTTCTTAATTTAAGCTTTAAAAAATTATAAGATGAATTTGGTATTATGTGGAATGATGCTACAGACCTTATGGTCTCTTTGCTGTGTCAGTATGATGTGTGGTGACCTAATTAGCAATTAAAAATGGCCACCGATAATTATTGCAGTGATGAATAGTTGTTATGAGGTTCGTTTAAAATAAAATTACTAAATTTGCATAAGTGTCAACAGATGAAAATGTACTAAACTAAAAGAGTTTTCTTTTCAGTTAGTAATCTTTATTAATATTATATAACATATATAATACATATGCATAATGTGGTAGAGTTTCTGGAGTCAACAGGTGACATCAGTTGAATGAAAATGACGATCCTGAAAAGAACCTGAAAAGAAAGTGAAGAAAAAAAAAAAAGATTAATAAAATGCTGTAAAATAACATGAAGAAGTTATTATACATTATCATTATTTGTGCATTTCAGATTTCTGTACGTCTTTTTCAGTTTGCATCCAACTATACAGGAAGTGCACACAAGTAACCTAACTATGAATGTCCTGGCAGAAAGTAAAGCAATAACGTAGTTTGAGACAGAGACAAGTAATAACTGAATCTACAACCATGGTCAGGATGCGTGAACAGCAAATTAAAAGACATTTGGCAAATAAGAACACTATGCAGAAAGCCAAAGAAGAATAATAAACTGAGCATTTATGGACTGAATTGTTCAATGTGCAATAATCTGCCGACTGACTGACTAACTAACTAACTGAACTTTACATCTGAGAAAAAAGAAATTAAAGGTATATTTATTTTTAAAATGTTTTACATTATAATAAATTGATCTTAAAATTATAAAGATAGATAACATGAAGAGGTTATAAATTATTAATTATTAAATTTAAATCTGACGAGAAAAGTAACAGTCTCTGTGGCTAAGGGCTTGCGAACGCGGTTTGTGAGCCCGTATACCCGGGTTCGAAACACAGTGGTGCTGGTTTTTTCTAAAAAGGTATAGGGACCGGTCGTTCAGAAAGCAATGCCAAACTACTGAACGTAACACTTGCCTAGTACATCAACAGCAGCTGAAAATGCTGGTGTTGACTGCAACGTCCCGTAAGGGGTACGCAACAAATTTTTTAATTTTAATGTGTATTAAAAAACCTTTGTTTTACAGTATAATAAATATATATTAAAACTATAAAGGTATAAATTCAACTCACCGTAGAAAAATGTCCTTAATTAGGGAAATACTACCTCATTTGTCTGCACAATGGCTCTCACTTCTTTACACACATCCGCTACAGTACGACCATCCACCATCAACAGCCGAGCAATGTAGCCCTTTTCTATGGGATATTCAGCTTCGAACACTGACAGATGTGCTCTCAGATGACCAAGATTTCTTTTTGATTTTGCCATGATAAATCTAAGGAGAAAAAATAATGAAATATGAAATAACAGCTAAAATTTAATAAAACAGGGTTGCAAATTTACAGAATGTAAATAGTAAAAAGTGCATGTTTAATAGCAATTATTTAAAAAGGAAAAAGTGAGCTGACGAGATGGTTCAAAAATCATCTTCCATTTTACCTTCTGGCAGCAGGTAAAACTTAAAAATAAAAATGCATTATAATCAGAAAGGCAAGAATAAAAGTAGATTCCAATAATATACCTTGAAATTAACTTACAATATATGATATGTAACAGCAGAATTTGCATTCAGATTACAACAGAGTTTACTGTTTAGTTGGTTAGTCTCGGATCATGAACGGGTTTGAAATGAAATAATGGTAAACAAATTTTAAGAAAAATTACAGCAAAACATATCAAATTAACTGTAGAGAAATTATTATATATTGCTACTCTGTTTAACTGTATGTTTTGATTCTAAATCTAAATCTCCAGTGTTTACATAGAAACAGACACTGGTCCTACTATCTGAGCTGCCGAATGAATTTTTGCCAATCTTAAGTATGTAACCACCTTGGTCTCACAAAAATTTTTATTTCCACACACCAATATAACGTAATGTGTTGAAACTCCGTAGTTGTGTGTAAAATTGGACAAAGAATCCATAAATGCATGTTAAAGTATTGTTAAATAGATAATTAATAGACAAATGCAACTGAAAGCCAGTCAAAGTCAGTCAAAAAAATGCCAGTCATTGACCCTGGATGGGTTTGAATTTCAAAAATTTTAAACCATACTGCATGATGAACAATAATTAAAGCAACCAAATTAATTATTAAAAGCATTTAAAAGTAAACTGTTATTCTGTTTAATTTTATCATTCAAAATTGCCTGTGTTCTATTAATTAAAAAAACACACAGGTCAAATATGCTGTGATTTCCGCCATTGTGCATTTTCTTATCAAAAAGTTGCCAGCACGAACACACACACACATTAAAAAAAATTCCCCTCCCCCCCCACCCCCCCATGGCCAGCAATGTGAATCTTGTTGAAAGTTGACACTTCTATGTAAAAATGGGCTCTAAATGCATGTAATATCGATAATAGACACACTATTAATATAAACTCTCTTACCTTTTGGAGAAAATTAGAATTGTGCTTCGTGTAGGACCACTAAAATTCTTCTGACAATGCAGAATCAAGGATTAACCATGTGACAACTCGTTAAAGTTGTCATTCACAATTTTCGTCCTGTAGTTTCGAATTAATCCAATTTGAAATAAGACAGGGGTAGTTTCGTATACAGCTGTTTACAGGCCACAGGAAGTTGTCTGTGAACCAAACGACCTTGAACTTTCAGAAAACAGCATCCTTCCCTAGCAACGAATAACCTATATATATAAGATTAAGTGGCAAGACAAAATCACAAATACTGAAAAGAAAGGAAAGATCGGGTAATGTGATGATTTGCGCCATGTTCAGTCTTCGTAGACTTAGATGGATAGGACACATTAGGAGGATGATGACGGTAGAATACCAAAGGACATTTCTTAGATGAATTACAGATGGGTAAAAGATCTCAGGGTCGACCTCTACTACAATACAAAGATGTGTATAAGCAAGACATGATTGATACAGGCATTGATATTGCACCTTGTGAGCAAGTTGTCGCTGATCATGTTGTGGAAATGGCAATGTGTTCACATGCGTCCATTGTGGATGAACATTTACAGTGCAAATTGGTCTGATCAATCACATTCGCTACTGCCATATATTGTAGTTATTATGCCTTCTTTGAAGCACAATGTAACAAACTATCGTCTGTAAAGACCACAAAGTGCCAGTATAGTTGAATATAATGTTCTACTTTGATTCAGTCAATCTTTGTTAGTTACTTTGGCAGAACAGGGTATTCTCAACAATCATCTCAGGAAACACATCTGCGTTTCCCCCCAAGCTATTCCTAATTTGTTTATTCATATTACATGATTCATTGCCATTCAGCAAACCAGACTTTATACTTATGATTTACTATCCAATATTATTTGTATGAATTCTTCTGTCTTCTTCATCACCAGCTAACTTGTTATCTTAAAATGTTTGCAGCTGGTGAGTACAAGGTTTGCAGATCAGGCCCATGTTGGGCTTTTTCCATTTGTTTCATTGATTGGCAACAGTTCTGCAGAAGTCAAACTCCTGAATCAGGCTTGTCCTCCAGAGGTAATGAATAATTTATTTTAAAATGTTGAATATAATATGTGATGTTAGAGTTTTAACTTTATGTATTATTAGAATCTGTTGGTAGTATATATTATTCAGCATATATGAATATATTTAGAAAAAAATGATAAGACAAAAATGTGTTTGATTCTTGACCTATATCATCATGTGCCATGCTGACATGATCTCCATCTCACAATCACCAGATTTTGATCAGGTCTGTGTTCTTGTTCTGGCTATGCCATATGGCCAAGCCATCTAGGTATTTATCTCTTTGCCTTCCCCTTGCTCTTTTTCCTTTAAGATTGCCAACTGTTACAAAGTTTTATAGTTTACTAGCTGACCCGGCCCGGCTTCGCCCAGACCCTGGTGGGGAGCATCTCATTTAATTCATATAATTTATATAAGTAGTCATATAAGTTCCCGTTCCCGACTATCTATCTGTCTGTCTGTCTGTCTGACCCGGCCCGGCTTCGCCCAGACCCTGATGGGGAGCATCTCATTTAATTCATATAAGTAGTCATATAAGTTCCCGTTCCCGACTATCTATCTGTCTGTCTGTCTGACCCGGCCCGGCATCGCCCAACTCCTGGTGGGGAGCATCTCATTTAATTCATATAAGTAGTCATATAAGTTCCCGTTCCCGACTGTCTGTCTGTCTATCTATCTGTCTGTCTGTCTGACCCGGCCCAACCCATGGTGGAGAGCATCTCATTTAAATCATATAAGTAGGCATATAAGATCCCGTTCCCAACTATCTGTCTGTCTGTCTGTCTGTCTTGGGTAAATGGAGGAGGGAGGAGGAAGAGGGAGGTGGAGGAGGGAAGAGGAGGGAGGAGGAGGAGTAGTGAGGAATAGGAGGGAGGAGGAGAATGCAGGAGGAGGAGGAGAGGGAGGAGGTGGAGAAGGAGGGGGAGGAGGAGGAGGGAAGAGAAGAAGGGGGAGGAGGAGGGAGGAGGAGGAGGAATGTGAAGGGAGGGAGGAGGGAGGATGAGGAGGGAGGAGGAGGAATGTGAAAGGAGGAGGAGGGAGGAGGAGGGCGAAGGAGGAAGGAAGTGGGGTGATTAGGAGGAAGGAGGAGGGCGAGGAGGAGGGAGGAGGAGGGAGGAGGAAGAGAGTGGAGGAGGAGGAGGGAGGAAGAGATAGGTGGAGAGAGGAGGAGGAGGAGGAGTAGGGAGGAATAGGAGGGAGGAGGAGGGATTAAGAGGAGGAGGGGGGGAGAGGAGAAGGAGGAGGGTGAAGGAGGAGGAGGGAGGAGGAGAATACAGAGGGAGGAGGGAGAGGGAGGAGGAGGAGGAGGAATGATGAGGAGGGAGGAGGAGGAAGAGGGATGTGGAGGAAGGAGGAGGAGGGAGGAGGTAGACGGAGGAAAAGGGAGGAGGGAGGAGGAGGAGGGAGAGGGGAAAAGGAGGGAGGAGGAGAATGGAGGTAGGAGGAGAATGGAGGTAGGAGGAGGAGGGAGAGGGAGGAGGGGGAGGGGAAGAGGAAGAGGGTAGGAGGAGGAGTGGAGAGGAGGAGGGAGGAGGTAGAGGGAGGAGGATGGAGGAGGGAGAGGGGAAGAGGAAGAGGGTAAGAGGAGGAGGAGGGGAGAGGAGGGGAGGGAGGAGGAGGGGGAAGGAGGAAGAGGGAGGAGGGAGAGGGAGGAGGTAGAGGGAAGAGGAGGAAGAGGAAGGAGGAGGATGAGGAGGGAGGGGGAGGAAGAGGGAGGAGGAGGAGGGAGAGGGAGGAGGAGGGGAGAGGAGGAGGAGGAGGAGGGGGGAGGAGGCGGAGGGAGAGGAAGGAGGGAGAATGAGGAGGGGAGGAAGGAAAGGGAGGTGGAAGAGGAGGAGGAGGGAGGGGGTGGAGGAAGGAGGTAGAGGGAGGAGGAGGAAGGAAAGGGAGGAGGAGGGTGGAGGGAGGAGGAGGAGGGAGGAGGTAGGAGGAGGAGGAAGAGGGAAGAGGGAGAAGAAGGGAGGAGGAGGAGGATGAGGGAGAAGGAGGGAGGAGGGATGAGGAGGAAGAGGGAGGAGGGATGAGGAGGAAGAGGGAGGAGGGATGAGGAGGAAGAGGGAGGGGGAGGAGGAAGAGGAGGAGGTAGAGGGGGGAGGAGAAGAGAGGAGGAGGGAGTTCGCCATTCCAAATTCATACTCGTCTAGGTTCTTTGATTTCGGTCCTTCCATTGATTGTTCTTCCCTTCTACATGACTGTAGATAACTTCCTTACACATAAAAAGATGAACTGTTATTGATATTGCCGGGGCATGGAGGAATATCAGCAGCAGAGTTGATCCAGAAAACCAAAGACCGAGATCTATGAAGAGCAATGAACGCCTACGCCAGCCGGCATGGCACTTGATGATGATGATGATGATTGCCGTGTGACGATTCTGTGTAGTCACGTCATTTTCTTCGCTTTTCCTAGCGTTTTGGTTCGGGGATTCTTTCATCATCATCATCATATATTTACGTACGTATTTAGGGAGGGGGAGGAGGGAGGAGGAGGAAGAAGAAACAAAAATATGACAGTTGGCAGCGCTGGAATGAGAGGAAGACATGTAGAAAATTTCATCTCAATCGGATGGGCCGTTCGCGAACGCATAAAGGACATACATACAGACACATCCACACACATTGCCTTTTATATATAAGATTTATCCTCATAACTTGCCTAAAAATTCTTGACAGTCTAATGTCGTGAGTCAGTGTACGGTTTTCAGGGTTTGCTCATTGGTTTTTCTGTCCATCCATAGTATGCTTTTCATTTTCTCCAGAAACCAAATTTCCACTGCCAATAGATGTTTAAACACAAGCCACACACAATTTATTGCCTGGATATTTGGTCAAATCTTATTAAGTGAATACTGCAGAGTTATATATCATATGAAGTGAATAGATGAATCATATTTTGTTTGAAGTACATAACACACTTAGTCACTGATACTTTTTGAACGTGGAGCATTTGTTATCCTGTAATTGTGCCGGCTCCGTGGCGATGGGGTTACGGACGCGGTTCATGATCCCGCATACCTGCTTTCAAAACACAGCTGCACGCAATTTGGCAGCAGACCGCATTGCGTTGGTGTTTTACGAAATGGTACGGGTGTCGGTCATTCAGAAAGCAATGGCAAACTACTGAACGTGAACTTGCCAAGACATCACAACAGCAAAAAATGCTGGTGTTGACTGCAAATGTTCTGTAAAGGATATGCAACTAACTTAACTGTAATTGTAGATTCACTATGAAGTTTTTCTGTCTGTATAACACAGATTTTAGATGCCTAATGGCTGGGGCCTCAGTATTTTTGAGTAATTATTTATTTTTCATTGAATACAGTATACAAAATGCCTTTTCTTTGTTAACTTTATGGCTGCCATTTAGCCGGTTGTGAGAGATGGCCATGGTTGGACTTTTATATCCTTTTAACTGCACTGAGATTCCTGAAGACTGAGTAACTCTCTTTTCTACCAATGCTGGTGTGTTTTGTTGCTTGAGTAAATTGAGCTTGATGATTTGGACTTCATTGAAGACATTGCCTTTTGCTGATCATCTTTGCATATGTAATAAAACAATCGCAGAGCTTTTGTAAACACTATCACTCTGATAAAGCAGTCTTTATTGTACACTTTTTTGTGAATCTTTATTAGCAAATCTGAGGTCAAAGTGAAATTTAATTAATGAGGTTGGAGCGGTTTAGAGTTTTAACAATTGTCTCTAATTGGTGCAGACCTGGTTCGCCATGGTGTGGACTGGATTTTTACAAAATGAACTGTAGACTCTCCACCATACATACTCCCAAAAGAATGGTTATATGTGATATGGTATACACATTTTTATATCCTTGCTCGTGCCACAGTTTCTGCACTGTGCTAATACTCTTGGCCAAATTAACTACTGCCCAGACTAAATTTCAAAATTTAAAAAACTTACAGACAAAAGAATATTAAAATGTGATTTGGTATACACACTTTTAAATCTTCACAAGTGAGACAGTTTATGCACTGTGCTGATATTCTTTTTGTGTAATCATGCAATGAAATTGACCCTTAATCAAAAACTAATCCCATTAACATGACAAATACACAATGAAGATGTGGTGGTAGGTGACATAGAGGCAAATGAGGAAGTGGCATGGTCAATATTATGTTAACTGCCCTTAGTTTCTTAGAAAAATCCCTGATATTTGAATGAAGTAAATGTATTTTTCTTTCTGTTTTTATTTTCCTGTTTATTAAATGAAAATTGAAAACTGGCCAATAAACAGCATTGTGTCTCGCAAATTGAAATACTTTGACTGTATTAAATGTCACATTTGCCTGGAAAGAACATTATGGAAGGTATGATTCCTGGCATGAGAGGCAAGGTTAGACCTCACGTAAAAGGACACATAACATTGCACGAGGCAGGAGAAACTTTTCGGCAGGCTGTGATAAGAGCCAAGAACCTGTTAAGTAAGTCTCACACAATTCTGTCAGATGTTTCAACTTAATTTTATTCTGTCTGGTTTAGGAAGTGATTCAGCAATGGGATGAGAAAGGACATTACTGGACTCCAACCTACTGGAATAACATTCTGTGTGATGACAGAGGCATCCTGAGGTTTATATAAACCTGTTGTGTATTTGGTTTTCAAAATTTCTTTGGATTATTTGTCTGTGTAATGTTTATATTTTATTTTTGTAATACAAATACTGCCGGTCTCTCTGGCCGAGGGGTTACAACACTTTCTCCGTAATCCCATTTATCACGCAGAGTCTCGTAGCGGGCGAGAACTGGGAGCGGTTCTACCCCCGCTGGTGACTTGCGGGATAACTGAGCCGGCCGCTCAGAAAGCAATGACAAACTACTGAGCGTAATCTTGCCAAGAAATCAACAGACAGCTGAAAGATGCTGCTGTTGACTGCGATGTCCTGTAAAGGATATGCGAATTAACAAAACAAAAAATACAAATACTAGTGCTGAGGAGAACTGCTGATAATAGGGGACAGTGGATTGACACGATCAGATGACTTCAACAGATGTCTTAGGAGTGACTAACCTGATGATGTTGAATGCAGTTAAGGAACATGTTTTAGCTGTTTACACGACCTATAATTTAGCACACCTAGTGAACAGTCTATATGACATTGACTTAGGAAACAATGTGCGTTTGCTGATAATGACAACAAGCTGATCATAGCAGCGAGTTTAGTTTGTGAAAGCCACAAACACTCTGGCGGGAGTCCAGAGAATATCTAACTGATTAGGCAGGACATACTACAATCTAATCCAATCCCATTTTTAGGAAAAAAATCATAAATTCGACCACTACTTCTGCAGAGTCGGTTATAATTGAAGTCCTTTTTTTTGTGAGTGTTGATATTCTTTACTTTCTTTGTTCTCTTTTGAGTTAGTCCTAAACAAGACTGGTTATATTTTTTCCTGTCTGCTCTTTGGGTTTACATACTACACTGTAGGAGCATATTAGAGCTGAAGAATCAGGTTCATGCCTTTACAATAAGTATTTTAGTAGTTCTCTTGCTTTTAACTCAAGTTTAGTCCATAAATATGCAACTACTTCTAGTGCACTGGACTGATTTTTGTGTGGATTAGCTTTCTCAATTATCAGTGTCCTTGCCTTCAGGAAAATTTACTCTGACTTCTGAGGTACTTGTAATTTACATCCCCAAGTCAAAGACAAGAATTCAACATTTTAGTCCAACTTACCTGTGTAGGAGTTGAGCTCGCTACCTCGGCATCAGCACACCAGAATTTTAAATCTTAAATCTCTTATGCATTCGGCCATGCTAACCTCTGTTTATATTAATTATGTTCTTAAGAGAAGTGAGGGAGTGACATGTCAAGTTGTAGACTAGAGAATACATGAGGACAACAGACCATACTCATCGTCTCTTTATGAATGTACAATAAATAGAGTGTTTCAAGCCTGGACGATGTTTTGGACAGTTTTCTCCCATTTCAAATTTTATTTCATCAAGTTGTTGATGCCACTGACCATTAAACCATCAGACCAGTTCATATTTGTCAGCTCTTCGGTAAAGATTTCAATTTATTCTAGTCTTGGCTTCTTTACCCCTAGACCCACCAAACCTCTCACTCAACAGTATGCTAAACATCACTTGGCTTTTGAATCAAACTTTGAAAATGAGAAAACCTACCCTGATCAGGATATTTGTAGTATGAGTTGTGTTGAAGAGGGAAGGCAAAAATGGTCCTGGAATAATGTGTTGGCTGATATGCGTAAAAATTACACATTTGCTGTTAATAAACACAGCAAACATGTGTTTCAGGACAAAAGAGGAGGAAAAAGAAGTAATAGCAAGAGTTTCTTCTTGTGCTTCATATCCCTCTTTCTAGAGGATCATGCCACTTCTTGTTACACACTTTCTAGTTTAAGGTTAGTGCATGTAGCTTCAGCAATTATTTTGTAAGATTTATTTCCTCTAGACAGATTTCATCCAAAGTAGCAGCTTTTATCTACTGTAGGTAGATTTGTTCCCTATAATAGCTTTGCATTGACCTCATGGCCTTCTCTTTATTATGTCTCAATATCCTTGGAATTTTTAATCAATGTATCATGTACAGAGGATCTACTGTTGTTTGCTCTTATCTGAGATCAAATCTCATTACCCAAGAGATTAGTAGGATGTGTGACATCATTAGAAATCTATGGTTCTTGTAATAATTCCCTACCTTTGACAGATGCAAACCCAGCAACTTCTGAATTTGAGGTGGAAGCTGAAACTTCTCAGCCACGTATAAAAATAAAAATGTTTTGCATATCCTTTACAGGACATCGCTGTCAACATCAGCATCTTTCAGCTGTATGTTGATTTCTTGGCAAGATTACGCTCAGTAGTTTGTCATTGCTTTCTGAGCGGCCGGCTCAGTTATCCCGCAAGTCACCAGCGGGGGTTGAATCGCCTCCAGCTCTCGCCCTGCTACGAGACTCTGCGTGATAAACGGGATTACGGAGAAAGTGTTGTAACCCCTCGGCCAGAGAGACCGGCCAGCCACATATACCTTATGATAAATAAATTAACACAAATTATAACTAGTAAGCTCTTTTCTAGTTTGTTGCCAACCTACAGGAAAACACTCTTTTATTTTGTGTAGAAACATCCTGAATTTCATTTACTTAAAAATGGTTTCCTTACTTCAATATATTTATCAAATTCTATAGCTATGTCAGAAATGACCCTATGGATAACAACATTGGTCTCATGCTGTGCCAAGAAGAGATAACAAGAACACATAACACTTTTGGAATTCAAGTCATTGAGATGTCGTCTGGCTTTATAACAGTGGGCCTTGGACCTGAAGACTATGCACTGAACCAAGAACCTGGCCTAGGTTCAATGTCCATTGCTCTTAATGGAGATACTGGAAAGTATGATCCTCATTTGGTGCTATATTTCTAGTTTAAATAAGGGGCGTTCATTTGAAATCCGTTCGTGCCGCACCGTGCATAATTGCGTACGTTGAACATGATCATGTCATAGTCATGTGATAAGTATTGACCAATGAATAAAAGAGCACATGCTTATCATCCCATGATGCATAGGTTCTGTTTCTGACCATTGAGAAAATGGCCGGGTTGATCCAAAATCCGTTCAAAGAGCGGTGATTCAGTTTCTTTCATTTGAAGGATGTCGACCAGTGGACATTCATCGAAGAATGCAGGCAGCATACGGTAACAAATGTGTGTCGAAGACAACAGTGACAGACTGGGCACGATTGTTTTGGAAAGGACATCAGTTCATGACAGATCTTCGGCGGTCGGGTCAAGCGCATATTGTTGCAACAGAAAAGAACCATTGCCACATTTGATGCAACAGTACAGATGAACTGTTGTCAAAGCATACGTTCGCTTGCAAAAGAATTTGATGTGCCAATTGGGACAATTCAATAGGTCATTCGTAAGAAACTGCAACATCGGAAGGTGTGTTCACAGTGGGTACCATGGATGTTGACCGACCACCAAAAAGAGAAATGCATGGGATGGTGTTTGAACCACTTGCTGCGTTACAGAGTGGAGGGTGATGCATTTATCTTCCCCATAGTGGCAGACGATGAATCATGGTGTCACCACTTTGAGCCGAGCAGCAAAAGAGAGAGCATGCAATGGAAGCATGCTGGATCACCAAAAGCCAAAAAAATTCAAGTTATAGGTTTCCGCTGGTAAGGTTATGCTAAGCACATTTGTTTACCATGAAGGGCTATTGTTGGTTGACTTTAAAGAACCTGGTGTCAACATCAACTCTACCCATTACTTGCAAACACTAGACAAGCTGCAAAAAGCCATCAAGAATAAACGACACGGCATGCTTTCTCGCGGTGTGATTTTGTTGCATGATAATGCTTGTCCGCATGTCACAAAGATTGTGCTGGAAGCATTAGCAAGGAAGAGGTGGGAAATTCTGCAACATCCAGCCTATAGTCCTAATTTGTCACCATGTTATTTTCATTTGTTCGGACCTCTAAAAAAAGCTCTCAAGGGGCAATGATTTCATACAGATGCAGACGTTATGAACACGGTAAACACTTGGTTCAGTGAGCAACCACAATCCTTTTTTTGCGGACGGCATTCGTGCCTACCTAAGCAATGGGATGCTTGCCTGAATGCCTACGGCGCTTTCTTCTGACCAACCCATGGTGCTTAATTCATTCAAAATGAATGCTTTGTTTAATTCTACCACACCTGTTAATGTTTCTTTCATGCTTTTGTAATAAAGCCATTGGAATGGGTTTCAAATTAACGCTCCTAATATGATTATATGATACTGGAGATATACCTTCTGAATTATGTAATTCTGTATTTATTGCAATCCCAAAGAAATCAGGAACCTTAGAATGTGATCAACATAGAACAATTAGTATAATGAGTCACATCACAAAGATTTTGTTACGAATTATCATGCAAAGAGTGAGGAAGAAAATACAACCTGAAATAGGGGAAGAACAATGTGGTTTTGTAGAAGGAAAGGGTACAGTAAATGCTGTGTATATGCTGCGAACAGTTATTGAACGTGCTTTAGAAGTAAACAAGGATATACATCTTTGCTTTATTGACTACACAAAGGCTTTTGATAGAGTTAGACATGTCAACATTGTGGATATGCTTGCAGATCTACAAATTGATGGGAAAGACATTAGACTTATAAAAAACATATATTGGAAACAACAAGCTGCCATAAGAATTGATAATGAAGTAGGACAATACCAACCTATTAAGAGAGGTGTTAGGCAGGGATGTGTAATGTCTCCAGATCTTTTTTCCCTATACAGGGAAAATATTTTCAGAAATGTAGAAGACCTAAATGGAATCAGCATTGGAGGACGAAACATAAATAACATTAGATATGCAGATGATACAGTATTGATTGCAGACAATGCACAGGATCTGCAACAATTAGTAGACGCTGTGGTTGTACACAGTGAGCAGCTGGGGTTGGAATTAAATTGTAGGAAGACACAGGTTATGGTCGTCACTAGGAAGAACGAAGTACCACAATATAATATACAAGTAAATGGGAATATTCTTCAACAAGTGAATCGGTTCAATTATCTCGGAGCAGTCATAACATCTGATGGCAGATGCCTTGAAGAGATTAGAACAAGAATCGCCATTGTGAAAGTAGCCTTTAGCAAGATGAAAAACATTCTGACCAATAAAATGATGTCAATTGAAACGAGAAAAAGAGTGTTGAGGGGATACATAGAGCCTGTTCTTTTGTATGGATGTGAAACTTGGACAATGTGCAGTCAAGCTGAAAAACATCAGATGGCTGCAGAAATGTGGTTTCTGAGGAAAATGCAAAGAATACCATGGACAGATAGAAAAACCAATGACTAAGTACTACAAGAGACAAATGAAAATCGTAGATTGATTAGAGAAATTAGACGTAGACATTCAAAATTTTTTGGACATGTTATGAGAAGAAATGGACTGGAGAACTTAGTGACAACTGGCAAGATCGAAGGGAACAGACCAAGAGGAAGACCGAGAGGAAAATACCTGGATGGCTTGGCCACATGGCATGGACGAGACAGGAACACTGAGCTGATCCACGACTCTGGTGATCGAGTGAAATGGCGAATCATGACCGCCCACGCTTTCCGGCATGGCACATGATTGATTGAATATGATTATGCACTTGCACAACAAAACTGTATGTGCTCTTCCTTTGTCGCTTTTATAATTTATGTTTGCTTCATATACAGTTTGATTAATATTTGCCTATTCAGTTACTTCAGTTTATTCATTACTAAATCCTTTGAAACTAGTTTATTGTTCATATTTATTGCTGGTTCAATATTTCTGTGAATGCCTTATTTTTGGGCACTTTTGAATTTGCTCAAAATATGCCTTTTTTGTTTCTGTTTGGATCTAGTGTGTTAAATATGTATGAAGAAGAAGCAGAAGAAAAACCTATTTATTTTATATTTCACTGTTATAATGGTACATTACTGATAGTTGTGTGTATAAAAGAAACAGTAAATTGACCCTGATTACATGCTATTAAAGCATGTTGGACTATATAACAAATCTATCTTGCGGAATCTTCAAAGAGCCTGGAATTGTTGGTGTCTATTTGAATGATTGACCCTGACTTTAAAATCATAATTTCTAAGACAATGACTAAACAATTTTGCTGACGTAACCATATTTACATTGGCAATGAATTCATAGCAATTGGCTTATGGATTGTGCACAGGTATCATTGTCAGAATTGAAAATACATTTGATTAAACCATGTTAAAATGTCAAATTGTATATTTTGCTTGAGGGGTCAGCCATAGAGACATCACCCTTACTTCGAAAAGCATATTGTAATATGCAGTGATGAGATCACAAGTTTTTAAGTGATACAAATGTTTCTGTGAAGGTTATACTAGTGTCCATGATGTCCATGATGATCCATGTAGCTGACAATCGCCAACTTTCATAAACATTTAGAACATGATTAGAATACTGTTCCTGTTGCTTGAAGGCTTAGTTGAAATATCTATTTGATGTTCCCAGAGTGTTCTTCTCAATGAAGGAGCTAATCATTAAGGCTGAAAATGATACACATTTTCTCAATGAAATAACCACAGTGTCAGGTTCTTACATTTAACAATAACTAAGGCTCGTGTTTCCTAACACATGTGAGACAAACACCATCACAGAATAACTTGATGGGACACACTGCAACACTAAGTCAGACACTTTATTTACACTTCTCGCGCAACACAATCAGATCAGGCATCTTGCCATTACAATGTCGATGCCGCAATACAATTACTCAATAAATCAATACAATGGATACACTCACAAACCTATACCACAGCTGCACAGTGTCCTAGCCTCACACAAGGTTTACTATCAATTTGCATTCAGACGCATCAGTCATACGAGCTTCTCTCAGACCCGTCCGTACTGTCCGACAATCCCAAGCCATCTGGTGTTTCTCGCTGTGAGTTCTTGCCAGGCGGGATTGTGTCCCTGCATGAACTTCATGCGTCACGCATGTACTGGCTTGACCGCTGTCCGGTTAGTCCCACTCACAGGCAAACCTGTGGACAGGTAAATAGTATTCGCCTGGCGCTGTTGACGATGCCGCGGCACAACTACAGGGGAGATTATGACACTCTCCCCGCCTTCCATTCCATGAAAGGTGAAACCTTTCATGTGAGCTTCCTGTAAATTTGGGTTAATATATATATAAACCCTGTCAGAATCTACCCATTAGTTGTCATCTGACTTGACTTAGGTTTTATTGCAATATGTAGGCATTGCAAGTTATAACCACACACTCTCACATGATGTCAAGAAGTAAAACCTCCCAAGTACAATCCTCTCGATGGATTATCACCTCAGTTGTAATATGACCCAGTCAGTCCGGTAGTTATCAGCGACACACGCAACTACCTCTCAACCAATAAACAAAAATTTCAAAAAAACGTCAGGTTAGACTGTGAGCCATCTCGATCAGAGGCGACTCCAACATTTGAGTCCCACCCAGACTTGGTAGAAACATCTCGTGTTGGTCTACAACTTCGGCAATTTCTTCCATACCTAGCTGACGTCATCTTGGAGTGTTGACAATCTGGCAACATGAAGGTGGTTTTTATGTCTTACACATTACTACCTATTACAATTGTTTCCCTTTGGTGTAATATGTGAAACAATTCAAAATTCATGGGAGTTAATTTCAACATACTTTCAAAACAATAAATTACATTTGTTAATTCATTTCTAAGCGTCATAAATTGATGCTTCTTTACAATAGTGAACTAGAAGTCGCTATTGTGAACAAGTTAATCAAGTTATGATTCTCAGATCACATTACTGAAAAATCCTCACATACAATTCGTACATGGTAAATTTGCGTTCACAAAGTGTATTGCATTCGTCACTTCTTTGTGAACATTAGTTTGTCGTCTGCTAACTTTTTGATTAAATTTCTAAATACTGGAAGTACACACACAGCTGACGTGTTCGGATGTTATTAACACAATGTTGTTCCGCATGGATGTTGTAACAATGATCAGAATTCACAGTTCTTAGAAACAGCTGGTGAATTCACTATTTCTTTGCAAAATATGGATTAAAGTGTTCTGTAGAAATTTAAATGTCACAGTTTCTTTCACACGGATTAAAATACGTCGGAGCATCTCCGGTTGGCAGGTACCATGGATAAATCAGATTGTTCACATGAAGTAAGTTTTGAACTTCCGTAGCACTGTTTGTTATTGTTTATAATATTTACAATAAATAATGTTTCCTTTCTAACACGTTCTACACATGTATACATCACAATTATCACACTATTTATAAAATAATAACTATATTTACACTGGGACCTGGTCCCTATCACCTTTCCCACAGCTTATCTGAAACACTTTCGTTTTTGGCTGTGTGATTTGAGTGCTTTAACACCCTGCACTCAGACGTAGTTAGGCTACTGGGTGTCATCAGGACATCAGGATAGAAGATTCGCGATTGTATTCTGTGTGCCTGGAATATGTTTAACCTCAAAACTGTAATCTTGGAGCAGTAGTGACCAACGTGCAATCATGTGGTTGGTAGGAGCTCCCGATGTGATGATTGTTAACGGACTATTGTCGGTTTCAACTATAAAGTGCCTCCCAAGGAGGAATCTGGATAATTTTGTAACTGCATACACAAGGGCAAGGGCCTCAATTTGAGGGGTGGACCAATTTCGTTCCCTCTGTTTTAGTTTGCGGCTCAGGTAGTATACATGATGGAGAATATGGTCATATTCCTGTAGTAATACTGCCCCAATCACCATGGAGCTCGCGTCTGTTCTTAACCTGAAAATAATATCCAAATTTGGCAACTTAAGAATGGGTTTATTAGAGAAATAAGACAATACTTTTGAAAATGCAGGTCTTAGGCATTCGCTGTTCACAATTTTGTTTGGTTGGTCTTTTGTTAATAGGTTAGTAAAACACTCGATCAACTCTGCAAAATTTGGTATAAACTGTCTGTAGTAATTCAACAGACCTAAGACACTTCGGACTTCTTTCTTTGTCGTCGGAAGCGAAAATTTTAGAATTTTGGACACGATGTTACCGTCAGTCGTGACAAAGCCGTTACAGATTTTATAGCCCAAAAAGGAGATTTCTTGGTAGGCTATGTCAACTTTAGATGGTTTAACAGTCAGTCCGTGCTGTCTGATATGGTCAAATGTCTGCTGTAATGTTGTTATATGGTCTGTCATTGTCTTTGTGTGTACACAAATGTCGTCCATGTAGGAGATAATATTAGATATGTCTGTCAAAAGAAGTCTTGTCATACGTACGAATGTTGCGGGGGCATTTACAAGCCTGAATGGCAGCTTGCACCATTCATACAGTCCTCATGGTGTGGCAAATGCTGTCAGGTGTCTGCTCTGTTCATCTACCGGTATTTGCCAATACCCTTTTGTCATGTCCAGTTTCGTAAAGTATCTAGAGTCTGTCAGTTCAGTCAGTATGTCTTCACATTTGGTCATTGGTTCTAAATCCAACTGTGTGATTTTGTTCAGTTTCCTATAGTCCACACAGAGTCTTATTGTGTTGTCCTTCTTTCTCACAATCACTATCGGTGAACAAAAATGTGACTGCGATCGTCTGATGATGTGATTCTTTTCTAAGTCTATAATTTCTTGGTGTAGTTTTTCTTTGTAATGTATGGGAATGGAGTATGGTCTGCATTTTATTGGTGTGTTGGATGTTAAAGTAATGTGATGATGCACTAAGTCTGTTTGTCCTGGGTGGTTAGAGAAGATGGAACTGTAGTCTTGTACCAGTTGTCTGCAACTGTCGGTCTCTGTTTGCGTCAGATGAGGGTTTATTTTAATGTCCTGTAAATTGTTTGTCGTGTCAAGTGATGGGGTCGGTATTTCGTCGGTCTCATCGTCGTATTCATGGTCAACTATCATTGTGCTGGCTGCTGTCTCGTCTTGGTCTTCGTCTCTGCTGTAGTATGGTTTTAACATGTTAATGTGGAATATTTTATGTTTGTCTTTGACTGCAATCTCATAGTCAACCGTCGAGATCTGTCTGAGTAACTTGAATGGTCCTTGCCATGAGTCTGTCAGTAGATGTCGGTCGCTAGGCAGAAGACGTAGCACGTCTTGTCCAGGTGTCAGTGTTATTGTCCTATTTCCTCTGTTCGCGTACTGTCTGTAAATAGCACCAGATTGTTTAAGTGCTTCTTTAGCTATCATACAAGATCTCATTATCCTTTCACGCAATGATGTTACATGTTCATATGATGATATGGGTTTATGTACAGTTACAGTTTCAGTTAACATGGAATGGTACATATACAATGGGCCGCGTGGTTTGGCACCATATACAAGTTCAAATGGTGAGAAACCTGTGCTGGAATGAGGTACTTTGCGATATGCAAATAATATGGCAGGCAGATAAGTATCCCAGTTTTCAGGATGTTCCTGGGCAACTTTAGATAGCATATGCTTGAGATCGCATTTATTTTTTCAATAATTTCCGTGGAGTGTGGGTGGTATGGGCTGTTGAAACACTGCTTTACCCCTAACATTCTAGTAAAAGCTTGAGTGGCTGCAGCTATGAACTGACTTCCTCGATCTGAGAGGATGGTATCAGGAAACACTACTCTAGAAAATATGTGGAAGAAAACTTCCATTACATCTTTGGCAGTTATGTTCTTAAGTGGAATAGCTTCAGGCCAGCGGCTACAGAGATAAATTATCGTTATTATGAACTTATTTCCTCTTGATGTTACATGGTTTAGAGGACCTACAATGTCGACAGAGATCTTCTCGAAGGGTCTACTAGCTAAATCTGTAACTTGTAATTCAGCTTGTGGGTGTTTACCCTTTTTGACCAGTTTTTGGCAGATGTCACAAGTTCTGCAATATTGCTTGGTATCACTACAGAATCTTGGCCAGTAAAACTGGGTCAACAATCTAGATCTAGTTTTTGAATAGGCCATATGCCCTGCAAAGGGTATATCGAGTGCCAGATGTAAGGCTTGTTTGCGGTGTTCGATTCGCAACACCGTTTGCTCTGTGGTGTTGTTACCTTTGGTATAATACCTTGTAAGGATGCCATCTTTTAGAGCAAAATGCCATCTGGCATTCTTTGTTAATCTTGGCTTTTGGCCTATAAGATTGAAATATTTATGCAATGATGAATCAGCCTTTTGGGCTGTTATAAAATTTTCCCTCATGGGTTTGGGAGGTAATATTACTGGGCTTAGCATTTCTATTGCCTCAGTTTGGTTGATTTGCTCTTGCATTTTTGCAGCAGATCTAATTACTGCATTAGCATTTTCAATAACATGACATGGTGATGACATATTTAAATCAATGGATTAATGTGATGATATTACTGAATTAGCAACCATACATTCACTCGATGATAACACATTCTCAACAATACATTCAGTTGGAGATGATGTTGCATTATCATCAATACATTTGTTAGCAGTTGTTATAGAGTAATGAGGCATATCATTTACCTCAGGAAGGTTACCAACAATTATGTCGCAACATGGATTGAATAATGCTGCACATTTAATCTTTCCTGTGAGGAATGGGGTGTCAATATATGCCCAAGCAAGTGGGTATTTCTCGATGTTACCTGAGAAAGTTCTGCATGTCACATGTTTGCCTGTATAATCAGTAGGCAAATATGAAGTCTCTCTTTAACCCGATAAGAGTGCTTCCGCTATCTCGTAAAACTGTAGCGGGCTTGCCATTCACATATCCTTGGTGGATGTTAATCTTGCCTTTGGAGTCTATCACCAAATTAGCTTCTTCATTGGCAATAGGTATTGAGTGGCCGCATGTTAATAGGCCATCTTCATGGAACCGATCACAGATGGTACACTTTTCAAGATGAAATACATCAATTGCCTGTGCTGAGTTAACAGGGTGATTTTCAACTTGTTCCTCCTCTGAGGAAGAGCTATCAAACAAGGCTGCATTAGCCTTCCTGGTCATCTGTCTACCCTTACAAGAATGGCGCCAGTGGCCATACGCTTTGCAAAGGAAGCATTTGGTTAGCCGTTTATAGCTCTTTCGCTCTTTATCTTGCTTATCAATATAGTTTTGCAAGTATGTGAGGTACCCTGGTTTTTTTTCACACATATCAGTTTGGTTGTGTGGCAGTTGGCAATATCTACATTGGTAGTATTTCTCAGTAGATTGCTTAAATGGTTTTTGCCTACTGTAGGGATCTGTCCTTGATTTGTCATAGGTAGCGGCTGCTACAAAATTTGTCAGTCAACCCACTAGAAAAACATTGTTTGTTGGCTGTAAAATAAGCCGAACCTCGTTTCTCTATCTGTTGCACACTTTCCCACTCACACTCTTGCAGAAACTTAGAAAATGGTGGTGGTAGAGATGAGATGATTTTATCTCTAAGAATGAGATCTTTAAGTTTATCAAAGTTGTTGTTTACTTTGGCTGCTGACAGCCATTTACTAAAAATATCCTGCACTACAGAAATGTAGTCAGAGAACGTTTGTGTGGGTTTTGGAGCTACTTTACTGAATTGTTCTCTGTAGCCTGCTTCATCTAACAGGAAATGTGACATAATTTTGGATTTAATGTACTGATAATCTTTCCTAAGATCTTTGGGGATGGTCTCTATCACTTTCAGAGGTTCCCCTGACAGACTTCTCATATATATGATGTTCCATTCAGTCTCTGGGATCTGATAATGCTCCATTAAAGTTTCAAAGTTCTGGGTGAAGGCTGCTATACAGTCACCCATGGTGAAATTTCTCACGATCCCTTGGTACTTTTTGTACTGATTCTCTTTTTCAAGTCTTTCTGATTTTCTAGACTCGTTGTCTGCAGATGTATCAGCTTCCAGATGTTTGATTTTCAGCTGCATTTCGAGTTCTTCTCGCTTACTCTGAGCTAAGATCTCAGCTTTTTTCAACTCAGCGTCTGTTTCTGCTTTTCTAGCCTCTGCCTCTAATTCTGCCTTTTTCAGCTCTCCTTTTTTAGCCTCGGCTTCTAATTCTGCCTTTTTCAGCTCTCTTTCAGCTGCTCTGTCTTCGTGTTGTATATATTCTGAATACTTTGCCTCACTCCATTTTGTCAACTCATCACCAGTTAACTTTAAATTTAATCCAGCTTCGATGAAGTCATTCAAAGTAGACATGATGGAATATTACAATGATAATGAATGTTCAAATAACTGTTAGTTATAAGCTGTTAGTAAATGGAACAATTTGTACAGTACTTCTGAAATTACAGCGCATGCCTAAACTTGCCTACAAAAGTATATAAAAAAGATCATACTTAAGTGCTCTTGAGAACTGGAGAATGGTGGAAAACTGGACCAGAGACTGTAAGGTCATTACTGCCCGGAAAAATGACCTTTACTGCTAATGGTTTCGGATGACACACAAAAACCTGTTGCTTTTGGATGAAGGAAATATTAGGACATGTAATTTTGTGAGGTGTATGCGTGTCAACTAAGTTTTGTAGGTTTGTATGCTGTCAAGTATGATTGTTCGTCGTAATGTCGTCCGTTCAACACATTCACCAACTTACTTTCTTTCCAGAACTTTCTTTCCAGAACCTTCCGCTTACACACGCTTCCTGTGCTACTCAACTAATCTAACGAGGACAAGTTAACCATGTTATCTATGGTTCAATCAACTAGTCATAGCACTTCCGTTTACATATATCGTTCAACTGCACTAGAGACTAGCTACCTATGTTCACACATTCTAAACATTCCTATTTCTTATGATTCAAATCTAACAAGGACGAGTTACTCACGCTCACATATATGGTTCAAATCCGACAAGGACGAGCTACCCACGTTCACACATATCAGGTTCTTACATTTAACAATAACTAAGGCTTGTGTTTCCTAACACATGTGAGACAAACACCATCACAGAATAACTTGACGGGACACACTGCAACACTAAGTCAAACACTTTATTTACACTTCTTGCGCAACACAATCAGATCAGGCATCTCGCCATTACAATGTCGATGCCGCAATACAATTACTCATTAAATCAATACAATGGATACACTCACAAACCTATACCACAGCCGCACAGTCTCCTAGCCTCACACAAGGTTTACTATCAATTCGCATTCAGACGCATCAGTCATACGAGCTTCTCTCAGACCCGTCCGTACTGTCCGACAATCCCAAGACGTCTGGCGTTTCTCGCTGTGAGTTCTTGCCAGGCGGGATTGTGTCCCTGCGTGAACTTCATGCGTCACATATGTACTGGCTTGACCACTGTCCGGTTAGTCCCGCTCACAGGCGAACCTGTGGACAGGTAAATTGTATTCGCCTGGCACCGTTGACGACGCTGCGGCACAACTACAGGGGAGATTATGACACACAGGAGACGAGACATCTTGTTTTTTTTAATACAGTTCTGAGATAAAATATCAGTCCTCTGAAAGGGAATCACTTTCATCTCCCCAAACATTAAAAGTTCATTTGGACAAAAGCAAAGAAACAGCTGTGTTAAAAAATCAGTTTGATTCACATATTATAATTATCCTCTATTAATTCATTCACAAAGGTCAAACAGTTAGTCACAGTTCATCCTCACTGCACAAGAAATAAATCAGTCCATAAGTGCTCACATCCCCTCCTCAGTATCTCCCTCAGTATGTGACAACATAGTTCTATGTTGTTTTACTGTCACTGTCATCTACTGCCTATAGACCTTGCGGTGTAGGACAGCGGGGTCTTGAGTCTGAGG
Source organism: Cepaea hortensis (assembly GCA_963921405.1). NCBI lineage: Eukaryota > Metazoa > Mollusca > Gastropoda > Stylommatophora > Helicidae > Cepaea > Cepaea hortensis. The sequence continues at coordinate 103,572,381 of OY992879.1, read as the reverse complement.
AATTAAGACCCCCTGGCTAGAGCAGTCACCGCAAACTGCTGGATAGGGTTTTCTTTTTACCCCCTATAAAAAGAATCCACAGCTTACAGAGGATTCAAACCCGAGTCTCCTGAAGGAGGACCTGGCATTTTAGCCTCTCAGCCAGCCTCTCTTCCAGTTTCTTTACTATTCTTCATTAATATATAAGTTCAATGTCCTTATGATAATTTCCACTCACAACTATTAACTCTTTTAACCCTGCTCCCCCTGACCTTCAGATTTGTTCCTCCCATCACTCCATTAAAAGCAAAACTGTGATTGGTTGATATTTTAAGCCATCTTTTGTTAGTATAAAATGCAATCCTCCATTATCCACAAAACAGGTCTACACTGTATAAGGAAATTGCTCTCAGATTGAAATATCAAGATCTCAAAGTTAAAGTTTTTAAAAAAATAACATATGCTGATGCAATATTGTTGACTTCCACAGTGCTTATTTGTGAAATATTTCCTCTCTTAGGATTCACGTGGATGGTGAGCAGTCAGTGGTCCCAGACAGTGGAAAGTGTCTGACATGGAACAATGGAGATGAGATCAAGGCAGTGGTCAGCCTTATTGGTGAAGGGGAAACAATCCTACTGTATGATGAAATTCAAGCAGACTTTTATGTGAATTCATTACTGGTATACCGGTTTTTATCTTATTTCACTGTTGTTAATCATTTCATGATTGTGATTTCTGAAGTCCATAATGGCTGCACTGTAAACCTACCATGCATGTTGTAAGAGGTGTCTAAGAAAGTTTAGTGTAGGACTGGCTACCTAATCCAGTAAATCCAACTAGCATGGACAAGTGAAAAGACAATAACTGACAAATTACTCATTAAATCTAGGTGGGAGAAGATTTCTACTAAAAGAAGTGTGACATGATGTGGGGAAAGCCATGAGTCTGGATCTGTGACTTGCTCTTTCTTCTAGGAAACTCTCCAGAATCGGCACCTGGAATATCAGAACTATGCATGAATTGAAAACGTCAGCGTAATTAGTAGGGGAAAAGAAATATTATTAGTTAATTTTGGGATTATGTAAAACAAGGTGGAATGAAGCAAGCAAAATGCTTCTAAACTCAGATGAAATAGTGCTGTTCTCTGGCCATACAGAGGAAAATTAACCCTCAGTGAAGGAGTAGTCTTAGTGCTCTCTACAGAGGCAGAATAAGCATTAATAGGGTGGAAAGCAGTGAGTTCTAGAATGATAGCAGCAACATTTAGAACCAGAAAAACATTGGAATTTTGTGTTTAAATGTTCGCTCGCTTTGAACTCGAGCGTAGTGCATATATGTGTTACTATTTCTTACGCACTGGGCTGATTTTTGCTTGTGAATTAGCTTTCCTTATTACTTGTGTCCCTTGCCATCAGGTGAACCCACTCTAATTTCAGAAGTATGTCTCCAAGTCAAGGATGAGAAGTGAACATTTGAGTCCAACTGACTTGTGAAGGGGTTGAACCCGTTAATAATGTTATGTTGGCATCAGCACACCGGATGTTTAAGAATAAGCGCTCTAGTCCATTTGGTCATGCTGACCTCCAAAGAATTTATATAAATGTGACCCAGTGTTGCACACCAACAAATCGTAGCGATGAAATAGTTAAGTAGGAATTTTACTTGAAAATTCAAAGTATTATAGGTATAAAAAAAATGAGCAAAATCAATATTTTGATGGACAACCTGAATGATAAGTTAGGATCGAACAGAATGGGTTATGAAGAAATCATGAGGGAAACATGGACTTGAGGTATTGCACAAAAAGTAGAATTATGCACAAATGTTTGTACAGTAAATCAAATCAATATGACATAGGAGGAAGTATTTTTCCACATTAAAGATTACATAAAGCAACGAAGGTATCACCACATCACAATACATAAAATAAAATTGTAAATATTTGTATTAATAAGAAAAGCTATCAAATGTCTAAAGGATGGGAAAGTTATTGATCATGATGATATTCCAGCAAAAGCTATTAAAGCCAATATAAAGACCTCAACTGAATTATTGCACACATTATTCAATAGAGTCTGTGAGACTAACAAAATACCTACAAACTGGAGAGAAGGATATCTGGTTATGTTACAAATGAAAAGGGACCTGTAGGAGTGACATTTTAGAGAAATAATGTAACTGTCAATTCCTTGAAAAAAAATATTAAGCAGGACCATTCTGGAGAGACTCAGGACATGAATGTTTGGTGTAGGTTGTTTTTTTGGGGGGCTTTAATTTTCTCTCAGTAATTAAGAGTTAATTATTTTAAAGGTTTTGAAAACTATATTGACACTATAAGTGATAAGGATATTCAAAATTTACAACCAGGACAAAACGAAACAATAAGTCTCTCAACCGTAATGAATTAAATAGAATATTACAGTTAACCTGATGTTTAACTTTCACCTATGACTTGAAGGATCAAATGTCACTTTCAGTGCTTACTTTAGTATATGTGTATTGTTATTTAAGCTTTAAAGACATAAATATTTAAGCTGTTACATCATTATCTGATTAATTTAGGTGGGCTCTGTTAAGCACAAAATAACTGGAGGAACGGAGGGAGTTCGTTTTGTGTTCATGGTGGGTTTAAAAGGAGCAGGTGTCAAAGCCAGAATCCTTAATCATCGACCTCTTTATATGACTCAGGTGAGCTGTTATAAGAATTTTTAAAAAATTGAAAACATCTTTTTACAATTTTCAAAGGTTAATTGAAAATGTGGAATTGTTTAACATTTTGTGTGTGAAAAAGGGAATAAACAGATCTCTTCAACAAAAACATCATTTTGAAGAAGATTTGTTATTAAGCCAAATAAACTTGATGGAAATAAATAATTTGGCTTGTGAAAAGACATGAGTTGAGTTCAGTTAAGAACTGACATCACTGCACTCAGGACATTCCCATAAGTGCTCCGTCCCCTCGTTCAATAGCCAGCAAAGAGTCATACTACTAATCGTTCCCACCGCTTTCTGATTTAAAGTTCTCCTGGTCTTTCCTCTCAGTTTTGAGATTCTTCCAGAACCCCTGCTGATCGCCCGCAAAATCATTCTTTCCACATATGGTATCTCAGTCTGTTCCCCCGCCTTCTTCACCTGGTCCCAAAGATGCTCAACCACCTCTCCCTTGCCCATAGGTAATCCACCATCAAGAGGTGCATTCCCTGCCAGTCTTTCAGCCTGTTGATTCCCCCGCACTTCCTCATCTCATGGCCAGGGCAAAATATCCATACAAGTCTCATAATCGAACGCCTTTGACAGCGCATGCATACGCGCGCATACACACACACACACACAAAGTAGCTGACAACTGCATTAAGAAGCTACAAAAAAAGTAACTTACCTAAGATTCTGAAAGTATTTTAATCCTATCAATTAAAATGAAAATGAGGAGAAAGTGGATTAGATTTGAAAAATGTTCAGTTAGATGAAACTATAGAGGGCAGTGAGGCCATATGTCGTAAGAGACTTAATCTGAATGATAAGGCCTTTTTTCTTATTTTGCGATCTCTTTTGTGAGAAGAGTAAAATATAAGGCTGTGTGTGACCTGGATATCAGACGTGCCACAATGGTTTGCACTGTTGAAATGTTCTGGATATAATGCTGTTTTTACTGCCATGACCTTTACATGCCTACTATAATAATAGATCAAGTTTTAGTACTTCAATCACAGAAGGTTTAGCAGCAAATTCCCAACGGAGGAAATTGTTCACTATGAATAGTCATGAGTGGATTACTATTAAAGAGGTTAAATACACAGGGGAAGTGGCCACTGGGGAAGCCAGATTTCTGAAAATGTAAAAAGTAAGAGAACACATTGTGTGATGGTTGGGATACAAAGGGAAGGCTAATCACATATCACATGTTGCATGGGATTGAAATAGTCAATGTGGCCAGAAAATATTTTGTAGGTGTGATTATTTCTGTAGTTTCCTGCTTATCTTACATATGTAATTATTTCCATAGCCTCCTCGCATGGACATGCTAACCATGGGCCGCTGTAACTTTATGAATATTTATGATGATGGCCGGATTCTCTACAGGTATGCATTGTTTGGCTATAATTGTGTGGTTGTTAATTTTCCTTCTTGATGTACATCTTCAACAGCATGCAGCAAAATGTTTTTTGCTCAGAAAAAAAAAAGAATACATTATTAATTTATTCAGTAGCATGTCCTTTGCAGAACCTCGCTGCCATAACAACCCTCCAGAAAACTTCTCGATCACAAGCAAGATGTCCCATGTCCGATACATCCATCTGGAGATCATATGCCACATCCTGCACCCATCTTCTCTTTGGCCTTCCTCTTCCTCTCTCCCCAGGCATATACCCCTCCATTATTATTTTTTTCAAGCTTTCATGATATTTCAAGTGACCAAAATATATCAATTGTCTTTGTTTAATTATCTTAATGGCCAACCTTCTTCAATATTCAGCTTTTGAAGTAGGATGCATTTGTTCTTTTCTTTACCCAAGACATTCTTAGAACTCGTCTATAACATTTATATTCAAAAGCATTTATGTGCTGTCCAGCTTGTTTAGTAAGTATCCAGGTCTCACAGGCGTATGTTGCAATGGGAAAGATGCATGCTCTTAAAAATCTAATTTTTGTAGTTCTGTCTGTCCCACTCCATAATTTATTAAGTTGTTTTAGTCTTTGAAGAGCAATTGATAGTCGTCGTTTAATTTCTTTAATTGTGTCACCATTGTAGGTAATCAATGACCCAAGATATTCAACATTTTCCACCACCTCCAATCTTTCCTCATTAACATATATTTCTTTCTCCATAGTAGTTTTATCTGTATGCATTATCTTTGTTTTTGCCATGTTAAGATATAAGTTGTGATTTTCACTATTTCTTTGGGTTGAGGTTTTCTATACCAGTCTGTGATGTGGATAGTAATACTGTGTCATCAGCATATAAAATCTCTGGTATTTCATGACCACCTATATTTAGGGACATTATTAATACTTGATAATACTGACAAACTATCCTGTGTGTTTGTTACCAAAGCCAATAAGGGAAGTTATATCAGTGTGTAATTGTTTTTTGTGTACTGATGAAGGTTTTGGTTGTTACATTCATTTGTTATTTGTTATTCGTGATCGTGTTCTATTAAAGCTTACCGTCTACTTCTCGTTTTTTGGTGATTCATTCATTGTATAAGGGAAGCAAAGCACAGTAACACCATAGGCCATCATAAGTTTATAACTAGTTTGTTTCCTCACTTACTGTTTATGTGCCTATCATATCTTTGTAACTAATGTGTTTCCTGTGCTTGCTGTTTATGTGCCTTTCACATGTTTGTAACTAGTTTGTTTGTTGGCTTGCTCAATATGTGCCTTTCATAAGCTTATAACTAGTTTGTTGTTTGGCTTGCTTTTTATGTGCCTTTCATATATTTACAACTAGTTGGTTTTCTGACTAACTGTTAGTGTTGATTCTGAAAACTCTCTGACCGATCCATTATATATGTACACGTTGAAGGTATTCATGATATATAATGTTACTGACTCCTGATAAAATGTTACCTAAGACTAAATGTACTACTATTTTAAGCCCTCACTATTGCTTGAATGTCTATATTATAAATAGATCATGGCATCTCTTCAAGTTACTGTCTCATAAAATAGATACCAGAGTCCATTGTTCTCTCTTCAAGGTTTTGTTAGTTGCATATCTTTTACAGGACGTCGCAGCCAACCAACTCCGGCATTTTTTGGCTGTTTGTGATTTCTTGGCAAGTTTATGTTCAGTAGTTTGTCATTGATATCTGAACGAACGGCACTGATAAAAACTAACGTAACTCATCGTATGCATAAGCAATATTAATATAAAATCACCTATTTCTATGCAGCATATGTAAAAAATATGAATTACCTCAGTGATTATTTTTTTTTTCTGTATGTGATATTTTTATAAGCATTTTGTTTTATTTGTATGTAATAATTTTATGACTCACATCTCTTTCAAATTAGCTCATACACAAAACTGTCATAACGATAATCTTGAATGTATGGGACACCAACAAGCGGCTGCAGCTGACACACACATATATTTTATTCCACTGTAATGTATATCCAATATGTAACTTCCCAGCCAGTCACGTTCCACTCACTTACGTTCAGTGCGCACAAACACTGTTTTTTAACTGCTGACAGTAAGCATGGTAGCCATCCCTCTTTCTCTCAATCAATCAATCAATCCATGTCTAATTGTCAATCCACGGTAGCCTACGTGTCATATATGTCCTGTACTCTGGTTATTTGGCAACGCAACTTCTAGGTTTGTTCTTGTTGTTGTAGATGTTAAATGAAAGCTAGTTGTTGCTGCTATGTAATCCCATATCCTGAATGCACGTCATTCTCTTGCTTTCCAAGCAACAACTTTTTGACGTCAGTGTATTCTTGTGTGATTCTCGAAAATACTGTCATAATTCACCCTTTCATTGATGGTGTTTTTGCGTATGTTTTGACTCTTTCTAACTATTTGTGTTTTTGTGTGTGCTAACTGTGTTAACTCATTCTATACTATGACACAACTATTGAACAAAGGCGTGAATGTTTGAGTCACTAGTGACTGCAATAAAACAATTAAATAAATAGATATGATGGTAGTTAGCTTGCGAAAAGAAAACTTTAAGATATTTCTCAGACAAATTGATTGAGAAGACATTCAAACTTCAACCCAACAACACTTATAAATTATTTAAACAAAGAATAATGCTAAATAGTTTCAAGTTGTTTTCAGTTGTTTTGTTGCAAATAAAAGTATATACCTACAATTTTTACGAGTCAGTGAATCTTATGATTATAAATTATATGTTTGCCAATTTTGATCAACAGGAAGCTTGACAGCCATGATACATGTGCCCTCTTCTTGTCAAAGACACCATTCAATGCTAAGTTGACCTACTTTGAACTGAAAGTAACCAACCTTGACCAAAACCATCATGCTTGCATTGGATTTGGCCATAGAGACTATCCAATTAATAAAATGTTGGGAAGTCTGCCTGGATCAGTAGGATATCATGCAGCTAATGGGCAGTAAGTTATCTTCAGTTACATTTGCATTCTCACTTATGTTTATTCATGGTGCAGTTATTAATTTCACTAGAGTTACCGGGGCATACAAAGGAATAAAAGAATGGTAATATTGTAACTTACCATGCATGGTCAAGACAAGAACATGGAGCTGATCCACGACCGGTTGATGTGAGATGACAAAACATGACCTCCCATGTTTATCGGCACACACATGATGATGTGATGATGATGATGAACCTACCTTGCATGGGCGAGACAAGAACACAGAGCTGATCCACGACTCTGGTTATCGTGTGAGATGGCAAAACATGAGCTCCCATGATTATTGGCTTGGCACATGATGATGATGAACCTACCTTACATGGCTGAGACATGAACATTGAGCTGATCCACGACTCTAGTTATCGTGTGAGATGGCAAAATATGACCGTCCATGCTTATTGGCATGGCACAGGATGAATCATGCATGTCATAAGAGGCATTTGAGAAGGCTTGCTGGCTACCTCCTTCTGTAGAACACTTTAGCTACAACATTCAGTCAACCATGAGCAAGTCTGCAAAGGACTTGGTGTGAGATGGTGGAGGGATCTATACTCCTTTGAGAGGTGAAAGGCAATAGAAGAAGTAATTATTCATTTACTCTCTCTGGCTCTCAAAGAGTTATAATTATGTTACATATTCTGACTTGGCTGTATTGAGCAGGTATTGAAATGTTTTAAATTTGTTTCATTCTTATATCTTGGCATGCCAACAGAAATACCATATCAGAATGTTATGTTCTAAATTGCAGATAAGGATGGGAACCTGATATGATTAGATAGAGTAAGTTGAAGGGTTAAAGTTGAGGATCAATTTCAGTATTGTCTGGGCATTGTCTGAGAAGAAAATATAGTGAGAAATGGAACTGGTGACTCTCAGCTCATTATACTGTAATCTAGAATATGTGAAGGCCCAACATTTCTCACTCCAACAGCAATATCTGCCAAGACACTACCTTTTCTATTACAAAATCTACAAATGTGACATCACAAACAGTTTTATAATAGCAAGATTGTGTGTGTTTTTTCACTCCATATTTCATGTATCAGAAACAAAAATATGAGAAAATGTTTAACTGTCAGAATACACTATTGTTTAGGCTGCACCACAGTGGATCAACTGGAGATGGTACTCCAGCAGCCAAAGAAGGAAAACAGTCTCCTTGTTTTGGAGGTGGGGACACAGTAGGCTGTGGTTTCAGTGTTAAAAGTGCCAGGTTCAGAGAGGATGGTTCCCTTGAAAATCAACAGATCCTCAAGTTTTATTTCACCAACAACGGGAAGAAGGTTAGTATAAATCTTGGACAATCAATGTTACTGGACAATTAACGTTATTGGACAATTAATGTTACCTAATAAGATATGTTACTGAACAGTGAACAGTAAAATCAACACAGACACATAGGAGATAGCTGTCCAAGAGCATTATAGTATTGTATACTATTCATCATGGTGCCAACTTCCCATGCAACTATGGCTGCAATGGACACAGAGCAGAGAATGCTCTTTACACTATACCAGCACTTGATCCTTTCAGTGATTGATTATGGACTAGGACTGCTCACTGTCTCAAAGAGTCAGCTGGTGAAATTGGAGCACATACAGAACGAAGCTATGTGAGTCATTCTGGGATGCACCAGAGACACCCCAGTAGTGTGTATGCATTACATCCTTGGTCTGCCGACTGTTGCTGGTAGGCTCAAGGTGATGCAGGTAAAGGCATATCTCAGAGTAGCTGCAGACACAGATCACCCGTTGCATGAGCTGGACGCCGTTAAGGGTCAGCGACTTATAAGAGGGAAATCATTGATGGCTCAGGTGAAGGATACGATCAGACAGGTGTGCCCCTTGGAGAACATTAGGTGAGGAGAGGAGTGGGTCAGAGTGCCAGCGGAGCAGTCAGACTTGTGCAGAGTTATAATCACATTGAGCCCGGGTGTGCAGGAAGTGGCCAGCAGGGGCCACGGAAGTGGAAATCCAGCAACTAATTGGTGCAGGAGAGCCTGGCATATGATACCACAACTTCTAGCTTAAGAATGGAGGTGGAGGCGGTCAGTTCAGTTTTCCGCTTGATGGAGAATACGATATACACATACACATCGTGATTGTAACTGACTCAGAAAGCATGCTAAGGAAGGTGAAAACAGGCAAGCTTCGGGCAGAGTGGCTTGCTTTGCTTCGGAGGTCACGGGTGGCAAGCATTGTCTGGATCTTTTCTCCAGGGCATGCCAGTGTGCTGGGGAATGAAGAGGCGGACAGAATGGCTGGCTCTGCAAACTTGGTGGAGTATTGATGCATGACAAGGCAGACATGGTTGCGGCCTTGTGGGGGAACATGTACACCTCGGAGGAGCAAATGGAGCACCATGGTCTGGCAAGAATGAGACAGCGAGGAGTGACGAGGGGATCTGGCCAACGCTCGTCGCTCAGAGGAAAGATGAGACAGACATATAATCAGATTACTACCGGTACTATTGGTGTTGGAACTCATCGCTGGCTGCTGAGGATGCGGACGGAGCGCTTATGGGAATGCCCAGAGTGCTGTGATGTCGGTTTGTAAATCAATCAATCAATCAATCACCATGGTGCGGCATCTCATGTGGCATTGGAAAATCAACAGACAGGCCAGAAAGTTCACCGTGGTACATTCGTCCCATAGTGTGAACACCATCTACTGTCCACGCTGCCCAAGAACCTTCCGGACTTGTAAGTCATCTTCATACTTCCAATCATTTAATCTCATTGGATCACGAGTGGTCTTCATCTTCTATAATGAATGAACAACAGCTAGACAATTAATATTATTCAACCATGAATGCTCCTTAATAAGAAACCTTTCTTAACATTGAATGGTACTTTGCATTCAATGTTGCCCAAAACTGAATGCTACTTGACAATGACTGGACATCGAATTTTAATATACAATGAAAGTTACCAGGCAAGAAATGTTATTCCACAATGAATGTTACTGCACATAAAATGTTAACAATGAACGTTGTTGTACAATGAACGTTCAATGACAATGAATGTTGCTCAACAGTGAATGCTGCTTGACAATACAATGAATGTTACTGAACCCCAAACTCACGTTTGATGTGCTTGTTACAAAACATGAGAACTTTATATCTTTCTTGTGCCAGGTCAACATGGCCAAATGGATAATAATGCATGTTTTTAAACATCCGGTGTGCTGATGCCGAGGTAAGGGGGTTCAGCCTCTACGCAGGACAGTTGGATTAAAATGTTGACTTATTGTCCTTGACTTGTTGATGTAAATTACAAGTACCTCTGAAGTCATAGCGGGTTAGGCTGACAGCGAGGGACACTGTTAATAGGGAAAGCTAATCCGCACGCAAAATTCAGTCCAGCACTACTAGAAGTAGTGTGGATGGACTATGCTTGAGTTCAAAGCGAGCAAACACAAGAAAACAAATTGTTTTGGGTCATATCATGCAGATTGTTACCAAAGGTTGCAAAAGATGGTATTTAAAAGAAAATCAAACTGTATGAGATCTTGCAATTGTTCATTTTTAGGTCCATAAAGTGGATTTTGAATACCTTAGCGATGGCATTTACCCAGGTGCTAACTTTAGCGCTGTGGGAGATGAGATGGTACTTTCCAACTATTACCCTGGTTCTGAATGTGGAGATTTCTTGATGGAAGATGATACCAAAAGTGTTTCTATTGAAAAAGAGGTATGATGGATGATACTTATTTTGATAACTGATAACTGATAACTGATAACTTATTTTGAATTTTATTTGTATAATCTTATTATCTGTATCTGTCAATATTTATTACACCCATTTTTAATCATTCTTGCATGTATGAATTTCCTTTTAGTTATGTTGGTTGGTCAGTCGGTCGGTCGGTCGGTCAGCGGTTGGTTGGCTGGCTGGCTGGCTGGCTGGTTGGTTGGTTCTGTCAAGTCCATTGTGGTGTAACAAAACATTTTATTATCTATGTGTTTAGTTAGTGAAACTACTTCACATAAAGATAGTATCTGGAACTACAGGTGACTGGGTAAACACTAATAGACAGCTAAATTCTGTCCTATTGTAATCTCCCAGGTTCCAGGTTACTCAGAAAAGGGAACTTTACATTTTATTAATTCCTGTGACCATTTCACCTAAAAGGGAAAATGATCATAGGTGGGGGACTCTCGAGCTAACTAAGTTTCTCTTTTTGGGAAGGAAGATTTTGGAGGGAAGAAATTAATTTTCCTGGGGAAACCCCTAGATTTCCAGAGCTATTATGGGACACTTTGGCTTCCAAAGACCCATCCCCTCCAAATGAAATCAGTCCCATCCTCATAGCAATACTTCATTGTGGGGTAAATCGAGGTGGGTACTGCTTCCAACTCCCAATATATCACATTGGCTAGACAACAGATCATCCTCATTGCACATTGAACCATTCAGTTTATAAGTGCTCAGATCCTCTCCTCAGTAAATCCCGCAGTATGTAGCAGCTCACGACACCAGTTATGTGTTGGTTTATTAATCTTATTTGGCTTCCTCCATAGTATTCTTGTTAGGTTCACCTCTTAAAACATATTCTCGCAGTCTGAGCATGATTGTAGATTCACAGTTATCACTTGTTTCTTGCAAACAACTTACTTCTCATAGAGCATTCAGTCTATCAGCCTAGTTATACTTCTTCAAAACCAATCAGTAAATAAAGGTGGAATTCAACATGCTGAGGAAATGCTGCGGATAATTATGTATCCAACAATTTAACTTCTAAAACATTTAGTTATTGTCACGTCTGGTCCCTGTCGAAAACACACGTGAATGAATCTATGTGAGATAATTTCCAGATAAGAGCTTTTAATGACACTAAGAGAGACAGTAAGAATGTGTGACTTTAGAAATATTTTAGGGCTACAGCCTAAATAGTCTGAGTGCCTGGAGGTAATGTGTTTGAATCCCCTTTGAGACCGGAATTTATTTCATTGGCCTGGGCTCACAGGTTGACCCAGCCTAAACTGGCCACCAAGAAATATCCTGGAATGTAAAGGTGGCCTGTGTTATATTGATCACATGACCTATCACTGAATGCTGTTAGATCTTAAACACATCATAGTGTTAAAATGTACCCCTTCATATTCATCATGTACTCTGCCAGTTGGCATAAGTGTTCATGCATCTCCACAGATTCAATCCTGCCAGTTGGCATAAGTGTTCATGCATCTCTACAGATTCGATCCTGCCAGTTGGCATAAGTGTTCATGCATCTCCACAGATTCGATCCTGCCAGTTGGCATAAGTGTTCATGCATCTCTACAGATTCGATCCTGCCAGTTGGCATAAGTGTTCATGCATCTCCACAGATTCGATCCTGCCAGTTGGCATAAGTGTTCATGCATCTCCACAGATTCGATCCTGCCAGTTGGCATAAGTGTTCATGCATCTCCACAGATTCAATCCCTGTTCTGGATCAATTCTGTTGATCACATTCCTCCATGCTGCAGTCACAGACCATTCAGCGTCATTTCTCCTTGTCTGCCTCTGACTCTTCTACCACTGACCTTTCCAGTCACCATTATGTTTTCTGACGCTTCTCTTCTCTTCTCATCATACAGCCAAGGAACATTGTTCAACTCCTTTTTGTATTTGTATGTAATGTTCTACTTTCATTCTCCTTTTCCAGGCACTCATTGTTACTTACTGTGGCAACATGAGGCATTCATAACATACTTCTCAGAAACTACATCTCTGTTGCCTCCAAGCACTTCCTAATCTGTTAATCTTTACATTACTCTTTATGTTTTACAGCCAGCATCATATTTATAGAGAAGCATTTATAGAAATAAAATCAGTGACAGGAGCTTAGAGGTGCTATGTCTGCCTCTGACTCAAGTAAACCATATAAAATACCAAATATTTACAAAATAAGGAAGCTGAGGATGCTAACTCTCCCCTAGTCATGGGATGGTGGATCAGAAGTCTAACTTTCTCTGACAAGGGTGATATAATTGGAAGGCCCGTGTACACATTGTTTTCTTTTTCTTTACTTTGTCTCCCATTGGAGTATAGGCCCTCATCAATCCATGCCTATCTTTTGCTATGTCCTGCAGCTCCCTCCCTGTCATCCCTGTATTATTGATCTCTCTCTAATTCTCTTCTCCGTGTGTTTTTCATTCTCCCCATGTTTTCTTTGCCCTGTGGTTTCCAGAGAAAGGGCTTGCTAGTTGTATTATAATAAGGTTTTCTCAGTTTCTATCCTATCCAGCATCAGCATCTTCTCCTCACCTCTTGATTTACTGGCATATGTCTAGTTCTCTCCTCAAGCTTTGCATTAGTGATTTTGTTTTACCATTTTATTCCTCTTTGTAGACAACAGTGAATGTTTGTAGTGTATTAGTAATTTTTTTGTGTGGTTCTTCAGTGTGCATATTGTGCATGTTAAAAATCCCTTGGCAGGTGGAAATCAGAAAGAGGATGCTAAATGAGTTGCTTCTTCCTTTGTCCTTGAGACTCCTACTGGAATTTAGCCCTACAACCACACATGTCCAACCCATTGTAGGCCAATTCATGGTTGGTTTGAGGTTGGCTGGGTTTTTTTTTTAAAGTGTGAGATAGTCAGTCTGCCCAGACTAAATTTTAAAAAGTAGAATACCCACAAATAACAGGAATATTTAAGACACATGTGATTCTGGCATGCACACTTGGATCATAGCTGGTATTATGGAGTGTGTGCACTATATAGAAAGCCTCCTTGTGTCATTTGTGGGAGGATGCTGAAGAAATTTACAATGGTATCCATGTGCAATTAAGTTGGTACCTTATAAACAAACAATGTATAGAAAGTGATTTAGTTATCTGATGAGAATAGAGATTAATAAAGTTTGTCATGCATACTAGAGATCTTGTTTTATGGAGGTAAGCATGGCTTAGCGCTCTTGTGTTACCGGAGCCGTCAATGGAAAGTACAGAATATTAACACTGTAACCTATTATGCAGATGGCAAAAGGCAATTAAAGAGGGCTGGTGTGAGACTACACACCATAACAATGCTGCCCAATATCCAATCAACCATGAACTGGCCTACAATGGGCTTGGTATTCGTGGTTTTTAACATATCTCCACAAGGAGTCTTAAAGACAGCAGAAAAGGAAGAAGCCCGGCTTAGGTCTGTGGCATCCATCTCTAGCTAAAAAAGAGCTGGGTTTAAATCCAGTTGAGGTAAAATACTTCTAGGTCCATTTTCTCAGATAAAAATATAGGTAATCCTTGTGAACGTTTAAATTACCCATATATTTGAAAATCACAAAAGGTAGGCCGTATGACTTGCCTTGATAACATTTCTAAATTATAAAATCTACCTACAACATAAGAATTTATATTACCTATTGATTCTGGCAGTTATATATTGGGATATTCTCCTGTGCTACAGAGTTAGTGCACTGAGCCTAGATTCTCTAGTGTGACCTGAAGTGGGCTTTCAGAGCAGATATAGATAATTCCACAGTGTTGAATCTGATCATCATCATCATCATCATCATCATCATCATCATCATCATCATCATCATCATCATCATCATCATCATCATCATCAATTCCTTACCAACTGGAATGGGCACTCAAGCTTTTCCACATATTCTGATCTCCCCCAGAATGTATCAATTCATGACCTGATATTTTTCTGTGCCGTCATGAAAGGCTATTAAAAATCTTCTCTTGCTGTTTCTTTTATCTGTTTGTCCATTAATCTTTTAAGTTTACAAAATATTCCAGTTTCTCATTTCTCATAATGTGGTAACAATGTTGGCTGCCTCTTTCTGGTTTTTGTGAAAAGTTATCTTTGTGTCTTAGCCTCTTTCAGAAGAGGCTGCTAATCTTTGATGTCCTGGGCAATTCAGCATTCTTTTGTAAAATGACATGTCTGTGGCTTTAGTGAATGTGTTTGCTTTTTACTAATTATCCAGGAGTCAAAGCCATATGTTAAAATCGATCGATATAGAATGTTGCATGTTCTGAAATTATATACGTTTGAAGCTTCATTTGTATAACCTTTCTGCACTTTCTTTTATGATTGATCAGTTTATTCAAAACAATGTATTCCCTTAGGGAATTTAAACACAGGAGCCACAAACAATATGTTGCACAATTTATTGCCTGGCATATTTCACTGCATCTTGTCAGGTGCACACTGCTGAGTTATATATCATATGAAGTGAATAAGAGAATAGTACTTTAATGTCCTGCCTTGATGGGAATTCAAACACCCGACCACCAGGCTGGGGGTATGTGTGCTAGCTAATGCACAACCGTAACAGCCTCTGGGGTAGGAGATAAATTAGTAATTATAAGATAATGGGTTAATTTTCATGACCCATCATTACTGTTAAGACTCCAAATCCACGTTGTATTTATGATGGCATGCTCATGTTGAGTTATGACTGATTTAGTGTAGCTATTAGGAAGTTTAGCATTAGTGTTATTTCCATGAATCTGCTAGTATAATTATGAATGTTTAATTGTGAAAATGATATGTATATGTAAGTGTCAGGTCTTTTAGTCAGATATGACTGAGTTAACATATGACAGTAGACGGTATTACCTGCTTTCTGTTAGCACCGAATGCTTTGCGGCACTCACCAAACTCAACATCCCACATTGTGCCAACGACTTTGGGCAGAGGAGCGCAATTGAGAAGGTACAAACCTTATCCTGGTGCGAGGAAATGCAGTCTAAAGACTAAATGTCGTGGCAGGGCAGAATAGGCCCTAAGCCTTGGTTGGCAACTGGTCTAAGATTGAAACTCTGACAGCTGGACAGTTAGAGCATTGCTTTGCTGATTTGGCAGCTTCTGCAGCTTGTCTTGTTCTAGATGTATTATCTAGAACTTTCATCTGGAGAAAACTAGGCAGGCCGAGAGAGGAATCATGCTGCATGGGCAACACATAGTCTCTACAATTCAGCCCAGGCTTTGTGCTATGGATAGGTATAACTCCATCCCCAGTCTTATGATCAGTCACATTCATTACCGCCATTGGTTGTAGTTATTATTCCTATTTTAAACACTATGTGGCAACAATTTGTCTGTCAAGGCGGCAAGGTGCCAGTCATGCATACGTGAATAGCAGATGATTGAAATAAGATTATAACCATATAAAATTAATTGTACCGGATTTCTGTTATTCTTTGAAGTGTTCAAAATGTCTTCGTAAATTGTGTTGCTGTTGTTAAGAATTGTTGAGGATTTCTGTGTAGAGAACCCAATGGCTTAGAGGCGCTCAAATAATTCAATATAAAAGTTGTGCAAGGAAATCAATGTCACACAGATGCTACCTTGAGTATTTGTCGGAGGAAGCACCTCATTCTATTCATGCAGAATATTCTACACATATGCTATCAGTTTATTTGTGAGTGGAACAGTTAACATCTTCTCCACCTAATTCTTCTTAAGCATGGTTGAACCACAGCACATGCTTGAACAGAGTGTACTTTCCATGATGCATGCATATATATCCAGCGTGTGTGCGAAAATGAGGCATGCAATTAATGATGTCAGGTGTCGGACATATCCTTCCATCATATGCAAGGAGGAACGATTCACACTCATGACATTAATAAAACAGCTGCCTGGAACCACCAAAGTTTATAAATCAAATAAGCAATTTAAATATAGAGCCATTTTAAGCAATGATTAACATATGCTTGCTTTAAAACATCGCTGTTTTCAGGTGGCTCAGAAAAAAGACACTTTTGTGGAAGGTTGCAGATTCACATTGGTTGGTGTTGGAGACGAGGGATCGGATACACAAGAAAAGATACAAACTCTGCAAGAAATGCTGAATGAAAGATTTGAGTTTCCCATGTTGCCAGTGATTGATGGACAAATTCAAGAAATGGAAAGGTAATGTTTGAATCTTTATAAATGCAATCATGAAAAGCCAGTCCAATTTTATTCACCTATTTTTATTCATTGCAGTGTTTACTTTTTAAAATAAAAAGAATGTTTAGCCAGTAGTCCTGTGTTATTGTAATCATCATCGTGTGCCCTGCCAAAATGGTGTATGTATTCATGTCTCTACACAGATTTCAGTCCTTTGTATTTATGATTTCCCTCCATGCCACCATTTTAGACCATTAAGCATCATGTCTCTGTCTGCCTCTGCCACTTCTGTGGCTGATCTATTCACTCATGATGTTCCTCAGTGCTTTTACTTTCTTTCTCTTTATATGCCCAAAGAATGCTGTCTTATAGTTTTGTATTTTATTTTTTACTTTAGCTCATTTTTAACTCAAGCGTAGTCCACACATGTGCTGCTTCTTCTAGTGAACTGGACCGATGTTTTGCGTGTGGATTAGTTTAGTTAGTTAGTTAGTCGAGGTTCCAACTTCACGGCAACGGCTCGTCCCTATTATGCTCCATTCCTGTGCCAGTGAATA
The DNA here is from genome assembly GCA_963921405.1 of Cepaea hortensis. Classification (NCBI taxonomy): domain Eukaryota; kingdom Metazoa; phylum Mollusca; class Gastropoda; order Stylommatophora; family Helicidae; genus Cepaea; species Cepaea hortensis. Next base: position 103,554,875 of record OY992879.1, on the reverse strand, counting down.
TCATACAAAATGCTCCCACTGTCCAATGTGAAAAGTGGAATAGACAGGAGTCTCAGCAAACCAACAGCCCGCACAGGTACACTGTGCATAATGCTGCTGCCAGAATGCCAACACAAAATTCATCCACGAAAACCACAGTTCATCGTCAATGGACTCGGCAGTCACCAGAAAGACCTCATTGACCCGGGTTTTTTCAAATGGCTCGGTCTTTTATTGCAGGGCGACCCGCCGAAATTGTCGCATAAAGCACGAACTCCATAGCTTTAGCGCAGACTCCCAGGAGTCTCCCAATAAATGCACTCATGAACCGAAACGGCAAAACAGTCAATTCAGCAACAGCTGGTAGCAATTGTTCCGAACATGCAGGTCACTGTACAGGACAGATGTAAAAGCATTCCACACAAATTTCACAGCTCACAGTGTCGCACTCACTTAGTAGCAGGGCGACGGAACCATGTACTACCAGTCCAACATGAGGAAAATGCGATTGCAAACCGTAGCCACAAGCATAAACACACCACAGGCCTTAACGGCTCAGTGCCTAACCGCCATGTTGGCGACCGGAAGTTCCTAGGTTACCCTATTACCAATCTCCCTCGCCAATAGGCAAACCCATTCCGACTTCTGAGGTACTTGTAATTTACGTCCCCAAGTCAAGGACAAGAAGTCAACATTTTACTCTAACTGACCAGTGATGGGGTTGAACCTGCTGTGTTGTTTGTCCATGAAGAATGATAATGATCATTCATTTCATCCAGTAGGTTGAAAGTATGGAGCCGTGAGTTCTAAGATAGCTGATAAGGCCTATTTTGGCTTGAAATGTTCTTTGACAACATGGGCAAAGAATGCACGACTTTCCCGAGGAGGATCTCCTCCAGTGGTTTTTCTGTCCAGCCTTTTCTTCACAGCTCTTGCAGTCCTGGCTGCTTCACAAGTGACTGCACCCTTTTGTAATGATGTACGCCATGAATTACGGTCTTTAGCAGAAATCTCCCAGGAGTCATGATGAATTCCGAAAGGTTTAAGTGAGATTTTCAGAGTGTCTTCAAAGCGTTTCCTCTGGCCGTCTTGGGAGCGTTGACCACAATGCAGCTCATCGTAAAAAATGTGTTTAGGGAGCCTGTGATCTGGCATACGGGTTAAGTGACCAGCCCAGCGAATCTGATTTTTCATTAATATAGTGTGGATACTGGGCATGGACGCTTTTTCTAGAACTTCAGTGTCTGGGATCTTGTCTTGCCATTTAATCTTCAATAGCTTCCTAAGGCAGACTATGTGGAAGTGATTTAATTTCCTTGCGTGTCACTGATAAACAGTCCAGGTTTCACAAGCATATAGCAGTGTGGATAATACAACTGCTTTGTTGACTTTCAGTTTTGTATGCAGGCTTATTCCATTTCTGTCCTACACATTCTTGTACAGTCTACCAAAGGCCGCGCTGGCCATGGAGATTCTTGCATTCACTTCGTCATCAATTGTGGCAGCTTGTGACACAGTGCTGCCAAGATAGGTGAATTTGTCCACAACACTTAGTCTGTGACTATTCACTTTGATATTCATATGTATATATAAATATATAAGTGCAAAGCATACCAAATAGATAAATAAGTAATAATTCTAACAGTTAAGATAGTGTTTTAAAGTTTCACATACATGATAATTTTGTTAATTAGTCAACCTGGATTCATGGATCTCCAAAATCAGCAGTTATATGGGCAGTTATGTTGGCAAAAGGAATGTATGGAGAGATTCTTGTCAAACAGAAGTAGACTCACATTCATGTCACTTTCTGTGTCATCAGGGCAGGTAAGATTACATTTTCTTTAAAAAATATATTTGTGACAGCGTGGCACTAATGACGTATCTTTTAAAAAAAAATAAGTTTAAATAATTTTCTCTACTTAATTATGATATGGGCTTTGTCACTGAATTGCACTCCTGTCACACACACACGTAATTGCCATGTTGTTATTTGGGCTTATCTCATTATGGTAGTTCTCTTCACCCTGGCACACTTGTTCACCGGCTGACCGATACTCAGCACATACTTGACAATCACTCGGAGGCAGCTCGCAACAATGTTTATTCGTAATATTCACACATCATACTCCAGCAGCCGCCTGTGCAGTTATCACACGTCGTCTGCTCATACATGTTCGTCGTTCCACTACTGACTGTCTTACTCTTAATTATTGAATCTCAATATCTTGTATTATTATGCTGTTTACACTTGTCTCATCTCATCTCATCAAGTTCCTCTTATACCTTGTGGTGTCGAGGTGAAGTATAAACTTCGTGAGAGTGCTCGATTATGGGCTTCATATATCGATATTCCCATGGACTCTGCTATTCCCTCCGTCCAACGTTTACGTGGTCGGCCTCTTCCTCTGTTTCCCTCTGGTCTGTGCATCATTGCTTGTTGTGGTATGCTGTTGACTGGTAACCTACTTGCATGGCCAAACCATTTGACTTGCTGCTTTCTGATAAAATCTAGTGCTGCTTTAACCTCCACTTTAGTTCTGATTTCTTCATTTCTGATCTTATCTCTTCTTGATACGTTGAGTATTCTTCTCAGGAATCTCATTTCTGTTGTTGTGATTTTTCTTTTCTCTTTTTCTGTCATTGTCCAGGTTTGGCATTGGTAGCATAGAGTTGGCAGGAAGATTGTGTTGTAAAGTGCTTTCTTAGTAGTTATTGATACATGTTTGTTCTTTAGGTGCCATTTGTCCAATGAGTTGATTTGCCTTATTGCACCTATTTTCGATCTCGTCTTCTGATCTGCCATTTGATGATATTATACTTCCTAGGTACTTGAAACTCTTTGCTTGTTTCAAGGGATGTTCGTTTAGGTGAATTGTTGTTGTTTGTTCTTCTTTAGTTATAGTCATTACCTCTGTTTTGCTTGTGCTAATTTTCATGTTATGTTCCCTACACATTTCGTTTAGACTATTCATGTGGTCTTGTAATTCAGCTTCTGATTTTGCTATTAGTGCTTGGTCATCCGCAAACAGGAGTTCTCTAATGGTTAGATTTGCAGATAATTCTTCTTCTGTGTTCTCGTCATGCGGTATTCTTGCTGTCTCTGCTTGGCTGGTTTCTTTACATATGTTGTCTATATATGTTATGAACAAGAGAGGGGACAGGACACAACCTTGTCGTACTCCAGATCTTATGGTGAAGGGTTCTGAGTGTCCTCCAGTTGCTCTCACTATGCATTCACTGTTATTGTATAAACTTCTATATAGGTTTGTTAGATGTGTACTTACTCCATATTGTTTAAGGATTTCCCACAGCTTGTTTCTAGCTACTCTATCGAATGCCTTTTCTTGGACGACAAAGGCTAAGTAGAGTGTCATTGAATTCGATTGATTTTTCTATAAGTTGTCTAAGAGCAAAAATGGCATCTGTGCATACTTTGTTTTTCCTAAATCCAAGCTGTGTTTCGCTTAGCTGGGGTTCTAAAGTAGTTCGTAATCTTTTTTCTAGAATTTTGCAAAATATTTTCCCAGTATGACTCAACAGTGAAATGCCTCTGTATTGTGTGCAGTCTCTTTTGCTGCCTTTGTTTTTCCAAATTGGGATAATTAAGGCATTTCCCCAGTCTCGTGGTGTCTGTTGTTCCACCCAAATATGGTTGAATAGTCTATGTAGCCAAGCTGTTCCTACTTCTTTTGCTGCTTTAATTAGTTCATTTGGTAATTCATCCTGTCCCGGTGATTTGGTCAATGGGGCTAATCTGATGGCTTCTATAATTTCTTCTTTTAGTATGTCTGGTTCTAGTTCTTCAGTGACATCTGTATAGGTCTCTTGAATTCCTGTGACATCTGATGGGATGTTGAGAAGTTGTTCGAAATACTGCTTCCATCTTATTAGGATTTGTTTTTGTTCACTTATTGGTTCTCCATTTTCGCTGTTAATTATTTCAGTTGGGTCAAAGGGTTCTCCTCTGGTTCGCATTGCACCTATCTTTTTGTAGAATTTTCTAGTTGCCTCCTTGTAGTTTTTATTTAGGGTTTCTCCATACTCTTCCCAGTCTTTTTGTTTTTCCCTCTTTACTATTCTATTCACATGTCTTCTCGCTATTCTATATTCTATGTAATCACATTCCTGTTTGCTTCTCAACCACTTTTTATATTTTTCCTTTTTGTCTTTTACCACTTCCTTTACTTCTGCGTTCCACCAGCTTGTTATTTTCTTTATCCGTTTTTGCGTTTTTTCGTGGTTCCACATGTTATTTTTGCAGAATTTAAAATGCTTGATTTGAACATCTCCCATTATTCTTCCACTGTTTTTCTTTCTGTTTACACCTCTGATGTTTTTAATATACTTCATGAGTCTAGGTGACACCACGGATGCGTTATCTTGTTAATAACTATCAAACGATAACTTACTATTCCACTCTATTGTTGAGTTAGTCAATCAGTTCCCATCTTATTGCAGTTACTTGGTGTACACTGTATAAATGACTGGTGTATTGTTCTTCATCTGGATATCTTGATATTATAAGTTGACTTCGTCTGTATATCATAAGTGGAGATTCAGGAGAAGGTGTGTGTTCTGTATGCTGTCCGCATGCCTAGTGAATTCCCTCTCTACTCAGGTTGCTAACTGCCGTTGCTACCTCATGAACCCATGAGTTGTTTTCATCCCGTGGATCCGTCTTTGTGTTCAGTCGACGGTCACTTAACTCATTATATATTTGTCTTACCGGTTGTCTTATCTAATTAGTTTGCATGGCTTTTGTCTACTTTAAGCCCTATTTAAGTTCATGACAGTAATCAGATGCAGGATAAACTAAACATACCACAACAATTAGGTCTAAAACGTAGTGGAAAGACCAAGATAATGAGATTAAAACTATCAAGTAAACACCTGATCTCACTCAGAGAAACCCCACTTCAAGAGGCAGAATCATATACTTATTTGGGAAGCAATGTGGGCAAAAAATAGAGGATCGGATAACAATTTTCAAATAAGAATACAAAAGGCAAGAGAAGCTTTCATATAATTCGGAAATTTGTGGAAATCAAAGGAGGTTAAACTTAGCTCCTGACGTAATATTTTAACTCCATTGTTAAATTGGTAATACTACTGTGTGTGTCAGAAACATGGAGACAGTAAAAGAATTACTGGTAAACTACAAAGATTCAATAATTGGTGCCTGCACAGAATAGTGGGGCTAAAATATGAGGGGAAGTCAATAAGTAAGTAAACGTGGTTTAGAAAACAGAGCATGCAGTTCTATGCAGCCGGTTTGGTAGGACTGATAAAACGATGGGATAAGTGCATCAATGTTGGTGGAGATTATGTTGAGAAGCAAAGGGACAATGTATGTATAAAAATAAATTGGTTTCAAGTTGTTATCATAATTATTTTTCTACAGCCATTTGTGACTTACTTATTGACTTCCCCTCGTAGTATGACAGAATTACCAATGTCGTGCTCATGGAGATAACTAAACACATTCTGGTGAATCAAAAGGTGAAGAAAAGACACTGTCACTGGATAGAACACAAGCTGAGAAAACTGGAGGACCATAAACCAATCACACCACAACAATTGGGTCTAAAAGTTCATAGGCGAGAGACAAAGATAATTATTTTAAACCTAGCAGATAACAACCGGATCTCTCTTGGTCCCTTGACTGGAACCCACAGGGTAAATGAGATAGCAGGAAACTTAAAAACACACGTAGAAGAGAATTACAGGCATTGATTAATAATACTGGGAGGACATAGTAGGAGGAAGCTGCAAAAGATTGCAAAATATAGGATTGCTGGACATGGGTTGGTTGAGGGTCTGTGTCTTAATGGAGGATATAGGGCAGAAGAAGAAGAAGAACAAGAAGAAGAAATTATTCTATACAATCAAATGTTGTAGTTTTAGGGAACTATTCAGGGGAGCTAGTTTGAGATTACAACCTTGTTTTACTTTCTTCTTGAACCACTTTTGTTGAGGATCAGCTTTTGTTTTTACCCTGATGCCATCATGTGGTATTTTGTAGTTTAGGTAAGCTGTCATCTACATTTGCCATTAGTCATAAGTCACGGTTCCAACTTCTCAGCAATGGTCATCCTCATTATGCTCCGTTCCTGTGCCAGTGAAAATCACACAAAATGCTCATCACTGCCCAATGTGAAAAGTGGAACAAACAGGAGTCTCGACAAACCAATAGCCCACACAGGTATACTGTGTGTAATGCCAGCACATTTGTCATTTGGATTGCATGACAGGAGCAGCTGTCTTATTTCCTGGAGTGCAGTACATAGTAATAAATGTTTTAATAAATAATCTCATGAAGACTATATAGTTCTACTGCCCACATCATGCAGGAGTTTGCAATAATGAGAGATCTGATGTATCAACTTAATAATAAAAGCCTCCTTTAGTCATATATGACAAAGGGTTGATACATTCTGTGATGTGGACTCTAGTCACATAGCCTGGTGTTCCTTATGGTGGGTTCTTTTTCCCTCTGCTTGTTGAGTTGTCATCTTAAACCAAGTTCATGATAATTTTCTTTTTACAGTGCATCTCCATTTATATTGAGAAATCTTGTTCTCCCAAGTTGTTTGTATGTCCAGCATTTCATGTTTTGCTTGCCTGTGTCTTTGAAATTCAGATGCGGATGTCAGTCACTCATTCACAAAGCTAAGAGACTTAACGGCTGCAGCAGAATATAACAAAACAAAATACAAACAGTTAGATACATGTAGCTCCTGCGAAAAAGTGAAAAATAATAAACACAGACACAGTGTACATACCTTACAATGAACTCCAACCTATATTTTTTCTGTTTCTGTTTTAATTTTTAATTAAATTGTTTAATTTCATGTATTTCTTTAGATCTGTTTCCCTTGTTTCTGAAGAAGATTATTATGATTGAAACATTGATTTATTGTGTCATGGTATAACTTATTCTTATCATATTATGTTTTTAAAAAAAATTATCAATAATTTTTTCCTGTGATTTACTATTGCCAAGTAGGAGTTCGTTGTAAGGTATGTACTTGTGTCTGTGTTTATCTCTCACTTTTTTACAAGAGCAACACGTACCTAACTTTTTATTTTTCATTCAAAACGCTGTTAGCATAAATTCGTCATTCAGAAAGCTGTAGACGTCAATCAGTCAAGTCAGAAAGCTGTAGGTATTAGTCAGTCACTCAAAAAGCTGTAGGCATCAGTCAGCAGTCAGAAGGCTATAGGCAGCAATAAGTTATTTAGAAAGGTGTAGGCATAAATCAATCAGTAAGTTGTAGGCATTGTGATGGAATACCTAGAATAAAACTAAAAAGAAATGAAAAGATAGAAATATAAAACTTCACCTCACTACTCGGCATATACAATTCTATGACGCAATTTTTCTCAAGTAGAGCCGTCGCACAAAATGACCAAAGTGTAACATCTCATTTGTGACCCTACAGAAGATGGAAGAGACCGTAGAGGTGTAACATTCCTATGGCATAAAATGCTGAAGTGTAACCACTCGTTAACGCCTAAGCCCAAACTGAGGGGAGACTTTCAGCCAAACAAATGTGTGAAATTGCCAATGGCAGTCGGAAGAGACCACATGCCCTGACACCTATTTGCCAAACACAGAGAAGTTCTAATGCTGACTAACAGGAAAAGCGAGTATAGAAAGCAGATTTTAATGTATTGCTTAACATCGATCACATCCCCGAGAAGAGGCTGAAGCATGTTTCAGATGCATGGTGTGGGCCCATCAAAATTGATTGACACTGGTAAATTAAACATTATGTCCCGTACCTTCCATGTAAAAATTGTTTGCATATCCTTTACAGGACATTGCTGTCAACATCAGCATCTTTCATGCTGATTGTTGATTTCTTGGCAAGATTATGCTCAATAGTGTGCCATTGCTTTCTGAGCGGCCTGCTCACATACCCTGTAAGTTACTGATGCGATTCGAACCACTTCTGATTCTCACCGTCGTCACGTTACTTACGAGAGTATACGAGATTACGGAGAAAAGTCGCTAACCTTTAGGCCAGGAAGCCGGCACCTACTGTGTAAGGTATTCATTATATTGACCTGTGACGCTTTCTCCTCCTGTAGACATTTGGCTTCAGCTATCTTCTTCTCGTGTGAATGTTTGGCTTCAGCTATCTTCTTCTCGTGTGAATGTTTGGCTTCAGCTATCTTCTTCTCGTGTGAATGTTTGGCTTCAGCTATCTTCTTCTCGTGTGAATGTTTGGCTTCAGCTATCTTCTTCTCGTGTGAATGTTTGGCTTCAGCTATCTTCTTCTCGTGTGAATGTTTGGCTTCAGCTATCTTCTTCTCGTGTGAATGTTTGGCTTCAGCTATCTTCTTCTCGTGTGAACGTTTGGCTTCAGCTATCTTCTTCTCGTGTGAACGTTTGGCTTCAGCTATCTTCTTCTCGTGTGAATGTTTGGCTTCAGCTATCTTCTTCTCGTGTGAATGTTTGGCTTCAGCTATCTTCTTCTCGTGTGAATGTTTGGCTTCAGCTATCTTCTTCTCGTGTGAATGTTTGGCTTCAGCTATCTTCTTCTCGTGTGAATGTTTGGCTTCAGCTATCTTCTTCTCGTGTGAATGTTTGGCTTCAGCTATCTTCTTCTCGTGTGAATGTTTGGCTTCAGCTATCTTCTTCTCGTGTGAATGTTTGGCTTCAGCTATCTTCTTCTCGTGTGAATGTTTGGCTTCAGCTATCTTCTTCTCGTGTGAATGTTTGGCTTCAGCTATTTTCTTCTCGTGTGAATGTTTGGCTTCAGCTATCTTCTTCTCGTGTGAATGTTTGGCTTCAGCTATCTTCTTCTCGTGTGAATGTTTGGCTTCAGCTATCTTCTTCTCGTGTGAATGTTTGGCTTCAGCTATCTTCTTCTCTTGTGAATGTTTGGCTTCAGCTATCTTCTTCTCGTGTGAATGTTTGGCTTCAGCTATCTTCTTCTCGTGTGAATGTTTGGCTTCAGCTATCTTCTTCTCGTGTGAATGTTTGGCTTCAGCTGTCTTCTTCTCGTGTGAATGTTTGGCTTCAGCTGTCTTCTTCTCGTGTGAATGTTTGGCTTCAGCTGTCTTCTTCTCGTGTGAATGTTTGGCTTCAGCTATCTTCTTCTCGTGTGAATGTTTGGCTTCAGCTATCTTCTTCTCGTGTGAATGTTTGGCTTCAGCTATCTTCTTCTCGTGTGAATGTTTGGCTTCAGCTATCTTCTTCTCGTGTGAATGTTTGGCTTCAGCTATCTTCTTCTCGTGTGAATGTTTGGCTTCAGCTATCTTCTTCTCTTGTTGATGTTTGACTTCTCGCTCACTCTGTCTTTGCTCACTGTCATATTGTTGTGCTTCTTTGAATTTTGTGTCTGCAAACTCCTGCAAATCTCTTCCAGTCTGGCCTAGCAGTTCACCAGCTTCAATATATTCCATTAAAGTAGGCATTTTTGTGATTGTGAACAAGCTGCTGTCAGTCAGTCAACTGTAAATGTAAAGACTACTGCTTATCTTGTGTAACTTCACAAAGTACTCAAGCACTCACTCTGTAAGTAAATTAATAGTATTGATAATATCACTCTGTACTCTAACGCTCTTGGCAATAATGTGATTTTGGGACACTGTCAGTAGTAGTAGTAGTAGTAGTAGTAGTATGGTTCTGGTCTTCTCTATACTTCTCCCAGTAGTAGGGAAGGGGTGAAGATTTTATCTATATCCAATAGAATCCTCATCATGCGTGGGCGGTCATGTTTTGCCATTTCACACAATCACCAGAGTCATGAATCAGCTCTGTGTTCTTGCCTCAACCATACCACATGACCATGCCATCCAGGTATTTACTTCTCTGCCTTCCCGTTCTTTTCTTCTCAATCTTGCCAGTTGTCACCAAGTTCTCCAATTTATTTCTTCCCATAACTTGTCCAAAAAATTGTGACTGTCTACGTTTAATTTTTCCAATCAGTTTACAGTTTTAATGTGTTTCTTATTGGACTTAGTCACTGGTTTTTCTGTCTGTCCATGGTATTCTTTGCATTTTCCTAAGAAACAACATTTCCAGAGACGTTAGGCATTTTTCAGCTTGTTTGCTCATTGTCCACGCTTCACATCCATACAAAAGTACTGGTTTTATGTAAAATATGAATAAAATTTGGTGGAACTGCGGTAATGATGTGGAAATGTAAACAATATAAAATAACACAAAGCATTGCAGCTTTACAGAACAGAATTATGATACATACAGCGGTCTCTAGCCTTCATCAACAAACAAATACATGCATAAAACAAAACATATAGTACAGGAGAAGATCCTCCAGTGACTACATTAATGTATAAGGACGGGATGAGAAGAATAAAAAGATGAAAAAATGAGAGCAATGAAGAGAAAATGAAAATATTTTTAAAATGTTGTTACTTATTTCAGACAGGTAGTACTGCCTGGGACTCTGAGATAAGTAACAACATTTTCATATTTTCATTTTCTCTCCATTGCTCTCAGGTTTTATGTAGCACTTTAACACTTTTTTTTCGTTGTAATTGACTTCTTTTTATTGGTCAGTATGTTTTCCATCTTGCAAAAGCTACCTTCACCATGGCGATTTTTGTTCTAATCTCTTCAAGGCACCTCCCATCAGATAGTATGATTGTTCCAAGATAGTTGTACTGATTTACTTGTTTAAGAATATTCCCACTTACCTGTATATTACATTGTGGTATTTCTTTCTTCCTAGTGACGACCATAATCTGTGTCTTCTTACACTTTAATTCTAACCCTAGTTGTTCACTGTGGGCAACAACTGCATCTACTAAATGTTGCAGATCCTGCTCATTGTCTGCAATGAATACTATATCATCCACATATCTAATGGGATTGATGTTACATCCCATAATGGTGGTTCCTCTCATATCTTCTAAATGTCTAAAAAATATTTTCACTGAATCGGGGGAAAAAATCTGGAGACATTACACATCCCTATCGCACACCTTTCTCAATAGGCTGATATTGACCTATTTTATTATTAATCTTTATGGCAGCTTGTTGTTTCCAATATATGTTTTTTACAAGTCTCAGGTCTTCCTAATCTGTTTGTAGATCTGCAAGCAGCTTCATCATGTTGACATGTCTTACTTTATCAAAAGCCTTTGTGTAGTCAATAAAGCAAAGATGTAGGTCTTTATTGACTTCTATAGAATGCTCAGTTAATGTTCTTGGCATATATACAGCATTTCTTCAAACCCACATTGTTGTTCTCCTGTTTTGGGTTCTACTTTTCTTCCTATTTCCTTGCATGATGATTCTTAGCAAAATCTTCGTGATATGGCTCATTATACTAATTTTTTGATGGTGATCAGATTTCTAGGCTCCTGATTTCTTTGGGATTGTAATAAATATAGAATTACATAATTCAGAAGGTATATTTCCAGTATCATGTATGTGTTCAGCAATCTGGTGGCCTGGTCTATTCCATATTTTTCTAATGCATTCATCATTTCTGTTGTGATGTTGTCTGGACCCAGAGTCTTGCTAGTTTTCATATGGTTAAGAGTATTCTGAACTTCCATCTTCAAAATTGATGGTCCTTCATTATTATTCTGAACATCATACTGTTCCTCTCTTGTATCATCATAAAGATCTTTGACATAGTCTGACTGCGCATGTAAAATCCAACCTTTTTCTATTATGATTTTGCCATCTTTTATTTTTTGGCAACCTGTGCATATTCTTTTGTTAGTGATGTCATTAATTCTGTTGTGTATTATTTTCTTCTTCTTCTGCGTTCATCTGGAGTTTTTTTTTTCCGGACGTGATTTGTGTACAGCAGAGCTGCATTCTTGCACCATTAGGCTGACACATCCGACTTCTGTGGACATTTGTTGACCGGGTTAACCTTCCTGAGGGTGTATTATTTTGATATTCCGGGTGTTGCGTTGGTTTTCAATTTCCCTGCATTTTCCTCAAGCATGCTTCTTTTGCCTCTTTGCACAATTTCCTAATTTTCCTGTGAATCTCTTCATATTTTAAATAGTTATTTTTGTTATTTCTTCTTATTTCCATGAATTTTAAGATTTCTTCCATCATCCATTTCTTACGTCCCATCACCTTAATTTTTGGGATAGTTGTTTCTGCTGGTGTGCCAAATGATTTCTTAAATATTTCCCATAGGTCGCTGACATCTTGAAATAATATTTCCAGACTGTATCTAGCCTGAGTAATATTTATTGTGAGAAATATAAAACTGTATTAAGATTCTTAAACTTCCGGTATGCTGATGACGAGGTAAGGGGATAATTTCCCACATGCATCAGATTGGATTTCAGTGTTGACTTCTCATTCAGAATGCAGTTCCAAACTACTGAACATAAAATTGCCTGGAAAATCAATCTAGGTCTGGGGTTGATTGCAAAGTCCCACAAACGGACATGCAATTTGTTTAACCCTTTACAGGGCAGACGTTTGTCTGTTTTGTAGCCCTGAACAGGCAAGAAGAATTTTCAGGTGCGGAAACATTTTGGGTTACGTTAGTAAACACATCACGTATAAGTTGTTAGTCAACAGATTTTAGTCAAATAAACAGCAAAATGATGGGAAAAGCATGCAGAATATTTTACTCATGTGAGGGTGGCAGCTAATCCATACATGAACACAAATATTTACAAAATATGACACCTTGTTGGTGATTGTCAGTCATCTATACAACAATTTACAAACCATTTTCAAAATTAGAATCACTTTCTTCAAAGTCTTCAAAGTGTCTATGTATACTGTCCACGCTGGTACCACTGATATCTAGCTGCAATTCAGTCATCTTCGTGCACTTAAATGTCACTTAAATTGAACCCAGCCAAATCTCTGCTATCACTTGAAGAATCATCGAAATCCATTTTGAACTATTTTTTTTAAATCCGTTCAAATTCAAAGTGCGCACTTGTAAATGGCGGCCACGTTGTCAAGCTATCCGCAAAAACAAAAGTAGACTATTGAAAGCCTCAGAAAGCCATGAGATCGCATTTTTACAATGCATAATAGTAACGGGCGGTTTCAGACAGTTTGCCCGTACCGGGGTTCGGACGGAAACGGGCGATTTGCCCGGTAAAGGGTTTTAAAGTAAGAATCACAATGTTTCTTCACGTGAATCTGTGTTTAACTCCTACCATTATATTTCAGGGTTACAGAGAACTAATAGACCATATAGTGCAGGTCTGTGAAGATGATCTGGCCTGTCACTCTTGGTATTACAATCTGCATGCGCCTGTTAATGTCGGTCTTTGTAAGATAACTACCACTTTGACAACAGAGAAGCTATTGTCTGCTAATGAATTGATGAATTTAGTAGAGAGTGAGCTTGGACAGAATGGAAGAACTTTTGAGGCAGCCATTCAACATTTACAAGTGAAGGTAGAGTTTTTGTTTTAATAGATGAAGTGATAGGTAAGACACTGGTGTGGTGTAAAGATAATGATGACCACTTCCATGTTGGAACCTTGCCTAAATCCAAATTCAAGCATTAAAACATTTGAGAATGTCCATGTGTTCCTGTCCCTGGGTTGTGGAGCAGACGTCTAGCCTTCTAAGATGTTTCTGTGTTCTCATGACAGAATTTGTACTATTGCTGGTGTGATTCAAATTCTCGGTAAGGTGTGGATGTTTTTCTGTCGGAGGAAAAATTAAAATCCTAAGCAGCAACTGCACTAGCCAGGCGGCCTTAAATTCTCAGTCTCAAAACCCCTCTGCCTTACACTGTAAGGTACTATAGGCAGTAGATGACAGTTAGATAATAGACAGCTTGTGTGTGCTGGGAGAGTTTTCCAGACTGAGGAATAAAGGCCGCTTATATACCTTCCCGGGAGAATTTGTACTATTTCTGATATGTGCTGGGAGAGTTTTTCAGACTCAGGAATAAAGGCTGCTTGTCCAGGCAGTTGCTATGTAGTATGCAGTCTAGAATTTTGTCTTTTAAACCTGCAGCCTTACTGAGGATTGAATACATGTCCAACAGAGTATAATGTGTTGATGTTGTACAGACAGTTAATATGAAATGTTGATGTTCTTAAAGAATAGTTAGTTGTATATCCTTTACAGGACGTAACAGTCAACTCCAGCATTTTTGGCTGTTTATGATTCCTAGGCCAGTTTACATTCAGTAGTATGCCATTGCTTTCTGAATGACTGACACTCATACCATTGTACAGGAACCAACGCAAGGCAGTCTGCTTCCAAATCGCCCCCAGCTGTGTTTTGAACGTAGTATGCAGGATTACAAATTGCGTCTGTAAAACCTTCACCACAGAGCCGGCTGCTGATGTTGTACAGAGATTATAATGTGTTGATGTTGTACAGAGAGTATAATGTGTTGATGTTGTACAGAGAGTATATTGTGTTGATGCTGTACAGAGAGTATATTGTGTTGATGTTGTACAGAAAGTATAGTGTGTTGATGTTGTACAGAGAGTATAATGTGTTGATGTTGTACAGAGAGTATATTGTGTTGATGTTGTACAGAGAGTATAATGTGTTGATGTTGTACAGAGAGTATAATGTGTTGATGCTGTACAGAGAGTATATTGTGTTGATGCTGTACAGGCAGAAAGTATAATATGTTGATATTGTGGGTCATGGTGTCTCCAGTGTTTGTTTTAAAGGGGTTAAAGGCTAGAGAACCAAATTCATTGCACCGGGCTCTATCACATATTGCTCAATGTTCTTTCTTCTTCTTCTTCTTCTTCTTCTTCTTCTTCTTCTTCTTCTTCTTCTTCTTCTTCTTCTTCTTGGTGTGTGAGGATGTGTGTGTGGGTGGGGAAATGTGTGTGGGTGGGTGGCAGCATGTAAGTTTGCCTGGTTCTGTGTGAGTGCGTGGAGGTATGTGTGGGTGGGTGGGGGATGTGTTGGTGGCTGCGGTATATGAGGGTGGATGGGGGATGTGTCTCACAACATTGCAATATACACTGTTTATGTTTACAACTTTCATTTGACAATGTTTTTTTTTGTTTTCTCATGTGAATGTATCATGCGTAATATGCATTGTTTATGCTTACAAAATCCATTTGACAATGTTTTTTCCCCCTATGTTAATGTAACATGCACATTTGATGAATGAAAGATGAGTGATTGAAAGGGCCGAATGTAAGACGGGCCTGCGTGCCCAATTTGTTACCTTTTTAAAATAAAGTTTGTTCGTTCGTTCGTTCGTTCTGTAGACCAGCCTACAAAAGACATTGCACAGAGCATGAACGCTATAACTCCAGTGATAAGGCATTTGTAATGTAGTAAGTAATTGTATTTCAGGGTCAATTGCTGTCATTTCCATTCAAGAGAACGGTCATAGCCCTGGACATCCAGTTTGCAGAGACACTGATACATATGACAGAAGCTGTGCCAGATATTTTGTCAGGGAGAATAGCTCCTTGCCTTGGTGAAAAGACATACATTTGGAACAGTGTTGCAGACATTTTTCCTGATCTTCAGCAAATTTCTATCCGCAAGGTATTCTGTAATGCATTTTTAACTCTTTCCGTACTAACCTTACACTGTGTAAATAACTTATTTATAAGTTCCTAGAAACAAACAAAGTCACACAAAAACTTCCTAACAGATACATGTTGTGGGTATGTCATGTGTTCATCATGTGCCGTGCTGATAAGCGTAGGCGGTCATGATTCGCCATTTCACTCGATGACCACAGTCATGGATCAGCTCAGTGTTCTTGTCTCAAATATATACTACGTGGCCAGCTATTTACTCCTCAGCCTTCTCCTTTTTCTCTTCCCCTCAATCTTGCCAGTTGTCATCAAGTTCTCTAATTTATTTCTTCTCATAACGTGCCTAAACAATTGTGACTGTCTACATTTAATTTCTCTAATCAGTGTATGATTTTCATTTGTTTCTTGTGGGACTTGGTCATTAGTTTTTCTATCTGTCCATATTCTTTGCATTTTCCTCAGAAACCACATTTCCACAGCCATCAGATGTTTTTTTAGCTTGTCTGCTCATTGTCCACACTTCAGATCCATACAAAAGTACAGGTTCTATGTAGCACCTCAACACTCTTTTTCTCATTGTTAGGACCATAATATCTTGTAGGCCTGACTGCATTGAGGAATAGGTGGACAGTCTTGCCCTCCCATAGCAATGTAGAGAGCTGGCATCTACCTCTTGTCTGACCTCGCTTCGCTCATGCCATTGTCAGGTTCTTAGTCTGACACAGGGGATTTCCTTGGTAACACAACAGTCAGGATTAACTCCGTCATCATGATTACTAGTACTGGCCCCTGTGTCACACTCTTCCCTAGTGTTTTCTGATCTGCCAGGCCTGGGGGTCTCGCCACCAGATCTCTTTCTTGTTATGTTTTCTTTCATGGTTGTTATGGTTTCTTGGCAAGTTTTGCAGAAGGTAGTTTGCCATTGCTTTCCTTCTGGGCAGTGACTGTACTAGTTGGTGGCCATAGCCATTGTCTGTACTGATGAGATCTGTCGGCTGCTCTCATACTCCATCCACCACCTGCTTACATGGCTTCATGTAACCCTGATTGGAGAGCTAAACGGGTACTCCACCTTGCCCAAGGGTGTCCCGTAGACTAACAGAGGAAAGAAGGCATCTTACATCTTCTTTGATAGGGGAAACCCCTACCCCACTAACTGCATATATAAAAAATATTTGGACATGGAAGAATAATGAAAGAAAGAAAATGTAAAAAATAAAAGCAGATTCAGCTAGCTAGGTCAAGAGTCTCATCTTAGTCTTTAAATGTCTCTATTTTGATTTGCTGGTGAAGTCTATTTAAATGCAAACGTTCGTCTTCCCCATTTGTAGCCATATGTTTGTAGAATTGACCTAGTGTACTTTGGGTGTGAGTATATTTTTCTAAAGCATAGATAAATAAGACTCCCCCGATGGTGTTTCCACCTTGTCGTGGTGGGGGAGCTTGAGTTTCTCAATGACCCTGAGAGCTATGCCGGCGGTAGCGTAGCTACCAGCAGGGCCTCCCAAGCCGGACAGGTCAAAGGGTAGAGAACAGACAAAGAGAAACACCCTGGTCCTCCAGGTTGGGGGTTGAAGCGTGGGGTTAACATCCCCACCTTTGTAAAAACCTTTCTTTGTTACGAAACAAATACATGAGCCTCGATATCGGACTGACTTATCTGGACAACGACCTTGGAACGTTTAAGGACTTTTGAGATTTGGAACATGGAATGTACGGACACTATATCGAGCTGGAGCGGCCGAAGAACTAACCCGGGAGCTGGCTGAATATCAAATGGATATAACAGCAATCCAAGAAATAAGGTGGCCAGGAGAGGGTACTTTAGAGCAAAATGGAATGATTATAATATATGGAGGAAACACCCAAAATAAACATGAATTAGGAACAGGATTTGTCATCAAAAAAGAGTTATGGGGGAACGTTTTAAACTTTAAAGCTTTTAATGACAGGATTAGTAAATTATGAATAAAAGGTAAATGGAAAAATATAACGATGATTAATGTACATGCACCTACTGAAGAGAAAGAAGATGATATTAAAGAAGACTTTTATAATGATCTGGAAGATGTCATAGAAGAAACCCCCAAACAGAACATCCTGATTGTGCTGGGAGACTTCAATGCAAAAATAGGTAGAGAGCAAACTAATAAAAAAGTGGCTGGTATGGAAAGCCTACATACAACTTCAAATGATAATGGATGGAGAGTCATCAACCTGGCAGAAGCCAAAGGACTGCTGCAGATTAGCAGTACCAGACTACAAAGAAAGGATATACACAAACAAACTTGGAAATCATGTGACAAGAGAACCTATAATCAAATAGATCACATTTTAATTAACAACAGAAATGCATCAAACATACAGCAAGTCAGAAGTTATAGAGGAGCTGAGTGCCACAGTGACCACTTCCTCGTTGGAGCAAAATTTAAAATAAAACTTAAGAGAGCTTTCTATACTAAATTACAAAGATTACACCCAACATATAACAGAGAAAAACTACAAGACATTACAGTCAAAGAGAAATTTACAGATGAAATAAAATGTAAACTTGAAACTCTGCAAAACCCTTCGGAGGAAAGCGTTGACCAAACTTGGTTGAACATCAAGAATACAATTCAATCTACCGCAGAAGAATGTCTCGGTGTGTTAACCACGCATAGAAAGAACAGATGTTCAATCAAAAATGTGAAGAAGCAGTCATTAGGAAGAAGAATGCCAGACATGTATGGTTAAATGACATCAATAACATCCAAAAGGAAGAGCATTATAGAAATGAATGTAAAGAGGCTACAAAAATAGTCAGACAGCAGAAGCGAGAATATATGAGTAATATAATCAAAGATATGGAAACTAATCACCAGAAAAATGAATCCAGAAAATTTTGTAAAGAACTGAAGTCAATGAAACGAGGGCACCAACAAAACACATATGGTTTACAAGACAAAAATGGGAATATGATAAATACCAATGAGGAAATGTGCAACACATGGAAAGAATATTTTATTGAATTACTAAATTGTGAAGCTCCAAGTAACATTTTCCCACAGGAAGAGGTTCTAACATGCGAACCACAAATTGAAGAACCTACATTTGAAGAAATCATATATGTAATCACACGACTTAAAAACAATAAGGCAACTGGGACTGATGGAATTGCTGCTGAATTTATAAAGGCAGGTGGCCATGCATTACATCTAAAGCTATACGAACTAATAATAAAAATCTGGAGGACAGAAGAATTACCCCATGACTGGAAAGAGTCATTATTGATACCTATCTTTAAGAAAGGAGACAAGTTCCAATGTGGAAATTATAGAGGAATATCACTACTGTCCACAAGCTATAAGATACTATCCGCAGTATTACTAAATAGACCAAAACCATATTCAGAAGACATATTAGGTGACTACCAGGCAGGTTTTAGACAAAACAGATCAACAATAGATCAGATATTTATCTTACGACAAATAGCCGAGAAACATTGGGAATATAAAAGAGATCTCCATAACATTTTTGTGGATTTTAAAAAGGCTTATGATAGTGTCCATAGGAATAGTCTATGGAATGCTATGCAGGAATTTGGAATACCAAGGAAGTTAATCAACATGACCAGACTATGCATGGAAGATACTTATAATATAGTAACATATAAAGGCAGGAAATCAGACCCTTTCCAAATAACACCTGGCTTGAAACAGGGTGATGCACTATCGCCGCTACTCTTCAATCTGGCTCTAGAGAAAGTTGTAAGGAAGATAAAGGAGGAATGTGATATTGGAGGAACATCCATGCTGCTTGGTTATGCAGATGATATAGATATTATAGGACAAAGTGAACAAAAGTCATTGGAAATATTGACTCACTTAAAGGAAAAAGCCCAACAGATGGGGCTGGTTATCAACCAAGATAAGACAGAATATATGGTAATTTCAAGAGACGGAATGGCTAAAAACTCTGGCCACATACAAATAGATAATATGACCATTAAAAAAACTGAAACATACAAATACCTGGGTACAATCTTCAACTGCTCCAACATCATAAGGGAAGAAATACAAACTAGAATCAACTCTGGAAATAAGATATACTATGCACTACAACATCTACTAAAATCAAAGGCGCTATCTCGTAACACCAAAATCACAATATACAAAACACTGATCAGACCAGTTGTGCTGTATGGCTCTGAAACCTGGAGTACAACGAAAGGAGACGAAGCCTTGTTACAAACCTTTGAGAACAAAATTTTAAGACGCATCTTTGGACCCATTAGGGATACACAAAGTGGAGAGTGGAAAAGAAGAAGTAACAAAGACATTTATGATCTGTTTAAGTCTCCGCTAATCACTGGTATCATGAAGGCTAATAGACTACAATGGCTGGGGCATATAGAAAGAATGGAAGATAATAGGGAAACAAAACTCGCTTACACTCAGGAAATAAATGACCGTAGACCCCGAGGTAGACCAAGAAGACGGTGGAGAGATAATACATGTACAGACCTACAAGCACTTGGAATCAACGACTGGCAAGAGAAGGTCCACCAGAGAGACGAATGGAGACGGATTGTATTTGCAGCAAAGAACCTCAATGGCTCGGAAAGCTGAAGAAGAAGAAGATAGATAAATAAGTCTAAAACATGCTACAAAGATGTACTGCCTTTAAGTTCTTATAATGAATTTCTGTGTGATTGAAAACAATACTAGGTACAAATTTGTCATGACATATGATTATAACATTAGTCTTCATTAAAATCTTTGTGGCATTGAAAGCACAAGACATTCGTAGTTTCATTTCCTTAAGAGTAATACTTATTTTATATTTGATAAACTGTAATTATATCAAACTGCAGATGGAACTACTGAACCATGTCCTTCAGTGTCTAGGAGTGATGAGGATTCCGCGTCTGAGAGTTTACAAAAATGATGCTATGTTTTGCTACTGCACATTTAATACCTTAGGAGATCTGCCAGTACAGTTGGTATGTTAGTATGCCTATATAATAGTAGTTCTTTGTACCATAATTACAGGATGGTGAATATGTTATTGATTAAGAAAACTCAGTGACTGTTATTTGCATATTTATGGGAAAATCCACTCTAATAACTGTATAACATAGTTTTATATTCATGGGAAAATTAACCCTAATCAGTCACTGTATAGCAGTTTTTATAACATTTTGATTGAATGGAACATATTTTCCATCATATATGAGGTCTGTTCAAAAAGTATAAGACCCCTGGCCAGGAAAATTATTCACCTAGTGGTATGAAACCCTAATCCCCTTCAAAGTACTCTCCTTTTGGGACTATACACACTTCTCCCAGCAGTCCTGGCATTGCTGGAAGCATTTCAGGAAGGCCTCTCCGGGAATGGAGTCTAGTGTGACTGCTGTGTTCCAGATAATGTCTTCTCATGGCTTAAGCCAGATCCCTTTCAGTGGCATGTTCAGCTTGTGTATCAGCCATATTTTGCAAGAAGCGATGTCAGGAGAGTAGGCAGCCTAATTAATCAGAGGAATATTGTGTTTGGGCAAGAAAGTCTGAATCACATGCAAAGAATGGATGAGTGCATTGTCATGATGGAGCTGCCAAGTTCCCATTACACAAAGGTTATTTTGTTTATTTAGAATTGAGACTTATAGCGTATATTAGTAAATTACGCAAAATACTTTGAAAGTATCATAATACATTCATTCTCTGTATATAACTCAGTATATTTCACTGGTTGCTTCATATGTCAGAATGTTTCCTTAATTCTTTCAGTACCTTGCAGTTGTTACTTAAAATTAATAAATGTCTAGATAAGAAGAAATTAAATCTAGGACAAAAGCAGTTAATTAATCACTTGTAAAAAGTAAAGGATCCTGTCCACACCTTGAGGCATATTGGGTTTATGCTAACCCCATATTTTTATAGACTAAATCGACACTCGATGCGTGATGTGGTCAGTATCATGCCAGCTGCTTTTATTTTCTAGAACATTAGGTTAAGTCGATGTGGGTGTCCAGGTAAATTTATTTAATAATCCTTGTCTTGAGGGGGATTCAAACTCAGACTACCAGGCCAAAAGACAAGCGTGCTAGTCACTACACTGCTGTGACTCTTAATTAATAACTTGAACAAATAATATGTTAACCATCTGAGAAAGAAAGAGTTAATAGAACATTGGCTTACTCAATTGAAAATTAGAATAAGCAGCAGACATTGGCTTGTTTATCAAAACTATGAAACCAAATATACAAAGAGTAGATCTTTTTGAAAAAAATCTCACATAGAGGGAAAAAGATGAATGCAAAGGGTTCAGTTACAATTAGTATTTGACACTATAAGCAGGGTATGAATTTGAACACTATTTATTTTAGTAAGAAACCAGCAGCATACACATTATGTGCTCTACTCTCCCAGCCACATGTCTCTCTGCTGTCTGGTCAGAAAGTTTACCACCAAGCTGAGCTTTCAATGGACCAGACAGGTGAAAGTAACACAGGGCTAATGTGGGACTGAGGTGGATGTGACAAATGTACAGCCCTGATTGTATATGGTCCGGTATTATCTTGATTAAGCAGTACACCCATAATCAGTAGGCTAGAGCATTTTCTTTTAAATGCATCCTGAGGCATTAAGAGAACTTTACTGTATGATACAGCATTCACATTCTCACCTTTTTTTCTGGAAATAGGCCAACAGCACTCATTGAGAATCCCAAACTGCAAACATAACTGTTCCTTCTGATGGTGAAAACTTACATTTCTTGGCTGAAGGTGAAGTAGGATGTTTCCATGGTATTCAAGCATACTTTGATTCAGCATTGCAGTGATGACACACGATTCATATCAAGTGACAGTCCTGTTAATCTTGTCTTCTCCTTCATCTACATAACAAGAGAGATGTCACATAGACGTATCTGTTTGGTTTCTTTTGTGTTCTCAATCAGTTGTCTAGGCACTCAACATCAGCACAAATGTCATGCTTTATGGTATGGATGAAACCATGAGAACATCCTGTTGAGGTTGCAACACTGTCTGTCGTTACTTGCCTGTCAGCTTGAATCACTTACATCCTCCAGAAAGATATTTCTGTTGTAGTCTTGATGGGATAACAGACTGGTCTTCATCAATAGTTCTTGAGCATCCTTTAGAGAATTTACTGACCCACTTATGTACTGATTGTCATGCCAAATATTCCTCATCATTAACAGGTAATATTTATTTCCTTATGTATGTCATTTGCATGAAGTCTTATTACTCTCTTTTGCATTGTTCTTCTTGTGTACACTTCACAAGCAAGTTCACCATTTTTGTCTGCTCTGTGTATGTGTCACCTACCAGTATGCTTTTTTTTTTTCTATAAATAAAATTTGGTGGAACTGTGGTAAAGCTATGAAAATGTAAACAATATTAAATGACGCAAAGTAGTGCAGCTTTACATAACAGAATTACGACACATACAGGACGTTGCGGTGATTAACCTTCATCAGCAAACACACACACACACAAAACACAACATACAGTCACAGAGATCTCCTGTGACTACATTAAGACGTGACGGCAGGATGTGAAGAATAAAAAGATGAAAAAATGAAAGCAATGAAGAGAAAATAAACATTGGAAAACATTTTCTTACCTCAGAATTCCGAGCTACACACAGCTCGGAATTCTGAAGTAAATAGGAAAAGTTTTTCAAATTTTTATTTTCTCTTCATTTCTTTCATTTTTTAATCTTTTTATTCTTCTCATCCTGCCATGTTTGCTGATGAAGGCTAATCATCGGAACGTCCTGTATGTGTCGTAATTCTGTTATTTAAAGCTGCACTACTTAGTGTCATTTTATATTGCTTGTTTTTCTGCATATCCTTTTTACAGGACATCACTGTCAACACCAGCATTTTACAGCTGTTGTTGATGTCTTGGCAAGTTTACGTTCAGTAGTTTGCCATTGCTTTCTGAACGACCAGCTCCCATACCAACTCATTAAAACCCAGAGCAATGTGGTCTGCTGCCAAATCGGTCGCAGCTGTGTTTTGAACATGGGTAAGCGGGATTACGAATCACGTCCATAAGCCCTTCGCCACTGAGACTGGCACCAGTATGCTCCTTAAGCTAATCATGCTGCCATAAGGTTGCATGATGCTGCCACCAAATGACACTTTTAGAAAATACCAACTACCATTTTCAGGTTACTGGTATCAATTTGTAACTTACCTACTTTATCTTGTAAAACACCTGCAGGCGGAATTGTTAGAAGATTGTGATAATAATGTCATGAGCATTGTCAGACAAGGGTTAAACACCTGCTCTTATCATCCACTAAGTGAGGCAAAGACTGGTCACCAGTTCCTCCTTGCATTAAAGTCTACAAAATGTGATGGTCCTAATACTTCACAGATCCATTGCAGGTTCCTGCTACGAGACTTGTTTTGTTGTTGTTTTTATCTGGTATGCTTGAAATAAGTGATTTAAGAATAGCTTAATGAAAATGGTGAGTCCATAGAACTAGTTTCAGGAAGCTGAACATGTATATTTGGAGTGAACTCATTATAGTAAACAATTGCACATCAGTTGACAGTCTCAAAGGTTCAAAGCCAAGAAAATTAAAACGTAAATACATAATAAATCTATGTTAAAGTTTTGTGAACATGGTAAAGATATTGAAAAACAGAAATAAACATGTTCTTTATGTAATCCTGTATGCTTCTCTTTCAGTCAGACTTCCTTGAAAGTGATACAGAAAATGAGGTGCTCATTGTCAGAGAGTATAATTTTCTGTACAGTAATCCAAGCCACATTTTGTCCATGATTGTTTCACGGTGCATGCAGTTCTTTCGAGTTTTAGCCATTTCACGAAACTGGAGTGTATTTCAGAGTGGTGCAGCACAAACTGTGATATATGTCACTGGAGGTTAAGTGCTTTATAAACTTGTTTTTGGTAATGAGCAATAATTTTATGTTTGATGCATTATCTGTGAGACACACTTCATTTGGTAGTTGTCTTTTCACTCACTTTGATTTTAATAAATATTGATCTATCATTATGAAACATTGAAGACATACGATGGATACATAGCAAGGGGATGATCACATAAACGATGGAGTGATGGTTTCAACAATAAGGACAACCTTATAGAAATGAATACCAACCTACAAAGCACACAAAAGATCCTTACATCTTACCCCAACATTTCACCAAGGTAAAGAAAAACTTCTGGTGTGCTAATACCGATATAGTAAGTTCAACCCCAAAACAGGTCAGTTGGACTAAAATGTTGACTTCTTGTCCTTGACTTGAGGACCTAAATTACAAGTACCTCTGAAGTCGTGAGTTCACCTGATGGCAAAGGACACTGGTAAAATGCAACAGCTAATCTATATGCAAAAATCAGTCCAGTGCACTAGAATTAGTAGCATGTATATAGACTATGTTTAAGTTCAAAACGAGCGAACGGGAAAAAAAAAAAAAAAACATGTACCATGATAAGCAAAATGTAATATTTCATATCTTCAATAGAAACATAGACAATCCCTAGGGAAATACTAGGTCTTTACATACATTAGGTCACAGCATAATAAGGTGCAGTGACCTGCTCCATTCCCAGAAAATAAATCTGAAAACGTTCCAGTACCATTTTACAAGCTACAGTAATAAATCTGAAAACGTTCCAGTACCATTTTACAAGCTACAGTTAAATCGGCTGAAACAAATCTAACCTGGTCATAACTGAGAATAGACCTTCAGGTCACTGTGTTGGTAAATGAAGTGAGTGCAGTAATCACTGTGCCATCACTTCATCAGATATCTTATGTGTATCATCTCAAATACAGAAGCAAGTTTTCACATTACCATATAGGAACTCAAATCAAATCAGACATAACATCAGATCAAAGAATGGTGAATTGCTGTGTCGTGCTGTGAACTGTCTTATCCATTGTTACAGATTTTTACTGCTGGCTGTCTTAAAGTGCCTGTCCGCTAAACGCAACTGGAGCAAACACAAAAAGCATGTGTGCGTGACCGCTATGTGGCACTGGCATTTATCCTGTAATCATCATATAAAAAAACATATTTCTTCTTCTTCATGTACTTGGTCCTGGAGCAGACATCAATGATTATGACTCAACAATCCTCTCTGTCATCTGATATGTTGATGAAGTGGGTGTTGCTTACATTATATTTTGCTGCCCAGCTGTTTAAGCTATCCTTAAACATGTTTCTCGGTCTTTCATTGCCTCTCTTATGAGGGTACATTAATAAGTAAGCCTGAAAAATAAGCTGTAGAAAAATAACTAAATATGATAACAAACTGAAACCAGTTTATTCTTATACATACATTGTCTCTTTATTTCTCAACATAATTTCCACCAACATTGATGCACTTATCCCATCATTTAATCAGTCCTCCCAAACCCGCAGCACAGAACTGCGTTCTCTGTTTTCTAAACCATGTTTTCACTTCACATTCAACTTCGATTCACGAAATGTCTCCCGCCAAGGTGGGTTTTCAGTGTTTATGCTGACAAATGTTTGTCCCGTAAAGCGGTGCATAGCTGGGTAGAAAAAAGGTTTGAGGGAGAGTTAATAAGTAAGTCACACAGTTCTGTGGGATGACAGGTAAATGAAACCAAAGCACGCAGTTCCATGCAGCTGGTTTGGGAGGACTGATAAAACGATGGGATAAGTGCATCAATGTTGGTGGAAATTATGTTGAGAAATAAAGGGACAATGTATGTATAAAAATAAACTGGTTTCAAGTTGTTATCACATGTAGTTATTTTTCTACAGCTGTTTGTGGCTTACTTATTAACTTACCCTCGTATATCAGTCCTGTGATCGTAGCGGTGAATTGAAAGTAATTGCTACACTTTGTCTTCTTTGAATAGCTTCAGGCGTGAACCTGAATATATTTGAAGAAAGCAGGTCTACTTGAGGTTGTTGACATCTCTATGGAGTTTGTCCTAAAAAAAAAGCAGGTGGAGACTAAAGTAGTTTTCTCCGTTCTGCATATGTTGGACACTCTTGAGCAAATGTTTAGCCATCATTTTAAACATTCCATGGTTAATTCATCAGTATCTCCTATCTTTAGTTTATTGAGTAACTGCTATTAAATTTTATGGCATCTTGAAAGGTAGACATTCATTATTTTTCTTCTTGTCTATTTCAGTGTAGTTTATGTTACCACTTCCTGTTAAAATCATAATGTATATCATTAAACAGGTCATGGATTGAAATTAGAGACAAGATGTTTCATGCCCTCACAGTGTGGTGGCAAAATTGATGGTGACACAAAGTATCATGTGGAAGAGTATGCCTACAACATCTATTGCATTTTTACTGACCTCATTGATCATCTCATTAAAAAACTGAAGACTCAAGTCATTTACAAAGAGCAAGTTCCTCCTAACTTAGGTTTGTATTATAAACAATTTTTTAAAAGTTTATTATGTCAATTAGCAAGTGCATTGGCAGAATTATTAGGTTTCGCTGATAATGTCATGAGTGTGCTCAGACAAGAGTTCAACACCTGCGTTTATCGTCTGCTAAGAGATGGAAACACTGACTACCTATTCCTGTGTGCATTCAGACCCATAAAATGTGAAGGGCCTAACATGTCACATGCCCATAACATGTATTATAGGGGAAGTTAAATGAGAAACATGTGCATAGTTTTAAATTTTCTGGAAAATATTATTTTAAGAAATAAGAATAAAGTATTTTGTGTAGCTTTGATGTGTCTCAGGTTGAATCATCTTTATTTCAGTCTTAATTATTTTTATTGTAAACAGTTTTTACTGTAACTTATTTCATGCCAGACAATAGATGTTGACCAGGTACTGTTTACAAGCTCAGACCACTTGCATTCTTTATTCTTTTTATTGTAAACAGTTTATACTGTAACTTATTTCATTCCAGGCAAACTTAGATGTTGACCAGGAACTGTTTACAAGCTAAAAACACATGCATTTGGAGTTTTATGATAAAAAATACATGATGTAGAGCAGAGTAACTAACAACCTGAAATACACTCATGAATGTACAACATCATATGCCACTATAAAAAAAATACAAACACTATTTTTGGTCACATAATGAAAAGAGGCCGGATTCCTGGCCTAGAGGTTAGTGACTTTTCTCCGTAATCTCGTATACTCTCGTAAGTAACATGACGACGGCGAGAATCAGCCGTGGTTCGAATTGCGTCGGTAACTTACGGGGTATGTGAGCCGGCCGCTCAGAAAGCAATGGCAAACTACTGAGCGTAATCTTGCCAAGAAATCAGCTGAAAGATGCTGATGTTGACAGCAATGTCCTGTTAAGGATATGCAAACATTTTTTTTAATGAAAAGAGAGGCATTAGAAAACATTATGATGACTGAAAATATCAGCATAGAAGAGGCAGAGGCAGGCAGAGAAATGATTCTGGATGGTTTAAGACAGTGGCTTTGAGGAATATCTTCAATAGTGTTGATCCATAAAACCAAGGACTGAGATTTGTGACAAGACTTAAACATGTATGCCATTTGATAAAGCACATGTGCTGTATGGTGATGGAGCAAATAGCTGATAAGCTGCTTGGTGATAAGTGATTCCAGAAATGGGAAGTGTTTGGCGTATCAGTGTTCAATGCATAATGCATTGCTTGGTATAGACAAAAACTGAAACTGTCATTTACTGCCAATATAGTACCTTGCGGTGTATGGCAGAGGGGTCTTTGGACCTGAGGAATCAAGTCCGCCTGGCTAGTGCACTCGCTGCGAACTGTGCAGGTTAGGATTTTCTTTTTGCCCCTGACAGAAAAAAATCCAACACCTTACAGAGGGATCGAACGAGGGTCTCCCGAATGAGAGTCCGGCGTTCTAGCCACTCGGCAAGCCGCTATAGACAAAGACAAAGACAATATTTGCTTTAAACTTTGCTAGCACACATAGTTAGACCTTAATGCATATATATTCACACAGTTTATAAACATATATTTTAGAAAAAAACAATGAAATTTACACATTAGTCACTTGTAGACTCACTGACAGCTTTAATGCAAGTATTTATTAAGTAAAATTTTAACTTACAACACAATACAGCGTAAAGGGAACATTACAGACCTTTATTAATGTATATAAAAATATGTAACAGTTAATGAAGGCATAAGAAATAACAAGAGATTGAGACATTTTTTGGTGGACATTGATGAGAGCTGAGGAACTGCTACATGATGATAATGATGAACAGTTAATGATTGTCTTTTTCATTCAAAGTTTCAGTCTGTGATTTCATTAATAATGTCACACTAATTGTGACATTCTGATCTTCACTTCTAATTGCAAATATGTTGTCAGGGTTTTGTTGAAATGTTAATAATGAAGCGTTCCTTTTAGCAACAGAAGTTTCAAATTGTTTTATATTTAATTCTCATTGATGAGTATATTTCTAATTGTACGTCTTCTCTTATGTCTGGAACTTAACATCATATCTGCTTCATTCTTGTTTCATAGCATTAAATAACACCTCTTTGTACGTTTTTTAAATCATACAATTGCTATAATTGACAGACACATATCATATTATGAAAACACCAAGAAAATTCATTTTTGGGTATTCTCTTGAAAAATTCATTTATAACAAGTTTGCTTCTTATTTTTCTTTATCATTTGCAGAAACTAAATATCAAACAATCTATGATTATGGCAACTCGCATCATTGTTGGTGTTTGGCGGAAGGATTTTTCTAAGCTAATAAACACTGCTTGCCTAATTGGTTGCCATGCAGTGTACAAATACAGGCTAGGATATTTATTTCACTTCTAATGGATTCAGAAGAAGTTTTACAGAGAATTAGAACCCATGTTCCATGATGTGTGACATCAGTATTAACCTTTGAACCCTTTGCTACCAGCTCTCTATATTTAGAGGAACATCTACAGAAATTCATTAACATAGACCTGTACACCCCCGGGAAGGTTAACCTGGTCAACAATTGCCCGCAGAAGTTGGATATGTTGGCCTAACGTTGCAAGAACGCAGCTCTGCTGTATACAGGCACAATGCCGAAAAAAAAACTTTGGATGAACGCAAAAGAAGAAGAAGACCTATACACAAAATAATTTGTCTTTATCATTATGTGCTAATAAAATGTAGATATGCTACCATGTGCTTATTTACAATGTTGCCACTAAACTGTGCTTGTGCATACATTTTTAGTCCTTAGTGCACACATTTTTGGCACAGATCACATGCAGATATGTAACAATTAAATTTGTGTCATATTCAAAAGGAAACTTGCTCATAACTTTAATGCTTTTAGCTCACAAAATATACTTTTTTCTCATAATTCTTCACAGCTTGGGGGAACATAGTTTATGTGTTGCATTTATTGTAAATACTTGTCACACTTTCACTGGTTATATCACATTTAATTTGTTTGTTAGTGAACTCTTCCATTGGATGCATCCACCACTGGGGTTTGTCAAGTCAGACTTTCAGGCAGACGGTGTGCACTCTATGTGATCAGTGCTGTGACAAGGGTCAGAACTGTCCTTATAATGGCCTCGGTGGACAATATCATCATCAGTGTGGCTGCAACACCAAAGTCACGGGCTGCAAAGACTGTGGAATCTGTCAGAATTGTGCTGATCAGCTGTGGGTAAGTTATCCTTGTTAATGTTTATGCAGATATTAGCAAGAGTTGTGTGTGATTGATTGATCAACTTCAAGGACCATTCGATATTGTGAGTATGCTTCAGCAAAGGTTGTTGTACAGCAATAATGCAGTTGGATTAAATCAGTATTATTGCATTAATTAGAAGCATTGAGAATAACTAAAAGGATTATAAATAAACTACAAACATTCATCAATTAGTGCCTCTGCAACATGGAAGGACTAAAATGGTATGAAGGAATCACGAATGTGGAGCTCAAGGAGAAAATAGACAAATACCAGTAACCTAAGAGGTGAATCAAAGAGAAAAATTGCTGGTGCTACATAGGATGTACACTGAGAAAACCTGAGAATAGTAAAAGTAGAAAGGCCTTTTTCTTGAATCCATAGGGCATTCCTCCGAAGTCGGAGAGTGTCTGCCTGCACGGCGAGGAACCACCAGTCTGCACACCAATAAGCCAGACATGGGACAACGGATACTCATGCAAACCTTAGGTCCTGTATGACATTACACCGATGTTGGACAACAGGATGTTTTCATCCAGCATACAGGACTTCGCGCTGGAGTTCACAGCCAGTGAACACAAGCAAGCAAGCGAATCCATAGCAGCACAAGAAATAGTAGAAAAGTAAAAACACACAGAGAGGAGAAGTTCTCAGAAGAGAACAGTACAGGGAGGACAAAGAAGGAGCTGCATGGGATAGTTAAGGATAAGATGGCTTGGAGTGAGTTGGTTGATTGCTTATGCTCCAATGAGGAATAAAGAGCAAAAGAAGAAGAATAATGCAATGTGTAGTTCAAATTAATGTGTGAAATTCGACCTGAAATTGCAATACTTAGACTTCCATTATTTTCTAACCACAGAATAGGCAATCTTATTCAGCAGAGATTAACATCACAAGGAATTGTTTACGTTAAACCTAATTACATGTGTATTTACATGCCTTACTTCAGTTCTTCAGTAAAGTGAATATTTTCATATTTTAACAGATTTGAGTTCTGCACACATTTTTGTATGATGTGCATAATCCCTGTTGACAGACAGATGACTGAATGCATAAGAAAAGACTTCAGTTGGGTGTGGTCTTAAACATGGGAGAATCATATCTTTTGACTAAAACAGAAACACTGTTTAAGAATATATAATCATAAATATGGAGATGAGTCGATTAACTTTGTACTGAAAGGAGGCAGCTCATTTGAAAATATGTAAACAAAAATGTAGAAATGGATCATTGAGTTGACAGTAGCTTTATTTTTATTTATACACAGAACTAACCCATGGAAACCAAACCATAATCTGTATCTGGCAAGTCAAGTATTTGTATGTGTGTGTGCATGCTTGCATATGTGTGTCAGTGCAAGCACTTTTCACAAAATAGTATTCAGGCCCAAACTCCTTTCCATGCTTGAAATCAATTCTTATATTTTAATAAAATTAAAAACCTATTTAACAGTAAACAGCTTTAAACTAAAATAGAAATTTTAAAAAGCAATTTTTATATGCTTAGTTCCAGTTTTCAAGATTCTAAAGCCAGACCGAAACATCCATAAAAGTGTAATATATTTACTAAAATACATCAAGATTCAGATTGCTTTTCTGAGCCTTTTTAAGCGATGCATGAGCATTTGATGAAGCCTTGGTAGCATAGTGGCTGGACGCTCATCTTCCATCATGATGGCCATAGGTTTCAGTCCACATCAGGGCAGACTTTTAAACATTAATTAATCTTGGCACCCAGGTTAACACAGCCTAGCATAAGTACCAGGATATGTCTTGGGAAGTAAAGGCAGCCAGCATGGTACTGATCACATCACCCACTGAATGCTGAAAAACATCAGTCTAGCACCATATGCCTTATGTGTTTAATGTGTGTAAGAGGGTCCTTTGCTACCTTCTTTTACTAACAATCAGTTGAAGCACCTGCATTACCAGGAACAATAAGGGAGGCAAAGATTAGTAACACTGCAACTTACATGCATGAAGTAGGAGATGACTAAGAAGGATTGGCACAAGATTGGCTACCTCATGCCATAGAAAACTGTGTCTGCAAAATCCAACCAATCATGAGCAGCTCTACAGATGGGAGGGTGTGACATGAACTGATTGCTGACCTGTTCTTCATTAGGAGATCAAAGGTAGCAGCAGAAGAGGAATCAAGTGAAGCCTGTGAGCACCACAGCACATTTGAATAATTTGTTTTGTTTTATGAGAGGTACACACAGTCATCAGTAATCTGTCTTTCACATTCCTTATGGAATATTTAGTTAGAACAATGGTGTTAATCATAAGTGTACAATGTGTAGCTGTGTATTTGAATGGGGAAAAAACATGTTTACTTTTGTTTGACAATATGAAATTTAAAAAATCTTGTTTGGAAGTGATTTGCAACAGTTGCTTCTAATTTTCATCTCTACTGCCATCTTCATTTATAGCTAGTTCAGCCTAATTTGTTTGACAGCTTTATAATTGATATTCTCCTAATATTGTAATCTCTCTATTCTTTTCTGTCTTTGTGGGTTCTATTGCAGTGATTATTTTTGTGTGCTGCACCCTATAGTTTTATTCTGAATTCATGTCCTTGCCATTTCCCCTTCCTGCCTTGTTAATTATTCAGATAAGTCCCAGACCAGCAGAAGATATGTCTCAAAGTTAAAGGACACCATGTTGAAACATTCTGGTATCTGCACCTACAGATCACATCTATGGATCATGTAATAATTTGTATAGCCAAATGTGAATTAGGTATTGGTAAAAGATCACTTCTAGCCAAGGAGAGGAGAGTTCGGGATGAGTTGGTTGAAAGCCTGTGCACCAGTTAGTTAGTTAGTTAGTTAGTCACGGTTCCAACTTCACGGCAACGGGTTGTCCCCATATTGCTCCGTTCCTGTGCCAGTGAATATCACAAAATGCTCCTCACTGCCCCATGTGAACAATGGAATAGACAGAAGTGTCGGCAAGCCAACAGCCCGCACAGGTATTCCTGTGCACCAATGGGGGATAATAGGACAAAAGAAGAAAAGAACAAGGAAGGATCATTTCCGCAGTACATGGATGTCCTTGTAAGTACTCCAGTTTCCTCCCATAGAATACACACACAAAATCTCAGCACAGTGCATGAACTTTGTAATACAGGCAAGGGCCCTGATGTATGTATATTAAATCACACATGCTATAAATATTCTTTGGTAGATACGTTTTCTAATTTTGAAATTTAGCCTAGACTTTTTTCAATCTGCTAATTTCAGTTTTTAACTGCCAAAGGATATTTGACATGTGAAATATGCATACAGGTCAACTGAGCTTCTAATCTTTGTCTGAGAAGTCTACATGTCCGATTCACTACCCCAAGATCAGGGTGGAGTATAACATCCTCTTCTTGTGTTGAAACAAATCCATACAGTGCATACCATGCATTGAACCAGGTCTGCCTAAATTAGAGGCAGACATCGACCTCTAAGGTACTCCAGCCCAGGATATGCATTATATCCATTCAATATTTTATTGTTAATTATATGAATTTCCAGACCTTGCAGATTAGATTCCTGAGAACAATTGTAAGGAGACATTGCAAGTCATCTGGAATGTGCCAGAACCTACAGATCCAACCCTTGCAAAAACCCAAATGGAGCAGTCCCATTTGAGATCATTTGGTCATCTCTGTTGAATGGGAGATAATAAGTGTGGGATACTAAAAGTTATGGATCAAAACTTCTTGGACGTAAAAGAGTTCACTGCAGCAGCAACATACAGTAATCACAGCAGGATTGAGGACTAGACTAGAAGCAGGCTGTACAGAAAGTTGCTGATAGACTGTGTGGAGAACTTTCTGTATGACCTCTACCCCCTAGAGTAGAAGAGGAGAGACATGTGAATGTGCGCAGTCTGTTATTTTATACAAGTACATAATGTTCTTGGTTCTTTAAATGTATCTCTTTATTTTCACCCAGACTATTCGCTCCTATTTGAAACCTAACCTTGAGGTTGCCAGCTACAATAAAATGAAAAACAATCCAGCCATTCCTCTCAATGCTACAACCTATGACGAGGTAGAGTTTACAAATCTGGGAGTTCTCCAAACACCAGTATGTTTGAAAATGTAAGAATCAGATTTTTTATTTGAAGTAAAAACAACAAATAATATAATTAATTAACAGATTTTAAAATGTAATAAAGATACATATTGAAATAGTTGTAGGTACAGTTATATGAAATCAAACACTGCCAAAAAATACTGTAGAATACATAATTGAGAATAAAAAACAGAGAACCATTATGACTGAAGTAATGTATTTACTTTTTTGTCAATATTTAAAAAATACTTTATAATAATGAAATATGCTATATTTGGGACATATAAATAATTATAATAATTTGGTACAGATTAGCAGGAAACATGAAAACATGAGAAAAGATAGCAAAATTTATTTTAAGTATTCAAGACATACGAATATCTCCAAAAGTGTTCCGTCCCCTCGCATAAATCACCCGGCACTGCAGTCCACTTACTCCATAGCACTGATGAGGATCCAAGAATCACGTAAACCAGAATCACATTTGTTAAAAATCTTTTTATTTGGGTTATGTTTTCATATTTTGAAATTTAGCATATTCAGTATGCTCTTTTTTTATTTCCAACTACCAAGGGATTTATCAAGTTTGCATCGTGTACACAAGTTCTCTGAGTGTTTCGCTCTTGTGAAATATGAAATTCTTTACCCCAAGATCTGAGAGAAGTATACCATTCTTGCCTCATTTTAGAAATATCCACACAGCCTGCCTTGTGGATCTAACCATGTTTGCCCAAGTTAACAGCAGACATTGTAACTTTGAAGCTAGTCTGACCCCGAGCTAGAGTGTGAAAGTCAAGGTAATTCCATGGCACATACAGACATCAGGATATAAAGTGACAGGCTAGATTATGGCATAATGAAAAGGGATGTTCAGATATTTTCCATCATAAAAGAAATATCATTGCGTTCATTAGTGGAAATAGTAGAATCATCTTTTCAAGCTTTTGGATCGCATTGAATGAAAAAAAAATCCATTTTTACGTTTTTTTTTCTTTTTGACATTTTTGTTCAGCATATTTCACAGTCAGTTTGTAATACGAAAAGTGAAATTGTTTTTTTAGATGAATACTTGACTTCTGTATTGTTTTTTTTTTATTATGCCGAGCAACACAGCAAATCATGTTTCTCCACAAACATCTTTCCTCTGTATTCTTGGTAAGCTCAGCCGCTGATCATCTTCTGTGATACTATGCCAACCAACCAGCATTTTCTACTGCTGTTGACCTCTGTCTCTATAATCCTGAATCTTTCTGGTTGTCACAGCTATCTCCAAACTTTCTTGTCTCATTATGTGAGCAAAGATTACGAGTGTAATATTCTGATGTGGGGAATGACTGACATGCTTGCCCTGCCAACCTGGTGGTCGTGTGTTCAAATCACGTCGATCAGTCTAAAATGAGTACCAGGATGTTTTTGGGGAAGTAAAGGCAGCTGCCATGATATTGACCATATCACCAATAGAGTGTTTTGATTGGTCTATAAAATTATGAAGCTAACACCAGATACAAAATATACCTAATGGTGTGAAGTGCATGCATATGCACAGATCAGCACAAACAGATAAGACATGTGCACATATGCAAAGTCTGTCTGTCTGTCTGCCTCTCTGTCTCTCTGTCTCTCTCTCTCTCTCTCTCTCTCTCTCTCTCTCTCTCTCTCTCTCTCTCTCTCTCTCTCTCTCTCTCTCTGTCTGTCTGTCTGTCTGACTGTCTCTCTCTCTCTCTGTGTCTGTCTGTTTGTCTGTCTGTCTGACTGTCTCTCTCTCTCTCTCTCTCTCTCTCTCTCTCTCTCTCTCTCTCTCTCTCTCTCTCTCTCTCTCTCTCTCTCTCTCTGTGTCTGTCTGTGTGTCTGTCTGTCTGACTGTCTCTCTCTCTCTCTCTCTGTCTCTGTCTGTCTGTCTGTCTGTCTGTCTGAGTCTCTGATTCTGTCTGTCTCTCTGTCTCTGTCTCTCTCTATGTCTCTCTCTCACTCTCACTTTCTCTCTCTCTCTCATAATAAGTAAGTACTCATCCAAGTTACTAAGCTCCTGGATATTTCTATTCTCTGTTTGTGTTTAATATTTAAGAACATTTAAGATTGTAAGACATTTCTTGCCGTTTTCCCGGGGTTTTCTTATACCTTAGAATATACAGTAATATACTTCAATAATCTAGTTTTAGGACTGGTATAATGATGATAAAACTGCCACAGAAACTATCACTCAGAGGCACATGAAGTACCATAGCAGTGGTTCTTGGAATGAAAATAACTACAGCTTTGGCTTTATACCCAAGAATAATGATGATGATAATTTGTAATTTGAAGCTGCTTTTTTATTGCATTAAATAAGTTAGCTGCATGTTATTTTACGGGACATTGCAATCAACTCCAGCATTTTATGGCTTTTTGTGATTTACTAGACAATGTTGATATTCAGTAGTTTACCATTGTTTTCTAATTGGCTGACATATTGAAATCAACAGAAATGTATCTGCTCCCAAATGGCTTGCAGCTGATTTTAAACCTTTGACAAAGTATATTAAGGAATTG
This sequence comes from Cepaea hortensis, assembly GCA_963921405.1. NCBI lineage: Eukaryota > Metazoa > Mollusca > Gastropoda > Stylommatophora > Helicidae > Cepaea > Cepaea hortensis. The sequence goes on along the minus strand of OY992879.1, from coordinate 103,518,188 downwards.
TAAATCTGCATTCACTAACCCCTAAATACTTGCTTTTAATTATGTAATAGGGCCACGGGTCAGTTTTCTGCTTCAGCACCAATGGATCACTCAGGATCGATTGTGAAAATGTTTCCTGGTGTGGCTACAGTATTCCCCAGTCAGCAGTCTCTGCAAGAGCACATGACAGCACTAAACTATTCTGTAAGTTGCCTGGAGTTAAGATACTGTCATTGTTCAGTAACTGTTTTTGAGTGGCATTTAGCATTAGTCATTAGTCGTAGTTCTAACATTACTGTGGGTCACTCCATAATGCTCCATTACTCTGCAAGTTAATATCACAGACAAAGCTCCTCACTGTCCCAGAATTTTCCAGAATGCTAACACTATAATTACAGTTCATCATCAATGTGAAGCAACAGTTACTAGAAAAACCAGGAGTTGTACACACATTACTGCATAAGGCAAACCACTTAGTTCCGCAACCAGCCACCCGCTATTCTGAACATGCATTTCACAACATAAACCACCACAGACAGATAAAAAATAATTCCACATGAAATCCATAGCTCACAGTGTTGCATCAAGCACCAGTCTCAGTAGCTGGGTGATTGAACAATTAACTACAAGTCTAAATTGAGGAAAACATATAAGTAAACCGTAGCCTGAAGCAAATACACTCCAAGATCTTAACAGATCACCTGCCTATCCACCATATTGAACCAGAAGTTCTTTCATTTAGTATATTCTAAATTATCCTCTGTGTGTCAAATGGTTGGTTAATAGAGAAAGGAGGGAGAGAGGAAGTGAGGGAAGGAAAGGAAAAAGAGAGAGAGAGGGTGGGGGAGGGTGGGATTGACAAACACACAGAACATTGATAATTTAATACCTCACTTGAAATAATACACAGGTATGGAAACATATGGAACACTACATTTGAAAATATATAGAGATATAGAAACTTGTTTAAAACCACATCTGAAAATATTGACGGAGATATAAACATATAGATTACCACATTTGAAAATATAGCCAGAAATGGAAACGTAGTCAAGTTAATAGTCTTGCAAGCCATCAGAGAGGCAAGGCAATTAAACACAACAAATGACGAGACAGCTGTGAATCTACAATCTTGACTAGATTGCAAGAACATCATGTCAAGAGGAGTGAAGCCAGATAAGAGTGCTATATAGTAGTCAAAGAAGAATACTCAACTAACACAGAACTGATGTTATTAACTGCCCCACACTGAGGAAGATATTGAGGAGGGGATCAGAGCACATATGCGCTGAATGGGTCAAATGTGCAGTGAGGCTAATCTAATGACTTACTAACCCAGTATCACATGGATGCAACAGAACATGTAATAGCCTTGAAATGTGGAACATAATATTTTTATTAAGTAAATGATTGTCCACAAGCATGTATTGAGTGGCACCTTGCCGTCTTGACAGACGAAAGAATGTGGATTGGAATTTGGCCAAAATCCCAATGCACAATGCCTGGGCATGGATTCAGAGAACATGTGTTGCCCATGCAGCATGTTCCCTCTCTCGGCCTTGCCTTGTTTATTCCAGAGGAAAGGATAACCAGTACATCTGGAACAAGGTAGGCTGCAGACGCTTGCGGCTCAGCGTCAAACCTCCAAGAGCCGGAGGTGAGTCTCACCTCCAAGAGCAGGAGCTGAGTGGTGGCCAGACCCTCACAACCGTCGGACTTGGCTTAGAGGTGTTCAGCCATATCCCGCAGCAGAGGGCCTTAAAGCAAGTGTCTGGACCTGTATGAGTGTGCACACCTTTCATTTGTAAGGGTTAGGATTTTTTAACTGCAACAGCTTTAATATACGCTATTGGAGCTGGAATTGCCGTGGCTGCTGGCACCAGACTTGCCCTCCAATAGATCCTCGTTAAAGGGTTTAAAGTGTACTCATTCCAATTACAGGGCCTCGATAGAGTCCCGCAATAAAAAGCCGTTGCCAAGTCGTCATGGCATATTGGGTAAATGGTACAAAGATGACAGTAAAGGACTTTTTCACATGCCTTAAGGCACATTGGACACATGGTGCTAGACCCATATTTGTACGAGTATGTAGCCCCATAATTGAGCTCATGTTTTCTTGACCAAATGCCATGTGATAGGTGATGTGGTCAGTATCATGCTGGTCACTTTTCTTAAAAGAAAATTCTTTGGTAAGCATATTAAAAGGCTGGGTCTACCTCACAGAGCCAAGTGGTCAACAAAATAATTCTGTCTTGAGGGGGAGTTCACCTCAGGACCACAAGACTGGCAAACAAGTGGTCTAACCATGATAGCACCTCAGCTCATGTGGAGTTTACTTAGCATTTAAAATTATGTTTCAGGTTGGCATTTCAAAAATGATGACACTTGAACAAGGTGATACAATAACTGTTAAGTTAGACCCTGTCAAGGTTTGTTGTTTTCTGGTTGTGTTTCATTTTTTTTAATTTAAAGAGAAAGGCAGTCATTGATAACAGACTAAATAAAGTCATTATGCACACTTCTTGTAAGTATAAAGTTAGTCAGGTTTAGTCAGATGTAACTGAGCTGCATTATAACAGTAGATGGTACTATCTGCTTTCTGTTAGCCCCATATGCTGGGCAGCACTCACCAAACTTGACACCTCACATTGTGACAGTGGCTTCAGGTGTAGGAGCTCATTTGGGAGGGTACAAGCCTTATCCTGATGCAAGGAAATGAAACCTAAAGCTAAAGACTAAATGTAATGGCAGGGAAAACGAGGCCCTAAGCCTTTGTCGGCATCTGGTCAAGGATTGGTACTCCAACAGGCGGACAGTTAGAGCATTGTTTTGATTCTCCTGCAGCTTCTGCAGCTTATCTTGTTCCAGATGTATTGGTGTTACCTTTCATCTGGAATAAACTAGGCAGGCCGAGAGAGGGATCATGCTGTGTGGGCAACACATGGTCTTTACAATTCAGCCCAGGCTTTGTGTTATGGAGAGATTATTATGTCTTTTTTTTTTAAATTACAATCTAACAAACTATCATCTGTCAAGATGGTAAGGTGCCAGTAAAATTTATTAACTCAGTGAATCCAAAGACTGGTGTTGACGAAGTCATCTGTTCAAGTTGCGCCTCTGCTATCTCTATTTCTGTCTCTCTTCAGCTAAAGATAATGTCTGAGCTCCAGTGCCCATGTATGCTTCTGTAATGTAGATTTTCCTAGGACATTGTCTTTTTCTGATGTCTTGGATTTCAGTATTAGACCTATGTCTCATATTGTAAGCCAAGATAACTCTTTTTTGTGTGTGTTGAGTTGTTTCAAGAACCAACATCACAGCACTTGGGGCATTCCAAGTACATACATCCACCGTCCTCATTTGTAACAACCAGTGAAGGATACCGATAGCAGTCTGATTATATGTCTGTCCGACCTTTCCTTAGAGTTTTGAGTGTCAACCAGATACTCTGGTCATGCCCTGCAGTACCATTCTCTCCAAGCCATGATAATCTATCCGTTCTTCTGCACTTTGATATATGGTGTTTAATAGTTATCTATTTTCTCCAAATGTCTTTAAGAATTTGTTCATTTATCCATTTTCTGTCCGGTTTATCCTTTTCGTCCTGCGATAACACTGCATCTCAAAAGCTTCCAAGTTCTTGTATATCAGAATCAGACAGTTGTAATCAGGACAGTGGCCTATTTGGCTTGCTTTTTTTTAAATTTCCAACTGCAGAGAGATTTTTAATTGTCTACAAAGGGCTGAGTCCATCCATTTGTTTGGCCTTATTCAAGCAAGCTAGACGTCTGATCCACTATGAGAAGTTTATTTCACCATTTTCTTATTTGAATGCATATATGTAAAGCATTCAAATATCAAATTAACTGTATAATTCCTTGTTATTCAGCAGAAGTAACTATCATTCCTTCTTATTCAGCAGAATATATATCAGTTAGTTAATGAAGTGAGGTGTTCAGTTAGCTTGCTTGCCTTCCACATCATTTTCCTTCTCAGAACTAAGTCAAGAATTTAAAAATTAATTCATTTGTGGCACTTCCAACTTTGTTAACCCTTTGAACCCGACGCACTGGTATACTGGCTTGACGTACTGTGTGTCAGAGACCCATCGAGCCGGTATACCGGCTTCCACGTGTTTGTTTAAATCTCACTGTTACTCAGCAACCAGCCGACCAATAAGCATCCAGCTTACATCAAGACATGGCTAACATGTTTGAGGTCACTCTCCTGCCGAAGATTCAAAATGTTTTCGATAGTTGACAGGGTTTTGGGGCCAAAATTAGCTGTGAAAATGGAAATCGGTTAAGAACAGTATGGATATGTGGAAGGAAAGGGTACAAACAATGCAATATATATATTATTGACACTAATAGAAAGATAGAGGCTGAGTGGTCTTGAGATATGGTGTCCGCCTTAAGTGCTGGAGACCCCGGTGAGGACCGGGACTTTTTTTTTTTGAGTGAATTTTTGGAAAAATCGGCAAAATTGATGGCAAATGTACACTTTTCCCCAAAATTGTATAAATATGATTTTTTTTAAATCACTTAGAAACAATTTTTTGGTCACTTAGAAACATTTCCTATGTTTCTTGTTAGTCGCCAATTATTTTTTTTCCAGAAATAATGTCTTTTTCAGGTTGAAATATTGAAATATTATTAGTATGCCATAAAACGGGTAATGACCCGGGAACCCCAGGGTACAGGATATTTACCCTTGGGTACTGGCAGAGTTCAAAGGGTTAATGAGAGGCCAGTAGTGAACATCACATTGATGCTAGAACTAGTGACAAGTTTCTCTTATCTTGTAATACAAAAATGATGGCACAAGAGACACAGAAATGAAAAATAGGCTAGGAATGGCCAAAAATATATTCAACAACATTGAAAAGATATTAACATCTATAGATATAAACATTAATCATTAGTCACGGTTCCAACTTCACCACAAAGGATCACCCCATAATGCTCCGTTCCTGCAGCAGTGAATATCACACAAAATGCTCCTCACTGTCCCATGTGAAAAGTGGAACAGACGGCAGTCCCAACAAACCAACAACACGCACAGGCATACATAAATAAGGCTGCTGCCAGAATGCCAACACAACAGTCCGCCACTAAAATTACAGTTCATTGTCAATTTAAGCAACAGTCGCTAGAAAACCAGCACACACATTACTGCATAAGGCAAAACCAGCTAGTTCAGCAGCCGGCTGGCCTCTATTGTTCTGAATATACACTTCAGAATACAAATCACTGTGATCAGATGTAAAAGCATTCCACATTAAATTCACAGCTCACAGTGTCACTCCACACACACAACTCGGTAGCTGGCAGCGGAACCATGTACTACCAGTCCAACATGAGGAAAATGCATAAGCAAACCATAGCCAGAAGCAAAAACACTCCAGAGACCTTAACAGCTCAATAGCTTATCCATCATATTGGACCAGAAATCCAGATATAAATAATAAATTAAAAATAAGATTAGTAATGTGTATATATAAAATTATGAACTGTGAGGTAGCAATGAGAAATGTGGGTATGCAGATGAAGCAGTCACATTTCTTGAACAAGAAGATATAATTCTGAGAGGAGTTGGAAATGTGAAAAGTGCTGATTACAGAAATAAAAAAGAGAAAGTTAAAATATTTTGACCACATTGAAAGACATGACACTCTTTAAAAAATTATATTTGAGGGAAATATCAAAAGTAGGCAGGCAATAGTTTGACAACAGTAAAAGTGGAAAGATAATGTCAAGATAATGTTGGATATCTATTGCAGCCAATCTTCGTTCAACCACATGATTGATTAGATGAGTCCCAACATCATTTAAATCTTAAGACTCAGAGCATAAAGAACTCATTTCTCTGAATCTCTAACAAGTATGTTTTAAAACAAATTAATTTTAATATACAATAATTTATTTTAAATTTTCATTATGTTGTTTGTATTCAGAGAGATGCAGCCCTGATCGCAGAAGTCAAGGAAGAATCTCCCCCAGAGATCACACCTGTATACTTCACTAGCACATGTCAGAATACACAAATCTGGCATGAAACAGGCATTGTTGCGTAAGTATTTCAGTGGTCAATGATAGTTACACCAACAGCAGCTCACTTGTATCATTCTTATTTAACTCTCAAAGTTACATACTAATTTTGCTTTTAATTTTGCTCTCGCTTGCTTTGACCTCAAGCATAGTCCACACACACTACTTGTTTTGGTAGTGCTGGACTGAATTTTTGCATGTGGATTAGCTTTCACTGTTAACAGTGTCCCTCGCCATCAGGCAAACTCACTCTGACTTCAGAGGTACTTATAATTTACACCCCCAAGTCAAGGACGAGAGGTCAACATTTTAATCCAACCGTCTGGTGTAGGGGTTGAACCCCTTACCTCGACATCAGCACACCGAATGTTTAAGAACAGTGTTCTTATCCATTCGGCCATGCTGACCTCCACATACTAATATGAGGAGACTACTTTGAATGACCTATATTAGCAAGTTGTCATCATGCTTTCTTGCTTTCATCACATTCACATTCTGGTTTAAATGACGACATCTTCACATTCTGGTTTCATTTGTGATATCTTTACATTTTGGATTCAGTTGTGACAGATTCACATTCTATTTTCAGTTGTGACATTCTTTCTGGTGTCAGTTATGACATATTCACATTTTTTTTTCAGTTATGACACATTCAGATTCTGTATTCAGTTGTGACACATTCACATTCATATTTCAGTTATGGCATATTCACAGTCTGCTTTCAGTTATGGCATATTCATTGTCTGCTTTCAGTTATGACATATTCACATTCTAGTTTCAGTTGTGACACA
>OY992879.1:102808868-102906368 GCA_963921405.1 Cepaea hortensis | reverse complement strand
TTTGTGCATGTTATGAGAAGAAATGAAGTTAAAAAAAAAAAAAAAAAAATTAGTGACGGCTGGCAAGATGGATGGGAGAAGAACAAGGGGAAGTTAGAGAGATTAATATTTGGATGGTCTGGTCACATGGAATAATCGAGTCTAGAACACAGAGCTGATCCACGATTCTAGTGATCGCGTGAGATGGCGAAAGATGACCTCCCACGCTTATCGGCGTAGCACATGATGATGATGATGATGATGATGATGATGATGATGATGATGATGATGATGATGATGATGATGAAGGCATCCTGCTCCAAGTTCCGTGTTATAGAGTTTTGTTATCAGTATAAATCACAAACTTCACAAGCCTAACGGCGCTGCCCGGGCAACATTTCGAGTTAAAAATCTACCCAAAGTATTTAAGGATCCTCGCCGGTGCTACGGAGTTCGTGCACTGAGCTGAGTTTCTTCGGTCTCAGGCTTGAGTTAGGAGAAGAACGGAGCACTTATGGGTTATACCCGTGTGCCGTGATGTTGATTCGTCGACTAAACTAAACTAAGCTAAACTAAACTAAACAAGTTGTGAAACTACCGAGAAGGTGTTAACATGGAACAGTATATAGAATGGTGCCAGCTTGAAAGGGTCGTGGAGTGTTCCAATACTGTATCAGACAAAACTGTTTATACACGAAAGTTTATAATGTACGAGTGGCCTATGTAGGTCAGCATGGCCAAATGGACAAGAGCCATCGTTCTTAAACACCCGGTGTGCTGATGCCGAGGTAGCGGGTTCAACTCCTACTCCGGTCACTTTGAACTAAAATGTTGACTTCTGGAACTTTACTTGGGGACGTAAATTAGTTCCCCTGTACCCCAAGTAGCCCTGAAGTCGGAGTTGTTCGCCTGACGGCGAGGGACACTGGTAATAGTGAAAGCTAATCCACACGCAAAAATATGTCCAGTGCACTAGAAGTATAGAGTGTATTTTTAATGACTGTGGGGCTTTTGAAAATATTGCCGTTCCAAGTTTTGTATTTACCTTTTATGTTGCATAAGTGCACAGGGGGTGAATACAAACCTTGGAATGGCAATATAAAAAAAAAAAAAAAAACAACCACAGTCATTAAAAATGCACGCTATAGTAGCTCTTGTATGTGCCATGTGACGGCACGCGCCACCAAAAATATAAAGAAAGGAAAATAGGATTTTCCCATACGGACACACTCAAGTGAACGTAAACAAGAGAAACCAAGGGAAACATAGATACGTCAGAGAATAACAACGATATAGGCATTATAGGCTGTGACTTCCATCGGACGGATCGGGTGTGTTTTTCCTAGATGCCGCAGTTTTCAAGGATGGCGCTGAGATCTGTCGAGGATATGGTACCAACTTCTCTGGGTAGAAGTGCCATGGATATCCTGCAGACGGGAACCCACTAGACAACATATTCGGGTGAAGACGGCAACGGGAAAGAATGAGGTTGGAAGTGAACACGGGAGACAGAGGTCAACTGAGGTTTGTGTTGAAGGCAGAACTTCCATATGCAGGTTAGTCGGGTAGTTAAAGATTAGACCCTCCTCGGTATTAACGAGAACTAATCTCACCTAACAACTGATATATGAAACTGCTGTGACAGAGTCCCTGATTAAACCATGGACATGATCTGTTTGACGGGCTTCGTTGTACTTGAGTTTCTTCCAGTTTCGCCAAACCCATTTTCTTTGCGAGGTTGTTGTTCACCGTTTCATAAAGTTATCAACGAGTCAAGTTTGCCTTCCTCGTCGGAATGATTTAGTAAGCCTGGCCTTAAAGACGACGATCCGGTTGGCAGTATGGACGACGCTTGAGTTAAAGGCGAGCGAACGCAAAAAAAAAAAAAACGAGTATAACTGCGTGGAAAATCAAGTCCTATGTTCTAGGCCAACGGAGGGTGAAGTCCCATGTTATTAGACATGGGCGCCGGACGGGTGATGCCCGTTAACATTACACCGGTCTCCTTTACTCTCCATGAAAGTTCCTGGTACCCATTTTAAGCTGGGTCTACTTGGAGCTTAGACCACTGAAAATCCTTGTCCTGGTTATTAAAAGAAATGCACACGTTATATGACTGTAATCCTTAGTCAAACGCACCTTTTATTTCCAGGGTTTGGCACAAACAGTTTGCTCAGAAGAATAACATGGATTGTATAACTGACTGATTTTTTTTTATTATAGGTCCCAATACAAGACTATCATTCTGCAGATTTGTGAACCCATAAGTTATAAACTGGTGACATCTTGAGTTGACAGTGAAATAAAGAGAAATGATAGATGGAGTTGCTTATCAAAATGATACATATTTTTATTTTGAATGCGGATAAAATGAGATATAATATATCGTTCGGTCGAGGTTATAACACTGGACAAGCAGAAGGTGAAGAGAGTTAAGTTTGTTCAAAGGTTTAGTTACAGAACTATTGACAACAATGTATATTTGTTTTGAACTTTAAGGTTTTACTTTATGTATGTATGACAGTTCTTATTGTTATTTTATTACTTTTATGTCTTAATAATTAAAGAATAGGAAAAGAGACATAGGCGGACCAAAAGGAATGAAGCTGGGTGGGCTGAGATGGAGGAACATCATTACCAGAGAGAGTGAGCGAGAGTGAGAGAATAGAGAGAGAGAAGAGAGAGTAAGAGAGAGAAGAGATGTGAGAGAAAGAGTGAATGAGCGAGTGAAAAAGAGAGAGACAGAAAAGAGAGAAAGTGAGAGAGAAGAGAGAGAGTATGAAAGCGGAGAGAGAGATTGAGAGAGAAAAGAGAGAAAGTTTGAGAGAGGACAGAGTAAGAGAGAGAGAGAGTAAGAGAGTAAGAGAGAGAGAGAGTAAGAGAGAAGAGAGAGAGAAAGCGAGAGAGAAAGAAAGATTCGAAAGAAGAGAGAAAAAATGAGAGAGAAAGTCTGAGAGAGAAGATAGTAAGAGAGATAGTGAGTGAGATGAGAGATAGATAGATAGAGAGAGAGAGAGAGAGAGAGAGAGAGAGAGAGAGAGAGAGAGTAGGAAAGCTAAGAGAGAGTGTCAGAGAGAGAGAGAGAGAGGATGATTTGTTGATTAGTGCAGTCTATTTCAGTCCTGTCAAAACTAGGAGGATATAAAACATGAACCGACTTGGAGACGGTGGCTCTCACTCAGGTGTAAAGCTGTGGGGACAAGAGAGAGCCCTGCTCTAGTCAGGTGTAAAGTTGTCACAAGAGAAAGCCCTGCTCTAGTCAGGTGTAAAGTTGTCACAAGAGAAAGCCCTGCTCTAGTCAGGTGTAAAGTTGTCACAAGAGAGAGCCCTGCTCTAGTCAGGTGTAAAGTTGTCACAAGAGAGAGCCCTGCTCTAGTCAGGTGTAAAGTTGTCACAAGAGAGAGCCCTGCTCTAGTCAGGTGTAAAGTTGTCACAAGAGAAAGCCCTGCTCTAGTCAGGTGTAAAGTTGTCACAAGAGAAAGCCCTGCTCTAGTCAGGTGTAAAGTTGTCACAAGAGAAAGCCCTGCTCTAGTCAGGTGTAAAGTTGTCACAAGAGAGAGCCCTGCTCTAGTCAGGTGTAAAGTTGTCACAAGAGAAAGCCCTGCTCTAGTCAGGTGTAAAGTTGTCACAAGAGAGAGCCCTGCTCTAGTCAGGTGTAAAGTTGTCACAAGAGAGAGCCCTGCTCTAGTCAGGTGTAAAGTTGTCACAAGAGAAAGCCCTGCTCTAGTCAGGTGTAAAGTTATCACAAGAGAAAGCCCTGCTCTAGTCAGGTGTAAAGTTGTCACAAGCGAAAGCCCTGCTCTAGTCAGGTGTAAAGTTGTCACAAGAGAGAGCCCTGCTCTAGTCAGGTGTAAAGTTGTCACAAGAGAAAGCCCTGCTCTAGTCAGGTGTAAAGTTGTCACAAGAGAAAGCCCTGCTCTAGTCAGGTGTAAAGTTGTCACAAGAGAGAGCCCTGCTCTAGTCAGGTGTAAAGTTGTCACAAGAGAGAGCCCTGCTCTAGTCAGGTGTAAAGTTGTCACAAGAGAGAGCCCTGCTCTAGTCAGGTGTAAAGTTGTCACAAGAGAAAGCCCTGCTCTAGTCAGGTGTAAAGTTGTCACAAGAGAAAGCCCTGCTCTAGTCAGGTGTAAAGTTGTCACAAGAGAAAGCCCTGCTCTAGTCAGGTGTAAAGTTGTCACAAGAGAGAGCCCTGCTCTAGTCAGGTGTAAAGTTGTCACAAGAGAAAGCCCTGCTCTAGTCAGGTGTAAAGTTGTCACAAGAGAAAGCCCTGCTCTAGTCAGGTGTAAAGTTGTCACAAGAGAAAGCCCTGCTCTAGTCAGGTGTAAAGTTATCACAAGAGAAAGCCCTGCTCTAGTCAGGTGTAAAGTTGTCACAAGCGAAAGCCCTGCTCTAGTCAGGTGTAAAGTTGTCACAAGAGAGAGCCCTGCTCTAGTCAGGTGTAAAGTTGTCACAAGAGAAAGCCCTGCTCTAGTCAGGTGTAAAGTTGTCACAAGCGAAAGCCCTGCTCTAGTCAGGTGTAAAGTTGTCACAAGAGAAAGCCCTGCTCTAGTCAGGTGTAAAGTTGTCACAAGAGAAAGCCCTGCTCTAGTCAGGTGTAAAGTTGTCACAAGAGAGAGCCCTGCTCTAGTCAGGTGTAAAGTTGTCACAAGAGAGAGCCCTGCTCTAGTCAGGTGTAAAGTTGTCACAAGAGAGAGCCCTGCTCTAGTCAGGTGTAAAGTTGTCACAAGAGAGAGCCCTGCTCTAGTCAGGTGTAAAGTTGTCACAAGAGAAAGCCCTGCTCTAGTCAGGTGTAAAGTTGTCACAAGAGAAAGCCCTGCTCTAGTCAGGTGTAAAGTTGTCACAAGAGAAAGCCCTGCTCTAGTCAGGTGTAAAGTTGTCACAAGAGAAAGCCCTGCTCTAGTCAGGTGTAAAGTTGTCACAAGCGAAAGCCCTGCTCTAGTCAGGTGTAAAGTTGTCACAAGAGAGAGCCCTGCTCTAGTCAGGTGTAAAGTTGTCACAAGAGAGAGCCCTGCTCTAGTCAGGTGTAAAGTTGTCACAAGAGAAAGCCCTGCTCTAGTCAGGTGTAAAGTTGTCACAAGCGAAAGCCCTGCTCTAGTCAGGTGTAAAGTTGGCCAGTGGACACTGAACTGTGTTTGTCACAACTCTTGTGCAGTGCCAGACCTCTTTTACTAGATGTGCAATTTGGAGTTTTCCAATATGGAAGCTGAGATCACGATGATCTATCTCTCATACACTCTAGTACTTTAGAGAGTATATACATATTTATCATCATCATCATCATGGGCCATGCCGATAAGTGTGGGAGATCATATTTTGCCATCTCATCAATCACCAGTCTTGGATCAGCTTTGTATTCTTGTCCTGATTGTGCCTTGTAGCAGGTATTTATCTCTTTGTCTTCTTTTTGCTCTTTTCATGTCAATTTTGCCAGTTGTCATTAAGTTTTCACATTGATTTCTTCTCAAATGTGCTCAAAATATCTTGAATGTCTGCATCACATTTCTGTAATCAGTTACAGTTCTCAGCTGTTGTTTGAAGGACTGTCTCATTTGTTTTTTGGCCATCCATAGTGTTCTTTAGATTTGCCTCAGAAAGCACATTCCACTGCTGTCAGATGTGTCTTAGCTTGTCTGCTGATTGTCCATGCATTAAACGATACAGATTCTACACAATATTTCCACACTCTTGTTCACATTGCAATTGACATCTTTTTATTGTTCATTAGTTTCCATCTTGCCAAAGGCTATTTTTGTCATAGTGACTCAAGTTGTAATCTCTACGTGTTTATAGCAGACATATTTCAATACTAGGACAAAATAACACAGAAAGTTTGATAAGTTACCAGCCTTCATGTAATTCATACTTGGAAATATTAGCCCTGAATACTGCTCTCCCATCCTTATATAGTTAAGTTTATCCCTATTCCCCTTTTGTCCTTAACTGTCTGTGATATTTTAGCACCTTCCTGTTGAACAGTTGTTATGTAATCTGAAGAAATTAAACATGATGATTTCTGTCATGGCAGGACCTCGGCCAGTTGTAGAGTGCAGTTTTGTAGCAGAGTTTTATGACCACATCTATGTGGCCATGAATGCTGAAGTCATTCTCTTCCTGCATGATCTTGTATCCTCCTACATCAGAGAAAAGGACAGAGGTTAGTATTTCTTGTGACATGTTGTTAAACATTTTTAACATCAAATAATATTTTTGAAACTAAGCCTGTAAGCCACATACAGGAGTGAAATCATAATACCACTCTTGGCTTGCCAGCTGTTTGTCAGGATTCAGTCACCTGCTATGGAGATAGATGATCTGTTTTGTATCCATAAGTTTTGCAGTCATCTCCGCTATGTTCAATTATCTTAAATTATTTTCATTGTGATGTTTATATCCTTCTATTTGTTATGTTACATTATATCATGTCTGTTCTTCTCTGATATTACTCACGCTTATTTTGTAGTTGAAAATGTAATTCAAGTTGCTTGTTTATAATGATGCTTTCCAGTTGTGACAATTTCTTGTCATCTTATGTCATGTGTTTGGTAAAGTCAGTTTGTGTTTTGCAGTCCATACTATTTTACCAATCCACACTATTTTTACAGTGAACACTATTCCTTTGACATAATCTTTTCTTGTGTGTGCAGCTATAAGTTACATAACTTGAATTTGCAGAGTGTTTTCTGTCATAAATTGATTTCCTTTATATTGTTTTTCTTATTTTAGTTATAAATATTGTGGTTCTTGTTTTGTATTACATTCTGCTGGTTATGCAAAGATCTTTTTTGTTTATATATAAACATGTGTCTGTATGCTTTGTGTTTATATTATGAATTATTTAGTATTTTATGTCATTGGTTTTACACTGTGGTTATGTGGATACTCAGTGTGTTTGTTATGTAGAGTTGCAATATGTTTCAACATGAAAGTCAGTTATCGAAATGAAAACTTTTGAATTGATTGACTGTGAAGAATCCTACGTTCACTCTAACTAGGTGGTTTGTTTCTGTGCTGAAAAGAAAGTAATCACACAGGTAAAGTATGTGCTATAGTAGTGAAAGAACTGAACGCCAGGGATGTCGTTCAGAAAGTAACTATCGAACACAAAGTCTAACGAAACACTTACAAGTACAAATCCCCAAATTGAAACAACACAAGAAGAAGAAGAAGAAATTAAAGAAGAAAAGACGCAAATAGAACAGGGTACATCAACTGTAGACATACAGGATACAACGATATTGAATGATAACACAACGGTAAATAATTGCGAATTGTACAAAGTCAACGAACCCAAACATGAAGAAATAACTGTTGCTACAAAACAAATCAAACGTGATTACATGTCTCTCAATTACATTTTTCTAAAACATCCTAAAAAGAGAGTAAAGGTTACACGCACTCAGTACAAACAACAGAGACAACATACTAAAGTGTTGCCTAAACAACGGCAATGGAATTGGATAACAATAATGATTGCTCAGATCATAACTTTAGCGAAGTCAACCATGACACAGGTTGAATATGTTGTCATAAATGTGTATTTTCGTACACAAATATATGCTATTAGCAACAGTACATACATATACGCACAGCTCAAGAAACATGGTACAAACAGTTTCTTACGAACAAAAAGACATATCGCGGATATGCATACAGAAGGCAAGAAGTGTAGCACAAATATACACACAAAAGACAAGAAATGTATTACATACATACGCGCAGGAGTTAAAAAGTGGGTCACAAAGGTGCACACAGAAGTCAGTAGATGTATCACACACATGCACGCTGAAGTTAAAAAGTATGGCACTAACAGATACGCACAATCAAAGAAATACATTGCGTGCGGCATTACAATTACACATACACAAATCAAGAGGATTTACACACAAACGAGAAAGAAACTTGTAGATTGTTTAACAGAAACCAAGGAATACACCACAAACATTTGTGCGCAAATCAAAACAAAGGCTGTAAACTTTAGAATAAAGGCAAAGATATACTTTACGAACTTGATAAGAAAATGCAGAGAACACTACAGACGACAAACTACACTTGTCTTTGCTTACTGTAGTTATGCTTACTTGTCTTACTTCTTGTACACATTTACCAAACATACGTCATTACAGCGTATACATTACAAAAGATACACAAGACTGAAAACAATAACATTGTTCCAATCAACAAAATTACAATGTACAAATATTGGCATGCGTGCAGAAGAAAGATTCTATAGGTTTGAAACAAAGAAAGAGAGAAAGAAAATGAATGAAAGGAAGAATAAAAGAAAAGAATAATGAAAAATAAAATGGGATGAAAGTGTTAGGTTCATATCAACACATAGTACAGTACACTACAGACTCATTAGGGTCTTAGGTCTTATTACTTAGTTATGCCAGGTGTCACTGATATAGATCTATACTGTTCAGAGGTGTTCACACTATCTCATATCTCTACACTCAGTGGTGTGGAAAATATTTCTCTACTCGTTGGATAATGGTTCTTAACTATATCCTTATTAGAGAACTTGATAAGTTTATGAAGAATATTTGATTTAAATATTTATTCTTGTGAAATCAAGTATCACGTTATATTTCTGATTTATTAACTTAGAGGTCTTGAATCTTTAATAGGTATGATTCGTGAAGATATTTGGAATCAGTTCAATTTCTGAATGTTTATCTACGTTAGTTATATATTAGTTAGGCCGATTGAATATATTTGAATGCACCTGATTCGATAACAATTTACATAACAAACAACAAAGTATTTACATAATATTATCAGGTATATACACATGTTGTCAATTTTTCTTTTATTGGCAGAGACATTATGAAGCCAGTCATCGTGTTCATTAAATCGAGTCGAAGATTATAATATTTCCTACTATATGATATGGACGTTGAACTGTTCCAGACCGACAGAGATCGAAATCGCGTTGAGGACGATTCGGTGACATTTATGTTGAACTTTGTTAGTTAGTTTGTGATTAAGAAGTCATGAACACTTAGCTACACATGAAAACACTATTGGGATAGTTATATTAATTGTTTATTAGCAAGAAAACACTTATGTACACTTATATAGAGTGATAATTAATTATTAACATAATGATATTGAGATACTATTATTATAGTAGTTAGATTAATTTAGATTAGTTTCGTCGTCAATTAATGTTGTTCACAAATTTAAATATGTATTTATTAGTATTAGTATTTATTGATATGATTTGGCATTATGTTCGCGCTAGCTCACAGGCGAAGAGTATGACACATGTTAATTTCACCATGAATTGCCAGGAAATTGTTGAGAGTCAACGGATGCAACATATGACTACAACTTTGACGGAGTACCACTACGGCCACATTCAAGGCAAAGGACCTCACCTATACGGAGAAGATCATAGCAAGAGATACATATTGCAGCGAAAGTTATAAAGCAACCCCTAGGGCTGACAGCTTGGTACCTGTGAATCAAACACGTCCCCTACTCAAGTTTAGCTTGAGTTAGGACGCTTGACCATAGGGTCAAATGAGGGACTAAATTATATAGATTTATATATTTAGTTAGTACAGCCTCCCCATGGGCTGACTACATGACGTCTACCGCGGGATTGTAGACAGGGGGGCATGCCCGTCAATAATATTTTTTTTTTTATTTTGTGTAGGATACATAGGGAACCACACAGTCGTACTTGGAGCATAGCTTTTAACATATTTCGTCTGCACAATTATTAGCAGATTTATTCGTTATGGTCTGGTAAAATGATAAGATCATTTTAAAGGTGAGGGGGGCATATGCCATAAGGCAGATACTCGCGGTTGACGTCATTAATAATAGGTAGAGAATCCTGAAGCTCAAAAGCTTACGGATAGCTAGGAGACTGGTGATAAACGGTGAATCGTCACTCTGACGTAGAAGGACAACAGAGGTTGTGACTTGCACGGAACAGATGGGTTGTGCTTCGGAGTGTCAGAAAAAGGAAGGCGCATTCCGGAGGAATGAGGTATCAACGGAGATTCATTCTGTAAAGGACCTAGACGATATTGAAACAGAAAACGATAGAACAAGTGGAAGGAAGATAACTGGGAATCGGAGACGTAGGATTTTAAGAATTGTTTTGGACAACTAGTTCTTAGATGTTTTGAATGAAGACCGACCATGCATTAAATGGCACTTCATTTGTCTTCGAGTAGTTTGATCCGTGAAAGATTCTACAGTGCATGAATAAATGCCGTCCTTCAGTTCTCACGGTTTGTCGTCAGTTATTTCCGTTCGCTGCGTTTGAGCATTTTTCAAACAGGCGAGTAGATACTTTCGTTTTGTTGTTGACTGTTACTAATTATCATAAACGAGCGGCAGCTCAGGCTCCGTGGCATATATCTCTGGTATCAGTGCTGCTGAGATCACTTCAAATATTTACACTATATCTCTGGTATCAGTGCTGAGATCACAGCACATGTCCACAGATAATGTTACTATATCTCTGGTATCAGTGCTGAGATCACAGCAAATGTCCACAGATAATGTTACTATGTCTCTGGTATCAGTGCTGAGATCACAGCAAATATCCACAGATAATGTTACTATATCTCTGGTATCAATGCTGAGAGATCACAGCAAATGTCCACAGATAATGTTACTATATCTATGGTATCAATGCTGAGACCACTGAAACTGTCCACAGTGATCACAGCAAATGTCTACAGATAATGTTACTATATGTCTGGTGTCAGTGCTGAGATCACAGCAAATGTCCACAGATAATGTTACTATGTCTCTGGTATCAGTGCTGAGATCACTGCAAATGTCCACAGACAATGTTACTGTATCTCCAGTATCAGTGCTGAGATCACTGCAAATGTCCACAGATGATGTTACTATATCTCTGGTATCAGTGCTGAGATCACAGCAAATGTTCTAAGATATTTACAGTGGCTTGTAGAGAGCAGTGATGGGGGGTACGGTTGCCACTAGAAGGGGCAGGTGTGGACCAGCATGAGGAAGGACGCGATATTTCAGATACCTTGGGCATGAAGATGCTTGAGATGGGAGTGGACCAGCATGAAGAAAGACACGATATTTCAGACACCTTGGGCATGAGGATGCTTGAGATGGGAGTGGACCAGCATGAAGAAAGACACGATATTTCAGATACCTTGGGCATGAGGATGCTTGAGATGGGAGTGGAAAAGCATGAAGAAAAACACGATATTTCAGACACCTTGGGCATGAGGATGCTTGAGATGGGAGTGGACCAGCATGAAGAAAGACACGATATTTCAGATACCTTGGGCATGAGGATGCTTGAGATGGGAGTGGACCAGCATGAAGAAAGACACGATATTTCAGACACCTTGGGCATGAGGATGCTTGAGATGGGAGTGGACCAGCATGAAGAAAGACACGATATTTCAGATACCTTGGGCATGAGGATGCTTGAGATGGGAGTGGACCAGCATGAAGAAAAACACGATATTTCAGACACCTTGGGCATGAGGATGCTTGAGATGGGAGTGGACCAGCATGAAGAAAGACACGATATTTCAGATACCTTGGGCATGAGGATGCTTGAGATGGGAGTGGACCAGCATGAAGAAAGACACGATATTTCAGACACCTTGGGCATGAGGGTGCATGAGGCGGGAGAACTGGCCAGAGATAGAGAGACTTTTCAATGAGCCGTGACGAGAGCAAATGCCTGCAAAGAATCTACTTCCAGGCGATGATGATGTGTTGTCTATTATCATATTTCTCAGCTGTTTACAAGAAGTCTACATCTTTATCAATATTTCTTTGTGGATTGTCATCAGTATCAACAATTCAGTGAATTTGTAGGGCATTACGTGTACGTCTGTATCTTGATCTGCATGATCACTAAATACAGATGTTGAGTTGTATGTAAACTGACATTGCCCCCTTATATGTGCAGCTGTTGCCTGTCAGTTACAGCTCTGTGTCACGGAATGCTTAATATCATCCTGTACCTTCAAGAAGTTTACCGTTTTTGTCTTTACAGAACATATTACAGGCAGTCAGTCACATTGTCCACACAGCACAACTATTCATCTGTACAATCAATACCTGAGAATGCCATGATCACCAACAGCTGATCTGAAGCATTACGTGCCTGTCGAATCCGAATCGGGCAGATTTTTAAAACTGACCTAGACTCAAAGGTCAACTAAGCATAAAATGGGTAACAGAAAATGTCTTAGGAAGTGCAGGCGGCCAGCGTGAGACTGACCACATTAGCCAGCGAGTGCAGGTGGGTCTATACACAAATGGCCTGGCAACATCTACCCAATGCACCTGACGCCGCGTAAAAGACTCGCTAAGTATAAGTAGTCACACAGTTTGTTGAGCTACACTGTGTGTCCCTCTTGAATGCCGTGATTACGAGAAGTTGATTTGAAGCACTCTGTGGCTGTTGCACTAATATGTTCCACGTCAGTCAATCTATTGTCCTTCACTAATTGTATGACGTTTCTGAACATACCAGACTTGTGACATTCTCATCAACTTATTCTTGGGAAGATAACGCGCTGGCTGGCTTCCCCTCACATTCCACGTCCGCTTTGGAGGATTGTGTCATCTTTTTGCCATCTCCTGCAGCTCGTTGTATGTTCTCCCATATTATTCATTTCTGTCTTTAGTTCTCTTCTCAGTGTGTATTGAGCTTTCCCCCTATTTCGTATGATTTGTGGGCTCCAGACAAAAGATCGTCTAGTTATGCAATCCTCAGACTTGATACATATTATCCCTGTCCAGCGTCAGGATCGTCTAGTTATGCTATCCTCAGACTTGATCAATATTTACCCTGTCCAGCGTCAGGATCGTCTAGTTATGCTATCCTCAGACTTATCAATATTTACCCTGTCCAGCGTCAGGATCGTCTAGTTATGCTATCCTCAGACTTATCAATATTTACCCTGTCCAGCGTCAGGATCGTCTAGTTATGCTATCCTCAGATTTGATCAATATTTACCCTGTCCAGCGTCAGGATCGTCTAGTTATGCTATCCTCAGACTTGATCAGAATCTACCCTGTCCAGCGTCTGGATCGTCTAGTTATGCTATCCTCAGACTTATCAATATTTACCATGTCCAGCGTCAGGATCGTCTAGTTATGCTATCCTCAGACTTATCAATATTTACCCTGTCCAGCGTCAGGATCGTCTAGTTATGCTATCCTCAGATTTGATCAATATTTACCCTGTCCAGCGTCAGGATAGTCTAGTTATGCTATCCTCAGACTTGATCAGAATTTACCCTGTCCAGCGTCAGGATCGTCTAGTTATGCTATCCTCATACTTGATCAATATTTACCCTGTCCAGCGTCAGGATCGTCTAGTTATGCTATCCTCAGACGATCAATATTTACCATGCCCAGCGTCAGGGTCGTCTAGTTATGCTATCCTCAGACTTATCAATATTTACCCTGTCCAGCATCAGGATCGTCTAGTTATGCTATCCTCAGAATTGATCAGAATTTACCCTGCCCAGCGTCAGGATCGTCTAGTTATGCTATCCTCAGACTTATCAATATTTATCCTATCCAGCGTCAAGATCGTCTAGTTATGCTATCCTCATACTTGATCAATATTTACCCTGTCCAGCGTCAGGATCGTCTAATTATGCTATCCTCAGACTTGATCAATATTTACCCTGTCCAGCGTCAGGATTGTCTAATTATGCTATCCTCAGACTTGATCAATATTTACCATGTCCAGCATCAGGATCGTCTAGTTATGCTAGCCTCAGACTTGATCAATATTTACCCTGTCCAGCGTCAGGATCGTCTAGTTATGCTATACTCAGACTTGATCAATATTTACCATGTCCAGCGTCAGGATCGTCTAATTATGCTATCCTCAGACTTGATCAATATTTACCATGTCCAGCGTCAGGATCGTCTAATTATGCTATCCTCAGACTTGATCAATATTTACCCTGTCCAGCGTCAGGATCGTCTAGTTATGCTATCCTCAGATTTGATCAATATTTACCATGTCCAGCGTCAGGATCGTCTAGTTATGCTAGCCTCAGACTTGATCAATATTTACTCTGTCCAGCGCTAGGATCTTATCCTGATCTTGTGATTGGCTAGTCTCTTCGGTTCTCTCCATGCACTGATTATTCTGTGGTACCACTGTAGTCGTGGGCAACAGTTAACGAATGCTTATATTTTGTTAGTCAGTCGTGTAGTCATTCTCTATGTTTCTGATGCGCACGTTCAGTAGTACTGATTTAATATTGGAGTTAAATATTCTAATTTTTCTGCTAAGTTTAACTCACTAACTCACTCACTCACTCACTCACTCACACTCTCTTTTACTCTCACTCACACATACACACACACACACACACTCACTTTCTCACTTAATCTCACTCTACAAATGTCATTGTGCTATCTCTTGCCTGTTGCGTTCTTGTCGACTTAGGCACAGTTTCACGAACTGGATTTAGAGGGTCGAGGGTTCGAATATACTGCAGGTGATTTGGCAACTGCGGGCGATTTGGGGTTAGATCGCCTTGCGTTAATTATAATGGTTTGAGCGTCGACAATTCAGAAATCAATGGCAAACTACTGAAGTAAAGTGGGCTAGTAAATCATAAACAGCCACTAATTGATGGTTGTACCATGACCATGTTTCCCATATGTTAGAGACCCCGGTAGTCTTAAGTTTCTAACATCCTAGGGTATATTTTCTTATATAAACCTTCACGAGCATCGTTTAGTTGGTTTCGCAGAAACAATTGTTATAACAGCCGAACAGCATCAATAACCACGGTTCTGCCTGAACTCTAAAGTCACAACTTTGCCGTTCTATTTCCTGTACACAATTGTGTACGTTTGTTTTGCCAGTATCTCATTCAATTTCAATTGCGAGAAGTGCGTGACCTACTTCCTCCGTCATAAATTGGAGAAAGTTTATCTAGAGACACGATTCTAATCAGGTCACTTGCCACGCGTGACTTATCAGTTATTGCTAAGAATAAGGGATTGTGGGAGTCTCTAGTGTAAAGATAACTTGTCAGTCTCATGTCTTATTGACATTCCATGCCGTTTCTTTCATAAGCCCTACATTTTTTAACATGAGCTGGGTTGAGCCATGAGACATCACATCACTCAAGACATTCACATGCGCGTTCCGTCCTCTTCAACAACCAGTGAAGAGTCCCAATACTAATGGCACCTGTTGCAATCTGATTATAGATACCCTTGGGGAAAAGATCAAACGGATGCTGTCTATCGTTGATTTGTTTAATTGAAGCGTGCCACTGTGCTCGAAGCATGTGTGTCTTCAGCCTTCTCAGCATGCTCTGTGAGTTCGTTACTATTACGAAATGTGTGTGCTGTGTAGTCTCCGGCCAGCGGAACATCGCATCCTCAGACTAGATGTTGTGGTATTATATGCCAGGCTCTCCTCCACTAAACACTGTCTGTTAGTCTTCGCTATGAACGCCAGACCTTCTTCTATCTTAGCACAGAGCCATCCTTGTAGATGAGTACATCACAGCAAGAGGACTAGGGACCAAACACAAAGGTGCACATACCTGCTGCCTTGTAGGTAGATTGGCCACAGTCAAGGACTAGGGACTAAACAAGGAGACGCACAAACCTGCTGTCCGTAGGTAGACTGGCCACAGTCAAGGACTAGGTACCAAACACAAAGGTGCACAAACCTGCTGCCTTGTAGGTAGACTGGCCACAGTCAAGGACTAGGGACTAAACAAGGAGACGAACAAACCTGCTGTCTGTATGTAGACTGACACAGTCAAGGACTCGGGACCAAACAAAGAGATGCACAAACCTGCTGCCTTGTAGATAGATTGACCACAGTCGAGGTCTAGGGAAAGCAAACCCAGTACTAATGTTAGTCGAAGTCGAATGTACTGAACCACATGCTTGACTAAAGGCTGCAATGAACTCATTTAATGTCCTTTTGAAATGCAGTCATTATTTCCATTTCAAAATCTCCGAGGGGCCTCTATTTCCCCCAAAGTAATATTGCCAGGTCTGGGTGTCTTTCCTGTCTTCATGTAATGTAGTGCATCCTCAACTTCAGCAGCAAGTATATCTTGAATATTTGCGTAACGCCTTTGGAGTCTCCGTGGCGGAATGGTCAAACCGTTTGACTCGGGCTTCGAAGGTTTTGGGTTCGATGTCCTTCGTTTCAAGAGTGCATGTTTTCAGAGATTCCTGGGGGACGTCGCTGGAGCTAGAGAGTTCGTGCTTTGTGCGACGCTTTCCGCGCTACGGAAAGAGACCGAGCTATATAGAATAAAACCCAGTGCAATGAAGTCGACCCTGTCGACTTTTAAGCGACTTTCTTTTAAGCCTCTTATCATCATTATATAGTTTTTTTTTTTTGCATATCCTTTACAGGACATCGCTGTCAACACCAGCATCTTTCAGCTGTATGTTGATTTCTTGGCAAGATTACGCTCAGTAGTTTGCCATTGCTTTCTGAGCGGCCGGCTCACATACCCCGTAAGTTACTGACCCGATTCGAACCACTGCTGATTCTCACCGTCGTCACGTTACTTACGAGAGTATACGAGATTACGGAGAAAAGTGGCTAACCTCTAAGCCAGGAAGCCGGCTCTATTTAAATGACAGATACGAATTCTGTCAATATTGTTTTACAGTTTTACAGTTCTCAACCTTGTATGGCACCATATGTTCAGAATGTAATTTTCCCCTTTCGTATTTCCTCCCTATAAATTCCACCCCCGCACCCTCGTCCCCTACACAATATACGTAAAAATGGAAGCTAAATTGAATAACACATACTAGAACAAGCGGAGTTGATCCACGACTGGTGATCGAGTGAGATGGCAAAACATGACCGCCTACGCTTATCGGCATGGCACATGATGGATGAACTAGAACAAGTCTAGACGTCTACATAAACCGTGATTTGCTGGTCTACTTACGATATAAAACGAATTTCAGAAGGGCGAGAAGTACAGAACCGTAAAGTATGGAATGAACAACGTGGGGGAGGGGGGGGGGATTTCCCCACCGGTTGAGAACCACTGGTCTAGTTTGTCACCTGATGTCGACGTCTTCTTTACTTGACTTCTGTGAGTGCCAGCCGGTACCTAAGAATTTATTTCGCATGTAGTTTCCCACGCGCGGGAAGCCGTCTGAGGGAGGTGGGAGTCAGTAATAGTGGTCAGCTGTAGTCTGTCAAGGGTTAGTGTAGACTGTACACCCAGAGTCAACTAATGTTACGTGTAAGACGGACATAGAAGAGACATTATTGTAGGTTATTTTTAAAATCAAAGATCACAATACACCATCGAAGATAGCTTGTCTTGTGTTCTTGAAGTAGAAAATAGATAAATTGTGGAATGTATGAGAGCGAATTGTTTGTGTATAGACGGCACTCGGTGGATGTGACAGGTTCTCAGTCGTATCTGATAGCAACAGTTCTCTCACGTAACGCAGATACTCTGACATCAGTCACACAATGTCAGTAGCTGTTGTGTCTCACAAAAATAAGTCAATGGTGCGTGTGTGAAATAGAAGGCTCCTAGCGGTGACGAATGTTATTGCTATGTTCGGGTTATGTGCCAATAAAAGTGTGATTTACTGGCATCTGTCAGGATCTTAATTCTTGTATGCTTGGTGTACTTTGGGGTCCACACTTATCTTATGTAAAACGTATTTACATCAAAAGAACATCAAATAGACCGTTTTGAGTTCGTTTTCATAAAATGGTATAAGTGCCGGTCGTTCAGAAAGAAATGGAACACTGCCGAACGTAAACTTGCCAAGAAACCACAAACAGCCAAATTATGTCTGGATTGACTGTGACGTCATGTGAAGGACATGCCACTAACTTTTATTTTTGTTTTATATTAGAAGAACTTCTCTTTAACTTTCTGTCCAAATCGCATTGAGCGGCTGGATGTATGATATATGTTTCATCATTGGCACCTTTCCGTCTTGACAGACGATAGTTTTGTACATTGTGCTTAAAAAGGCTTAATAACTACGACCCATGGCGGTGGCGAGTGTGGCTGGTAAGGCCAATTCTTGCTGCAAATGTTTGCCCACAGTAGATGCATGTAAAAACATGGTCATTTCCACCATTGTGCACCATCTTACGTCCCTCATGCTCTGTGTGTGCTTTATCTGCAATCATTTTCTCCTTTGTCTTCATTCCATTTCTGATAGTTGCCCTCCATGCAACACGTTCAGTGGCGACTTGCTCCCAAAATGCATTATCAATCATGTCCCGCTTACACACATCTTTGTATCGTAGTAGAGGCTGACCCTGAGATCTCCTACCCGTCTGCAATTCACCAAAAAGATGTCCTTTGGTATTCTACCATCATCCATCCTCCTAACATGTCCCATCCATCTAAGTCTACGAAGACTGAGCATGGAATACACCGTCACACAACCTGATCTTTCCAATACTTCAGTATTTGTGATTTTGTCTTGCCACTTAATACCAAGTATTCTTCGCAGACACCGCATATGAAAGCTGTTTAAACGTTTCTCTTGGTGTGAGTAAGTTGTCCAGGTTTCACTGCCATAAAGAAGAGTACTAAGGACACAGTTGATAGACAAGGACTTTTGTTTTGGTAGTAAGCTTCCTGTTCTCCCAGACTCTTTGTGCTCACATGTTCATTGTTGTTGCTGCCTTGCCAATCCGGATGTTGATTTCCTGATCTAGGGATAATTTGCTATTTACAACTATCCTAGATATGTAAAATGGACTACTATCTCCAGTTCGGCGTCGTAAATAAAGATTGATGGTACACCGTGTGCACATTGTGACATAATCTGTGTCTTCTTTTTGTTAATTGTTAAACCAAATTCAGTGATTTTAAAAATAACCGACAATAATGTGCCTTCTATGTCCGTCTTACACGTAACATTAGTTGACTCTGGGTGTACAGTCTACAGTGTAAATACATTCAGTGATATATGTTTACACAATGAACAACATTTGAGGCATCAGCATTTAATACCGGATATGTTATTGAAGGATTTAAGCCTCAAAATGTTGTCACGAACACGACAGGGAGGGTCGAACCTACCTGTAAACTCAGCATTAAGTAGGCTGAATTGAATAGTTCATGGTAGAGTGATCCTGGGCAACCTGGCCTGTGGGGACCCGAGAGAAATTCCGCCTAACTAAGACACATAATCACTTAGCCAATGAGGTCAGTATATATCTGCCTTTTCATACACCTATCCGTCCGCACTCCTGCCTATCTGTTTATCTGTCTGTCTATCCACCCATCAATCCTTCCATCTACCCACCCATCTATCCATTCTATCTATACTAAATTAATGACGTTAAATCTAATACCATCCTATCTATCTAATGTAACTCAGTTAAATACGTCCCACTTGAGTCTTGCCCTGTCTTGACTGCCTGTTTGTTATCTACGCGTGTTTATGTTGATTGATTGTTTACCTCGTGTTTATGTTAATTGATTGTTTATACTGTGGTTTTGTTGATTCTCTGGGTTCTGTTCATTTTGATTGATTGTTTGTGTTGTGTTTATGTTGATTGATTGTTTACACCTTTTTTATGTTAATAGATTGTCTCCAATTCATGCTTATTCCGAAACTCTTGTGGCCGCTTCTGATATATGATATAGGCACGGCCACAGTGAAGACGATGGAGAAGAAAATAAGCAAGTACTTGGAGCACCACAATGCATCACGACGGTCGCACTATATTGTAAGCAGAGTAAGCTCGTTCTCCCTTTCCGGTCCCTCATGGAAGAATTCAAAGTCGGAAAAGCCAGACTCGCGATGATGCTGCGCGAGTCTCCAGATGAAGCAGTCAGTACCTCACAGCCCATCCCCCCTTTCACCTGAGAACGGGAAGGAAGTGGAAGGTCGTCAGCGCGGTCGAAGATGCCCAGGCAGCAGTCCAGATAAAGGAGGTCATGGGACACACCCAGTCAGACAGAAGAAGGTTCGGGCACCATGACAGAGCTCCGATGTGGTCCGGGGCGTCAACTAAGGAATGCAGACATGGTGGTTCAGGAGATCCGCGAGGGAGAGGACGAATTGAGAAGGCGAAAGGCTGCCCATGAGGCTCAGTAGGGTCAGTGGATGTCATGCGAAGGGATAGTGCAGAAGTCCCTTACCTAGAGTGAGATATGGCTTATGGCACTACTGCGCTTAAATTTGGACATACGACCCCTCTACGATGACTTGCCATCAGCTGCCACCTGGTCAAGTGGAGTAAAGCCACCGACCCGTCCTGTCCTCTCTGTAAAAAGGTCCAAACAGCGGAGCACGTATTGTCCGCATACAAAGTAGCTCTAACCCAAGGCCGATTCACATGGCGCCACAACAAAGTCCTTGCGAGTTGGCGGCCATAGTGGATGTAGCCAGAATGCAGGCCAGGCGAGGCCGCCGGGAATTTACTTCGTCCGAGCCGGGCAGCAACGCAGAGACAAGGAAGCCTGCGCTGCCGACTTGCTGTTTCCGACCGTTTTCGATGGCGTGGGTGACTCTGGGAGCTAACCGTGGACCTAATGGGCTCTGAGGTGATCCGACAGTTTGGCTTGTGACCTCAAATCATACTTCACACCGCGACAGCCAAGCAGCTAACGCCAATTGAACTACCGAACTACTTTCGGTAGTCTCAAACGAGTCAAATATAGAGGAGCAGCACGTGTACAAGATGCAGAAGTACGCTAATCTCAGACAGGACGGGTACACTGTCAGGCTATTCGCCGCTGAGATAGGCGCAAGAGGTACTGACTTCATGTATGATGTCTTAAAGCAAATGGCTATAACAGGACAAGCGAGAACTCGGGCAACAAACAACTGGGCACCATATACGCAGAGACATGACACCACCCACTGGATGTCTGTACAACATGGTCTAGCACCGACTGGATGTCTGTACAACATGGTCTAGCACCGACTGGATGTCTGTACACCATGGTCTAGCACCCACTGGATGTCTGTACAACATGGTCTAGCACCCACTGGATGTTTGTACAACATGGTCTAGCACCCACTGGATGGGATGTCTGTACAACATGGTCTAGCACCCACTGGATGGGATGTCTGTACAACATGGTCTAACACCCACTGGATGGGATGTCTGTACAACATGGTCTAGCACCCACTGTCTGTACAACATGGTCTAGCACCATATACCCAGTGACATCACCCACTGGATGTGTACAACATGGTCTAGCACCCACTGTCTGTACAACATGGTCTAGCACCATATACCCAGTGACAGCACCCACTGGATGTCTGTACAACATGGTCTAGCACCATATACCCAGTGACAGCACCCACTGGATGTCTGTACAACATGGTCTAGCACCATATACCCAGTGACATGACATCACCCACTGGATGTGTACAACATGGTCTAGCCCCATATACCCAGTGACATCACATCACCCACTGGATGTCTGTACAACATTGTCTAGCACCATATACCCAGTGACACCACCCACTGGATGTCTGTACAACATTGTCTAGCACCATATACCCAGTGACACCACCCACTGGATGTCTGTACAACATTGTCTAGCACCATATACCCAGTGACACCACCCACTGGATGTCTGTACAACATTGTCTAGCACCATATACCCAGTGACACCACCCACTGGATGTCTGTACAACATTGTCTAGCACCATATACCCAGTGACACCACCCACTGGATGTCTGTACAACATTGTCTAGCACCATATACCAAGTGACATCACCCACTGGATGTCTGTACAACATTGTCTAGCCCCATATACCCAGTGACATCACACCACCCACTGGATGTCTGTACAACATGGTCTAGCACCATATACCCAGTGACATGACACCACCCACTGGATGTCTGTACAACATGGTCTAGCCCCATATACCCAGTGACATCACCCTCTGGATGTCTGTACAACATGGTCTAGCACCATATACCCAGTGACATGACACCACCCACTGGATGTCTGTACAACATTGTCTAGCACCATATACCCAGTGACATCACCCACTGGATGTCTGTACAACATGGTCTAGCACCATATACCCAGTGACATCACCCACTGGATGTCTGTACAACATGGTCAAGCACCATATACCCAGTGACATGACACCACCCACTGGATGTCTGTACAACATGGTCTAGCCCCATATACCCAGTGACATCACCCACTGGATGTCTGTACAACATGGTCTAGCACCATATACCCAGTGACATCACCCACTGGATGTCTGTACAACATGGTCTAGCCCCATATACCCAGTGACATCACCCACTGGATGTCTGTACAACATGGTCTAGCACCATATACCCAGTGACATGACACCACCCACTGGATGTCTGTACAACATTGTCTAGCACCATATACCCAGTGACATCACCCACTGGATGTCTGTACAACATGGTCTAGCACCATATACCCAGTGACATCACCCACTGGATGTCTGTACAACATGGTCTAGCACCATATACCCAGTGACATCACCCACTGGATGTCTGTACAACATGGTCTAGCCCCATATACCCAGTGACATCACCCACTGGATGTCTGTACAACATGGTCTAGCACCATATACCCAGTGACATGACACCACCCACTGGATGTCTGTACAACATTGTCTAGCACCATATACCCAGTGACATCACCCACTGGATGTCTGTACAACATTGTCTAGCCCCATATACCCAGTGACATCACCCACTGGATGTCTGTACAACATTGTCTAGCACCATATACCCAGTGACATCACCCACTGGATGTCTGTACAACATTGTCTAGCCCCATATACCCAGTGACATCACCCACTGGATGTCTGTACAACATTGTCTAGCACCATATACCCAGTGACATCACCCACTGGATGTCTGTACAACATTGTCTAGCCCCATATACCCAGTGACATCACCCACTGGATGTGTACAACATGGTCTAGCACCATATACCCAGTGACATCACCCACTGAATGTCTGCACAACATGGTCTAGCACCATATACCCAGTGACATTACCCACTGGATGTCTGTACAACATGGTCTAGCACCATATACCCAGTGACATCACCCACTGGATGTCTGTACAACATGGTCTAGCACCATATACCCAGTGACATCACCCACTGGATGTCTGTACAACATTGTCTAGCCCCATATACCCAGTGACATTACCCACTGGATGTCTGTACAACATGGTCTAGCACCATATACCCAGTGACATCACCCACTGGATGTCTGTACAACATTGTCTAGCACCATATACCCAGTGACTTTACCCACTGGATGTCTGTACAACATTGTCTAGCACCATATACCCAGTGACATCACACCACCCACTGGATGTCTGTACAACATTGTCTAGCCCCATATACCCAGTGACATTACCCACTGGATGTCTGTACAACATGGTCTAGCCCCATATACCCAGTGACATTACCCACTGGATGTCTGTACAACATTGTCTAGCCCCATATACCCAGTGACATCACCCACTGGATGTCTGTACAACATTGTCTAGCCCCATATACCCAGTGACATTACCCACTGGATGTCTGTACAACATTGTCTAGCACCATATACCCAGTGACATCACACCACCCACTGGATGTCTGTACAACATTGTCTAGCCCCGTATACCCAGTGACATCACCCACTGGATGTCTGTACAACATTGTCTAGCCCCATATACCCAGTGACATCACCCACTGGATGTCTGTACAACATGGTCTAGCACCATATACCCAGTTACAGCACCCACTGGATGTCTGTACAACATTGTCTAGCACCATATACCCAGTGACATTACCCACTGGATGTCTGTACAACATTGTCTAGCACCATATACCCAGTGACATCACCCACTGGATGTCTGTACAACATGGTCTAGCCCCATATACCCAGTGACATCACCCACTGGATGTCTGTACAACATTGTCTAGCACCATATACCCAGTGACATCACACCACCCACTGGATGTCTGTACAACATTGTCTAGCCCCATATACCCAGTGACATTACCCACTGGATGTCTGTACAACATTGTCTAGCACCATATACCCAGTGACATCACACCACCCACTGGATGTCTGTACAACATGGTCTAGCCCCATATACCCAGTGACATTACCCACTGGATGTCTGTACAACATTGTCTAGCCCCATATACCCAGTGACATCACCCACTGGATGTCTGTACAACATTGTCTAGCCCCATATACCCAGTGACATTACCCACTGGATGTCTGTACAACATTGTCTAGCCCCATATACCCAGTGACATTACCCACTGGATGTCTGTAGAACATTGTCTAGCCCCATATACCCAGTGACATTACCCACTGGATGTCTGTACAACATTGTCTAGCACCATATACCCAGTGACATTACCCACTGGATGTCTGTACAACATTGTCTAGCCCCATATACCCAGTGACATTACCCACTGGATGTCTGTACAACATTGTCTAGCCCCATATGGGCTCTGAGGTGATCCGACAGTTTGGCTTGTGACCTCAAATCATACTTCACACCGCGACAGCCAAGCAGCTAACGCCAATTGAACTACCGAACTACTTTCGGTAGTCTCAAACGAGTCAAATATAGAGGAGCAGCACGTGTACAAGATGCAGAAGTACGCTAATCTCAGACAGGACGGGTACACTGTCAGGCTATTCGCCGCTGAGATAGGCGCAAGAGGTACTGACTTCATGTATGATGTCTTAAAGCAAATGGCTATAACAGGACAAGCGAGAACTCGGGCAACAAACAACTGGGCACCATATACGCAGAGACATGACACCACCCACTGGATGTCTGTACAACATGGTCTAGCACCGACTGGATGTCTGTACAACATGGTCTAGCACCGACTGGATGTCTGTACACCATGGTCTAGCACCCACTGGATGTCTGTACAACATGGTCTAGCACCCACTGGATGTTTGTACAACATGGTCTAGCACCCACTGGATGGGATGTCTGTACAACATGGTCTAGCACCCACTGGATGGGATGTCTGTACAACATGGTCTAACACCCACTGGATGGGATGTCTGTACAACATGGTCTAGCACCCACTGTCTGTACAACATGGTCTAGCACCATATACCCAGTGACATCACCCACTGGATGTGTACAACATGGTCTAGCACCCACTGTCTGTACAACATGGTCTAGCACCATATACCCAGTGACAGCACCCACTGGATGTCTGTACAACATGGTCTAGCACCATATACCCAGTGACAGCACCCACTGGATGTCTGTACAACATGGTCTAGCACCATATACCCAGTGACATGACATCACCCACTGGATGTGTACAACATGGTCTAGCCCCATATACCCAGTGACATCACATCACCCACTGGATGTCTGTACAACATTGTCTAGCACCATATACCCAGTGACACCACCCACTGGATGTCTGTACAACATTGTCTAGCACCATATACCCAGTGACACCACCCACTGGATGTCTGTACAACATTGTCTAGCACCATATACCCAGTGACACCACCCACTGGATGTCTGTACAACATTGTCTAGCACCATATACCCAGTGACACCACCCACTGGATGTCTGTACAACATTGTCTAGCACCATATACCCAGTGACACCACCCACTGGATGTCTGTACAACATTGTCTAGCACCATATACCAAGTGACATCACCCACTGGATGTCTGTACAACATTGTCTAGCCCCATATACCCAGTGACATCACACCACCCACTGGATGTCTGTACAACATGGTCTAGCACCATATACCCAGTGACATGACACCACCCACTGGATGTCTGTACAACATGGTCTAGCCCCATATACCCAGTGACATCACCCTCTGGATGTCTGTACAACATGGTCTAGCACCATATACCCAGTGACATGACACCACCCACTGGATGTCTGTACAACATTGTCTAGCACCATATACCCAGTGACATCACCCACTGGATGTCTGTACAACATGGTCTAGCACCATATACCCAGTGACATCACCCACTGGATGTCTGTACAACATGGTCAAGCACCATATACCCAGTGACATGACACCACCCACTGGATGTCTGTACAACATGGTCTAGCCCCATATACCCAGTGACATAACCCACTGGATGTCTGTACAACATGGTCTAGCACCATATACCCAGTGACATCACCCACTGGATGTCTGTACAACATGGTCTAGCCCCATATACCCAGTGACATCACCCACTGGATGTCTGTACAACATGGTCTAGCACCATATACCCAGTGACATGACACCACCCACTGGATGTCTGTACAACATTGTCTAGCACCATATACCCAGTGACATCACCCACTGGATGTCTGTACAACATGGTCTAGCACCATATACCCAGTGACATCACCCACTGGATGTCTGTACAACATGGTCTAGCACCATATACCCAGTGACATCACCCACTGGATGTCTGTACAACATGGTCTAGCCCCATATACCCAGTGACATCACCCACTGGATGTCTGTACAACATGGTCTAGCACCATATACCCAGTGACATGACACCACCCACTGGATGTCTGTACAACATTGTCTAGCACCATATACCCAGTGACATCACCCACTGGATGTCTGTACAACATTGTCTAGCCCCATATACCCAGTGACATCACCCACTGGATGTCTGTACAACATTGTCTAGCACCATATACCCAGTGACATCACCCACTGGATGTCTGTACAACATTGTCTAGCCCCATATACCCAGTGACATCACCCACTGGATGTCTGTACAACATTGTCTAGCACCATATACCCAGTGACATCACCCACTGGATGTCTGTACAACATTGTCTAGCCCCATATACCCAGTGACATCACCCACTGGATGTGTACAACATGGTCTAGCACCATATACCCAGTGACATCACCCACTGAATGTCTGCACAACATGGTCTAGCACCATATACCCAGTGACATTACCCACTGGATGTCTGTACAACATGGTCTAGCACCATATACCCAGTGACATCACCCACTGGATGTCTGTACAACATGGTCTAGCACCATATACCCAGTGACATCACCCACTGGATGTCTGTACAACATTGTCTAGCCCCATATACCCAGTGACATTACCCACTGGATGTCTGTACAACATGGTCTAGCACCATATACCCAGTGACATCACCCACTGGATGTCTGTACAACATTGTCTAGCACCATATACCCAGTGACTTTACCCACTGGATGTCTGTACAACATTGTCTAGCACCATATACCCAGTGACATCACACCACCCACTGGATGTCTGTACAACATTGTCTAGCCCCATATACCCAGTGACATTACCCACTGGATGTCTGTACAACATGGTCTAGCCCCATATACCCAGTGACATTACCCACTGGATGTCTGTACAACATTGTCTAGCCCCATATACCCAGTGACATCACCCACTGGATGTCTGTACAACATTGTCTAGCCCCATATACCCAGTGACATTACCCACTGGATGTCTGTACAACATTGTCTAGCACCATATACCCAGTGACATCACACCACCCACTGGATGTCTGTACAACATTGTCTAGCCCCATATACCCAGTGACATCACCCACTGGATGTCTGTACAACATTGTCTAGCCCCATATACCCAGTGACATCACCCACTGGATGTCTGTACAACATGGTCTAGCACCATATACCCAGTTACAGCACCCACTGGATGTCTGTACAACATTGTCTAGCACCATATACCCAGTGACATTACCCACTGGATGTCTGTACAACATTGTCTAGCACCATATACCCAGTGACATCACCCACTGGATGTCTGTACAACATGGTCTAGCCCCATATACCCAGTGACATCACCCACTGGATGTCTGTACAACATTGTCTAGCACCATATACCCAGTGACATCACACCACCCACTGGATGTCTGTACAACATTGTCTAGCCCCATATACCCAGTGACATTACCCACTGGATGTCTGTACAACATTGTCTAGCACCATATACCCAGTGACATCACACCACCCACTGGATGTCTGTACAACATGGTCTAGCCCCATATACCCAGTGACATTACCCACTGGATGTCTGTACAACATTGTCTAGCCCCATATACCCAGTGACATCACCCACTGGATGTCTGTACAACATTGTCTAGCCCCATATACCCAGTGACATTACCCACTGGATGTCTGTACAACATTGTCTAGCCCCATATACCCAGTGACATTACCCACTGGATGTCTGTAGAACATTGTCTAGCCCCATATACCCAGTGACATCACCCACTGGATGTCTGTACAACATGGTCTAGCACCATATACCCAGTGACATTACCCACTGGATGTCTGTACAACATTGTCTAGCACCATATACCCAGTGACATTACCCACTGGATGTCTGTACAACATTGTCTAGCCCCATATACCCAGTGACATTACCCACTGGATGTCTGTAGAACATTGTCTAGCCCCATATACCCAGTGACATCACCCACTGGATGTCTGTACAACATGGTCTAGCACCATATACCCAGTGACATCACACCACCCACTGGATGTCTGTACAACATGGTCTAGCCCCATATACCCAGTGACATTACCCACTGGATGTCTGTACAACATTGTCTAGCCCCATATACCCAGTGACATCACCCACTGGATGTCTGTACAACATTGTCTAGCCCCATATACCCAGTGACATTACCCACTGGATGTCTGTACAACATTGTCTAGCCCCATATACCCAGTGACATTACCCACTGGATGTCTGTAGAACATTGTCTAGCCCCATATACCCAGTGACATCACCCACTGGATGTCTGTACAACATGGTCTAGCACCATATACCCAGTGACATTACCCACTGGATGTCTGTACAACATTGTCTAGCACCATATACCCAGTGACATTACCCACTGGATGTCTGTACAACATTGTCTAGCACCATATACCCAGTGACATCACCCACTGGATGTCTGTACAACATGGTCTAGCCCCATATACACAGTGACATTACACCACCCACTGGATGTCTGTACAACATTGTCTAGCACCATATACCCAGTGACATCACCCACTGGATGTCTGTACAACATTGTCTAGCCCCATATACCCAGTGACATTACACCACCCACTGGATGTCTGTACAACATTGTCTAGCACCATATACCCAGTGACATCACCCACTGGATGTCTGTACAACATGGTCTAGCCCCATATACCCAGTGACATTACACCACCCACTGGATGTCTGTACAACATTGTCTAGCCCCATATACCCAGTGACATCACCCACTGGATGTCTGTACAACATGGTCTAGCACCATATACCCAGTGACATCACCCACTGGATGTCTGTACAACATTGTCTAGCCCCATATACCCAGTGACATTACACCACCCACTGGATGTCTGTACAACATTGTCTAGCACCATATACCCAGTGACATCACCCACTGGATGTCTGTACAACATTGTCTAGCCCCATATACCCAGTGACATTACACCACCCACTGGATGTCTGTACAACATTGTCTAGCACCATATACCCAGTGACATCACCCACTGGATGTCTGTACAACATGGTCTAGCACCATATACCCAGTGTCATCACACTACCCACTGGATGTCTGTACAACATTGTCTAGCCCCATATACCCAGTGACATCACCCACTGGATGTCTGTACAACATGGTCTAGCACCATATACCCAGTGACATCACCCACTGGATGTCTGTACAACATTGTCTAGCCCCATATACCCAGTGACAGCACCCACTGGATGTCTGTACAACTTTATCTAGCACCATATACCCAGTGACATCACCCACTGGATGTCTGTACAACTTTGTCTAGCACCATATACCCAGTGACATCACCCACTGGATGTCTGTACAACTTTGTCTAGCACCATATAGCCAGTGACATCACCCACTGGATGTCTGTACAACTTTGTCTAGCACCATATACCCAGTGACATCACATCACCCACTGGATGTCTGTACCACATGGTCTAGCACCATATACCCAGTGACATCACCCACTGGATGTCTGTACAACATGGTCTAACACCATATACCCAGTGACATCACCCACTGGATGTCTGTACAACATGGTCTAGCACCATATACCCAGTGACAGCACCCACTGGATGTGTACAACATTGTCTAGCACCATATACCCAGTGACATTACCCACTGGATGTCTGTACAACATGGTCTAGCACCATATACCCAGTGACATTACCCACTGGATGTCTGTACAACATGGTCTAGCACCATATACCCAGTGACATCACACCACCCACTTGATGTCTGTACAACACGGTCTAGCCCCATATACCCAGTGACATGACACCACCCACTGGATGTCTGTACCACATGGTCTAGCACCATATACCCAGTGACATCACCCACTGGATGTCTGTACAACATTGTCTAGCACCATATACCCAGTGACATCACACCACTGGATGTCTGTACAACATTGTCTAGCACCATATACCAGTGACATCACCCACTGGATGTCTGTACAACTTTGTCTAGCACCATATACCCAGTGACATCACCCACTGGATGTCTGTACAACTTTGTCTAGCACCATATACCCAGTGACATCACATCACCCACTGGATGTCTGTACAACATTGTCTAGCACCATATACCCAGTGACAGCACCCACTGGATGTGTACAACATTGTCTAGCACCATATACCCAGTGACATTACCCACTGGATATCTGTACAACATGGTCTAGCACCATATACCCAGTGACATTACCCACTGGATGTCTGTACAACATGGTCTAGCACCATATACCCAGTGACATTACCCACTGGATGTCTGTACAACATGGTCTAGCACCATATACCCAGTGACATTACCCACTGGATGTCTGTACAACATGGTCTAGCACCATATACCCAGTGACATCACACCACCCACTGGATGTCTGTACAACATTGTCTAGCACCATATACCCAGTGACATCACCCACTGGATGTCTGTACAACATGGTCTAGCACCATATACCCAGTGACATTACCCACTGGATGTGTACAACATGGTCTAGCACCATATACCCAGTGACATCACACCACCCACTGGATGTCTGTACAACATGGTCTAGCACCATATACCCAGTGACATTACCCACTGGATGTGTACAACATGGTCTAGCACCATATACCCAGTGACATTACATCACCCACTGGATGTCTGTACAACATGGTCTAGCACCATATACCCAGTGACATTACCCACTGGATGTTTACAACATGGTCTAGCACCATATACCCAGTGACAGCACCCACTGGATGTGTACAACATTGTCTAGCACCATATACCCAGTGACATCACCCACTGGATGTCTGTACAACATGGTCTAGCACCATATACCCAGTGACATCACACCACCCACTGGATGTCTGTACAACATGGTCTAGCACCATATACCCAGTGACATCACCCACTGGATGTCTGTACAACATTGTCTAGCACCATATACCCAGTGACACCACACCACTGGATGTCTGTACAACATTGTCTAGCACTATATACCCAGTGACATCACCCACTGGATGTCTGTACAACATGGTCTAGCACCATATACCCAGTGACATCACCCACTGGATGTATACAACATGATCTAGCACCATATACCCAGTGACATCACCCACTGGATGTGTACAACATGGTCTGAATGAAACAGCACCATATGATGGGGTTGGTATCAATCCTCAACAAGTGCACGACTCTGCCCAGACATGAAAAACCTCATCAAGAAAGTAACGAACGTAATCAACCCATCAGAAGCAGGGAAGCTGACAACAAACAGCCCAAAGTAAGAAAATAAACTACACGCTACCCCATAATCACCCCTACATAGCAAAGTAAGACTCGAAGGCTGAAAGAGGGTACTCGTACCACAAATTGGATTGGATTGGATTGTTGTCCCATTCATAACAGTGCATTTAGCACTGCTAAAACATGTCTGGTAGAGTTACAGGCGGCAAGGGTATCCACCAAGCCCGCCATCCGCCGACTGGCCCGGCGAGGAGGTGTCAAGCGCATCTCCGGGCTCATCTATGAGGAAACCCGAGGTGTCCTCAAAGTGTTCCTAGAGAACGTCATCCGCGACGCTGTCCCCTACACCGAGCACGCCGAGAGGAAGACTGTCACCGCCATGGACGTCGTCTAACCCTTCCCTTTACCCGCCCTGTGCAATATATTTTGTTGTTGTCTTGTGGTGTCTGCTGCCCCCGCCCGTACCCTAGCAATGTAGCACAACGGACAAATCTACAGGTGCTCAGTCTCCCTGTAAAACCCGCCACAACACCACGTGTTGTCTTGTTTTAATTGTCACCCCCTTGAAATCTTGTGTTTTAAGTAAGTCGCTGGGTTTCTAAGAACCGTAGCCCACCGGACAAACCAGCAAGTGCTCGGTCTCACCCACACAAAGTAGACAAGACAGATAGCGAACTCTTGTGCATTCAGGAAAATTGTGAAATTGATTCCAATCAATAGATAGATGGTCAATAGTGGCCACCCCAGTGACACTGGCGCAGAGAGAAGTTGTCCCAGGTCATGAAGCAGAGTCCATGCCACGGCGGCTTCGAACCAGAAGTAATGTGAACCACAACCTTCCTGTTCACAAGAAGAATCTTGGCTCCCTTTTCAAGGAGATTAACCCGTCGGCCCCTGGCCCGGACTGTACCATGACCCCCTGGGAACGTTCAGGCGTGGTACACAACTTCAGGAGGGAATCGTCGCTGGCACTTGCGACAACTGGTTCATGAAGCAGAAATCTTCTCTCTAAGTCAGCGGGGGCCCGAGTCACTGCCAGCCCCACCAGGCTAATGAAGTAATGGCGCGGACCTGAGAGAGAACTCTCCCAGTAGAGAGAAGATGGTGTCCAGAAACGGCTCTTCTGGGTGCTAGACCATGTTGTACAAACATCCAGTGGGTGCTAGACCAAGTTACATTCTTTGACCTTATTTTCTTGTGTAGGGTTGTTTTCCTTAGAAGTATCCTTAAAAGAATGAAATAAAAGAAAATTATATTTGTCAACATACATGATGCATATAGAACTACTAGTAGAAACAAGAAAAATGGAAAGATGACTTGAAAATGAATACTTAACTGATTCAATGGCAAAAACATTCCATCGTGGGAAATGAGAAGTAGAGGTGTGTGACAGTAATGACTTAATAGTTGTTAATATGGCAGAAGACATGTTGTATTACAAGATATCAAATTAAAGGGGGTTGCATATGGGAAACTACTGTTTGTAAAAGTTCATTCAAATAATGGTAAATTATCCAACACATATTGAAAACAAAGGGATACAATTATTTGATATGTTCACTTACCATGGCAATTTTTCTTTATTTTGTGATGATAGTCTAATTAAATTAAGTAAATAAAGATAAACACCTCACTTTTCTTCATAAATATCACAAGAGCTGCTACGTAATATCTTCAAAATGTAATTATAACATCATATTTTGAAGTACATAATTTTCACACAACATTCAAAAAAGTCAGGAAAACACTGGACAGAACTGTACTCAGTAGAATAAAAACCAACATTTACACTATTTTATAATTAATTATAAATATTGCTAAGCTTATTTGTGATCGGCAAAGCACATTTAAGGGCACAAGTGCGTCCCCTCAGAGCAAACATAATTTGACATGTGCCATCATGTGATGATGAACTTTCACCATCAGGTTTGTTTTCTCTAAAACCACCAGCTGTATAATTTAACTGAATAAATACATTACTGAACATTCTATCAGAATCTGTCACTAAGTCCTTTAAATCGTAATAACTGTAATTTAAAATTGTTTTAAACAATAATCTGATGTAAATGGACAAAGTCGAAAACTTGTGGACGCTGCCATTTCTGAAATCAGACCATGAACCACAAAATATCAGAGATTTGTTCACAACTTTGAGCTAATGTGACTGTTAGGTTCCGATAAATTGAAATGAAGGAAGTCTGCAATGTAAATTTCTAGTTACTGAGCATTGAAATTACGGAAGATATCAGGAAAAAAACAAAAATAAATAAACTCCATTGTTGAAGGTAACATAAACAAATCATAAACCTTGTTCTTCAGGGATTAGAACCAGAAGCCCTTGATGTGTGAGGCCAGTATACTGACCCATCAGCCAGATGCTATCCATAGTCGTACACTGACTAACTAGACATGGATCACAAATACTGTTTACTTGGATTTTGTTCTGTAACGAAGTATACATCATGCATCAATAACAACACGTAATACATGTAAAGGGAGCCTTTGCACATTTAAAGATGCACTGAGCATAGTTAGTTAGTTAGTCGACAGAACATCCTCGTTGCACATCGAACCATTCAGTCCATAAGTGCTAGGATCCCCTCCTCATCAAATCCCGCAGCATGTAGCGGCTAACGACGCCAGTTCTGTGTTGGTTTATCAATCTTCTTTGGCTTCCTGCGTAGTGTTCTTGTTTGGCCACCCCTCTTTTAATTTGCTGCTCTCGCAGTCTGGCCATTGTTGTAGATTCACAGCCATCACTTGGTTCTCGCAAAAGTCTTACTTCTCGTAGAGCATTTAGAATGTCAGCCTGGTCCATGGCGCGTCCGCCCTCAACAGTAGCCTCACCTGCGAGCTTGTCAGCCCGCTCATTTCCTTGTACTCCCGCACGCCCTGGCACGAAGATGAAACTAATCTTTGCCAGCCGAGACCGCTCCAGAGGCAGCAACCATTCTCTTCGGATCGACCCCTCCTCTATCCTCTTGATCATGTTCATTGAGTCGCTAAGGAAACAAGCCCTAGTGAATGTCTGTGTCTCGAGTCATGTTATTGCTTTACTTACTGCCATGACTTCCATGGTAAGGCTACTTGTGGTTTCAGTGAAAGCACCAGAGTCCTCCTTCACAATTCTCCCTCCGGCCCGAGCTGTAAAGGCCCATGAGCTTCTCACATGTCGGACGACCGACCCATCTGTGTAGATGACCGCGTCACCGTCTAGCGAATTCTCGAAAAACAACGCTTGTACTTCAGCCTCCTCAGCAGCCGGATTTTCTTGTCTGCATTTCCTATCTAGTTGGATGCAAACTGAAAAGGATATGCAGAAGTCTGTTGGCACTTGCACCCACTCCTCGCCAGGTTCTAAGTCCTCAAGTGAACACACCTGTTGAAGAATGTCTTCGGCTTGACCCATCCACGACCGTCCCCTTTTTAACCTGCTGCCCTTCACCTTCCTAATTTCACTATGCAGTGGATGTTGTGTGTTTGCGTTAATTCTGAGGCAGTAGCGTGCCCTGCAAACTTGTATTCTCTCTTCAATGGTTGGAAAATCAAGAAGGTAGCGCATCGCCCTGCATGCTGTATCTCTTGTACATCCAAGAATAATGCGCATAGCTTCATTCTGTATCATTTCCATCCTTTCTATCTGCTTATGGCTGAGCATATAGTGATCACTGAGCATATAGTGATCAAACGATCTTTATAAAAGTACAATTTTTATTGAACCTTTTGTTGCACTTTGCCCTATCATAAATGTGTAATGTCCCTCTTTACTAACACTTATAATGTCAGTATAGATTTCATAACCCTGGAGATAGTTCACCATTATTCTTCAACAGTAAATCACAGTTCTTAGAGAGTATCCTGCATCAAACCTTAGTGTTCTTTAACTGATTAAGAAGCAGAAGGATGATTAATCGCCGTAAGCAATTTCACATGGCTGCCATTGACTTATTATTGATTATATTCTTTATCATAATCTTCCTGTTTAGACATTAATAGTCAAGGAGTGAGATAAATCGTACATATTCTTCCTTATCTTCTTCCTGGTTTTCACTGAAAAGGACCTTGGCAGCAAATAAGTGATTTTTATCTCCTATACAGGTATATCAATAAATCTGTCAGTATATCAATCCGTTTGTCAGTACTTCAATCAAATTATCAGCCTGCCAATACTTTTCACAGTTAGCCAGTTTGCTATTTAATTGTCAAATTCTGTTGTTGACATGTTTATGATTATATTTACAGTAGGAGCCACAGTGGTGCAGTGGCTAACATGCTTGCCTATCAACCTGGTGGTCATGGGTTCAAATATGCTTCAAGGCAGATTTGTTAAATTGCCCTGGAGTCCCCAGTCAACCCAGTCTAAAATGTGTAAGGAAGTCAAGGTCACCAGCGAGATGTTAACCACACCACTCCACAAGTGCTGATTGGTTTTTACAAATATGGGGCTATCTCCGTACACGTCTGATTGATTGATTGATTTAGGAACCGACATCACAGCATTCGGGACATTTCCATAAGCGCTCCGTCCCCATCCTCAGCAGCCAGCGAAGAGTTCCATCACTAATAGTTCCAGTAGCAATCTGATTATATGTCCGTCTCGTCTTTCCTCTGAGCGTCGATCGTCGGCCAGATCCCCTCGTCACACCTCGCTGCCTCATTCTTACCAGACCATGGTGATCCATTTGCTCCTCCAAGGTGTACACGTGCTCCCACAAGGCCGCAACCACGTCTGTTTTGTCATGCATCAATACTCCACCAAGTTTTGCCGAACCAGCCAATCTGTCCGCCTGTTCATTCCCCCGCACACCAGCATGCCCAGGAGAAAAGATCCAGGTGATGTTTGCTACCCGTGACCTCCGAAGCGAAGCAAGCCACTCTGTACGAAGCTTACCTGTTCTCACCCTCCTCAGCATGCTTTCTGAGTCAGTTACAATCACAATGTGTGTATGTCTCGTGTTCTCTATCCAGCGGAAAGCTGCACTGACCGCCTCCACCTCCATTCTTAAGCTAGATGTTGTGTCATCATACGCCAGGCTCTCCTGCACCAAACGCCGACCATTAGCTTTTGCCAAGAAGCCCCAGGCACTTCTCCTACCTCTCAACACCGACCCATCCGTGTAGATAATCACATCACCCGGGCGCGAATTATCCGTCTGTAACGTCCTAAACTTGACTTATTTTATACATACAGTTATGTCAAATGTAGCCATTTATTTGTTCTTGGTTTTGAGAACACATAATACACAAATGAAAAGATGTTCTTTATAAATATTTTATTACACTTTACATTCAACAGGAGGCTTTCAATGTAGCCAAGCAGGAGTTCCGTCAGTTTAAGATGAAAACTCGAGCAAATCTGGCCAAGACACATTATGGCCCTGACACACTGGAGGAAGCTGTGCAAGACTACATTAACCGCAACACTGACCTTTATAACCTCCCAGGCATGGTTTC
This sequence comes from Cepaea hortensis, assembly GCA_963921405.1. Lineage (NCBI taxonomy): Eukaryota > Metazoa > Mollusca > Gastropoda > Stylommatophora > Helicidae > Cepaea > Cepaea hortensis. The sequence goes on along the minus strand of OY992879.1, from coordinate 102,869,165 downwards.
AGTAAGTAGTGGGAAATGTTTGACATTTATAATTTAAATCATGTTATTATACCCAGAGAGAGAGAGAGAGAGAGAGAGAGAGAGAGAGAGAGAGAGAGAGAGAGAGAGAGAGAGAGAGAGAGAGAGAGAGAGAGAGAGAGAGAGAGAGAGAGAGAGAGAGAGAGAGAGAGAGAGAGAGAGAGAGAGATTTTCTTCCTCTTCTTTGTACACTGCCAGATGTCAGTATGAATAAATCCAAAGAAGCAGCAGTCAACTTCAGCTTGTTAACATCTTTATTATACCGTTTGTCCTCATATGCAGTGGATGTAGGCCAAGATAATTTTCTATGTTCTGCATGTGTTAAACACTCCTGAAACAACAATATAGCAATATAGCTGTAAATTACCAGTTGCACGGGAGTCTCCTTGGAGAAGTGGTCAAGCCATCTGCTTCGCGCTCCGAAGGTTGTGGGGTTGATTCTGGGCTACTATTATGATTTAGTAATTCTGGATATTACACGAATGTTAATTCGCACGAACGAAGAGGGAGGTAACTGTCACAATGAACTGTAAGCTGACGTGAACTTTCGTAAACAGTTGACTGTTGAGTACACAAAACTGCGGAGGAACTTAATTTGACTAGTAAGGGACAAGTCTATATATCAAACCATTGCGGTGTTTCATATTTATTAATCTCCTCTGAAAATACTTGTTATGCTTGTGATCCCATCTCTAATTCATACCGTCAAACGGTATCTCATGATTAACTCACCCTTTTCTGGAGTTATCCCCCCCCCTCCCCCCTCTCTCTCTCCTTTCCTTTTACCTTTGACTTCACTTCACTTGTGTTCTACACTTCACCCCTAGTAGGACGGTGTAACAGAGCACCATCTCTGTTAGGGAGTTGGTGAGTTAATGAGTGGTGTGCAAGGGGGAAAAGACTAGTACAGGGCACGGCTGAGCATCCCATTGGGGGTTAACTAGGGACGCTCAAGCTGTGACGCGGGGTTAGATATAGACAGTTACCATCGGAGGTTGAAGTCAACAACACCTATTTTGTATGAACGATGGTCACTTGATAATCTACGATATATTTGATGAAATAAACAATTGAAAACTCCAGCAAATGAATTGTCTCTGCTATTTAATGTACCAGCGCTGTTATATATACAGCAGAAATGGTGCCGTGACTCTCAGAACTTGCCTTGTCGAGGACACAGCGTGAAGTACTACAAAAGTATACGGCACAGCGGAGGACTTTTGTTGAACGACTTTTCAAGTTGCTTGGCGTTGCTACAACAAACACGTTACCACATCAGATGTTTTGCTGGCCATATCGTTCTAATACAGTCATATCGAGTTTTGCTGACCGAGTGAATCTTTGTCAGAAGCCGCAGTCAAGTGATCCAGGCCTTGTCAAAGGTTGCAACCCATATTTTCACCACCGCAAATCGTTTTACTGAGGCTGGTTGTTGGAGCCACCATAAATCCTATCATGAAATGCTGGACAGAGCTACCATCGTGTAATTGGGCTGTTTGTCAGAATTGCCATCATCGTGTCCTGGAGTGACCTAGCCGTTGTCCTTGAGCTGCCTGAAGTGAGGTCATTGCTAGTCTTGCTTACCGGAGCTTACTTGCTTAATACAACTCAAACATTTTGCTAAATATGGCCCAGGATGGAGGAAGTTTTTGACTGTTGTAACGCCACTCAAACCTGAGCATCCACTCGTTTTACTTGCCTGATAAATTGCTCCGGAAACGTTTTTCAACTCAGACGTGCCCGCCTAGGGGTGAAAAGAAGCCATAAATCCGAGGTGCCCGCCCATGGGTGAAATGAAGAGTCCAGAAGTTTTTCCTTTCCCTGTGATGGAACCGAAGAAGACAACACGCTCGTTTTTCTATGAAGCATGTATGAAGTCTGACTATCAAGAATAATCACCGGTTGGCACATTTGGACTTTCTTTGTGGACTCGTGGACGATATATCAATGAACGGTATTTAAGAAATTGATTTAAGGTAATTGATTAAGCTAATATAGCGTTATAATAAGTGAAATTGATTTAATTAATATAACATAACATTGTGTGTTAAGTAAAATTAATTAATTAATTAGAACACTTGATTCTTATAGGACGAAAAACAAATGCTTACGTCCCTTGCCTAGTTCAAATACGCCTGCAGTTGTTGTATACTTATTGATAACTATTAACTATATTATAATTGTGAATTTGTTTATATAAGTTGTATAACAAAACTATTTCGGCATGGCAGAGGAAGAGATTTTGTTGACACAGGTTTTAAATGGAGTTGGAAGAGCCATATGCAGGCTAGTTGCTATGTATTTAAAATAACAGAGCTTATATCATAAAGGCTTGGTGAGCTACTATGGAAGTCTTTTATAGGAAGTTAGGACGTGTGACAGAGTTGATGGACAGCTTAAAAATGGACGTAGATAGAATTTCGTCTATAATAAAAGTAATAAAGAGACAGACGCTTGAACGAACGGAGCACGAGACAGGTATGAGATATTATGCTGTAGACAAGCCCAATAGATGGCAGCCGGTCAATAGGAACGATAACCAGTGTGGTTACAATTCTAAAGTTATTAGCTATATAAATATGAAAGCAGATAAGAGGGAGACACAGAGATATGTAGTGAATCAAAACAAAAATGTAGGAATTGGTAATGGCCAGAAAAGAAATTTGTATAAGAAACGGTGGTCTTGGCCTTCAAATAGTGAAAACGCAAGAGCTTTACGAGAAAACTGGTTACAGATTAGACAGTTGCGATATTCCGTTGCAAGGTTGAGTAACAGAGAAAGAAACACAGACAAGATTTTGGGTAGTCAGGAGGTATCTTCAGTCTTTAGTGTCAGACAAGAAAGAGAGGCACAGACGCAGACAGTCAGAAGTGTGGAGAATAGTACTCAGACACCGATTGATAAAATAGAAAAAAAAAAAAAAAACTCAATCAAAACCCACTGAGTTGAAAGTGACAAAGAGAGACACCGATACAGAAGTTAGACAATCCAAGACAAGAGACAGCAGAAAGAAAATTAGAAAGAGTGTTAGGACCAGAAATGAAAAAAAGTTTGCTCATATATAATCATGGGTGTGGAACCGAAGAATCTGAGTCGTCTCTACAATCAGAATTTTCAGACCTCGCAGATTTTGGTATAGAATGTACACCCGACAGGGAATTAAAAGGAATGAATAAGAACGGGAGGATTGTACTACGAGCAGATCCTGACTCGAAGGGAGATGTTTCCTCGTACGGTATGGTTGGTGGTAGACAGGCAGGCACATTTTTAGTTGGTGACTCTTTGGAACAAGATACCAGTGTATATGGCAGAAAAGTAGCGAAGGCTAGGAGACGAATACCAAGAGCGAGAGAGAGAGAGAGAGAAAAGGATACTTTCAAAAAGAAAGGTGTTTGTCTAGTAGAAAGTAGAACACAAAAACAGCAGAAGGCTGAAGCATCGCTGGACAAAGCTAGAAGTCTCATGAAATCGATAAGACCATGGTTATATTTAACTGATAAGTGAAGGATTAAGTATTTGGTTGGTTGGAGTAATTCAAGTATGATGAGGGTTATACCGGCTCAAATGTTGTGTTGCTGTGGAGAGGATTAAAGTGGAAAATGGTGGAGAATCACTGCAAGTGATGTGTGATGTTGAGAACTAATGTAGTATTGTCTTGTATTGCATAGGTTGTTTTGGGGTATAAAGGAGTCATAGAATAGTCACCGATTGGGTAGTGCGGATGTTATAGCCTGAGAATAGCACGAAGAAGTAAATTATTGTTATAAGAGATTGAGGAGAAGGGAATGATTTGTTATGCGTTGTCTGGACGAGCATGATATGTGCGAGTTAAAAAAAAGAGAAGTTGATGGGGTGCTTTATGGTGCGTTGAGCGTGGTTGATCGTAGTTCTGAGGAGATAGGACGTGGGGTGTTGAAGTGAATTGTTTGGTCATGCATGGTCCTTGCGTGAGTAGACGTGTAGGCAGAACTGTGTTAGTTGTGCTGATTAGAGAGTGAAGAGTGAAGTTTTGAAACACCGTCTAATTAGAATGCGTGGATAGAAAGATGTCAGGCTCTTAGTAATAACAGAGCGAGATATACTTCATAAATGTGTGAAGTGAGAAATTGTGTAAGAAACACCCAGAGGATGCACATGATATGCACGTGTATAAGACAGAGGTTGTAGCGCGTTGAGTGTGTCTGATTATGTTTTAGAGGAGGTGAGATGTTAAAAGTCGGAGCAGTTTGCTGTAGAGAATTAGGTAGGACAAAGAATGCCAGCGTGCATATTTTTGTGTTTGGTTGTGATGATTGGATGAATTAGAGCTTGAAACGTGGAATTGTTTATGTTGAGTGAGGTGTGCTAGAGCAGTTGACATAACGTAAAACTGGCATAGAGAGATATAGGCTAGTTAGAAATGTTGGTTGTTAGAGATAATGTGTTGTTTGAACAGAATAGGCTTTGACTTATTAAAAGGGAGCGAATGTTGAAATGAGAGAAGATATAATTTGTATGCCCAATCGGAGTGAGGTCTGTTGTAAGGAGATACTCATTAGTCGTGTGCAGTTTTGGTTAGTTTCTGAAAGCGTCCCGATAAATGTGAGTAACCTTGAGTAATGGTGAAAGATGAGAGATGAGCGATGCAAGCAGAGGAAGGAGAGAATGTGATTAACCAGCTGAACATCAGAATATTATAAGTAGGGCACTGTAGAACATGTTTCGATAATTGTGAGTGGCGTGACTACCGTCGTAGTGGGTGTGAGTGTAACCCTGGTTTGTTGTGGTGAGATGATGGAGAGTAGCTATGCGGGAGAATGAAACTTTAGTTGAGTCGGGTGGACGAGATTCGTAAACTGAAAGAATGGCTTTATAAAGTAACAGTAGAATTAGTTGTTGACAAATCTAGTAACTAGATGTGTTGGTGAAGGCTATAGTAAATAGACATTTTTTGGTGGTTGTAGCATTGTGGAGATACCGTAGTAAACGGTAATGTTTAAGAAGTTATAATAATTCTTGGTACAAATCAAATCCAAGGGAAACAACTAGTGTGCCGAGTTAAATTTCCTTTAGTAGGTAGATGAATTGTGGTGTGCTGAAATAGCCACACTACTTGGAAAATGGAGCAATTTGTGCTGTAGTTAACAGTAATCGCTTGTTTAATATTGCAAATACAGTGGTGTTACTTTGATTTAGTTTGGTAATGTATGGAATATTATGAAGGGGGATAACTCTTCTCTTTAGCGAGAAGACAGTTGGTTTTAATTGAATTTGATCTTTCAATGCATCATATATGGTATGTTATATTATTTTTTTGGCTGACTTGGTTTTGTAAAACGATTACCATTTGATTTTGGAATAGGATTGTTGTGTTTTCAGTCTTTTACATACAAACTACTGGTCCGTAAAAGAGACCAGTAGTGTTAGATAACACTAGATAATTTTCTTTTAATTTAAATGGATGCTTGTTTTATTTTGAAAAAATGTTGGGGATAAACGGTTGAAAACCAGGGAGGGGTGATATTGTTTTACTTTGATTTGTCTTGACTCCAGTTATTCGTGAATTGTAGGTTTATTTAGCTTGCTTTGGTTAAATATTAGCATATTACTTTGTTTATTAATTTTCATTTGCAAAGTTATAATGATGTTACTTATTGAGTTGCCCTGACTATGTTTAAATTAGTTTTCTTTTGACGTTCAGTTGTGGGGAGTTAGAAAATTAAACAGGTCCATATTAAAGAGAGAGACTTATTAATGGGTCCTTGGGAGTTCTGGATACATAGTTACGTTCAGAAAGTATGGTAAGGAGAAAAACATGAATTGAATGCCATGTTTTAGTTCGAATAGTAATCATATACTGTGGATATCAGTACAATAGTTGGGGGATTAGATGATGAATAGTGAATTATGAAGGGTAATTAATGGCTGTGGTTATCAGCAACGATTGGAATAAACATGGACTGAGAGCCATGAGGGGTGGATTAATAATATATGAATTACGAATGTTATTTTTCGTGCTGTGATTGCAGCATGGGACGAGATGAATATAGTTTGAATGACAAAGAATAGAAGTTAAGTTCACAGTAAGTGAACAGCGATTTTTGGGTAATAATGGAATGTCTATAATAGATAGACAGAGATATGATGGGGTAGATAGCTTAGAAGGTCACAGACATACGTTCAGTGACGGTATTTTGGTTGCTGTTGATAACGGCATGAAGTGACAAGTGGAGGTTTTAGGAAGTATTGCCCATAACAAATGGACATTATTAGTAGTAGTGAGTTGCTGGAGGGGTATATGTAATGGTCAGAGATTAAGTTATATGAATATTTTAGTAGCTGATGTTTATAATGTTGGAGGAGGTTTTTAAGTGGTAGGGCCCATAATGGACCTTTTGATTTGTGTCCTCGGGATGTGCTTTGTGGTTGACATTACAATTCGAGGTTGCTATGGTAAGGAGCCATAATATCAGTAGTGTCTGTAATATATAGACATTTAAGGGTGGATAATATTTTTGGTGTTTGATGCTGGGGATATCAGCGCAAACTGTATTAGTCAGAGATTAAATAATTAGGTGAGATTCGGAGATATGATACGAAATTGCCATAATGGCTGGTATAATTGAATTGTAAGAGATATGTAATTGTTGTTTTTTTAGACTTTATTGCATAAAGTCTCAGGGTAACATGGGGGGGGGGGAGGGGGGGGGGGTAAATGTAAGTATGCTTTTGTGAGGAAGAGTTCTTGTTCTTTGCTTTCCGGTGGCCACCGATTCTTTATCTTCCTATCGTGTGATTAGTACGAATGGTTTCAAGTCGGTTGAATGGGGAATTAGTAATGCTGACGTACTGAATTGTTGGCATAGACTTGTGGGTGATGATAATACGGAGTATGAAGTATTTCCAAAGAGTATGTATGCGTTTTGAATTTTTATGGTCAAGATCAGATATTGTTATGTATGAGCGAATAGCTTGTAACCCTGCAATTGAGAAGAAGAAGTATCATTTCACGAAGATCTATAACAGAACATAGCGCTTGGCTATAAGGGATAAGTGGACTCGAAGGAGTAGAAAGGGTAAGAAATAAAGCTCACTGGTTAAGAGGGGGCTGGTTTAAGATGGGTTGGAAAAATAACATTGGAGCTAAGATTTTAGTGAGGGAAAGAATAAGTAGAATAAGTATATTAGGGATTAAGACTTTTCGGGAAAAGTCTTGTTAAAGATAGGGAGGAATGTAACAGAGCACCATCTCTGTTAGGGAGTTGGTGAGTTAATGAGTGGTGTGCAAGGGGGAAAAGACTAGTACAGGGCACGACTGAGCATCCCATTGGGGGGTAACTAGGGACGCTCAAGCTGTGACGCGGAGTTAGATATAGACAGTTACCATCGGAGGTTGAAGTCAACAACACCTATTTTGTATGAACGATGGTCACTTGATAATCTACGATATATTTGATGAAATAAACAATTGAAAACTCCAGCAAATGAATTGTCTCTGCTATTTAATGTACCAGCGCTGTTATAACGGGTACTTCAATTTTAATTCACCGCAAACAAAGGGAATTCCAGGGCACACGTCATATCCTGGAGTCCCCTTATTCGCGCTGTATCTCAGTGTGCAATGTAGTCGGTGTGCAAATGGTTCAGTTATGTGTGTGTGTTGACCTTGACCGGAATAACGTTGTTGGTGTGCAGCAAATGGTTTAGTTATGTGTGTGAGTTGACCTGAATATTTCAGTGATTGTATACTCTTCTGCACACTTAGGGGCTGTTATTGTGTGCTAATTTGTGACCCTGAAAAGGGCCCTTATGGCATTCTTCTAGTGGCCCTGAAAAGGGCCCATTGCTGGATGATACTACTGTATGCATGAGTTGACAATCATATTCTGCAGACTAGTGTTGCAGTGGTGGCCAGAATGCAGACTATTGTTGGGGTGGCCAGAATCGAACAATGTCAGCTAGAATGGTGTTGAACACATCTAGGCCAGCACATTTAGTGCGACGACGCCACGTGAATTCGCACATGTAGGAATCGAGTAGATGCCTGTGTGTTCCATTCTGCCTCTTGTTTCTCTCCTTGGCCGTTCTCCACATGCGCTCGATGCATTGAGTATGTGCACCGGTGGTGGGGTCCACACAGTTTTCAGAGTGGTTGACGGTGAGATGCGTCAAACCGGGAATATTTCTAATTTCCCCGTATGCACGCCAGAGGTCGAAGACTACTGTTGTGCCAGGCCGAATGTCTGTGCTGATAAGTGGCAAGAGCGTTGCTGCCTTTCTGTCTGGAATACAGAACATGAAGCAGTCGCCTGTTTCACGACAGATGCCACCAAAAACCCACTGTTGTGGAAAAACTTGTGCCACGTGATTTTTGCGCCTTGTAAATAGGCTCTCATCAATCTCAACAGAAAAAGAAATTGTTAAGGGTCAATTTAATATGTAAAGGACGTACAATAATTATGTTTGTATGCTATATCCGGTTATCCCTGTTGGTTTTCAGTTACAGCTTAAAGATCAATTGCTTGAAAACTATATCGATGTTATACATGTTATACATCGATATGGGATATTTCTAAATTATAATAAGAACAAGAGACCTAAAAACAGAGAATTAGAGACAAAGACAAATAATATGGAAAGGGGCTGCAGGAGACAGCAACAAAATAGGATGGCTTGGTGAGACTTGAGAGGGGCTGCAGGAGACAGCAACAAAATAGGATGGCTTGGTGAGACTTGAGAGGGGCTGCAGGAGACAGCAACAAAATAGGATGGCTTGGTGAGACTTGAGAGGGGCTGCAGGAGACAGCAACAAAATAGGATGGCTTGGTGAGACTTGAGAGGGGCTGCAGGAGACAGCATCAAAATAGGATGGCTTGGTGAGACTTGAGAGGGGCTGCAGGAGGCAGCATCAAAATAGGATGGCTTGGTGAGACTTGAGAGGGGCTGCAGGAGACAGCAACAAAATAGGATGGCTTGGTGAGACTTGAGAGGGGCTGCAGGAGACAGCAAGAAAATAGGATGGCTTGGTGAGACTTGAGAGGGGCTGCAGGAGACAGCAACAAAATAGGACGGCTTGGTGAGACTTGAGAGGGGCTGCAGGAGACAGCAAGAAAATAAGATGGCTTGGTGAGACTTGAGAGGGGCTGCAGGAGACAGCAAGAAAATAAGATTACTTGGTGAGACATGAGAGGGGTTGCAGGAGACAGCAAAAAAATAGGATGGCTTGGTGAGACTTGAGAGGGGCTGCAGGAGACAGCAACAAAATAGGATGGCTTGGTGAGACTTGAGAGGGGCTGCAGGAGACAGCAACAAAATAGGATGGCTTGGTTTTACTTGAGAGGGGCTGCAGGAGACAGCAAGAAAATAAGATGGCTTGGTGAGACTTGAGAGGGGCTGCAGGAGACAGCAAGAAAATAAGATGGCTTGGTTTTACTTGAGAGGGGCTGCAGGAGACAGCAAGAAAATAAGATGGCTTGGTGAGACTTGAGAGGGGCTGCAGGAGACAGCAACAAAATAGGATGGCTTGGTGAGACTTGAGAGGGGCTGCAGGAGACAGCAACAAAATAGGATGGCTTGGTGAGACTTGAGAGGGGCTGCAGGAGACAGCAACAAAATAGGATGGCTTGGTGAGACTTGAGAGGGGCTGCAGGAGACAGCAAGAAAATAAGATGGCTTGGTGAGACTTGAGAGGGGCTGCAGGAGACAGCAAGAAAATAAGATGGCTTGGTGAGACTTGAGAGGGGCTGCAGGAGACAGCAAGAAAATAAGATGGCTTGGTGAGACTTGAGAGGGGCTGCAGGAGACAGCAAGAAAATAAGATGGCTTGGTGAGACTTGAGAGGGACTGCAGGAGACAGCAAGAAAATAGGATGGCTTGGTGAGACTTGAGAGGGGCTGCAGGAGACAGCAAGAAAATAAGATGGCTTGGTTTTACTTGAGAGGGGCTGCAGGAGACAGCAAGAAAATAAGATGGCTTGGTTTTACTTGAGAGGGGCTGCAGGAGACAGCAAGAAAATAAGATGGCTTGGTTTTACTTGAGAGGGGCTGCAGGAGACAGCAAGAAAATAAGATGGCTTGGTGAGACTTGAGAGGGACTGCAGGAGACAGCAAGAAAATAGGATGGCTTGGTGAGACTTGAGAGGGGCTGCAGGAGACAGCAAGAAAATAGGATGGCTTGGTGAGACTTGAGAGGGGCTGTAGGAGACAGCAAGAAAATAAGATGGCTTGGTGAGACTTGCTTGAGGGCCTATGCCTCAAAGAGTGATAAAGGGCAAAAGAAGGAGAGGGTATATAATATTATATTAAACCTGTTCAGTTCTTCTTGACTCCATTCCCCACTGTATAATTTGGATTCTGCAACAATGCTGCTTCATGTTTCTCTTTTTATTGTTACTGGCATCTTCATAGCAATGTATTCATTCTTTAAATTGGGATTCTTTCCTTCACTCCCTTCTGCCACCACCTACCCTTCCCTTAGTGTGCTGGATTTTCAAAAGTGATCAATAAACTATAACTATAACAATCATAGGCTGAATAATACTATCTAAGCCAGTGGTTCTCAACCGGTGGGGATTAAATTTTGGCCGCAACTCTCTTCACACTGTGGTCTGCCCTCGAAGAAACCACAGCCTAGACTGCCTTGTCCGGATCTCGCTTCCTGTTGACCGTGAAGCGAGTTCCATCGTTTTCACGCAGTGTGAAAAGATCCACTTTTCTCGATCCAGGTGTCCATTTACTGAACACTGTCATAACCTCTGACCTCATCTAATTTGGGTAATGGCATAACTGATCCATGTCCTTATCTGGACCATGGTAGATGACCTACACAACAACCAGATACTTCAAAAGTTCATGTTTAAACATGCCATCTAGCATCAGTTGACCTACACAACAACCAGATACTTCAATAGTTTTTGTTTACACATCACCCTCTAGCATCAGTTGACCTACACAACAACCAGATACTTCAATAGTTTTTGTTTACACATCACCCTCTAGCATCAGTTGACCTACACAACAACCAGATACTTCAATAGTTTTTGTTTACACATCACCCTCTAGCATCAGTTGACCTACACAACAACCAGATACTTCAATAGTTTTTGTTTACACATCACCCTCTAGCATCAGTTGACCTACACAACAACCAGATACTTCAAAAGTTTCTGTTTCAACGTCATCATCTAGCAACAGTTGACCTACACAACAACCAGATACTTCAATAGTTTCTGTTTACACATCATCCTCTAGCAACAGTTGACCTACACAACAACCAGATACTTTAAAAGTTTCTGTTTACACATCATCATCTAGCAACAGTTGACCTACACAACAACCAGATACTTTAAAAGTTTCTGTTTACACATCATCATCTAGCAACAGTTGACCTACACAACAACCAGATACTTTAAAAGTTTCTATTTACACACCATCATCTAGCAACAGTTGACCTACACAACAACCAGATACTTCAAAAGTTTCAGCTTACACATCATCATCTAGCAACATTGACCTATACAACAACCAGATACTTCAATAGTTTCTGTTTACACATCATCATCTAGCAACAGTTGACCTACACAACAACCAGATACTTTAAAAGTTTCTGTTTACACATCATCATCTAGCAACAGTTGACCTACACAACAACCAGATACTTTAAAAGTTTCTGTTTACACATCATCATCTAGCAACAGTTGACCTACACAACAACCAGATACTTCAAAGGTTTCTGCTTACACATCATCATCTAGCAACATTGACCTATACAACAACCAGATACTTCAATAGTTTCTGTTTAAACATCACTATCACCCTGACTCAAACACCCGTTCAGGTCAATATTTTTTGTTCACCCGCTACTTTGAAGGCAATCGTAGTCCATACACATGCTACTACTTCTAGTGCACTGGACTAATTTATGCGGGTGGGTTAGCTTCCCTAGTATCGGTATCCCTCGCCATCAGATGAACGCACTCTGACTTCGGAGGTTAGTCAATATATGAGCTGCTTTGTCATTTTAATAAGCGTATGCAGGTGACATAGGATGAGGCCATTAGTGAAAGCAGCCAGAGAAGATATTGATGTTAAGTGCATTTGATGTCGGAGTTCAAGAGTCAGGAAAATATATCATCTCAGCGTGGCCGAACGTGATAGACTCATTTCTGGGTGTAGTAGACATGGGCAGCTGTGTTTTTGTGAGGAAGTCTGAATGGTTCTCCATGTTTGTATGCATTCTGTGCATTAAACACCCAACATAACTGCCAGGCTACTGTGTATTGCCATTATTTAACAATGTGTACCATTGTCATGTGTGTTGATTGTCAAACGCCACTGTCATCATATCTAATACACATCCTAGATCCATTGCATCATAATCATCACTTCAGGGCATCGACCAGTGCGGCCATTTGACTGATCATCATCTTTTTAACCTTCTACCTGTTTTCCTTCTTATTCCTTATCTTCTTCCTTCTCCTCTCTTATTTTGTCTTCATCCCCCCTTCCTCCTCCTCTTCTTCCCCTGCCCCTTCATCTTCCTCCTTTCCTTGTATTCTCCTCTTCTCTTCCCATTGGGAACCTTCATCCAAATCACGCCAAACCCTCCGCCGACGTGTTCTTAATTGATTGGATTTTCCAGCTAAGTTTTCTATGGAGTGAGGTGACCAGACTGACACCAACCCTCCTTACACTTACGACATGTACGGACTGTTACAGTGTTACTATTCTCTGCTTCTCTTACGGACCTCGGTAATACACATGTTTAATCGTTAACTTTCAGAATTTTCTGGAAAATGTCTGCTATATTACATGGCGAGGAAAGAAACTGACCACCCAACCCCACCATACAATCTATAATACAGCCAGCGCTACACCCACACATGTTTTCTCTGCCATTGTATTTTTCTTCTGCTGCCTTGTTGCTCCCAAAGAAGTATATGCCCTCAGTCAACCCACGCCCTCAAACAACTCACGCCCTCAATCAACTCACGCCCTCAATCAACTCACGCCAAGCCCTTCGTAGAAGTGTTTATGATTGATTGGATTTTGTAGCTAACTAAAGGTCCTGACTAAATGGACTGAGGTAGCATGTGTCACGCCACCCCTCCTTTGTCGCCTTTTACGACCTGCAGTAAGGTTTCAGTGTAACTTTTCTTTGCTTGACTTATCAGCCCCGGTGACACACAGGTGATCAGTACAGTTTTTAATGTGTTTACATATTTTTTACCTTCACTACACAAAGGCTTTCGATAAAGTAAGACAAGTCAACATGATGAAAATGCTTGCAGATCTACAATTTTATGGGAAAGACCTTATACTTGTAACATACATATATTGGAAAGAACAAACTGATATAAGGATTGATAATGTAGTGGGTCAATATAAGTCTATTAAGAGAGGTGTGAGACAAGGATGTGTAATGTCTCCAGATCGTTTTTCCCTGTACAGCGAAAATATTTTCAGAAATGTAGAAGATATGAAAGGAATCATCATTGGGGGGACATACCATGAATAACATTAGATTTGTAGATGATACAGTATTGATTGCAGAGAATGAGTGGGGTCTGCAACATTTAGTAAATGCTGTTGTTGCACACAGTGAACAACTAATGTTAGAACTAAATTGTAAGGAAACACAGATTATGGTCGTCACTAAGAAGAAGGAAATACAACAATGCAATATACAAGTAAATGGGAATATTCTTAAACAGTTATCTCGGAACAGTCATAACATGTGATAGGAGGTGCCTTGAAGAGATTGGAACAAGATTCGCCATGGCGAAGGTAGCCTTTTACAAGATGAAAAACATACTGCCCAATAAAAAGATGTCATTTGCAACGAGAAACCGAGTGTTGAGGTTCTACATAGAACCTGTATTTTGTATGGATGTGTAGCGTGGACAATGATCAGGCAAGCTGAAAAACATCTGATGGCTGTGGTAATGAGGTTCCTGCTGAAAATGCAAAGAATACCATGGACAGACAGAAAAACCAACGACCTAGTCCTACAAGAAACAAATGACAATCTTAAACTGATTAGAGAAATTAGACGTAGACAGTCACAATTGTTTGGGCATGTTATGAGAAGAAATAAATTAGAGAACGTGTTGACAAATGGCTTTATCGAGGGGAAGGGAACAAGGGGGAGGCCGAGAAGTAAATACCTGGATGGTTTGGCCACGTGGTTTGGTCGAGACAAGGACACTGAGCTGATCCACGACTCTGGTGATCGAGTGAGATAGCGAAACATGACCGCTCACGTTTATCGGCATGGCACATGATTAATGAATGAATCTTTACCTATCATATTTTCAACACATTTAATTATATGTTCACATTTAAAGAATACAACCCAGGAGACAAGACACATTCTTGTCTGACACCCTTATTTATGTTCCGTATCATTCCCAAAAGGTTGTCTTAAAGTAGCTGTTCATACCTAATTTGTGTTCATTATTATTCCCTAATCTTTGCCATCAATATTCAATTATTCTAATAGTGTCATTATTTCTTCATGTTTCGTCTGCCAAAAGTGTTCGTGTCGTCTACGAAGATCTGTTTTTACTTCTGTAACACTTGCTAACAATGTCCTGAAAATGTAAATGTCTTTGTTTGTGGCATTTAAAACCTATATCCCGGGAAGGTTCACCGGGTCAACAAATGCCCGCAGATGTCGGATGTGTCGGCCTAATGGCACAAGAACGCAGCTCTGCTGTAAACAGGCACAACGCAATGTTCTTCTTCTTCTTCAGCGTTCCGAGCCATTGAGGTTTTTTGCTGCAGATACAATCCGTCTCCATTCGTCTCTCTGGTGGACCTTCTCTTGCCAGTCGTTGATTCCAAGTGCTTGTAGGTCTGTATATGTATTATCTCTCCACCGTCTTCTTGGTCTACCTCGGGGTCTACGGTCATTTATTTCCTGAGTGTAAGCGAGTTTTGTTTCCCTATTATCTTCCATTCTTTCTATATGCCCCAGCCATTGTAGTCTATTAGCCTTCATGATACCAGTGATTAGCGGGGACTTAAACAGATCATAAATGTCTTTGTTACTTCTTATTTTCCACTCTCCACTTTGTGTATCCCTAATGGGCCCAAAGATGCGTCTTAAAACTTTGTTCTCAAAGGTTTGTAACAAGGCTTCGTCTCCTTTCGTTGTACTCCAGGTTTCAGAGCCATACAGCACAACTGGTCTGATCAGTGTTTTGTATATTGTGATTTTAGTGTTACGAGATAGCGCATTTGATTTTAGTAGATGTTGTAGTGCATAGTATATCTTATTTCCAGAATTGATTCTAGTTTGTATTTCTTCCCTTATGATGTTGGAGCAGTTGAAGATTGTACCCAGGTATTTGTATGTTTCCGTTCTTTTAATGGTCATATTATTTACTTGTATGTGGCCAGAGTTTTTAAATTGCCATATATTCTGTCTTATCTTGGTTGATAACCAGCCCCATCTGTTGGGATTTTTCCTTTAAGTGAGTAAATATTTCCAATGTCTTTTCCTTTTGTTCATTTTCCCCTATAATATCTATATCATCTGCATAACGAAGCAGCTTGGATGTTCCTCCAATATCACATTCCTCCTTTACCTTCCTTACAACTTTCTCTAGAGCCAGATTGAAGAGTAGCGGCGATAGTGCATCACCCTGTTTCAAGCCAGATGTTATTTGGAAAGGGTCTGATTTCCTGCCTTTATATGTTACTATATTATAAGTATCTTCCATGCATAGTCTGGTCATGTTGATTAACTTCCTTGGTATTCCAAATTCCTGCATAGCATTCCATAGACTATTCCTATGGACACTATCATAAGCCTTTTTAAAATCCACAAAAATGTTATGGAGATCTCTTTTATATTCCCAATGTTTCTCGGCTATTTGTCGTAAGATAAATATCTGATAAAAAAAAAAACCACAAACACATTGAATAGACAGTCCAAGGTGTCCATAACATTCGTCTCAGAAAACCACATGTCCGTTAATTTAAAATATTGAATGGTCATGTCTTAGTTAGATATGACTGAGCTACCATTTGACAGTTGTCGGTTACTGCCTGCTTTCTTCTGGCGCCGAGAGTTGGGCGATGCTCACCAAACCAAAAACCACAAACACATTGAATAAAACTACAACTAGAATAATTATTAATTATTAACGCAACTCAGAAAAACACGAAGCAAAGATATTTCAAATGATCAAGAATATTTGGGTAAATTCCTAAATCAGCTGCTTTTGCAAATTATCAAAGCATATTTTACGAAGATGACGAACAAATTAAAAAGTCACGTGAGCAGAATATGTTTCCTCGCTATTGAATTCAAACGTAATCCACGTTGGACTAATTGTTGCGCATGGGCTAGTTTTCCATATAATCAGTGTTCCTCTCCACCAGGCGAACCCACTTCGACTTCAGAGGTACTTGTAATTTACGCCCTCAAGTCAAGGGAGAGAAGTCAACATTTCAGTCCAACTGACCGGTGTAGCGGTTGAACCCGCTACCTCGCCATCAGCAACCGGAAATTTAAGAACGAACTCTCTTTTCCTTTCTGCCATGCTGACATGAACAGCATGCAAACACAGTGTGTTGTATATCGACACATAACAGACAGAAGCTATGAAGTGGCTAGATTGTACAGCACTTTTAACATTCCATTTCAAAACGTCATCTTCAGTCTTCAGGATTGAAATACTGACTTTATATTTTTACGGACGACTGAAATATCGATCATCATCATTATTAGTACATGCCGTGACACCGGCGATCATGTACCTCCATAAACATCTATCCCGTGTGTTCTTGATAATTCCGACAGCTGATCATCTTGCCTGCCAGCTTGTCAACCCATGTAGCAGTGTCTCCTTCTGTCTCTAACACCACAGATCTTCCCTGTTGCCATAACCTTCATCCGACAGGCTTGTCTCATAACACAATCAAAAACATGACGATTGTCTCGTCCTGATGTAGGTAATCAAAATTCGCGACAATACACAAAATACGAGATAAACTTCGCAGCGTCTGTTGTCAACTTGTCTTTACATTTATAACGCAAAGCATAATAGACATATTTGACATGATCAGTACGTGTTGACAATTATGTACTGTTTCAGAACTGTTTCTTTCAGCCCATTCCTGCTCTAATATGCTACACTTAATATCCCAGCGTTGCTGTGTGGCTTGTGTCGACACTCTACAACTAAACATCTACACTCTCACTGTTCTAATACGCTGGTTTACCTCTCAGACTGAATACCCAACTGACAGGTGAGGGCCACCGTCTCCAGGTCGGTTCATGTTTTATATCCTTCTAGTTTTGACAGGACTGAAATAGACTGCACTAATCAACAAATCAGCCTCTCTCTCTCTCTCTCTCTCTCTCTCTCTCTCTCTCTCTCTCTCTCTCTCTCTCTCTCTCTCTCTCTCCTCTCTCTCTCTCACTCTCTCTCTCTCTCACTCTCTCTCTCTCTCTCTCTCTCACTCTCTCTCTCTCTCTCTCTCTCTCTCTCACTCTCTCTCTCTCTCTCACTCTCTCTCTCACTCTCTCTCTCTCTCTCTCTCTCTCTCTCTCTCTCTCTCACTCTCTCTCTCTCTCTCTCTCTCTCTCTCTCTCTCTCTCTCCTCTCTCTCTCTCTCTCTCTTCTCTCTCTCACTCTCTCTCTCTCTCTCACTCTCTCTCTTCTCTCTCTCTCTCTCTTCTCACTCACTCTCTCTCTCTCTCTCTCTCTCTCTCTCTCTCTCTCTCTCTCTCACTCTCTCTCTCTCTCTCTCTCACTCTCTCTCTCTCTCTCTCTCTCTCTCTCAGCTCTCCTACTCTCTCTCTCTCTCTCTCTCACTCTCTCTCTCTCTCACTCTCTCTCTCTCTCTCTCTCTCTTAGCTCTCCTACTCTCTCTCTTCTCTCTCTCTCTCTCTCTCTCTTCTCACTCACTATCTCTCTTACTATCTTCTCTCTCAGACTTTCTCTCTCATTTTCTCTCTCTCTTCTCTCTCACTCTCTCACTCTCTCTCTCCCTTCCTCTCTCTCTCACTCTCTCACTCTGTCACTCTCTCACTCTCTCACTCTCTCACTCTCTCTCTCTCTCACTCACTCTCTCACTCTCTCTCTCCCTTCCTCTCTCTCTCACTCTTTCTCTCACTCTCTCTCTCTCTTAGCTCTCCTACTCTCTCTCTCTCTCTTCTCACTCACTATCTCTCTTACTATCTTCTCTCTCAGACTTTCTCTCTCATTCTCTCTCTCTCTTCTCTCTCTCAATCTTTCTGTCTCTCTCTCTTCTCTCTCGCTTTCTCTCTCTCTCTCTCTTTTCTCTCTTACTCCCTCTCTCTTACTCTCTCTCTTACTCTCTTCTCTCTCAAACTTTCTCTCTCTTCTCTTTCAATCTCTCTCTCTCTCTCATCGCTTTCGCACTCTCTCTCTCTTCTCTCTCACTTTCTCTCTTTTCTGTCTCTCTCACTCTCTTTCACTCTCTCACTCACTCTTTCTCTCATATCTCTTCTCTCTCTTACTCTCTCTTGTCTCTCTATTCTCTCTCTCTCTCTCTCTCTCACTCTCACTCACTCTCTCTGGTGATGGTGTTCCTCCGTCTCAGCCCATCCAGCTTCATTTCTTTTGGTCTGCCTATGTCTCTTTTCCTATTCTTTAATTATTAAGACATAAAAGTAATTTAAAAAAAAAAACAATAATAACTGTCATATATACAAGTACATAAAGCAAAACCTTAAATTTCAAGACAAATATACTGTGTTGTCAATAGTTCTGTAACTAAACCTTTGAACAAACTTAACTCTCTTCACCTTCTGCTTGTCCAGTGTTATAACCTCGACCGAACGATATATTATATCTCATTCTATCCGCATTCAGAATATGTATCATTTTGATAAGCAACTCCATCTATCATTTCTCTTTATTTTACTGTCAACTCAAGATTTCACCAGTTTATTACTTATGGGATCACAAATCTGCAGAATGATAGTCTTGTATTGGGAACTATAATCAAACAAATCAGTCAGTTATACAAACCAAGTTTTTCTTCTGAGCAAACAGTTTGTGCGAAACCCTGGAAATAAAAGGTGCGTTTGACTAAGGCTTACAGTTATATAATGTGTGCATTTCTTTTAATAACCACCACAATGATGTTCTGTGGTCTAAGCTCCTGTCGACCCAGATTAAAATGGGTAGCAGGAACTTTCATGAAGAGTAAAGGAGAGGGGTGTAATATTAACGGGCATCACCCGTCGGGCGCCGATGTCTAATAACATGGGACTTCACCCTCGTTGACCTAGAAAATAGGACTTGATTTTCCACGCCGTTATACTTGTAATTTTTTTTTTTTTTCGTTCGCTCGCTTTTAACTCAAGCGTAGTCCATACAAGTCTACTATAGCGTGCATTTTTAATGACTGTGGTTTTTTTTTTTTTTTTAAATATTGCCGTTCCAAGTTTTGTATTCACCCTTAGTGAACTTATGCAACGTAAACGGTAAATACAAAACTTGGAACTTTAAATATTGAGCACAACCCACTACTGGCAACGCCGATCGTATCCCGGTATGAACCTAAGGCCTATCCATGTCAATGTGGAAGCACTATACTCGAGTTTCGCTCTCATTTGAGCTCGTCAGTAGTGCATATCCCTGACCGGATCCGGAAACAAGCCCGGATCACTGGCGTGTGAAGCGGGTGTGTAACCACGCGGCACACGCTGGACATGTCAAATTATCATAACAGAATACCACAACGTTACCCATCGTAGGCTATGCTCAAGATTGCCCAATCGCCGCGACTGACGTCCGTCAATCGATGTGGACCCGAACGATCAAGATTTCTCACTGGCAAGGAACACCAGGCCTCCTAAAATTCAGTGAGCAATAATCAAAGTGATTATTTGGTTGTTTCGGGATTTGAAATTTAAATATTGAGCACAACCCACTACTGGCAACGCCGATCGTATCCCGGTTTGAACCTAAGGCCTATCCACGTCAATATGGAAGCACTATACTCGAGTTTCGCTCTCATTTGAGCTCATCAGTAGTGCATATCCCTGAACGGATCTGGAAACAAGCCACGGATCACTGGCGTGTGAAGCGGGTGTGTAACCACGCGGCACACGCTGGACATGCCAAATTATCATAACAGAATACCACAACGTTACCCATCCATATTGACGTGGATAGGCCTTAGGTTCATACCGGGATACGATCGTCGTTGCCAGTAGTGGGTTGTGCTCAATATTTAAATTTCAAATCCCGAAACAACCAAATAATCAAAACTTGGAACGGCAATATTTTCAAAAGCCCCACAGCCATTAAAAATACACCCTATACTTCTAGTGCACTGGAATGATTTTTGCGTGTGGGTTAGCTTTCAGTTAGTTAGTTAGTCGACAGATCATCCTCATTGCACATCGAACCATTCAGTCCATAAGTGCTCGGATCTCCTCCTCAGCAAATCCCGCAGCGTGTAGCGGCTAACGACGCCAGTTCTGTGTTGGTTTATCAATCTTCTTTGGCTACCTGCGTAGTGTTCTTGTTTGGCCACCCCTCTTTTAATTTGCTGCTCTCGCAGTCTGGCCATTGTTGTAGATTCACAGTCATCACTTGGTTCTCGCAAAAGTCTCACTTCTCGTAGAGCATTCAGAATGTCAGCCTGGTCCACGGCGCGTCCGCCCTCCACAGTAGCCTCACCTGCGAGCTTGTCAGCCCGCTCATTTCCTTGTACTCCCGCACGCCCTAGCACGAAGATGAAACTAATCTTTGCCAGCCGAGACCGCTCCAGAGGCAGCAACCATTCTCTTCGGATCGACCCCTCCTCTATCCTCTTGATCATGTTCATTGAGTCGCTAAGGAAACAAGCCCTAGTGAATGTCTGTGTCTCGAGCCATGTTATTGCTTTACTTACTGCCATGACTTCCATGGTCAGGCTACTTGTGGTTTCAGTGAAAGCACTAGAGTCCTCCTCCACAATTCTCCCTCCGGCCCGAGCTGTAAAGGCCCATGAGCTTCTCACATGTCGGACGACCGACCCATCTGTGTAGATGACCGAGTCACCGTCTAGCGAATTCTCGAAAATCAACGCTTGTACTTCAGCCTCAACAGCAGCCGGATTTTTTTGTCTGCATTTTCTATCTAGTTGGATGCAAACTGAAAAGGATGTGCAAACGTCTGTTGGCACTTGCACCCACTCCTCGCCAGGTTCTAAGTCCTCAAGTGAACACACCTGTTGAAGAATGTCTTCGGCTTGACCCATCCACGACCGTCCTCGTTTTAACCTGCTGCCCTTCACCTTCCTAATTTCACTATGCAGTGGATGTTGTGTGTTTGCGTTAATTCTGAGGTAGGCGCGTGCCCTGCAAACTTGTATTCTCTCTTCAATGGTTGGAAAATCAAGAAGGTAGCGCATCGCCCTGCATGCTGTATCTCTTGTACATCCAAGAATAATGCGCATAGCTTCATTCTGTATCCTTTCCATCCTTTCTATCTGCTTATGGCTGAGAGTCAGGATTGCCATTGCATACTCCAAAACAGACATGACCAGCCCCTCGTACAGAAGACATAGATGGCGCTGCTCACAGTTTGCTGCCGCCATCACCCGCATCGCTGCCAAACCCCGCTTGGCCTTTGTTATCACCTGGTCTATGTGTACATTATAAGCAAGGCTTCGATCAAACCGTATCCCCAGGTAATTCATTGCCTGCGTTCTTTCCACCGTCTCTGAACACAGCATTACAGTTGGTGTTGGATTGTTGACAATATGATTATTCAACGAGAACCAAGTCACTGTTGCCTTTGTTGGGTTGACCATTGCCCCAGCTTCATCAAGTGGATTAGCTTTCACTATTACCAATGTCCTTCGCCATCAGGCAAACAACACCGACTTCAGGGCTACTTGGGGGTACAGGGGAACTAATTTACGTCCCAAAGCAAAGTTCCAGAAGTCAACATTTTAGTTCGAAGTGACCGGAGTATGAGTTTAACCCGCTACCTCGGCATCAGCACACCGGGTGTTTAAGAACGATGGCTCTTGTCCATTTGGCCATGCTGACCTACATACTCGTACATTATAAACTTTCGTGTATAAATATTGTTTCAGCGTCTGCCTGATACAACATTGGATCACTCCACGACCCTTTCAAGCTGGCAGCATTCTATATATATACTGTGATATGTTAACTAACACCTTCTCGGTAGTTTCACAACTTGTGACGTTTGTTTGTGATTTGTACTGATAACAAAACTCTGTGACACGGAACTTGGAGCAGTATGCCTTCATCATCATCATCATCATCATCATCATCATCATCATCATCATCATCATCATCATCATCATCATCATCATCATCATCATCATCATCATCATCATCATCATCATCATCATCATCATCATCATCATCATCATCATCATCATCGTCATCATCATCATCATCATCGTCATCATCATCATCATCATGTGCTATGCCGATAAGCGGGGGAGGTCATGTTTCGCCATCTCACACGATCACCAGAGTCGTGTATCAGCTCCGTGTTCTTGACTCGAATATGCCATGTGACAAGGCCATCCAATTATTAATCTCTCTAATTTCCCCTAGTTCTTCTCCCATCCATCTTGCCAGCATCACTAAGTGTGTGTGTGTGTGTGTGTGTGTGTTTTTTAAAAACTAAATTTCTTCTGACAGTCTACGTATAATTTCTATAACCAATGTACAGCTTTCATTTCTTTCTTGTAGAGAAACAGTGCGCTGTCGGTTGGCACAATATAAAAATGATTATTTCCCTCATTGATCCTATGGACCACGAAAAAGCCACAACAGTGAATGAGAATGCAATTCAAACAGATGAACTGAACGCCTCTGCATGCGCGACACGTCAATGAACCCACTGTTTTGAACTATGTTTTCGCGAACTTCATAGTACTTGACACAACCATTTCTTTGTTCGCTGATACCCGTAGTAAACTGAATCACCACTTCTGATGCGAATCCGAACTGAGGCAAGAATGCGACAAATATTGGTTTACTTACATTGTATTTGCGTTTAGGACTCTTGGTCAATAATACGATAAATAAAGGAACCCTGTACATTCCTTGAGGCGTTTAGGTTATATGCAGCCACTGACATTTGTTATAGACTAATGGAAACTCGTTAGATTATGGGGTCAGTATCATGCCTGTAGCTTTTTTTTATGCGCTCGCTCGCTTTGAACTCAAGCGTAGTCCATACAAGCTATTTCTAATAGCACTGGGCTGAATTGTTCCCTATTAACAGTGTCCCTCGCCTTCAAGCGAACCCACTTCGACGTCGGAGATGCTTGTAATTTACGTCCCCAAGACAACATTTGATTTGAACCGCCTACCTCAGTATCAGCACACCAGAAGTTTGAGACCAAACGCTCTTATCCATTCGGCCATGTGACCTCGGCCTGTAGCTTTACTTCACAGATACTTCCAGTGACCTACTTTAGGCTGGGTTGACCTGGGAGTGTCAGAATACATCAGCAAAATTATCCAACCTCAAGTGTGCTTGTATTGAAGCACACGATTCCCCTAGAGTTCGCAGAACTGACAATGCCATTGACCGGATCTCAAATTCATAACACGGATGTCAAGTGACGCGACTAGCATCCACCTCCATCAACCTTCACTGCGGAGACGATATTGCGCCATGATGATAGTGATGATGAATGAGATGCGACACTAACAATACGCTTTTAGTCGCCAAACAAGCGGTAATGAAAACGATAAAATATTGGAAAAGAATCGTCAGTTGCTCTCCTTAAGCAGTAAATTCTGTAGTTCAGCTGTCATATGTACAGTAATTAATTCTTTACGCTTTCCTTCCATTACATTAGCTTTTGCCGGCGTCTGTGGCGAAGGTGTAGCGAATGCGATTCACAATCCTGCATATCGTGTTCGAAATAAGCTGCAGGCGATTTGGAAGCAGGCCGCCATGGGTTGATTTTTTTTACAATGGTATAAGTGTAGGTGGTATGAGTGTCATGGAAACAAAAACAATCAAATGCAGAGGTTCTA
Organism: Cepaea hortensis; assembly: GCA_963921405.1. Taxonomy (NCBI): domain Eukaryota; kingdom Metazoa; phylum Mollusca; class Gastropoda; order Stylommatophora; family Helicidae; genus Cepaea; species Cepaea hortensis. The sequence continues at coordinate 102,845,155 of OY992879.1, read as the reverse complement.
GAAAAACTGGAAATGAAGAGAGAGTTGATGAAAGAAATAAAGAGGACGTAAGTGAAATATTTCGGCAACGTTAAAAGACATGATACTTTTTTTTTTTTTTTTTTTTTTTACATACTGGAAGGCAAGGTTGAGGGCAAGCGAGCAAGAGGTAGACAACTATACAAGTGGGAAGATAACATCAAGAGATGGACGAACATCAGTCTGACAAAATGTACAGTCAAGGCGAGAGACAGTGTTGGAGATCCATTACAGCCAACCTTCATTGTGGAGACGATACCTGATTGATTTATGAGTGTCGGTCGTCCAGAAAGCAATGGTAAACTACCGAATGTAAACGTGCCGTGTAAATAACAAACAGGCAAACATCATTGGAGTTGATTGCAACGCCTTTACAGGACAAGCGACTAACTAAACGGCAGCTTTTATATACTTAGACTCGTGCGCTGTGTCACATTCACATCCTTGATCACGTGGTCAGCTTGAGACTTACAACACAGTAGCACATTGATACATGGATACAACACGATGACATCAATAGCACACCCATATTACACACAATAACGAAGATAGATACACTATAGGCCGTCTATTGATAGTTCCTTTTTGTTTTAATATGGTGCCAAGCATAATGAACCCATTTGACATGTTCATTATATGTCACACACACACACGCGCGCGCACGCACACACACACACACACACACACACACACACACACACACACACACACACACACACACACACACACACACACATGCACACACACAAGAAATATTAAAAAAAATACAGACATTCTACCAGAAGTGGACATTGAAGAAAACTGGCCCATGCACAGTATCTTGTCTCAGGCTGAAATACTTCTGCCAATTTTAACAGCAGAGTGATTTTGAAAGGCATAATTCCTGGTAGAAGAAGCAAGGTGGCCATTTGTATTAAATTGGGTATTGAACACAGCCTTATCTTGACAGACTGTGTGTGCGTGCGTGCGTGTGTGTGCTTTCTTGCCGTATCTGTTCTTCAATACTAAACACCATGATCCCATAGGGCACTGACCACGTCTGCTTTATGGTGCACCAATCAGGGCCGTGCCGTGCTATCATACAGAGAGGCGGCCGCATCAGAGGGCATCGTAAGGGGGTGGCATCAGCAGCGAAGGAGGGGCGACATTTCGAAGACTTGCATCATTAAGTGGCGGCATTTCGAAGACTTGCACCATACTGAGAACATCTACCGTCCACCCAGAGGTGAATATCCAGCGATTTAGCCGCCTGCTCGTTCCCCAACACACCAGCATTCCGTGGGGAAAATATCCAACGCATGCTCCCTATCTGAACATATCTTTGATTTTTTAACTGTTTTTAGAGTGCTGATATTGTTAACATGTCTGTCCGTTGGCAGCCACAGTTCCTTTCACTGAAAATTTTCTAACGCTAAGTGTTCTCAGTCCTGTGAAGACCATACGCTTTAGTAACCCCATTGATATCTTAATGCATTGTATGACTAATGTCTTTACATTAAATTTCCATTGACTTATTCTATCTTAGACAAAGATAAAGTTATAAAGATTATATCACCTTGGTGAAACAAATATTTTACTGTATCAATGGAAAATACCGCCGAATAGCATTTAACAGTTCTAGTGAAGTCTTTGATGTCAACACATCAGATGATTCCAAGGGCAGACTATCCATTTCCGAATAGGTTCTCTCTCTTTTGTGCAACCATTGCAAAAGTTGTCTCGCTTGTTTCAACAACCAAAACAAAACACCTCAGACGGTCCCAGGGGCAGATTATCCATTTCAGAACAAGTTCTTATCTCCCTTGTTTTTAATCAATGTCCCCAGTTGTCTCCTCCTGTCCGGACAACCAAATCAAGCCCGCGTGTTACAACCACATGGTTACAATTTCCTAACTGGTGGGGAACTTTCAAAGGACGGTGTATTGATTGATCTCACCGACCCCCTTAGTAAACAACTGCAGCTGTGAATCTGACGGTATTTTTGACATCTGATTGTAAACTTGGAGTGATTTCACGACAGTGATGATCATCTATATATTAATGTACGTAAGATCTTTTAAAAACGGCTTATCCCATTCTGTATGACCATAAAATCTTTTACAAGATTTTACAACCTTGCTGAATGCGTGTTATTGAAAGCACAGCCACCTAAGTAACCAAAGTATCCTCTGTTGGCGTGAACATACTCGTACTTTTGCAATTTCAGTCAATATACAGTTGTCGTCCCCAAAGGAGTCAATGATTTCTAGTGAAGTATTGTACTGAATTAAGAAAGTAATAGCAAACTACTCAGCTAAGATTGCCTAGTCAAACAAACAGACAATAAATTCTGGTGTTAATTGCACCGTGCTGCACAGGACACGCAACTAACCTCATTGTAACTACCAGAAGTGCAACTTTAAATCTTGCCAGAACACGGATGTATACAGTATATATAGGCATAGGAAGTCCCACAGTAGATACCACTGATGGGGTGTGAAGTGCTTGGCCTTCACATATTCTAGGGCAAGATATATGAGGTAAGATGGCCAGCTCCCTTCCCTCGTCACCTTTCTTTTCCAGACTATTCACAGAAAACTCTGATATTTGACTGGTTCCCATTGTTATGAGGCACGGTCAATCAACTCCAAAGCGGTAGTGGTCTGAAAAACCAAGAAAACCCTCATCAGCGGAGGGTGGAACCGGACCACTGTCTCGGCAGGCCTGCGCACTAACCACTACGTGGCCAGTGGCCCGTTAATAATGAGGGAAAAGTACACTGTCAACATCTGTTAATCATTTATCTCATACAGAAGTTCTTCAAATAACATAGTTGTCAGGGTCTTACACTGGGCTCGCTACCTAACACATGTGGGACAGTACAAGTACAACGTGATTTGACTCAAGACTCAACGACACAACGTTCAACGGATTTAATTACAGATCATATACAATACGATGATCACAGCAAATATATATTGGATACTTCTAAACACTTACATCTACCATACAGCACACACTCTCACTCTCAGGCTGTCCAGGCATTCGACATTCGGGCACAGAAACCTTTCTCGCAACATGCGTCCTGTTTTGTCTACGTCCCAGAGCTGTCTGCCTATGGTTTGGAACTCGCCTCCTCACCGGAGGTGGCTTCACGAGACATGCGTGCGTCCTTGGTGTGACCGCTGGCCGTCTCGCCAGCCGGCAACTTCGCAGGCAGGTGACCACTGTTCGCCTGGCGGCGTAACGAAGTTCCTTCATCCCTCCTAGGGACTGAGTCACCTGGCGGCGTAACGATGTCACGGCATCACTGCCGTACTGTAGACTCTGACACGCTCCCCCGGCAAATCCATGAAAGATGTCATCTTTCATGTCTAATATAGGTACATACTGGGTTAATACTTTAACCCTTGTCAGAGTCAACCCTTATGTTGCTTATATCCATCGATATCATAATACATAGAAAATACACATCTGCCATAGAAACATATAATCAATAGAAGTTATATTGAACGACATGTGGTGTTTAACTTTTAACACCAGTCAGGTTTCATCTTCTCGATGGCTGGTTACATAAATTGCATTAACGACCCAGTCAGATCAGTAGTATCCAGCTTCACGCATCTACCTCGCAGCATTTGAAAAAAAAATAATAATATGGTTCTTGAAACAAAAACCATCTCGCTAGACCGAAATGTGACTTTTACCTAAATCACATAAAACACTCAAACCCTTGACCTCATTTGTCAAGGACTCTTGTGTTGGTCTGCAATGTCTGCAACCCTTTGCCATGCCCAGTAAATGCCTACCTGATGAGTTCAAAATCTGGCAAACACATGGCTATTTTTATATAACACATTACATTATACATTTCACATTATGGCCCTTTGTGTAAGGATGTCATAGCAACTAAAAGAAAAGGGGAATAATTTCAAACATTTATGACATATAATAATTTACAATAATTATTTTATTTCTTAGTGTCATTGCTTGACGTTGCTTCATATTAACGAGAAAAAGTCGGTAATATGAATACATTAATCAAGATATGATTCTAAGATTACACTAGCTAAATAAATAAACACACAATTCGTGTATTTCATTTTATAGATTCTTAAAGATTTTAGAATCGTCATAGATATTTGAACTTTTATTTGTCGTCTGCTAATTTTACTCTAAATTCCTAATTAATCCGGAAGTACACACGAACTGATGTAGAAGCTTGTAGACCACACTTGTTCCGGTTTGATGTAGTTACGGAAAGTACTTATCTCATAGTTCATATGTTGGATGTTTCCCAAAACCTTCTGGATTACGATCGACTGTTCATGTGTTTCACAACCGAACATTATGGATTTCGGTTAACTGCAATGGAGTAGCTGTCACTGTTTAGTTTACACATTCGCACACGTCCTTAAAATATTCCTGGAATAATCCACACGCAGCTGTCACTGTCAAATTGGATAATTCGCTTAAGGTAAGTTCTTGCGCGAATGTGACACTGTTGTTGTTACAGAATATGTACAATTAAAGTTCGCTTTCTACCACACACTACACAATTATACATGACAATCACTACATGCATTAGTAAAATAAGAAACATTATTTATAATGGGGGTAACCCCTATCACAATGTAGACATTACACAGCTTTTGTGAATGAAACAACTTATTCACTGATAGATGGCTGTGTTGATCTGAGTATTTTACACTACACTCAGACTTTGTTGCTCAATGGGTCGGTAGGACAACGGGACAACAAGTCAGCGATCGTATTGGTTCGGCCTGGAATATGGCGAACCTCGAAGCTGTAGTCTTGGAGTTTCAAAGACCAACGGGCTATCATATGGTTTGATGGTACCCCAGAATTTATGAAACGCAAAGGACTACTGTCAGATTCCACGATAAAATGGCGTCCTAGAAGAAATCTAGACAATTTTGTAATACCCACCACTAAAGCTAGGGCTTCCAACTGAGGCATTGACCAGGATCGTTCTCTGGGCTTCAGTTTTCTGGATACAAAACACACGGGATGGAGGATGTTGTTGTGTTCTTGCATCAAGACTGCTCCAATCGCGACGGAGCTCGCATCTGTTCTTAATCTGAAAGGTAAACGGATGTTTGGCAATTTGAGGATGGGATTATGTGAGCTATCATCAGAAAAACAAGCTAACACTTTAGAGAATGCTAATTTTAGGCATTCATTGCTTACAATTTTGTCAGGCTTATCTTTAGTTAGTAAGTTAGTAAAAGCCTCGGTTAGTTCGGAAAAATTCGGAATAAACTGCCGATAATAATTTATCAGTCCTAATAAACTTCTGACTTGTTTCTTTGTAGTCGGAAGTGAGAGTTTTAGAATCTTGGACACAATGTTATCGTCTGTCGTGACAAAGCCATTGGATATTTTGTATCCCAAAAAGGATATTTCAGGGTAGGCCATGTCTACTTTAGCAGGCTTTACAGTCAGTCCGTGCTGTCTGATACGTTCAAATGTCAGTTCTAATGTCTTTATGTGTTCTGTCATTGTCTCTGTGTGAACACAGATGTCGTCTATATAGCAGATTATGTTAGGAATGTCTACAAGAAGAAGTCGTGTCATACGAACGAAGGTGGCAGGGGCATTGACTAGCCCAAATGGAAGTTTGCACCATTCGTACAGTCCCCAAGGTGTGGCAAAAGCTGTCAGATGTCTGCTCTGTTCGTCTACTTCTATCTGATAATATCCTTTAGTCATATCTATCTTCGTGAAGAACCTAGCGTCTGTCAGTTCTGTCAAAAGATCGTCAGCGTTTGCCATTGGCTCCAAATCTAGAACAATTATTTTATTTAGCTTTCGATAGTCAATGCACAGTCTTATGGTATTGTCCTTTTTGCGTACAATGACCATGGGAGATGAGAAGTCTGATTGGGATCGTCTTATGATGTTATTCTTTTCTAGGTTGATGATCTCCTGATGTAGCTGTTCTTTGTAATGTAATGGGATGGTGTATGGTCTGCATCGTATGGGTGTGTTTGATGTGAGTGTGATGTGATGCTGTACTAATTCTGTTTGTCCTGGGTTGTTGGAGAAGATGGTGTTGTACTGTTGTATTAGGTGTTTTAAACTGTCTGTCTCTGCTTGAGTTAGCTTTGGATTGATCTTGATATCCTTCAAGCAGTCTGTCGTGTCTAATGTAGGTGTTGGAATTTCGTCACTAACATCGTCATCTTCGTGATCTATTATCACTGTACAAGCTGTCGTATCGTCTTGTTCGTTGTCTCTGTTATGGTATGGTCTTAGCATATTTATGTGAAATATTTTGTGTTTGTCTTTTATTAGGATCTCATAGTCTACAGGTGACATCTGTCGCGTCACTTTAAAAGGTCCCTGCCAAGAATCAGTCAATAAGTGTCGGTCACTAGGTAACAGCAGAAGAACGTCCTGTCCAGGTGTCAAAGTTATTGTTCTGTTTCCTTTGTCAGCATACTGTCTATAAGTAGCCCCAGATAATTTTAGTGCATTTTTAGCAATCGAACATGATTTGATGATTCTTTCACGCAATGATGTAACATATACGTATGATGATATGGGTTTAAGTACTGGAGTAGATTCAGTTAACATTTGGTGGAAAATAGTTAATGGGCCACGTGGTTTGGCACCATAAATAAGTTCAAAAGGAGAGAAACCGGTACTAGAATGTGGTACCTCGCGATAAGCAAAAAGAATAGCTGGTAGATATACATCCCAGTTATTAGGATGTTCTTGCGTGACTTTTGCAAGCATGTGCTTCAGATCGCCGTTAAACTTTTCCACGATTCCACTTGAGTGAGGATGGTACGGTGAATTGAAACATTGCTTCACTCCCAACATTTTGGTGAAAGCTTGGGTAGATGCGGCAATAAACTGAGTACCCCTATCAGATTGGATAGTGTCTGGAAATCCTATCCGGGAAAAAATATGGAAGAATACTTCCATTATATCATTGGCAGTTATGTTCTTTAGCGGAATAGCTTCCGGCCAGCGAGTACATTGATCCACGACAGTTAGAATGTACTTATTCCCTTTAGTTGTTGTATGATTGAGAGGGCCCACTATGTCAACAGATAGTTTTTCAAAAGGTCGACTGGCTAAGTCAGTGACTTGCAACTTTGCCTGTGGGTGTTTACCTTTTTTTTATCAGTTTCTGGCAGATGTCACAACTTCTGCAATATTCTTTAATATCATTGCAAAATTTGGGCCAATGAAACTGTGTTAATAATCTAGATCTGGTCTTCACGTATGCCATATGCCCTGCAAGAGGTATATCGTGGGCAAGATGTAAGGCTTGCTTGCGATAACTAGTTGGCAAAACAGTTTGCTCTGTGGTGTTGTCACCTCTGGTATAATACCTGGTGAGGATCTCATTTTTCACAGCAAAATGCCATTTTGCATTCTTGGTTACCTTTGGCTTTTGGCCGATCAGATTAAAATATTTTACCAATGAAGGGTCAGCCTTTTGAGCTGTTACAAAAGTTTCCTTCATGGAGTTAGTAGGTAGTGATACTGGGCTAAGTGATTGAATAGCCTCAGTTTGATTACTTTCATCTTGCACTCTAGCAGTAGATCTGGTTACTGCGTTCACACAATCAATGATGTCAGATGGTGATGAAACAATGTTGTCAATGATATGATGAGAACTTAGTGCTACATTAGCTACCATACATTCAATAGGTGGTGTGACATTTTCAATGATGACATTGGATGGTGATGTTACATTATCATCAATACATAGAGATGTTATGTCATGAGGTTTATCATTCACCTCTGGCAAATTTCCAATTATTACATCACACACTGGGTTTGTTAACGCAGCGATTTTTACTTTCCCAGTGAGGAAAGGTGTTTGAATATATGCCCAAGCTAATGGGTATCTCTCAATATTGCCTGAGAATGTTCTGCATTTTACGTGCCTGCCTGTATAGTCTGTAGGCCTTATGAACGTTCTTTTAAGGCCAATAAGTGAACTACCTGTATCGCGAAGAACTGTAGCAGACTTGCCGTTCACAAATCCTTGATGGACTATTATCTTGCCTTTTGAGTCTACTACCAAATTAGCTTCTTCATTGGCAATAGGGATGGCGTGACCACAAGTTAAAATACCATCTTCAAAGAAGGTGTTACAAACAGTACATAAATTGTTAATCATGTCAAAAGTCTGTGCTGAGTTCACAGGATGTTTCTCTGATAGTTCTTCTTCTGACTCTGAACTGTTAGACAAGGCGACATTTGCCTCATTGATCATTTGTCTACCTTTACAATCTTTGCGATGGTGTCCATGCGCTTTACAAAGGTAACATTTTAGTGCAGACCTGAAAGATCTACGCTCATGATCTCGTCTGTTTATCATATCTCGTAGATAAATATCATATTTTGGGTTTTTATCGCACATTTCATTCGGCTGATGTGAATCTTTACAATGAATACAGTGCTTAAATTTCTCAGATGTAGGCCTATGAGGTTTCTGCCTACTATAGGGTTTTTCAAAATTAGCCGCAGCTACAAAATCAATGTCCGCAGATTCAGTCACAAAACAATGTTTGTTGACGGTGTAATACGCCGTACCTCGTCTATCAATCTCATCTATACTAGTGCATTCATTCACCTGCAAAAATTTGGAAAATTTTGGTGGAATGGATGAAATGATTTTGTCTCTGATGATTAGATCTTCTAATTTATCATAATTTCTGTCAATTTTGGCTGCTGAAGTCCATTTGGTGAAAATATCTCGGACTAAGCAGAGGTAGTCAGAGAACGTTTGAGTCGGTTTTGGGCTCAACTTGCTGAACTGTTCTCTGTAACCTGCTTCATCTAACATGAAATGCGCCATTATTTTTGATTTAAGATAATGGTAGTCTTTCCTGAGGTCTTTGGGAATAGTCTCAATGACTTTAAGAGGTTCCCCTGATAAACTCCTCATATACACAATATTCCATTCAGACAGTGGAACTTGGTAATGTTCCATTAAAGTTTCAAAATTTTGGGTAAAGGCTGCAATGCAGTCACCCGAGGTATAATTACGTACAATACCTTGGTATTTCTTGTACTGGTTTTCTTTCTCCAGTCTCTCAGATTTCTTATACTCTTTATTGATAGCAGTCTCAGTATCCAGTTGTTTTATCTTTAACTGTAACTCCAGTTCTTCTCTCTTACTCTGAGCTGCTATTTCTGCCTTCTTGAGTTCACTCTCTATCTCAGCTTGCTTTGTCTTTGCAGCCATTTCTAATTCGGCTTGCTTTGTCTTTGCAGCCATTTCTAATTCGGCTTGCTTTAAGGCTGTATCTGCCTCTAATTGCTTGGCAGCCCTTTCAGTCTCTGCCTGTTTTAAGGCTGTTTCTGCCTCTAATTGCTTGGCGGCCCTTTCAGCTGCTCGTTCATCGCGTTCAGCCGCTTTCTCCTGTACTAGTAGGTATTCAGCATATTTGTTCTCACTCCACTTTGTTAACTCATCACCTGCTAACTTCAACTTTAACCCCATATCAATGAAATCAAATAATGAAGACATGATGAAAAATGTCAATGTAATACCAGCCACACAGATAGTTATAAGTGGTTAGTACAATAAGCAAGTTACAATTTTTCTATATGCAATATGTGCCTAAAATTGCATCCTTAAAGTAAATGAAAAGAAAAGTATACTCAAGTGCCCTGGATGCGGTGAAGAATGGTTGGAAAACGGGCTGGGAAACTGTAGGGTCGTCACTTCGAATCACAAATGACCTCTACGCGCACGGTTTCGGATGGTACGGAAAAAACCTGCTTTGTTTTGGAGGAAATAAATTAGCGTCTATTTGTTGGTGTGTGCCTGCTTGTCACTAAGTATTGAGTAGGTTTGTATGGCGTTGAGTGTAATTGTATGTCGTAAGTTTGTCCGTCAACAATTTTTTTTTTCAACACAAGTCACTTTCTTTCAAAAACTTTCTGCTTTCCACAAACTGAATCCACAAAAACAATCTAACTGTATCTCAACACGCTATAACATTGATGACACATCACTTACATCAAGATGACATTCAGTAAGGACATAGACATCAAGTTTACAAGATGGCGACAAGGTCACAATGGCGACAAGATCACAATGTCGACAAGGTCAAAACGATAACAAAATTTTCACAATCACGAGTGTTTTACACGTTTACACGATCAAACAATACGAATGCACTGTACGTTTACAACTAGTCTCCATGTTTAAACAATGTAGCAATAATTCAAAATGAGCCTTCCATGATCACTTTTACATGTACAATCAATTTTAACAAAAATTCTAAGTTCACAACCTCTAGTTCTAACCATTTATCACATAAATACGTTCATATTTTAAAGCTGGACGATTGCCCCCACGTCCACACATGTCAGGGTCTTACACTGGGCTCGCTACCTAACACATGTGGGACAGTACAAGTACAACGTGATTTGACTCAAGACTCAACGACACAACGTTCAACGGATTTAATTACAGATCATATACAATACGATGATCACAGCAAATATATATTGGATACTTCTAAACACTTACATCTACCATACAGCACACACTCTCACTCTCAGGCTGTCCAGGCATTCGACATTCGGGCACAGAAACCTTTCTCGCAACATGCGTCCTGTTTTGTCTACGTCCCAGAGCTGTCTGCCTATGGTTTGGAACTCGCCTCCTCACCGGAGGTGGCTTCACGAGACATGCGTGCGTCCTTGGTGTGACCGCTGGCCGTCTCGCCAGCCGGCAACTTCGCAGGCAGGTGACCACTGTTCGCCTGGCGGCGTAACGAAGTTCCTTCATCCCTCCTAGGGACTGAGTCACCTGGCGGCGTAACGATGTCACGGCATCACTGCCGTACTGTAGACTCTGACACGCTCCCCCGGCAAATCCATGAAAGATGTCATCTTTCATGTCTAATATAGGTACATACTGGGTTAATACTTTAACCCTTGTCAGAGTCAACCCTTATGTTGCTTATATCCATCGATATCATAATACATAGAAAATACACATCTGCCATAGAAACATATAATCAATAGAAGTTATATTGAACGACATGTGGTGTTTAACTTTTAACACCAGTCAGGTTTCATCTTCTCGATGGCTGGTTACATAAATTGCATTAACGACCCAGTCAGATCAGTAGTATCCAGCTTCACGCATCTACCTCGCAGCATTTGAAAAAAAAATAATAATATGGTTCTTGAAACAAAAACCATCTCGCTAGACCGAAATGTGACTTTTACCTAAATCACATAAAACACTCAAACCCTTGACCTCATTTGTCAAGGACTCTTGTGTTGGTCTGCAATGTCTGCAACCCTTTGCCATGCCCAGTAAATGCCTACCTGATGAGTTCAAAATCTGGCAAACACATGGCTATTTTTATATAACACATTACATTATACATTTCACATTATGGCCCTTTGTGTAAGGATGTCATAGCAACTAAAAGAAAAGGGGAATAATTTCAAACATTTATGACATATAATAATTTACAATAATTATTTTATTTCTTAGTGTCATTGCTTGACGTTGCTTCATATTAACGAGAAAAAGTCGGTAATATGAATACATTAATCAAGATATGATTCTAAGATTACACTAGCTAAATAAATAAACACACAATTCGTGTATTTCATTTTATAGATTCTTAAAGATTTTAGAATCGTCATAGATATTTGAACTTTTATTTGTCGTCTGCTAATTTTACTCTAAATTCCTAATTAATCCGGAAGTACACACGAACATTAAATCAGCTGATGTAGAAGCTTGTAGACCACACTTGTTCCGGTTTGATGTAGTTACGGAAAGTACTTATCTCATAGTTCATATGTTGGATGTTTCCCAAAACCTTCTGGATTACGATCGACTGTTCATGTGTTTCACAACCGAACATTATGGATTTCGGTTAACTGCAATGGAGTAGCTGTCACTGTTTAGTTTACACATTCGCACACGTCCTTAAAATATTCCTGGAATAATCCACACGCAGCTGTCACTGTCAAATTGGATAATTCGCTTAAGGTAAGTTCTTGCGCGAATGTGACACTGTTGTTGTTACAGAATATGTACAATTAAAGTTCGCTTTCTACCACACACTACACAATTATACATGACAATCACTACATGCATTAGTAAAATAAGAAACATTATTTATAATGGGGGTAACCCCTATCACAATGTAGACATTACACAGCTTTTGTGAATGAAACAACTTATTCACTGATAGATGGCTGTGTTGATCTGAGTATTTTACACTACACTCAGACTTTGTTGCTCAATGGGTCGGTAGGACAACGGGACAACAAGTCAGCGATCGTATTGGTTCGGCCTGGAATATGGCGAACCTCGAAGCTGTAGTCTTGGAGTTTCAAAGACCAACGGGCTATCATATGGTTTGATGGTACCCCAGAATTTATGAAACGCAAAGGACTACTGTCAGATTCCACGATAAAATGGCGTCCTAGAAGAAATCTAGACAATTTTGTAATACCCACCACTAAAGCTAGGGCTTCCAACTGAGGCATTGACCAGGATCGTTCTCTGGGCTTCAGTTTTCTGGATACAAAACACACGGGATGGAGGATGTTGTTGTGTTCTTGCATCAAGACTGCTCCAATCGCGACGGAGCTCGCATCTGTTCTTAATCTGAAAGGTAAACGGATGTTTGGCAATTTGAGGATGGGATTATGTGAGCTATCATCAGAAAAACAAGCTAACACTTTAGAGAATGCTAATTTTAGGCATTCATTGCTTACAATTTTGTCAGGCTTATCTTTAGTTAGTAAGTTAGTAAAAGCCTCGGTTAGTTCGGAAAAATTCGGAATAAACTGCCGATAATAATTTATCAGTCCTAATAAACTTCTGACTTGTTTCTTTGTAGTCGGAAGTGAGAGTTTTAGAATCTTGGACACAATGTTATCGTCTGTCGTGACAAAGCCATTGGATATTTTGTATCCCAAAAAGGATATTTCAGGGTAGGCCATGTCTACTTTAGCAGGCTTTACAGTCAGTCCGTGCTGTCTGATACGTTCAAATGTCAGTTCTAATGTCTTTATGTGTTCTGTCATTGTCTCTGTGTGAACACAGATGTCGTCTATATAGCAGATTATGTTAGGAATGTCTACAAGAAGAAGTCGTGTCATACGAACGAAGGTGGCAGGGGCATTGACTAGCCCAAATGGAAGTTTGCACCATTCGTACAGTCCCCAAGGTGTGGCAAAAGCTGTCAGATGTCTGCTCTGTTCGTCTACTTCTATCTGATAATATCCTTTAGTCATATCTATCTTCGTGAAGAACCTAGCGTCTGTCAGTTCTGTCAAAAGATCGTCAGCGTTTGCCATTGGCTCCAAATCTAGAACAATTATTTTATTTAGCTTTCGATAGTCAATGCACAGTCTTATGGTATTGTCCTTTTTGCGTACAATGACCATGGGAGATGAGAAGTCTGATTGGGATCGTCTTATGATGTTATTCTTTTCTAGGTTGATGATCTCCTGATGTAGCTGTTCTTTGTAATGTAATGGGATGGTGTATGGTCTGCATCGTATGGGTGTGTTTGATGTGAGTGTGATGTGATGCTGTACTAATTCTGTTTGTCCTGGGTTGTTGGAGAAGATGGTGTTGTACTGTTGTATTAGGTGTTTTAAACTGTCTGTCTCTGCTTGAGTTAGCTTTGGATTGATCTTGATATCCTTCAAGCAGTCTGTCGTGTCTAATGTAGGTGTTGGAATTTCGTCACTAACATCGTCATCTTCGTGATCTATTATCACTGTACAAGCTGTCGTATCGTCTTGTTCGTTGTCTCTGTTATGGTATGGTCTTAGCATATTTATGTGAAATATTTTGTGTTTGTCTTTTATTAGGATCTCATAGTCTACAGGTGACATCTGTCGCGTCACTTTAAAAGGTCCCTGCCAAGAATCAGTCAATAAGTGTCGGTCACTAGGTAACAGCAGAAGAACGTCCTGTCCAGGTGTCAAAGTTATTGTTCTGTTTCCTTTGTCAGCATACTGTCTATAAGTAGCCCCAGATAATTTTAGTGCATTTTTAGCAATCGAACATGATTTGATGATTCTTTCACGCAATGATGTAACATATACGTATGATGATATGGGTTTAAGTACTGGAGTAGATTCAGTTAACATTTGGTGGAAAATAGTTAATGGGCCACGTGGTTTGGCACCATAAATAAGTTCAAAAGGAGAGAAACCGGTACTAGAATGTGGTACCTCGCGATAAGCAAAAAGAATAGCTGGTAGATATACATCCCAGTTATTAGGATGTTCTTGCGTGACTTTTGCAAGCATGTGCTTCAGATCGCCGTTAAACTATGGCGTTGAGTGTAATTGTATGTCGTAAGTTTGTCCGTCAACAATTTTTTTTTTCAACACAAGTCACTTTCTTTCAAAAACTTTCTGCTTTCCACAAACTGAATCCACAAAAACAATCTAACTGTATCTCAACACGCTATAACATTGATGACACATCACTTACATCAAGATGACATTCAGTAAGGACATAGACATCAAGTTTACAAGATGGCGACAAGGTCACAATGGCGACAAGATCACAATGTCGACAAGGTCAAAACGATAACAAAATTTTCACAATCACGAGTGTTTTACACGTTTACACGATCAAACAATACGAATGCACTGTACGTTTACAACTAGTCTCCATGTTTAAACAATGTAGCAATAATTCAAAATGAGCCTTCCATGATCACTTTTACATGTACAATCAATTTTAACAAAAATTCTAAGTTCACAACCTCTAGTTCTAACCATTTATCACATAAATACGTTCATATTTTAAAGCTGGACGATTGCCCCCACGTCCACACATGTCAGGGTCTTACACTGGGCTCGCTACCTAACACATGTGGGACAGTACAAGTACAACGTGATTTGACTCAAGACTCAACGACACAACGTTCAACGGATTTAATTACAGATCATATACAATACGATGATCACAGCAAATATATATTGGATACTTCTAAACACTTACATCTACCATACAGCACACAGTCTCACTCTCAGGCTGTCCAGGCATTCGACATTCGGGCACAGAAACCTTTCTCGCAAACTTGCGTCCTGTTTCGTCTACGTCCCAGAGCTGTCTCCCTATGGTTTGGAACTCGCCTCCTCACCGGAGGTGGCTTCACGAGACATGCGTGCGTCCTTGGTGTGACCGCTGGCCGTCTCGCCAGCCGGCAACTTCGCAGGCAGGTGACCACTGTTCGCCTGGCGGCGTAACGAAGTTCCTTCATCCCTCCTAGGGACTGAGTCACCTGGCGGCGTAACGATGTCACGGCATCACTGCCGTACTGTAGACTCTGACAATAGTTTTTACGTTATTAATAATTGTGTCAACAATGGTAAAAACAGAATCAAAGCCCCGCCTTACAGATAACTTACAACTGTACAATCACATGACAGAAACATGTCATTCATATAACATCAGTTTTTAAATCTGTTTAACGTTAAGTCAAGTAAAAACATCAAACTTTCGAAAACATAACTTTAGGGACCAAACTGACTCGGTAATCGCACTATATCGTTTAAGAAATTTATAACAACTGTATCCCTGATAGCATATTTACACTTTAAATTTGATATACATGAAAACATAGTGAACATTTCAGTCACGTTACCAATGATTAAATGCTATTCGGCGGTATTTTCCATTGATACAGTAAAATATTTGTTTCACCAAGGTGATATAATCTTTATAACTTTATCTTTGTCTAAGATAGAATAAGTCAATGGAAATTTAATGTAAAGACATTAGTCTCCAACATCATAAGGGAAGAAATAAAAACTAGAATCAACTCTGGAAATAAGATATACTATGCACTACAACATCTACTAAAATCAAAGGCGCTATCTCGTAACACCAAAATCACAATATACAAAACACTGATCAGACCAGTTGTGCTGTATGGCTCTGAAACCTGGAGTACAACGAAAAGAGACGAAGCCTTGTTACAAACCTTTGAGAACAAAATTTTAAGACGCATCTTTGGACCCATAAAGGTCCACCAGAGAGACGAATGGAGACGGATTGTATGAACCTCGAAGCTGTAGTCTTGGAGTTTCAAAGACCAACGGGCTATCATATGGTTTGATGGTACCCCAGAATTTATGAAACGCAAAGGACTACTGTCAGATTCCACGATAAAATGGCGTCCTAGAAGAAATCTAGACAATTTTGTAATACCCACCACTAAAGCTAGGGCTTCCAACTGAGGCATTGACCAGGATCGTTCTCTGGGCTTCAGTTTTCTGGATACAAAACACACGGGATGGAGGATGTTGTTGTGTTCTTGCATCAAGACTGCTCCAATCGCGACGGAGCTCGCATCTGTTCTTAATCTGAAAGGTAAACGGATGTTTGGCAATTTGAGGATGGGATTATGTGAGCTATCATCAGAAAAACAAGCTAACACTTTAGAGAATGCTAATTTTAGGCATTCATTGCTTACAATTTTGTCAGGCTTATCTTTAGTTAGTAAGTTAGTAAAAGCCTCGGTTAGTTCGGAAAAATTCGGAATAAACTGCCGATAATAATTTATCAGTCCTAATAAACTTCTGACTTGTTTCTTTGTAGTCGGAAGTGAGAGTTTTAGAATCTTGGACACAATGTTATCGTCTGTCGTGACAAAGCCATTGGATATTTTGTATCCCAAAAAGGATATTTCAGGGTAGGCCATGTCTACTTTAGCAGGCTTTACAGTCAGTCCGTGCTGTCTGATACGTTCAAATGTCAGTTCTAATGTCTTTATGTGTTCTGTCATTGTCTCTGTGTGAACACAGATGTCGTCTATATAGCAGATTATGTTAGGAATGTCTACAAGAAGAAGTCGTGTCATACGAACGAAGGTGGCAGGGGCATTGACTAGCCCAAATGGAAGTTTGCACCATTCGTACAGTCCCCAAGGTGTGGCAAAAGCTGTCAGATGTCTGCTCTGTTCGTCTACTTCTATCTGATAATATCCTTTAGTCATATCTATCTTCGTGAAGAACCTAGCGTCTGTCAGTTCTGTCAAAAGATCGTCAGCGTTTGCCATTGGCTCCAAATCTAGAACAATTATTTTATTTAGCTTTCGATAGTCAATGCACAGTCTTATGGTATTGTCCTTTTTGCGTACAATGACCATGGGAGATGAGAAGTCTGATTGGGATCGTCTTATGATGTTATTCTTTTCTAGGTTGATGATCTCCTGATGTAGCTGTTCTTTGTAATGTAATGGGATGGTGTATGGTCTGCATCGTATGGGTGTGTTTGATGTGAGTGTGATGTGATGCTGTACTAATTCTGTTTGTCCTGGGTTGTTGGAGAAGATGGTGTTGTACTGTTGTATTAGGTGTTTTAAACTGTCTGTCTCTGCTTGAGTTAGCTTTGGATTGATCTTGATATCCTTCAAGCAGTCTGTCGTGTCTAATGTAGGTGTTGGAATTTCGTCACTAACATCGTCATCTTCGTGATCTATTATCACTGTACAAGCTGTCGTATCGTCTTGTTCGTTGTCTCTGTTATGGTATGGTCTTAGCATATTTATGTGAAATATTTTGTGTTTGTCTTTTATTAGGATCTCATAGTCTACAGGTGACATCTGTCGCGTCACTTTAAAAGGTCCCTGCCAAGAATCAGTCAATAAGTGTCGGTCACTAGGTAACAGCAGAAGAACGTCCTGTCCAGGTGTCAAAGTTATTGTTCTGTTTCCTTTGTCAGCATACTGTCTATAAGTAGCCCCAGATAATTTTAGTGCATTTTTAGCAATCGAACATGATTTGATGATTCTTTCACGCAATGATGTAACATATACGTATGATGATATGGGTTTAAGTACTGGAGTAGATTCAGTTAACATTTGGTGGAAAATAGTTAATGGGCCACGTGGTTTGGCACCATAAATAAGTTCAAAAGGAGAGAAACCGGTACTAGAATGTGGTACCTCGCGATAAGCAAAAAGAATAGCTGGTAGATATACATCCCAGTTATTAGGATGTTCTTGCGTGACTTTTGCAAGCATGTGCTTCAGATCGCCGTTAAACTTTTCCACGATTCCACTTGAGTGAGGATGGTACGGTGAATTGAAACATTGCTTCACTCCCAACATTTTGGTGAAAGCTTGGGTAGATGCGGCAATAAACTGAGTACCCCTATCAGATTGGATAGTGTCTGGAAATCCTATCCGGGAAAAAATATGGAAGAATACTTCCATTATATCATTGGCAGTTATGTTCTTTAGCGGAATAGCTTCCGGCCAGCGAGTACATTGATCCACGACAGTTAGAATGTACTTATTCCCTTTAGTTGTTGTATGATTGAGAGGGCCCACTATGTCAACAGATAGTTTTTCAAAAGGTCGACTGGCTAAGTCAGTGACTTGCAACTTTGCCTGTGGGTGTTTACCTTTTTTTATCAGTTTCTGGCAGATGTCACAACTTCTGCAATATTCTTTAATATCATTGCAAAATTTGGGCCAATGAAACTGTGTTAATAATCTAGATCTGGTCTTCACGTATGCCATATGCCCTGCAAGAGGTATATCGTGGGCAAGATGTAAGGCTTGCTTGCGATAACTAGTTGGCAAAACAGTTTGCTCTGTGGTGTTGTCACCTCTGGTATAATACCTGGTGAGGATCTCATTTTTCACAGCAAAATGCCATTTTGCATTCTTGGTTACCTTTGGCTTTTGGCCGATCAGATTAAAATATTTTACCAATGAAGGGTCAGCCTTTTGAGCTGTTACAAAAGTTTCCTTCATGGAGTTAGTAGGTAGTGATACTGGGCTAAGTGATTGAATAGCCTCAGTTTGATTACTTTCATCTTGCACTCTAGCAGTAGATCTGGTTACTGCGTTCACACAATCAATGATGTCAGATGGTGATGAAACAATGTTGTCAATGATATGATGAGAACTTAGTGCTACATTAGCTACCATACATTCAATAGGTGGTGTGACATTTTCAATGATGACATTGGATGGTGATGTTACATTATCATCAATACATAGAGATGTTATGTCATGAGGTTTATCATTCACCTCTGGCAAATTTCCAATTATTACATCACACACTGGGTTTGTTAACGCAGCGATTTTTACTTTCCCAGTGAGGAAAGGTGTTTGAATATATGCCCAAGCTAATGGGTATCTCTCAATATTGCCTGAGAATGTTCTGCATTTTACGTGCCTGCCTGTATAGTCTGTAGGCCTTATGAACGTTCTTTTAAGGCCAATAAGTGAACTACCTGTATCGCGAAGAACTGTAGCAGACTTGCCGTTCACAAATCCTTGATGGACTATTATCTTGCCTTTTGAGTCTACTACCAAATTAGCTTCTTCATTGGCAATAGGGATGGCGTGACCACAAGTTAAAATACCATCTTCAAAGAAGGTGTTACAAACAGTACATAAATTGTTAATCATGTCAAAAGTCTGTGCTGAGTTCACAGGATGTTTCTCTGATAGTTCTTCTTCTGACTCTGAACTGTTAGACAAGGCGACATTTGCCTCATTGATCATTTGTCTACCTTTACAATCTTTGCGATGGTGTCCATGCGCTTTACAAAGGTAACATTTTAGTGCAGACCTGAAAGATCTACGCTCATGATCTCGTCTGTTTATCATATCTCGTAGATAAATATCATATTTTGGGTTTTTATCGCACATTTCATTCGGCTGATGTGAATCTTTACAATGAATACAGTGCTTAAATTTCTCAGATGTAGGCCTATGAGGTTTCTGCCTACTATAGGGTTTTTCAAAATTAGCCGCAGCTACAAAATCAATGTCCGCAGATTCAGTCACAAAACAATGTTTGTTGACGGTGTAATACGCCGTACCTCGTCTATCAATCTCATCTATACTAGTGCATTCATTCACCTGCAAAAATTTGGAAAATTTTGGTGGAATGGATGAAATGATTTTGTCTCTGATGATTAGATCTTCTAATTTATCATAATTTCTGTCAATTTTGGCTGCTGAAGTCCATTTGGTGAAAATATCTCGGACTAAGCAGAGGTAGTCAGAGAACGTTTGAGTCGGTTTTGGGCTCAACTTGCTGAACTGTTCTCTGTAACCTGCTTCATCTAACATGAAATGCGCCATTATTTTTGATTTAAGATAATGGTAGTCTTTCCTGAGGTCTTTGGGAATAGTCTCAATGACTTTAAGAGGTTCCCCTGATAAACTCCTCATATACACAATATTCCATTCAGACAGTGGAACTTGGTAATGTTCCATTAAAGTTTCAAAATTTTGGGTAAAGGCTGCAATGCAGTCACCCGAGGTATAATTACGTACAATACCTTGGTATTTCTTGTACTGGTTTTCTTTCTCCAGTCTCTCAGATTTCTTATACTCTTTATTGATAGCAGTCTCAGTATCCAGTTGTTTTATCTTTAACTGTAACTCCAGTTCTTCTCTCTTACTCTGAGCTGCTATTTCTGCCTTCTTGAGTTCACTCTCTATCTCAGCTTGCTTTGTCTTTGCAGCCATTTCTAATTCGGCTTGCTTTGTCTTTGCAGCCATTTCTAATTCGGCTTGCTTTAAGGCTGTATCTGCCTCTAATTGCTTGGCAGCCCTTTCAGTCTCTGCCTGTTTTAAGGCTGTTTCTGCCTCTAATTGCTTGGCGGCCCTTTCAGCTGCTCGTTCATCGCGTTCAGCCGCTTTCTCCTGTACTTGTAGGTATTCAGCATATTTGTTCTCACTCCACTTTGTTAACTCATCACCTGCTAACTTCAACTTTAACCCCATATCAATGAAATCAAATAATGAAGACATGATGAAAAATGTCAATGTAATACCAGCCACACAGATAGTTATAAGTGGTTAGTACAATAAGCAAGTTACAATTTTTCTATATGCAATATGTGCCTAAAATTGCATCCTTAAAGTAAATGAAAAGAAAAGTATACTCAAGTGCCCTGGATGCGGTGAAGAATGGTTGGAAAACGGGCTGGGAAACTGTAGGGTCGTCACTTCGAATCACAAATGACCTCTACGCGCACGGTTTCGGATGGTACGGAAAAAACCTGCTTTGTTTTGGAGGAAATAAATTAGCGTCTATTTGTTGGTGTGTGCCTGCTTGTCACTAAGTATTGAGTAGGTTTGTATGGCGTTGAGTGTAATTGTATGTCGTAAGTTTGTCCGTCAACAATTTTTTTTTTCAACACAAGTCACTTTCTTTCAAAAACTTTCTGCTTTCCACAAACTGAATCCACAAAAACAATCTAACTGTATCTCAACACGCTATAACATTGATGACACATCACTTACATCAAGATGACATTCAGTAAGGACATAGACATCAAGTTTACAAGATGGCGACAAGGTCACAATGGCGACAAGATCACAATGTCGACAAGGTCAAAACGATAACAAAATTTTCACAATCACGAGTGTTTTACACGTTTACACGATCAAACAATACGAATGCACTGTACGTTTACAACTAGTCTCCATGTTTAAACAATGTAGCAATAATTCAAAATGAGCCTTCCATGATCACTTTTACATGTACAATCAATTTTAACAAAAATTCTAAGTTCACAACCTCTAGTTCTAACCATTTATCACATAAATACGTTCATATTTTAAAGCTGGACGATTGCCCCCACGTCCACACATGTCAGGGTCTTACACTGGGCTCGCTACCTAACACATGTGGGACAGTACAAGTACAACGTGATTTGACTCAAGACTCAACGACACAACGTTCAACGGATTTAATTACAGATCATATACAATACGATGATCACAGCAAATATATATTGGATACTTCTAAACACTTACATCTACCATACAGCACACAGTCTCACTCTCAGGCTGTCCAGGCATTCGACATTCGGGCACAGAAACCTTTCTCGCAAACTTGCGTCCTGTTTCGTCTACGTCCCAGAGCTGTCTCCCTATGGTTTGGAACTCGCCTCCTCACCGGAGGTGGCTTCACGAGACATGCGTGCGTCCTTGGTGTGACCGCTGGCCGTCTCGCCAGCCGGCAACTTCGCAGGCAGGTGACCACTGTTCGCCTGGCGGCGTAACGAAGTTCCTTCATCCCTCCTAGGGACTGAGTCACCTGGCGGCGTAACGATGTCACGGCATCACTGCCGTACTGTAGACTCTGACAATAGTTTTTACGTTATTAATAATTGTGTCAACAATGGTAAAAACAGAATCAAAGCCCCGCCTTACAGATAACTTACAACTGTACAATCACATGACAGAAACATGTCATTCATATAACATCAGTTTTTAAATCTGTTTAACGTTAAGTCAAGTAAAAACATCAAACTTTCGAAAACATAACTTTAGGGACCAAACTGACTCGGTAATCGCACTATATCGTTTAAGAAATTTATAACAACTGTATCCCTGATAGCATATTTACACTTTAAATTTGATATACATGAAAACATAGTGAACATTTCAGTCACGTTACCAATGATTAAATGCTATTCGGCGGTATTTTCCATTGATACAGTAAAATATTTGTTTCACCAAGGTGATATAATCTTTATAACTTTATCTTTGTCTAAGATAGAATAAGTCAATGGAAATTTAATGTAAAGACATTAGTCTCCAACATCATAAGGGAAGAAATAAAAACTAGAATCAACTCTGGAAATAAGATATACTATGCACTACAACATCTACTAAAATCAAAGGCGCTATCTCGTAACACCAAAATCACAATATACAAAACACTGATCAGACCAGTTGTGCTGTATGGCTCTGAAACCTGGAGTACAACGAAAAGAGACGAAGCCTTGTTACAAACCTTTGAGAACAAAATTTTAAGACGCATCTTTGGACCCATAAAGGTCCACCAGAGAGACGAATGGAGACGGATTGTATTTGCAGCAAAGAACCTCAATGGCTAGGAACGCTGAAGAAGAAGAAGAAGAAGACATTAGTCATACAATGCATTAAGATATCAATGGGGTTACTAAAGCGTATGGTCTTCACAGGACTGAGAACACTTAGCGTTAGAAAATTTTCAGTGAAAGGAACTGTGGCTGTCAACGGACAGACATGTTAACAATATCAGCACTCTAAAAACAGTTAAAAAATCAAAGATATGTTCAGATAGGGAGCATGCGTTGGATATTTTCCCCACGGAATGCTGGTGTGTTGGGGAACGAGCAGGCGGCTAAATCGCTGGATATTCACCTCTGGGTGGACGGTAGGTGTTCTCAGTATGGTGCAAGTCTTCGAAATGCCGCCACTTAATGATGCAAGTCTTCGAAATGTCGCCCCTCCTTCGCTGCTGATGCCACCCCCTTACGATGCCCTCTGATGCGGCCGCCTCTCTGTATGATAGCACGGCACGGCCCTGATTGGTGCACCATAAAGCAGACGTGGTCAGTGCCCTATGGGATCATGGTGTTTAGTATTGAAGAACAGATACGGCAAGAAAGCACACACACGCACGCACGCACACACAGTCTGTCAAGATAAGGCTGTGTTCAATACCCAATTTAATACAAATGGCCACCTTGCTTCTTCTACCAGGAATTATGCCTTTCAAAATCACTCTGCTGTTAAAATTGGCAGAAGTATTTCAGCCTGAGACAAGATACTGTGCATGGGCCAGTTTTCTTCAATGTCCACTTCTGGTAGAATGTCTGTATTTTTTTAAATATTTCTTGTGTGTGTGCATGTGTGTGTGTGTGTGTGTGTGTGCGCGCGCGCGCGTGTGTGTGTGTGACATATAATGAACATGTCAAATGGGTTCATTATGCTTGGCACCATATTAAAACAAAAAGGAACTATCAATAGACGGCCTATAGTGTATCTATCTTCGTTATTGTGTGTAATATGGGTGTGCTATTGATGTCATCGTGTTGTATCCATGTATCAATGTGCTACTGTGTTGTAAGTCTCAAGCTGACCACGTGATCAAGGATTTGAATGTGACACAGCGCACGAGTCTAAGTATATAAAAGCTGCCGTTTAGTTAGTCG
Organism: Cepaea hortensis; assembly: GCA_963921405.1. Lineage (NCBI taxonomy): Eukaryota > Metazoa > Mollusca > Gastropoda > Stylommatophora > Helicidae > Cepaea > Cepaea hortensis. The sequence continues at coordinate 102,821,184 of OY992879.1, read as the reverse complement.
CTTGTCCTGTAAAGGCGTTGCAATCAACTCCAGTGATGTTTGCCTGTTTGTTATTTACACGGCACGTTTACATTCGGTAGTTTACCATTGCTTTCTGGACGACCGACACTCATAAATCAATCAGGTATCGTCTCCACAATGAAGGTTGGCTGTAATGGATCTCCAACACTGTCTCTCGCCTTGACTGTACATTCTGTCAGACTGATGTTCGTCCATCTCTTGATGTTATCTTCCCACTTGTATAGTTGTCTACCTCTTGCTCGCTTGCCCTCAACCTTGCCTTCCAGTATGTAAAAAAAAAATAAAATAAAAGTATCATGTCTTTTAACGTGGCCGAAATATTTCACTTACGTCCTCTTTATTTCTTTCATCAACTCTCTCTTCATTTCCAGTTTTTCTAGAACCTCTGCATTTGATTGTTTTTGTTTCCATGAAACTCATGCCACCTACACTTATACCATTGTAAAAAAATCAACCCATGGCGGCCTGCTTCCAAATCGCCTGCAGCTTATTTCGAACACGATATGCAGGATTGTGAATCGCATTCGCTACTCCTACGCCACAGACGCCGGCAAAAGCTAATGTAATGGAAGGAAAGCGTAAAGAATCAATGTCAGTTTCTGGATCTGAATCAACATCAAGTTCTTTCAGCAGCTGTCTCTTTGCCTTTTTGGGTGGAACTTTTGCTGCCTTTTCTTTCATCACCGCTCTTTCCCTAATTCGATCCATTTCTGGCGTAGAAGTAGCAGCATAGTTTTTCCTCTTTTCCTCATATTATTTGAACCTTTTCTGGGGAGAAATGGACCAGCAATTTTGTAGTTTTCAATTTTTGCTCATCACCGGAACAGATTTTATCGAAACATAACAAAACCATGACTAAAATGTTGTACATTCATTTATTTTAAAAGGGGAAAACATTTAGCAATCTATTTCTATATGTTTCTTTACAAAATGCATTTCAAAAATGTATATGAACAACGGGAGAAATTGACCACCATTGGGGTGAAATGGACCAGCACGTGGGGAGCAATGGACCATAGTGGGGAGAAATGGACCTTTTTTAAAAAGAAGCAGCAACAACTCATCCATATTGCTATAAGAAATAAATAATCATTAAAAGGATATTTGCAGTTTTTTTTTAATTATTTTAAGCGACAGTAAAAAAGTTTAATATGCTATATTAATCTAATATAAAGTTTTATCGAACATTTATGCCTGCAAGACTTTCTTTGAAGACATAGCCATCTTTGGTCCTAGAAGTGATTCCAGTGATTGTAGATCTAGTAAGCTGTGCTTTAATACATGTAATTGAGACACTGGCGACATCTTCTACCTTAGGCTTACCAAATTTACCAGCAACCTTCTCACTCTTGCGCAAGAACTCTACCTCAACATCACCATCATCATCAATGTCTCCCCTTACAATTCCTACATAGTAAACACAAGTCTTCTTTGTTCCATATTCACATAGCACACACTGGCCTTCAAAAACCTCACGCACACCAGTCAAGCTAACCGTACACTCCTCATTTTCACCAAATGAAACATCAGAATCTGTGTCATCACAAAACGAAATGTCAGTTTCTGGATCTGAATCAACATCAAGTTCTTTCAGCAGCTGTCTCTTTGCCTTTTTGGGTGGAACTTTTTCTGCCTTTTCTTTCATCACCGCTCTTTCCTTAATTCGATCCATTTCTGGCGTAGAAGTAGCAGCATAGTTTTTCCTCTTTTCCTCATATTATTTGAATCTTTTCGCGGACCAGCTTTTGGTAGTCCTCTGAAAACATGAGGCGAAGTAAAGGAAGAAGTAGCTTTATGTTGAAGACTCCCTGATATTTCATGCAAGTCATCTACAAGGTTATCAACATTACACTATTTCTGATTTTCATGAAATTCTTGTGCAGTTTGATCTGTGCTGTACCACAATGTGGAGATGCTGATCCTGTCTGTTCATTGCTTTCTAAAGTGGCATTTTCACTGTCCTTGCTGATGGGCCTGTTCGTTATTTCTGAAGGCATAAAATCATCTTCTGTAAAAACATCTTCGTTAAAGGGTCAAATACCTGACACTGCAAAGCCTGATTGAATGTTAATGGGAGTTGCCGCTTTAAGAAAAGCGTGGCCTCCTAGATTTGCAACTTGATAGATTGTCAGTGGTGTCCCAACATTTTTCATCATCCATGAATCACACGCATTGTTGTAGACCGACTTCATGGGTCCAAAAACTGAACGGTCCAAGGACTGAGTTTTAGATGAGGTGTGTGGTGGCAACGTGATCACATGAATGTTGTTTTTCTTGCACAGTTCAAGTGATTCAAATGAAATGTGGGAATCGTGATTGTCCAAGATCAAAATCAAAGGGAAGTCTTTGGAAGGTCTTGAATGCTTAATGAAGTGATTTATAACTTTGACGAAATTATCACGGGTCATCCAACCTGATTCATTCACAAGGCCAAGGGAACCTTCAGGTGCTCCAGCAAGCATAACATTCTTAAAAAATTTTCTGGGAAACACAAAAACTGGAGGGATAATGTGACCCGCAGCTGACACAATGCAACAGATTGTGACCAGTTCTCCTCTTTCTCCGGATGTCACCTGGCCTATTTGCTTCACTCCTCGTGGGGCAATTACTTTTGGCACTTTCTGTACAGTGGTCAGACCTGACTCATCCAAATTGTAGATTTGAGCTCCACTCACATTTAGTTTTGTAATGGTTTCCTTCACAATGTTGAAGAAGGTGCAAATATTATGTTTGTTGAAAGCTGTAGCTCTAGCCAGAGATGTTGCCTCAGGTTGCCTTATGGTTAGCTCGGGATTCCGTCGCAAAAATCCACAAAGCCAGTCATTCCCTGCCATCATTTGCTCATCCCAGGTTAAAGGATGTGCAATGTTATTGACTTTCGCCATCTCGTTCGCCAAAATACGAACGTTTTTAGTTGTGAGTCCATGGAACATTCTTGCACAATCTTTCAAGTAACTAGCAAAATCAGCTTCTTGCTTAGCTGTGAAAACAAGGCTATGCCTATAATTTGGTACGAGTCTAGTAGGCAGACCATTTCCTTCTCTGTCTTTTGTAAGATTGTTATTGAGGGTAGAGCGAGCAATGCAGTACTCCCTTGCAGCTTTCCTCACTTTCATTCCATTTTTCACAGCATTAACAGCTTCTCTCATACGTTCCTCCGTAACGAGTCCCTTGTTGGTGTTTCTGATGTACAATCTTGGCATCTGAAACAAAAGAGTGACATAATTATATAACATTTAGAATGGTAGGCCTATCATTTGCAAAGAAATACTGATCATAGCACGAATGGCGTGCATCTTTAATAAATCACTGAAATCAAATTTGTTAACAGTTTTATTGGTCTAGATTTAGACCCCAGTATTAAAAAGAATCAATAATGCTGATATTCGAATGCAATCTTCAACACTTTTAATAACAACAGACTGTCTTGTCAATTTCTTCTAAGGGGAGAAATGAACCATGGGGAGAAATGAACCGGTCCATTTCTCCCCCATCAATGTATTAAACTATTCAGCCATAAAGTCTCTTAAATCTAATATTATATGCTATATTTTTTATATGAACTCTTAAATAACAAGTAAATAAAGATATTAACGTAATTACCTTGTCCTGATTCCTGACTATGCGTCTGCTTTACGATGGTGTCTGGAACTGGAAAAAGAAACTTTAGTGCAGAAAATTTTTCAAACTTTGCGTGGGAACGACCTGTGCGGGAAGTCGATGGCAAATGAAAAATTCGGACTATGTTTGATGTGGAAAACAAACTTATTATGGTTTCACTTTCATTGCATCACAACCAGGGGCCAGAGAGGGGGTGGTCCATTTCTCCCCTATGTCCATTTCTCCCCAGTCTCCCCTACATATGACAGCTGAACTACAGAATTTACTGCTTAAGGAGAGCAACTGACGATTCTTTTCCAATAATTTATGGTTTTCATTACCGCTTGTTTGGCGACTAAAAGCGTATTGTTAGTGTCGCATCTCATTCATCATCACTATCATCATGGCGCAATATCGTCTCCGCAGTGAAGGTTGATGGAGGTGGATGCTAGTCGCGTCACTTGACATCCGTGTTATGAATTTGAGATCCGGTCAATGGCATTGTCAGTTCTGCAAACTCTAGGGGAATCGTGTGCTTCAATACAAGCACACTTGAGGTTGGATAATTTTGCTGATGTATTCTGACACTCCCAGGTCAACCCAGCCTAAAGTAGGTCACTGGAAGTATCTGTGAAGTAAAGCTACAGGCCGAGGTCACATGGCCGAATGGATAAGAGCGTTTGGTCTCAAACTTCTGGTGTGCTGATACTGAGGTAGGCGGTTCAAATCAAATGTTGTCTTGGGGACGTAAATTACAAGCATCTCAGACGTCGAAGTGGGTTCGCTTGAAGACGAGGGACACTGTTAATAGGGAAAAATTCAGCCCAGTGCTATTAGAAATAGCTTGTATGGACTACGCTTGAGTTCAAAGCGAGCGAGCGCATAAAAAAAAAAGCTACAGGCATGATACTGACCCCATAATCTAACGAGTTTCGATTAGTCTATAACATATGTCAGTGGCTGCATATAACCTAAACGCCTCAAGGAATGTACAGGGTTCCTTTATTTATCGTATTATTGACCAAGAGTCCTAAACGCAAATACAATGTAAGTAAACCAATATTTGTCGCATTCTTGCCTCAGTTCGGATTCGCATCAGAAGTGCTGATTCAGTTTACTACGGGTATCAGCGAACAAAGAAATGGTTGTGTCAAGTACTATGAAGTTCGCGAAAACATAGTTCAAAACGGTGGGTTCATTGACGTGTCGCGCATGCAGAGGCGTTCAGTTCATCTGTTTGAATTGCATTCTCATTCACTGTTGTGGCTTTTTCGTGATCCATAGGATCAATGAGGGAAATAATCATTTTTATATTGTGCCAACCGACAGCGCACTGTTTCTCTACAAGAAAGAAATGAAAGTTGTACATTGATTATAGAAATTATACGTAGACTGTCAGAAGAAATTTACTTTAAAAAAACACACACACACACACACACACACACACACACACACACACACACACACACACACACACACACACACACACACACACACACACACACACACACACACACACACAAACACACACACACACACACACACACACACACACACACACACACACACACACACACACACACACACACACACACACACACACACACACACACACACTCACACACTCACACACTCACACACTCACACACACACACACACACACACACACACACACACACACACACACACACACACACACACACACACACACACACACACACACACACACACACACACACACACACACACACACTTAGTGATGCTGGCAAGATGGATGGGAGAAGAACTAGGGGAAATTAGAGAGATTAATATTTGGATGGCCTTGTCACATGGCATATTCGAGTCAAGAACACGGAGCTGATCCACGACTCTGGTGATCGTGTGAGATGGCGAAACATGACCTCCCCCGCTTATCGGCATAGCACATGATGATGATGATGATGACGATGATGATGATGATGATGATGATGATGATGAAGGCATACTGCTCCAAGTTCCGTGTCACAGAGTTTTGTTATCAGTACAAATCACAAACAAACGTCACAAGTTGTGAAACTACCCAGAAGGTGTTAGTTAACATATAACAGTATATATATAGAATGCTGCCAGCTTGAAAGGGTCGTGGAGTGATCCAATGTTGTATCGGGAGACGCTGAAGCAATATTTATACACGAAAGTTTATAATGTACGAGTATGTAGGTCAGCATGGCCAAATGGACAAGAGCCATCGTTCTTAAACACCCGGTGTGCTGATGCCGAGGTAGCGGGTTAAACTCATACTCCGGTCACTTCGAACTAAAATGTTGACTTCTGGAACTTTGCTTTGGGATGTAAATTAGTTCCCCTGTACCCCCAATAGCCCTGAAGTCGGTGTTGTTTGCCTGATGGCGAAGGACATTGGTAATAGTGAAAGCTAATCCACTTGATGAAGCTGGGGCAATGGTCAACCCAACAAAGACAACAGTGACTTGGTACTCGTTGAATAATCATATTGTCAACAATCCAACACCAACTGTAATGCTGTGTTCAGAGACGGTGGAAAGAAAGCAGGCAATGAATTACCTGGGGATACGGTTTGATCGAAGCCTTGCTTATAATGTACACATAAGTAGTGTATTAGGGAACCCAGACACATATTATGCAACCAGAATCTGGCGGCTGATAGGGTTTATGAAGGAAATATGGGGGTATTTTTTGGGAAAATTGTCGACTCGGTAAATTTTTTGGCGGCGTGTGGGAACGGTTCTTTGACGGGTGTGAAAGTAATTAAGGTAAAAGTAGTTGGTTCTAGAAAGCGAGGTTGTGAGTACGGATGAAGGGGTAGTACTGGAAATAGAAAGAGAGGGTGTGAGCACGGATGAGGGAGGGATGTAAGTTATTTTGGTTACGTATATGAATGTGTTAGTATGCGTGGTGTAGTGATGTATAAACAAGGGTGTGATGGATCGTGGTTTCTACTCATGGGTTGTATATATGGTGGTTACGTATATGAATGTGATAGTATGCGTGGTGAGTAATGTATAAACAAGGGTGTGATGGGTCGTGGTTATACTTGACGAAGTAAGAGGTGGTTACTATCATCTGAACAGTGTGAGGGTGGTAAAGGGTGGTATGTAGCTTATTCACTACCATCATTACAAAGGAAAGCTTATAAAGTTATAATGGGTGTCATTTGATGGTAAGGGGTGGGTATTAGTGATCAAGTAGGAGTGATATAGGGGTGCTCATAAATATAATAAGAGGTGTTCGCAATTACACACTGGTCAACCAGTGGTCAAGCAATGGTCAAGTAAGGTTCAAGTAGTAAAGTAAGGAAATTTTAGGGAAAAGTGATTGTAATGATATGGTGTTGATTAAAGAGTGGTAAATTAGTGGTCAAGCAGTGGTCAAGTAAGGGTCAAGTAGTTAAGTAAGGAAATTTTAGGGAAAAGTGATTGTAATGATATGGTGGTGATTAAAGAGTGGTAAATTAGTGGTCAAGCAGTGGTCAAGTAAGGGTCAAGTAGTCAAGTAAGGAAATTTTAGGGAAAAGTGATTGTAATGATATGGTGGTGATTAAAGAGTGGTAAATTAGTGGTCAAGCAGTGGTCAAGTAAGGGTCAAGTAGTCAAGTAAGGAAATTTTAGGGAAAAGTGATTGTAATGATATGGTGGTGAATAAAGAGTGGTAAATTAGTGGTCAAGCAGTGGTCAAGTAAGGGTCAAGTGGTCAAGTGAGGAAATTTTAGGGAAAATTGGTCGTAGTGATATGGTAATGTTTAAATTAGTGGTAAATTAGTGGTCAAGTAGTGGTCAAGTAGTGGTCAAGCGGTGGTTAAGTGAGGAAAATTTTAGGGAAATTTTAGGGAAAAGTGATTGTAATGAGATGGTGATGATTAAAGAGTGGTAAATTAGTGGTCAATCAGTGGTCAAGTGAGGAAATTTTAGGGAAAAGTGATTGTAATGATATGATGGTGATTAAAGAGTGGTAAATTAGTGGTCAAGCAGTGGTCAAGTGAATAAATTTTAGGGAAAATTGTTTGTAATGATATGGTGATGCGTAAAGGGTGGTAAATTAGTGGTCAAGTAGTGGTCAAGTAGTGGTCAAGTGGTCGAGTGACCACTTAAATTGTAGAGGACGATGTGTCTAAGATTATGGTAGTGGTTAAAGTGATCGATGACGTGGTCAAGCAGTGGTCAAGTAGTCAAGTAAGGAAATTGTAGGGGAAAGTACGTATAGTGCAATGGTGGTGGGTAAAGTGAGGAAGACTCACTAGTTGTAATAATAGTACTACCAATATTAGCGACAAGAATATTAGCTGGTACGTTGTTATTATACTATATTTTTTGTGGGGTGTGTAAAAATTATATAAAGAGGGTCATACAACCACAAAGAGGATCACACATGTATACACTTGATACATTTGTACATACAGACATACACATAAAGACAGACAAGCACAAAGACACACCCATACCATTACTACTGTCATCATAAGTACACACAAGTACACACTCATAAGCAATTACACAAATACACACCTACTACAAAATCACACCCATACCATTACTACTGTCATCACAAGTACACACAGACACACTTGATACACTTGATACACTTGTACATACAGACCTACAAGCACACAAAAACACACCCATACCATAAAGAGATTCTACAACAAGGTGGTTTCATAGGCGCCTTACTAGGCCCCATACTAAATGTGTTGAAAAGCGTGGTGGGTTTGTAATGGCCAAGAAGATGATCTTGATCGATCCCCGGTTGCTTGAAAAACCCTATGTACCACCCGCCACACTAAATGATAGTCTACAGGATTTGGATCGTCAGATGTAACAAGTCCTGGAAACAGAAGATCTACCACCTCGTGACAAGGCCAGAGCCTATCAGCAAACACTACAGAGGTATCTGAGTCGACTCGAACAGTACAGACACAAGCCTCTGGGACTAGTAGATATCAAGGAACAACAACTTGAAGTCATCAGTGTACCGACAGCAGTAGCCGAGACACCTCTTCAACCAACACCTATTCAACCGGCTCAAGTAGTCGAGCCCAAAACAGTCGAGACCACACCACCTTACAAACTCAGGCGAAGCAAGAAGAAGACTAGGATACCTACCCCCAAGTGGCAAAAATGGCCGCCCAATTAAGAAAATATTACTATGACCCTAAGAAACCGGGAGTCTATGGTGGAGCAGCCGCCTTAAAAAGAAATACTAACCTGAAGAAAATAGATAAATGGTTACGTCATCAGGATACCTATACGTTACATAAACCGATCCGTCGCCGATTTCAGAGACGCCAGACCATAACCGGTGGTATAAATCAACAATTTCAAGCCGACTTGATAGATATGAGACTATTACAACGATACAACGATGGGATGTCGTACCTAGTGACTTGTATCGACGTGTTTAGTAAATATGCTTGGGCTATCCCGATCCAGAAGAAAACGGGGAAAGCGCTGGTGGTGGCTATGAGTAAAATCTTTGGTGATAGCCAACCGATAAATTTTCAGAGCGATAAAGGTTCGGAATTCGTTAATCGGACCTTCTTAAAATTTCTGAAAGATCGATGTGTGCACTTCTTTACCACCGAGAATGAAGATGTGAAGGCAGCGATAGTGGAAAGATTCAATCGAACCCTGAAAGAAAAAATGTGGCGTTATTTCACCAAGACCAATACACTGCGCTACGTCGACGTGATAGATAAAATGATCCAGAACTACAATGGTTCGTATCACAGAAGTATTCGCATGGCCCCTGTACAGGTCAACTATAGTAATCAAGAAGAGGTGTGGGATAACTTGTATAAGCCGACATACGTATCGAAAAAAGTGTATTTTACACATGGGGATCGAGTCAGACTGGCTGAACCCAAACAACCTTTTAAAAAAGGGTATATGCCCTCGTGGACAGAAGAATTGTTTACCGTCAGTCGCATAAACCAGACCAGTCCAGTGACCTATGTGGTAAAAGACGATTCGGGACAGGAACTACAGGGCTCGTTCTACAGAGAAGAAACACAACTAGTTGGAGACAAGCAAGTGTATCGTATCGAAACAATCTTACAAGAAAAACCCAGGCGAGGTGGTGGGAAAGAGTATTTAGTGAAGTGGTTTGGTTATCCCCATTCATTCAATAGTTGGATAGCTGTCACGCAACTAGCTAGTTATGGAGACTAGTGGTGTGAGTGAAGACAGGGTGGAAACTATGGGGGTACGCCCACAACCGACAGAGGGGGAAAGAACATCGATCTGGTCATTCTTTGGACAACGTGTACCGAGGCCAGAGATTGTATTTCTGTGTCAAATGGTGGTTATATATGCCGTAATTGCCGTGTCTTTGTTCAATCTGACTCAAGGCAGCGCAGACGCACCAGACGGCAAGTTGTGGGTAGCTCTAATGAGTAGTTGTTTGGGCTATATGCTACCTAATCCTAAATTAGAAAAACGATGAGTTTCTACGTAACTTTACCGAGTAATTCTGGACCAAAGGTATTTCCCAACAACCAACCCGGTCACTTTTTTGTCAAATTGCCTCAGACCATTGATGTAACGACCCAATACGAAGTGGGCCTGGTCGAGATTCAGTTCCCCAATTCGTATTTTAATGGTTTGCCTGGGGAAATTTGGTTCCAATACTTTCCACCTAAAGGTAGTGGTATGGAACCTATAACCCTTGAATGTCCACCGGGTCCGTTCAGCAGCCCTGAAACTTTCATCGAGGAATTGAATAAGTTGTGTGTAGAAACCCAACTAGACGAGAAACTAACCATCAAATTCTTTCTAGGTGCACCTTGGAAAAGGGTCGGGATGAAAATATTTGAAAAAGGCGCCCAGGCAAAAATTAGTGACAGATTGAAAAATATGTTGGGTTTTCCCAGCTCGACTCTATCAGACGATAATGTCTTATTATACGGTGATGTAGAATTAGAGATGGATAACGAAGTTAAAAATATCTATGTCTATTCCGATCTCGTAGCCGCGAGACCAGTTGGAGACGTCATGGTTCCTTTACTAAGGACTGTTCCTATATTGGACCGACTGTCACCTTCAGTGTTTCGTCTTTATGATAAGCCCCATTATGTACCATTAAGTCGATTCTCCTTCGACACGGTGGAAATACTTTTAACTGACGATACGGGTAAACCACTCTCATTCAACGATGGGACTTCAGTACTAACTTTACATTTTCGAATCAGGAAGCACTCAGACCTCGAATAGACTAATATGAGTAATAGACTAATAGACTAATGACGAGTAATGCGTCATTACAAATATACCCCCAAAATAACGCCGGACCTTTCTTTGTCAAACTACCACAAACTATTGAGCTCACCTCCCAGTACGAAGTTGGTTTGGTTGATATTCAGTTTCCCAACACCTATTTTAATATTTTGAAAGATCAGGTGTGGATAAAGTACTTTCCACCTCCAGACCTAGATGAACCACCGATGACGATTACGCTGACGCCTGGTCTATACAAATCAACAGAAAAATTCATTGGAGAATTGAATAGATTGCTTTTCGAAGCTGAGAGATTTATCAATGAACTGCAATGGCTGCGTCTCGATGATGCCTTACAAGAACATAACCGAATGATGTTCTCTTATAACGATATTTCGAATAAGGCTCGTTTCCAATTATATGAACAGGGGGCTGAAGTTAGACTTAGTGACAAGTTGGCAGAAATATTACAGTTTCACTCGACACATGTCACCGAGACTGAACCCAGTCTGTCTGGTGTGGGTGAAGTGGATTTAGACCAGGGCACAAACAATGTCTTCGTCTATTCCGATATTGTCACCTCGCGGGTGGTTGGTGATGTGATGGTACCATTACTGAGGACACTACCTGTTCTAGACAGATCTACCACCTCGGTATTTAGGATGTATGACAAGCCACATTACGTACCCCTCAGTCGATTTTCATTTGACACGATTGAACTTCTTATAACCGACGAGCAGGGGAAACCTATCCCATTTACAGGTGGAACTTCAGTAGTGACGTTACATTTTCGAACAACCAAACGGTTTGATCTGGGCTAACCATGGTTAGGCACGTGCCAATCCAACGCAACCCCAAACTATACGAGGAGTATTTCTGCAATCAAGCTGGAAGTGGTCTCCCTGTTTTTGTAGGTGGTCGAAGTCAGCGAAGTCATGGAATTGGTAGTTTCTTTAGTGGTCTTGGTCGCACAATTCTTCCTTGGTTGAATACTGGTGGCAAAGCCCTATTGAGAGAAGGACTGGGGACGGGTTTGCAAGTGGCTCAAGATGCCTTAGCTGGTAGAAATGTTGGTGAGTCCTTCAAAGAACACGCCAGAGATGCTGGTCAACGACTACTCCATGGCGCTGCTCAACACATCAGCCAATCAGGTAGTGGGGTTAGGAAACGAAAACGAGCCGCCCCGCCAGGTCAGCCCAGTAAAAGAATAAAACCAACAGTCAGAAAGTCGTCGACTCATAAGACACATCACCACCAAGCGGGACATTCGGATATTTTCTCATAATGGCGTTAATTCATCCCAAGTCATGTGAGTGTCTGCATTCTGGTCTGGATCTGTTTAATGTACCTCCCACCCAGACAGCCGTAGAAGAGGGACAGTTTGTGGAGATTCATCCATTGGCCACTTTAGCTTATGGGGCACCCATAGAATTCACCATTTCTGGTGTCGGTGAAGATTACATTGATTTGTT
>OY992879.1:102776714-102808668 GCA_963921405.1 Cepaea hortensis | reverse complement strand
ACCACAAATTGAAGAACCTACATTTGAAGAAATCCTATATGTAATCACACGACTTAAAAACAATAAGGAAACTGGGACTGCTGGAATTGCTGCTGAATTTATGAAGGCAGGTGGCCATGCATTACATCTAAAGCTATACGAACTAATAGTAAAAATCTGGAGGACAGAATAATTACCCCATGACTGGAAAGAGTCATTATTGATACCTATCTTTAAGAAAGGAGACAAGTTCCAATGTGAAAATTATACAGGAATATCACTACTGTCCACAAGCTATAAGATACTATCTGCAGTATTACTAAATAGACTAAAACCATATTCAGAAGACATATTAGGCGGGTTTTAGACAAAACATTTCAACAATAGATCAGATATTTATCTTACGACAATTAGCCGAGAAAAATTGGGAATATAAAAGAGATCCCCATAACATTTTTGTGGATTTTAAAAAGGCTTATGATAGTATCCATAGGAATAGTCTATGGAATGCTATGCAGGAATTTGGAATACCAAGGAAGTTAATCAACATGACCAGACTATGCATGGAAGATACTTATAATATAGTAACATATAAAGGCAGGAAATCAGACACTTTCCAAATAACATCTGGCTTGAAACAGGGTGATGCACTATCGCCGCTACTCTTCAATCTGGCTCTAGAGAAAGTTGTAAGGAAGGTAAAGGAGGAATGTGATATTGGAGGAATATCCAAGCTGCTTGGTTATGCAGATGATATAGATATTATAGGGCAAAGTGAACAAAAGACATTGGAAATATTGACTCACTTAAAGGAAAAATCCCAAAAGATGGGGCTGGTTATCAACCAAGAAAAGACAGAATATATGGTAATTTCAAGAGACGGAATGGCTAAAAACTCTGGCCACATACACATAGATAATATGACCATTAAAAGAACGGAAACATACAAATACCTGGGTACAATCTTCAACTGCTCCAACATCATAAGGGAAGAAATACAAACTAGAATCAACTCTGGAAATAAGATATACTATGCACTAAAACATCTACTAAAATCAAATGCGCTATCTCGTAACACTAAAATCACAATATACAAAACACTGATCAGACCAGTTGTGCTGTATGGCTCTGAAACCTGGAGTACAACGAAAGGAGATGAAGCCTTGTTACAAACCTTTGAGAACAAAGTTTTAAGACGCATCTTTGGACTCATTAGGGATACACAAAGTGGAGAGTGGAAAATAAGAAGTAACAAAGACATTTATGATCTGTTTATGTCCCCGCTAATCACTGGTATCATGAAGGCTAATACACTACAATGGCTGGGGCATATAGAAAGAATGGAGGATAATAGGGAAACAAAACTCGCTTAGACTCAGGAAATAAATGACCGTAGACCCCGAGGTAGACCAAGAAGACGGTGGAGAGATAATACATATACAGACCTACAAGCACTTGGAATCAACGACTGGCAACAGAAGGTCCACCAGAGAGACGAATGGAGACGGATTGTATCTGCAGCAAAAAATCTCAATGGCTCGGAACGCTGAAGAAGAAGAAGAACATTGCGTTGTGCCTGTTTACAGCAGAGCTGCGTTCTTGTGCCGACACATCCGACATCTGCGGGCATTTGTTGACCCGGTGAACCTTCCCGGGATGTGGGTTTTAAATGCCACAAACAAAGACATTTACATTTTCAGGACATTGTTAGCAAGTGTTACAGAAGTAAAAACAGATCTTCGTAGACGACACGAACACTTTTGGCAGACGAAACATGAAGAAATAATGACACTATTAGAATAACTGAATATTGATGGCAAAGATTAGGGAATAATAATGAACACAAATTAGGTATGAACAGCTACTTTAAGACAACCTTTTGGGAATGATACGGAACATAAATAAGGGTGTCAGACAAGAATGTGTCTTGTCTCCTGGGTTGTATTCTTTAAATGTGAACATATAATTAAATGTGTTGAAAATATGACAGGTAAAGATTCATTCATTCATCATGTGCCATGCCGATAAACGTGAGCGGTCATGTTTCGCTATCTCACTCGATCACCAGAGTAGTGGATCAACTCAGTGTCCTTGTCTCGACCAAACCACGTGGCCAAACCATCCAGGTAGTTACTTCTCGGCCTCCCCCTTGTTCCCTCCCCCTCGATAAAGCCATTTGTCAACACGTTCTCTAATTTATTTCTTCTCATAACATGCCCAAACAATTGTGACTGTCTACGTCTAATTTCTCTAATCAGTTTAAGATTGTCATTTGTTTCTTGTAGGACTAGGTCGTTGGTTTTTCTGTCTGTCCATGGTATTCTTTGCATTTTCAGCAGGAACCTCATTACCACAGCCATCAGATGTTTTTCAGCTTGTCTGATCATTGTCCACGCTACACATCCATACAAAATACAGGTTCTATGTAGAACCTCAACACTCGGTTTCTCGTTGTAAATGACATCTTTTTATTGGGCAGAATGTTTTTCATCTTGTAAAAGGCTACCTTCGCAATGGCGAATCTTGTTCCAATCTCTTCAAGGCACCTCCTATCACATGTTATGACTGTTCCGAGATAACTGTTTAAGAATATTCCCATTTACTTGTATATTGCATTGTTGTATTTCCTTCTTCTTAGTGACGACCATAATCTGTGTTTCCTTACAATTTAGTTCTAACCTTAGTTGTTCACTGTGTGCAACAACCGCATTTACTAAATGTTGCAGATCCCACTCATTCTCTGCAATCAATACTGTATCATCCGCAAATCTAATGTTATTCATGGTATGTCCCCCCAATGATGATTCCTTTCATATCTTCTACATTTCTGAAAATATTTTCGCTGTACAGGGAAAAACGATCTGGAGACATTACACATCCTTGTCTCACACCTCTCTTAATAGACTTATATTGACCACTACATTATCAATCCTTATATCAGTTTGTTCTTTCCAATATATGTATGTTACAAGTATAAGGTCTTTCCCATAAAATTGTAGATCTGCAAGCATTTTCATCATGTTGACATGTCTTACTTTATCGAAAGCCTTTGTGTAGTGAAGGTAAAAAATATGTAAACACATTAAAAACTGTACTGATCACCTGTGTGTCACCGGGGCTGATAAGTCAAGCAAAGAAAAGTTACACTGAAACCTTACTGCAGGTCGTAAAAGGCGACAAATGAGGGGTGGCGTGACACATGCTACCTCATTCCATTTAGTCAGGACCTTTAGTTAGCTACAAAATCCAATCAATCATAAACACTTCTACGAAGGGCTTGGCGTGAGTTGATTGAGGGCGTGAGTTGATTGAGGTCGTGAGTTGTTTGAGGGCGTGGGTTGACTGAGGGCATATACTTCTTTGGGAGCAACAAGGCAGCAGAAGAAAAATACGATGGCAGAGAAAACATGTGTGGGTGTAGCGCTGGCTGTATTATAGATTGTATGGTGGGGTTGGGTGGTCAGTTTCTTTCCTCGCCATGTAATATAGCAGACATTTTCCAGAAAATTCTGAAAGTTAACGATTAAACATGTGTATTTCCGAGGTCCGTAAGAGAAGCAGAGAATAGTAACACTCTAACATTCCGTACATGTCGTAAGTGTAAGGAGGGTTGGTGTCAGTCTGGTCACCTCACTCCATAGAAAACTGAGCTGGAAAATCCAATCAATTAAGAACATGTCGGCGGAGGGTTTGGCGTAATTTGGATGAAGGTTCCCAATGGGAAGAGAAGAAGAGGAAGACAAGGAGGGGAGGAAGATGAAGGGGAAGGGGAAGAAGAAGAGGAGCAAGGGGGGATGAAGACAAAATAAGAGAGGAGGAGGAACAAGGTGAGGAATAAGAATAAAAACAGGTAGAAGAAGGTTAAAAAGATGATGATCAGTCAAATGGCCGCACTGGTCGATGCCCTGAAGTGATGATTATGATGCAATGGATCTAGGGTGTGTATTAGATATGATGACAATGGCTTTTGACAATCAACACACATGACAATGGTACACATTGTTAAATAATGGCAATACACAGTAGCCTGGCAGTTATGTTGGGTGTTTAATGCACAAAATGCATACAAACATAGAGAACCATTCAGACTTCCTCACAAAAACACAGCTGCCCATGTCTAGTCTACTACACCCAGAAATGAGTCTATCACGTTCGGCCACGCTGAGATGATATATTTTCCTGACTCTTGAACTCCGACATCAAATGCACTAAACATCAATATCTTCTCTGGCTGCTTTCACTAATGGCCTCATCCTATCAGTCACCTGCATACGCTTATTAAAATGACAAAGCAGCTCATATATTGACTAACCTCTGATGGCGAGGGATACAGATAATAGGGAAAGCTAACCCACACGCATAAATTAGTCCAGTGCACTAGAAGTGGTAGCACATGTATGGACTACGATTGCCTTCAAAGTAGCGGGTGAACAAAAAATATTGACTTGAACGGGTGTTTGAGTCAGGATGATAGTGATGTTTAAACAGACACTATTGAAGTATTTGGTTGTTGTGTAGGTCAATGTTGCTAGATGATGATACTGAAACAGAAACTTTTGAAGTTTCTGGTTGTTGTGTAGGTCAACTGTTGCTAGATGATGATACTGAAACAGAAACTTTTGAAGTATCTGGTTGTTGTGTAGGTCAACTGATGCTAGAGGGTGATGTGTAAACAAAAACTATTGAAGTATCTGGTTGTTGTGTAGGTCAACTGATGCTAGAGGGTGATGTGTAAACAAAAACTATTGAAGTATCTGGTTGTTGTGTAGGTCAATGTTGCTAGATGATGATGTTGAAACAGAAATTTTGAAGTATCTGGTTGTTGTGTAGGTCAATGTTGCTAGATGATGATGTTGAAACAGAAACTTTTGAAGTATCTGGTTGTTGTGTAGGTCAACTGATGCTAGAGGGTGATGTGTAAACAAAAACTATTGAAGTATCTGGTTGTTGTGTAGGTCAACTGAAGCTAGATGGCATGTTTAAACAGGAACTTTTGAAGTATCTGGTTGCTGTGTAGGTCATCTACCATGGTCCAGATAAGGACATGGATCAGTTATGCCATTACCCAAATTAGATGAGGTCAGAAGTTATGACAGTGTTCAGTAAATGGACACCTGGATCGAGAAAAGTGGATCTTTTCACACTGCGTGAAAACGATGGAACTCGCTTCACGGTCAACAAGACAGTCTAGGCTGTGGTTTCGTCGAGGGCAGACCACATTGTGAAGAGAGTTGCGGCTAAAATTGAGCCACTCTTTTATGTTAGTTAATGTATAGAAATGTGGTGTTTATTATAATGAGGAATATATGATGGTGTATGTGATATGTCCATGCTACAGTGTCGAGAAATCCTATATGTAATCACACGACTTAAAAACAATAAGGCAACAGGGGCTGATGGAATTGCTGCTGAATTTATAAAGGCAGGTGGCCATGCATTACATTTAAAGCTATACGAACTAATAATAACAATCTGGAGGACAGAATAATTACCCCATGACTGGAAAGAGTCATTATTGATACCTATCTTTAAGAAAGGAGACAAGTTCTAATGTGAAAATTATAGAGGAATATCACTACTGTCCACAAGCTATAAGATACTATCCGCAGTATTACTAAATAGACTAAAATCATATTCAGAAGGCATATTA
This sequence comes from Cepaea hortensis, assembly GCA_963921405.1. Lineage (NCBI taxonomy): Eukaryota > Metazoa > Mollusca > Gastropoda > Stylommatophora > Helicidae > Cepaea > Cepaea hortensis. Next base: position 102,803,039 of record OY992879.1, on the reverse strand, counting down.
GGTGACTACCAGGCGGGTTTCAGACAAAACAGAACAACAATAGATCAGATATTTATCTTACGACAAATAGCCGAGAAAAATTGGGAATATAAAAGAGATCTCCATAACATTTTTGTGGATTTTAAAAAAGCTTATGATAGTGTCCATAGGAATAGTCTATGGAATGCTATGCAGGAATTTGGAATACCAAGGAAGTTAATCAACATGACCAGACTATGCATGGAAGATACTTATAATATAGTAACATATAAAGGCAGGAAATCAGACAATTTCCAGATAACATCTGGCTTGAAACAAGGTGATACACTATCGCCGCTACTCTTCAACCTGGCTCTAGAAAAAGTTGTAAGGAAGATAAAGGAGGAATGTGATATTGGAGGAACATCCAGACTGCTTGGTTATGCAGATGATATAGATATTATAGGGGGAAATGAACAAAAGACATTGGAAATATTGACTCACTTAAAGGAAAAATCCCAACAGATGCGGCTGGTTATCAACCAAGATAAGACATAATATATGGTAATTTCAAGAGAAGGAATGGCTAAAAACTCTGGCCACATACAAGTAGATAATATGACCATTAAAAGAACGGAAACATACAAATACCTGGGTACAATCTTCAACTGCTCCAACATCATAAGGGAAGAAATACAAACTAGAATCAATTCTGGAAATAAGATATACTATGCACTACAACATCTACTAAAATCAAATGCGCTATCTCGTAACACCAAAATCACAATATACAAAACACTGATCAGACCAGTTGTGCTGTTTGGCTCTGAAACATGGAGTACAACGAAAGGAGACGAAGCCTTTTTACAAACCTTTGAGAACAAAGTTTTAAGACGCATCTTTGGACCCATTAGGGATACACAAACAGGAGAGTGGAAAAGAAGAAAGAACAAAGACATTTATGATCTGTTTAAGTCCCCGCTAATAACTGGTATCATGAAGGCTAATAGACTACAATGGCTGGGGCATATAGAAAGAATGGAAGACAATAGGGAAAAAAAACTCGCTTACACTCAGGAAATAAACGATCGTAGACCCCGAGGTAGACCAAGAAGACGGTGGAAAGATAATATATATACAGACCTACAAGCACTTGGAATCAACGACTGGCAAGAGAAGGTCAACCAGAGAGACGAATGGAGACGGATTGTATCTGCAGCAAAGAACCTCAATGGCTCGGAACGCTGATGAAGAAGAAGAAGACAGTGTCGAGATGAATATATTAACCAAAAAAAAAAAAAAAATTCGAGTCCGAGTTACATTTCTACAGGAGGGCGGAGTTGTGTTTAATAGTAAGTAGGCATACTTGTGTAGAATGGCAGTCTAACAATCCGTAAAGTAAAGTGTGGAGAAGAAACCACGGTGGCGACTTGATGATAATGATAGTACAACTATTACCCCTAGGCATCAGATCTGCACACCAAACAAACAGTCGCGCTTATACATCAGAGCGGTCAGCCGCGCCCTGGCATCAACTGATGCTAGATGGTCATGTTTGAACAGAAACTATTGAAGTATCTGGTTATTGTGTAGGTCAACTGGTGCAAGATGGTGATGTTTACACAAAAACTATTGAAGTATCTGGTTATTGTGTAGGTCAACTGATGCAAGATGGTGATGTTTACACAAAAACTATTGAAGTATCTGGTTATTGTGTAGGTCAACTGAAGCTAGATCGAACCATCTGTTGTATTCGTAAAGATGTCGAATTCTTTCTTCACTAGCAAACAAGCAGAAACCATAGCATAAACAATTCTTGCTGCAGACTCTGTCCCAGCGGATGCCCACACCTGACCTTGTCCACAAGGTGAACCCAAATGTCCAGTCTAGACAAACGTACAGCACACATCGGCTAAACGCTGATCAAGGTTCAGAAATCCACGGGCAGTCCTTACTGACGAACACTTTCTACATGTGCAATATAATACATGTTCTAGGCCGACAAACGTAAACACATGGCAGACCCAAAGTATAGGGCAGATTTACAAAATATAACACACAAAACAGGGGACGTTGCAGTGACAAGACTTCATCAATAAACAACAAGAAGGAAACGAAAAAAAAAAAAAAAAAAACAGAAAATACACTACAGTGACTACACAGTATTGCAATTTGTAAAGCTTCCCTGTAGGCTGTTTTCCAATTTGTCACATTTACGCAGCTTTACATTAGTTTAATTCATTTAGGTTTCATTGGTCAACAAAAACTGTCGCCGGTCATTGTTTATGTAGGCAAATATATTAACCACTTCGTGTTCTTATTTCTTGTATACGCCTTTCTTTCTATCACCACTTCAACTCATATCTGTATTCTTTCAGCACACGAATAATTATTCTTTGACTACTACTTTCATGCTATTAATCTATACACTATTACAAGCACACTTAAAAAAATAATATCTGATTCCTGAGAGTCGGAAAACAAAATTCTACTACTACTGGAGATTGAACCTGTACCACTCGACTGGTAAGCAAGAGAGCATCAATATATCCAGATGGCCATCTCAGATTTGAGTAAGTCGTTGAAAATCTTTGAATGTACCAGTGATGCAGGCATGCTGATCACAGCTGTATCTCTATGCGAATGCTCCAATTACTTAACCCCAAATGCGAACTCAAGCGAACAGATCACGCCTGGAATGACCCATTAGTAAATCGTAATCATTAGCATAATAAAATGTCCTGCCAATGGACGTGGGCGAGTGGGGGGAGGGATAGGGGTAGGGGTAGGGATAGGGATAGGGATAGGGATAGGGGTAGGGGTGGCTGGGGCTCCGCGACGAAGTGGTAGTTCCGCCTGTCTGGCGCTCCGAAGTTCGCAGGTTCGTTTTCCGACTTCGTCATTAGGTTCAAGAGTGCATGTGCTGGCGGACTAGAGCTGCTAGAGCTACTGAGTCCGTGCTTCATGTGCCGCACTGTGGAAAGAGACCGAGCCATGTGGGAGAAAACCCGGCGCAATTAAATCGACTCTCTTACGTGTAACCCATCATCCCTCCCCTCTCGTCCATTCTCCAGCAGATGCTATCATTAATAAATAAATAAGTCCTCAAGTGCAGCGGCGAACTGAAGCTACTTAAAGAGCACTGATATTTTTAACATATTATCTGTTGAAGTGCCCACTTCATAAGAATCTCGCAGAGCGCACTTGCCACCTGGCAAGCCGCAAACACAGGCCAATCTGCCACTGCTAATATTGTGTGTAAACACCGTTGCAAAAATTGTCATGAGTGAAATCCTGTGAAGACTATGATAAACCAAACACATTAAGCTCTCTTTTGACGCTATCAGTTAGATTAGAGAGCACCATGTACCACAATTTTTCCGATTCATCCTGTCTCCATTGACTCACAGCAACCAGTTTGCACTGAGCACCGTTGTCTTGGAAGCACTGTTTCCCGACATTAAAGGTCAATGTCAGCATGTCTCTCATGTTGACAAATTTCACGGAGCCAACAGTAGCAGGCAGGATGCCAAAGAGATAAATATCATCAATCCAAAAGAAGGGATTCAGCCTTGCAGCGTTTAGCATGGGGCGAATGAGATCGCGAGTGATTATAACGAAATAGCCGTTGCAGTAGTCAAATGGGTAGTTATTTTGGCCTCTAAATTCGTCCTCGTGAACTTGCCACTTGCCTTTTCCTCGGACGATCGGACTGGTGCCTCCCGGTCTTAAGTGACAGGCAAGATGGCGGGTCTTGTTGACATACAGAGGAAGAATATCTTTTACTAGCTTGAAAGGATTAATAAAGACGTCATCATCAATCTTGACGATGATCTTCGCTTGCGGACAATGCTGTGTGATCCACTTGTATCCCATAACTCCTTTGTGTGTGAGGTTGTGATAGGAGTCTAAAAATTGCCCTTGGACGATGTCTCTGTAAAGAAAAGCTTCTTCCTGTATGGATTTTGTAACAACGGGGTCTGTGGTGGTGCCCAGGAGGAACGCCAAACTGTGGGAGATATGTCCAAAAATTCCTTTGCCTGCAAATGTTTCCCGGATTGTTCTTCGTCTGACAAAGTAGGCTGTGGCGCTGTTAATAGAAAGCGAGACATTTTAATGCACTGAAGCAACAATAATCAAAGCATATTGTCATAGGTTACTGGAAGTGTTCAAGTATAAATAAAAATGGTATGTTTTCAGTTGAATAATCACTTGCAATAATGCATTATCTCTTTGCGTTTTTGTGTTTGAGTAAGATGGAGAAAATCCTATCTAAACCTTAGCTTACATTTAGTGTATGTAATTGTGACTAATTATATTATTTTTACTATGCACATATAATGGAAAAGTGATAGGTCTTTCGTAATGAAAGCAAAAATAAAATATTGGTAAATCCATATTGTTTCATAAACATACATGTGACAGATGTTTCGTAATTAATGCAAACAAATGACAAAATGGTGTACCATAGTTTTCTCTATACATATACAATTGGAAAGTGAAAGATCTTTCATAAGAAATCTATAAGTAAGAAATTATTGTGTTGAATTCTCACATAATATAAGTCAGGATATAATAAGTTGTGATGACCAGTTCCTTTCTTTGCCACCTGTCGTCGTCAGACAGATCTAAGAAAATTTTCCAATACACATTTTAGTAGGCTTCAGGACTCTATTCGTCTTTAACTGCTCTTTATTCCACAGCTTTATCCCTGTAAGCAACTCTCTCGCAGTCGTCCTACCTTTTGCTTTCTCATGCAGCTCCCCATATAATTAATATCTGGCTAAGTAATTCTCTTCTCTGCATGTTTTTAGGTTTCCCTCTATTTCTGTTGGCCTGTGGGTCCCAGAGGAAGGATTTATAGTTATACTGTTGACGAGTTATCACAAAATGTGGCCTATCCAGTACCAGCGTCTTTTCTACCTCTCCTGATTGGCTGGATTCTGTTCTGTCTTATTCTCTTCCTTATCTCCACATTAGTGATTATATCATCCCTTTATGTCTTTTAATCAACGGAGGCGCAAAGTAATGAATGTTGGTAGTTTTTTAATTATTATTTCAGTATTTTTATATGTTCATGATCTATGAAATAGAACTGATTCCTCGAGGTGGTCCACCCATGACTACTGGTGGTCACCTTCCCCTGTACTGTGGAGTCAAGGCACAGAGGAGTAGGTTAAGAGCTATTGACCAAATACCCCGGACATTCAACATACTACAGTGGAATGCCGAAGGAGTTTACAAGAAGAAAGTCTCCCTAACACAGCGTCTTCATAAAGATAGAATAGATGTGGCATGCATTCAAGAGACACACCTCAACGCCAATCGCAAATTCTCAGTCAGAGGATATCAGGCCACACGTTTCGACCGCGAAGGACACAAAGGAAGAGTTCTAATACTTACACGAAATACAATACCTTGCAGCGAAGTATCTGTGATCTCTGACAAACAAACGGAAATTATAGGTGTTGATATAATGATAAAGGACGCGAAAATAAGAATCTACAATCTGTATAGCCCAGCAGATAAGGACCTTACACTCTCAAACATGAAAATAACTGACACAAACTGCATTATTGTCGGAGACTTTAATAGCCGTTCAGAAAGATGGGGATACCCAGATACTGACAAAAGAGGAGATGAATTGGAGGACTGGGAAATAGACTCAAATCTCCATCTACTCAACAAAGCGGATGACACACCGAGCTTCTACTCCAGAAGATGGCTTACCACTTCTACTCCAGACTTAGCTTTCTGCACAGGAGACATCCTCCACAAAATCGATCGCCATGTGCTGGACCAATTAGCAGGTAGTGACCACAGACCAATCAAGCTTGTAATGAATATGGAGTAGGTTCCACAGGAGCAAAAGCCCTTGCCTCGCTGAATTACAAACGAGCAGATTGGGACAGATTTGCCATACTAACAGACAAATATTGTGAAAACATAAATACACGATATGGCAACATGAAGCAAATGGTGGAAAGTCTAAACAGAGCGATAATACAGGCAGCCACTGAGTCTATACCAAGAGGAGCGAGGGAAAATTACAAACCATACTGGACTGAAGAACTACAAAGTTTGGAGGACAAAGTTGAAGATGCCAGGAAGACAGCAGAGAGAGAACGAACAATTGAAGCGAACATCTCTCTCAAAGCCATCTCAGCAAAATATAAAAGAACAGTAAATCAAACAACAAGAGATTGTTGGAGGGAAACAACAGAAAACCTGAATTTTGACAGGGATGGAAACAAACTATGGAAACTAGTGAAAGCCATGAACAATGAAGGACCTAGAAACAAACAAATAACAATTAAACAATGAAATGCCTTGGTTACAGGAAAAAAGGCTGCAAATGCACTAATGGAACACTATGCAAATGCAAACCACATTGATATTACAATCGAACAGAAGAAAGCAATCAAAGACAAACAGATACATCATAGAAATACAGAGACAGCAGCAGAATATATGATGGCAAATCTAACAAAGGAAGAAATGGAACAGGCAATGAATACCCTAAAAAGAAGAAATCACCAGGAAAGGATGGAATCACAAATGAAATGCTAATAGGACTAGGCACCAAGGCAAAGAAGAAACTACTAGCAGTCCTAAATAACAGCTGGAAGAGAGGAATAGTCCCACAGGCATGGAAGGAAGCTATACTAATACCAGTCCCAAAGAAAGGAAAAGACCTGGAAGAACCAAATGGCTATCGACCTATCAGTCTACTTAGCTGTGTAGGAAAATTAATGGAACGCATTATCAATGGCAGGCTAACATGGCATATGGAAGAAAACAAACACCACACCAAGCAGGATTCAGAAAGTACAGATCCACTGAAGATCAAATAACCTATACAGCTCAGGAAATAGAGGATGCCTTCCAAGAGAAAAAAGCACACACTAACAGTCTGGATAGATTTAGAAAAAGCATTTGATAAAGTATGGAAGGAAGGACTGAAAGTAAAACTGCAAAAAATGCATGTTTGTGGAAAAATGTATAAATGGATCAGCCACTACCTTGAGAACAGAACTGCCAGGACAAAAGTACAAGGACAAACAAGCAAAATGATGCTGTTGGAGCAAGGTGTCCCCCAAGGAGGAGTTCTTTCACCAACATTATTCCTAGCATATATAAATGACATCACGGAAAATTTTCCATCCAGAGTACACACATCCTCCTTTGCAGATGACCTAGCCATATGGACATCTGAAGAATATATTAGTACAGCTAATAGCAGAATACAGCAAGCCTTATTAGCACTAGAGGAGTGGTCAAAATTATGGCTAGTGAAGATAAGTGAGGAGAAAACAACATGCACAGTGTTCTCCCTCTCAAATAAAACTGAGCAACCTAAGCTGGTATTGAATGGAAAAATATTGCGCCATGAAGAAAATCCAAACTATCTAGGAGTCACCTTTGATCGTCGCCTGACATGGAAGACACAGCTTGAGAAAAATCGAACAAGAGCAAGGCAGAGAATGGCAATCATGAAAAAGCTTGCTGATTCAACGTGGGGAGCAGATGAGAAAGTTCTCAAGAAGTTATATACTGGACGGGTGAGGCCAGTACTGGAATATGGCATTGCAGCTTGGGGAACAGGAGCTAAGTCAAACTTTAACAAAATAAGTAGAGTCCAAAACCAAGGAATGCGAATCATAACTGGAAGCCTAAAGACAACGCCTATTAATGAACTAGAAAAGATCACTTGTTTACAACCAATGCAGGACAGAAGAGATAGCAGAGCCCAGCAACAAGCAGAAAAATTTAGAAGATTGACAGACCACCCTATGTATAACAGGTTTAATGATTTTGGAAAAGGAAGACTGAAGCTTAGCAACTTTGTAGAAACTGCAAAACGAAAGATTAGGGCAGATCCCATACTTAACATATCAACAGTCAAGCCCATTTACAATGCACACAACTTCCCAGCTTGGAAACAGCAGCAATTGCCTGAGATGATAGAAAACATTCCTGGTATTGAGAAAAAGAACACTCAGAATGAAACCGAAAGAAGAAAAATAACCCTTAACTACATAAAAGAACATTACCCAAGCAGCAATTGTTCCCATGCATATACAGATGGATCAGCCAAAGATTCAATTAAAAATGGAGGAATTCTCCTTAATTTAAAAAATGGAGTGATAAAAACACAGTCAGTGGTAACTGGAAAATTTTCAAGTAACTTCAAAGCGGAGGTAGAGGCTTTGAAAACAGCAGCAGAAATGCTCTTGATGGAGGAAAATAAAGAGAAGCAAATAGCTATCTTCACAGATGCAAAGTCAGCTGTCTCAATACTGAAGAGCAAAAACAGCACAGAACTAGCTGACCTAAGAGCAGCACTCCATGGTCTATGCCAGAAATATAAAAAAGTTATAATACAGTGGATCCCATCACATTGCAGTATACCTGGAAATGAAGAGGCTGACAGACTAGCAAAAGAGGGTGGACGATTACCACAGCCTGACATAGACATAAACTATAATGAGGCAAAAAGGTTTATAAAAAGCAATTATAGAACCAAATGGGAATCAGAGCATCCAGGCCACCAGAAGGATGCTGCATATTACAAACTCGACCGAAGAGAACAAGTAGCAATCTTCAGACTCCGCACAGGACATAAGAGGCTGAAACACCACTTGTTCAATAAACTAAAGATAGGAGATACCGATGAATATAATTGTGGAACTGGTAAAATGACAGCTAAACATTTGCTGCAGGAGTACCCAATATATGCAGAACAGAGAAAGATATTTTGGCCCACGCCTGCTTCATTTGAGGACAAGCTCTATGGAGATATCAACAAGCTCAAGTTGACTACAGCTTACTTTAACTACATTCAGGTTGACATCTAAAGGTGCATGAAGATGTATTTAGACTGCCACACTTCATACCATAGGTATGTCGGCTACAAAAGCGTCCCAGAGGCCTGAAATGGAATATTGCTTGGATAGCAAATCCATTACGTGAAAAGTCCGAATCGAAAGCTCACTGTTTGGGCTTCATAAAAGGTGGAAAAAGTGTCCTAGTGGCACTAAATGGAATATTGCTTGGATAGTAAATCCATTATGTGGAAAGTCTTAATCGAAAGCTCACTGTGTGGATGTCATCTGCAGACTGCATTCTTCTGGTTTCCGGAGGAACAGCCTATGGTGAACGGAAGGCCCAATATACGGAAGTGAGGCTAAGCAGCCATGTGCAGGACGTGACGATTCCTTGGGTGAGCCCAGTACCAGAGCGCTGTGTGATGGCTCTGCAAGTATGGAAGCCTCCTTGGATGGCGGGGAAGGCCCATGGTCTGCCCGTGCCTTCCCTTGAGGGTTGACCAGGATGTCTTTGGCTGTTCTATATGGGCCAGCTAGGATGGGGGATAACACCACAACAGTGAGATTCAAACGTCCTAAGAAACCCCCGGGAAGGTTAACCCGGTCAACAAATGCCCGCAGAAGTCGGATGTGTCGGCCTAACGGCGCAAGAACGCAGCTCTGCTGTAAACAGGCACAACGCAGTCACATCCGAAAAAAAAGTCCGGATGAACGCAGAAGAAGAAGAAGAAGAAGAAGAAGAAGAAGAAGAAGAAGAAGAAGAAGAAGAAGAAGAAGAAGAAGAAGAAGAAGAAGAAGAAGAAGAAGAAGAAGAAGAAGAAGAAGAAGAAGAACTGATTCAACGTAAGAGTATAAGTTTGATACTAGTTTGAAAGTTTTGTGACTTCTACAAATTACCTACAGCTATAAAAGCCTCTGTTGCCTTTTTGTATTCTTATTATATCTTTGGCTCCACATATTCATTTACATGAAAGCACTAATGGAAGGAGAAAATAACCCTGCCACTTCAAGGGACTGAACCTGGTCCACCGTCTGGTTGACCATGCTCAATAAACGCCGTGTAACGTCCATGGCGTTTTCTTATAAATTTCTTAGTCCTTTCTTTCACGTAGTAGATCAACTTAGGGTTGGGGTTGGTAGTAACGTCCTGCAAAGGACACGCACCATTTTAAAGACTCAGCAATTTTGTTTCCTGCATGAACTGCGTAGTCTTCTAAAGAATGCAGGCTACCGTAGTGTCTGTCATCTAAGGTAGTTTCAACCGGTCATAGAATAAACCACGCTTTCTTCTAACAAAAAACAAAACAAAAAACATGTATTCTGACAGCTAAAGCCGCTAGCGTGATACGGACCACATCACCCCTAAATTGCCGTTTGGTTACGAACATTTATCATCCACAACTGAGTCTTTTCATTCACGTAGTAAATCAACTTGGGATTGGTAACAACGTCCTGCAAAGAACATGCAGCATTTTAAAGACGCAGCTTATATCTGCAATCTAGTTTCATGCATGAACTGCGCAGTCTTTTGAAGTCACTGAAGGTTATCGTAGCATCTGTCATCTAGAGTTGTTTCATCGGGTCATGGAATAAACCACGCTTTCTTGTCATAAAACATGTTTTCTGACTACTAAAGCGGCTAGCGTGATACTAAACACAAAACCCTCAAAGTGCCGTTTGGTCACGAACATATAGCACCCTGCATAACCGCATATGCCAGGATGGCACGGAAGCTGGATGTTTCATGTTTCCTACGCAAACATAAAAATACACACACTTGACATGATATTACCGGTACTTTTTATATGTACAACACACGCATACTATGCGGTTTTTATAAGGATAATAACGTATTTAGTGTTTTGTATAAAACATTCGTTGGCCTGCGGAAGTGGCTATACGCTATAACATATATGTCAACACACAACAACAACACCACCACCACTATCACCGCACCACTACTTCCATCACTATCATTACCACTACTATCACTCTATCACCACCACTACCAATGCCATCAAGATCACCACCACTATCGTCACCTCTACAACTACCATCACTATTTCACCACCATTACCATCACTATCACCACCACTATAACTACCATCAATATCATCACCACCACTACCACTACTCTATCACCACCACCACCACTAACATCACTCTACCACCACCACTACTACTACCATCACTATCACCTCCACTACTATCACTCTGTCACGACCATCACTATTGCTACCATCACCATCACTACCACTACCATCACTCTATCATCACCACAAACACTACCACTACCATAACTATCACCACCACTACCAATAACTTCACTATCACCACTACTATCACTGCCATCACTATCACCACCACTACCATTATCATCACTATCACCACCACTACCACTAACACTATTATTACCACGACTACCATCACCATCGTTCATCAACAGGTTATTTAGTCCTAAGGCAGGCATTGAAATCACCTGACCTTATTACTTCACAACCTCTTATTATCATAATTTGTTTTCAGCTTAAAGCAAGTCTGAACTACAATATCCTTTCATGATTATGAATGTTTGTTTGATGTACTTGTTCCTCCAATGCTTGTGTAATGTAGCTGTTTCTTGCATTCTTGTGTCATGTAGTTATTTCTTGAGTGCTTGTGTGATATAATTGTTCCTCGCATACTTGTGGTATGTTATTCCTTCTTGAACTCTTGCATGATTTAGTTGTTCCTACCATGCTTGTGTGATTTAGTTGTTCCTCACATATTTGTGTGAAATAGTTGTTCCTCGTATGCTTGAGTGATATAGTTGCTTCTCACATGCTTGTGTAATATAATTGTTTCTCGCATGCTTGTGTGATCTAGTTGTTTCTCTCATGTGATCACAGTGTAGTGATTCCTCGCATGCTTGTGTCATGTAGTTATTTCTTGAGTGCTTGAGTGATATATTTGTTCCTCGCATACTTGTGTGATGTAATTATTTCTTTAGTGCTTGAGTGATATATTTGTTCCTCGCATACTTGTGTGATGTAGTTATTTCTTGAGTGCTTGAGTGATATATTTGTTCCTCGCATGCTTGTGTGATGTAGTTATTTCTCGAGTGCTTGAGTGATATATTTGTTCCTCGCATACTTGTGTGATGTAGTTATTTCTTGAGTGCTTGAGTGATATATTTGTTCCTCGCATACTTGTGTGATGTAGTTATTTCTTGAGTGCTTGAGTGATATATTTGTTCCTCGCATACTTGTGTGATGTTGTCGCTTCTTGAATCCTAGCATGATATAGTTGTTCCTCACATGCTTATGTGATCTATGTGTTTCTCTCATGCGTTCATTGTGTAGTGATTTCTCGCGTGCTTGAGTGATGTAATTGTTTCTTGGATGTCTTATCATTTCTTCTGAATTTTGCCATCCAGTGTTTACAATATTAAGCTTCTATGTTTAATAATTATTTTTTAAAAATCTTTCCAGCGAACGATCGAGCAAAATCGTTGTCCAAAAAAACATACTTAGCTAGAAAACTGAAAGACCACAATCACAAACAAGCAATCTCCGTGTTGAAACGAATGTCAAAAAATCCCACGTCCATGAAAGGAAACTACAGTATATTTCATGCTAAACCGACGCTTTTGTATATTATTCAGTTCTAAGAAGCCTTTTTCATGCCTAGAAGCCTATTGGGTATATGGCGCAAGCAGCATATTTATGTATAAATTATTCATCAATAGATGAGTGAGGTCATCAATATCACACCGGCCGTATTTACTTCCTAGAACATTTCCTGGTGACCCCTTAGGCTGTGTCGACCTGGGAATCCCGGTCTATTTAAATAAAAATCTCCGACTTAATGGGTAACCGAGCAAATGACCACCAGACAGGCAGTTAGCGTACTGGTCATCGCGTGACCCGACCCCACATTTTTCATTACTTATCCTTAAATGTCCCCGATGTGTTAAAATGTGCTCATTTGATCTATATTCATTCAGACTGACTTCTTGTACTCCACGATAATAGTACATCTTACAAGATTTGAAGTTATTTTTTTTTAAAATCTATTTTTGAGAAATATTATAGACCCCCAGAATATAAACAAGTATAGATACAAAGTAAATTTTATCCCAAAGGACCTTCTTATGGCGGACCCTAAATGTCGAGGAAAAGGCTGTAAAATATGAAACAGATGACACTGATGTGGTACTAAATAATCAGAATGTAAATAAATGCCGAATTGATAACTACTTAACAACACTATCATATAAATGTATACATATAAATAAATATATTAAAAATGTAAATATATTTATAAAAATAACGATAACAAGAAATATAATGAGACAACGGCATTAGAGAAATACTACTCTTTACTGTGAATGAAAATAAATAAAGAAATGATTCATAATAAACACCCAAAATGGTAAACAATTTCAACGTCAAACCTTCTCGGATAAGGGTGAAAAGATAGAAGAATCGAAGGCAACTTTGCGTATGTTAGAGATCCCTGGGAAATTGGAACAAAAAGAAGAACAAGAAGAAGAACAAGAAGATGAACATGAAAAAGAACAAGAAGAAGAACAACAAGAACAAGAGGAAGAACAAGAGGAAGAACAAGAGGACGGACAAGAGGAAGGGAGACAACAAAAACAAATTCCAATTATTTGGATTATAAAAGTTAAAATAAGAACAACAATAATATAATAAGTACCAAAAAAAAAATAAAAAATAAAAATAAAATGAGCACACCGGCCAACACGCTTGCTTTCCGATCCGTTTGTCATGTGTTCGAACCCCCTCGAGATGGGACTTTTTTCATTGATCCAGGCTCCTAGTGTAGCAACTGGATGGGGCAACGAGAATTACATGATTCAGTGCCGAAGGATAATATTTCGCCAAATGTGACTTTCCATTTGGACAGAAGAACGATATACCTCCATACTAGGGTGATCGTGTCATTTGTTTTGTTCCGTGGTATCTTTCCCAATTTTAAAGCCCAGTAAATGGAAATTTACATTGTAATACTTTTCATTTCATTGTGTACCAGGCTTGGACCAGACCTAGTTTTTGTTTGGCCCTGAATCAGATAAGCAAGTATATCCCAATGGAGTATCCCATACCCGCACTGAGCGGTCATGTGGTGGTATGGTTAGTTAGTTAGTTAGTCGCGGTTTCTACTTCACGGCAACGGGTCGTCCCCATTATGCTCCGTTCCTGTGCCAGTGAATATCACACAAAATTCCCCTCACTGCCCAATGTGGAAAGTGGAACAGAAAGGAGTTTCGGTAAGCCAACAGCCCGCACATGTACACTGCATAATGCCGCCACCAGAATGCCAACACAAAAGTCCTTCACGAAAAATACAGTTCATCACCGATGGAAACGGCAGTCACCAGATAGACTTTATTGACCCGTGCTTTATCCCAATGGCTCGGTCACGTTCCGCAGGGCGACACACCGAAAGCGCCACACAAAGCACGAACTCCGTAGCTCCAGCGACGACTCCCAGGAGTCTCCTGAAAAATGCACTCGTGAACCGAAAAGGCAAACCAGTCAGTTCAGCGACAGCCGGCCATTGTTCCGAACATGCAATTGACTGTGCGAACAGCGGACAGATGTAGAAGCATTCCACACGAATTTCACAGCTCACAGTGTCGTGCCACGCACTCACCCAGTAGCAGGGCGACGGAACCATGTACTACCAGTCCAACATGAGGAAAATGCGAATGTAAACCATAGCCACAAGCATAAACACGCCAGAGGCCTTAACGGTCCAATGCCTAACCGCCATGCTGGGGACCGGATGTGGAGGTATGTAAGGAGTTAATTGTTATGTTGCAGCTACGTGCGACCAAACCTATTCTCGGTCATTATACATAGCACAGGAAACCGCGGTGCTGCAGTGACTAACACGATTGCCTGCCGACTCGGTGCTCATGTGTTCGAATTCCCTTCGACGCAAATTTTTAAAATCGATCTGGGCTCTCAGGTAGAAGCAGCATAAAATGTGTACCTGAAATGTCTCGGGAAGTAAAGACGACCTCTGTGATATTGATCATACCAACAATGGAAGGCCGATTAGACTTTAAAATGTTGGTCTAGCACCAAAGTCCCAGTGTGCCTTTAAGCGTGTTAAAAAGACCCTTTTCCACCAAACGAGAGCCGATTGGTCTATACAAAATATGTGGATACCATCAAATTTCCAAAAGCCTTCAAGGCGTGTAAAGCGTCCTTTACCTACTTCACACACAGCGTTGATCAGAAGTTATCGTGCCAATGTTTGCTGACGAAAGCACGACTATAAATAAACCTCACATTATAAATATCAGTGATTACACTGCAGCCGAGAATGTTTCATACGACGCCAACTCAATCTTGGCTCCAGCAATAAACAATACGTTTGAGATTTCAAATGCAAATCGCCACCTTCTAGATCAGTGTTTCCCAACCTTTTTTGTACCATGCCCCACTTAAGCCTTTCTAAAATTCATATTGCCCCCCTCCCCCGCCCCATGCCCCCCCCCCCTCAACATATACATTATTTTTAATATTCAAAAATTGAAATGTTCACTAAAGAAACTTGAATGATAGGTTTTAGGAAGAAATCACTAGGTAATTATTGAGCAAACACAGTAAGTAAATTTTCAAAACATATAATGGAGAACTGAAATTCAAGTACAAAATAATTTTAATGAAAGATTTTTCTATATTATTTTAATTATTAGTAATTATTTATTATTTAAATTTAGTGAGATCCTTGCGCTTGATGCTTGCTGCAAAGAGATCTTATGTCAGGTTCCAATTTAGTTAACTTCAGTCTCAAGTCTCCCCGTTTTGTTATATTCAGCCGATTTCTTCCATTTTCGAATTGCCCCCCTTAACAGTCAAATTGCCCCCCCCCCCCCTGTGGGGCGTGGGCCCCACGTTGGGAAACACTGTTCTAGATTCTCTACTACCATTACGCTTGTGTTCTAGATTGTTATTTTTATAACCGATATAAAGTTTACGGCATTCTTGTTCTAGTTCTTCTGTGAATATAATCATTTGGTTTGTAAAATGTTTTTGAGCTTGCTATTCCGCTGACTTATTTGAAGTTTCAGCAAGCTGCGAAAAACGTGCATTTATTATGGAAATAAGTCACGGAAATCTGCAACAGCCATGTGCTGTCACAGACACTCCCCAGTAGGTCATGATTGTTTTCTTTGAAGATGTGTTAATCTCGTGATTGTGTGCGGGTGTTTGTGTGTATTGTTTGATTAAATTTGTTTGGGGCTGAGAGAGAGAGAGAGAGAGAGAGAGAGAGAGAGAGAGAGAGAGAGAGAGAGAGCGTGTGCGCGCGCGCGCGCGAGTGTGTCTGTGTGTGTGTGTGTGTGTGTGTGTGTGTGTGTGTGTTTAAAAACAAAATTGTCTAGGGCTGGTTTTGTATGTGTCTTTTGTTTAAATTTGTCTGGGGCCGCTAATGTGTGTGTTTATTTTTTATGTTAGTTGCATATCCATTACAGGACGTAGCAGTCAACCCCATCACTTTTTGGCTGTTCGTGATTCCTGGGCAAGTTTACGTTCAGTAGTTTGTCATTGCTTTCTAAATGAGGTACCCATACTATTTAACACACAAAAAACACCAACGCAAGGCGGTCTGCGTCCGTAACCCGTTAGCCACAGAGCCAAAAACAAAACAAGCAAAAATCGCGTTGGTTTCTTATAATTCATTATTGCTAAGTCTAAAATGTTATAATTAAACGACTATTTTAACTTACCATGTTTAATAGAATAACTTCAAATGTGGCCTTTGGTAAATAACAACCGCTGATTTGATTAAAAAAAAAGAAAAAAAAAAGAAGCTGAGTTCAAATTCTGACGACATTTCATATTTGTTTGATCTTGCGGATGATATACCTGGCTAGTGCGGGCATATTTTAAGAGCGGTGCTTTGAAATACGCTTGTTTCTTTAGCAAGTGGCTGTTGTAATTCCACAATGCAAATTCGAATTACATAGTGTGGGAAAACCATTAGTTTTTAGCATTTTAATTGAAAGTTGCTATTGCACTATACACGCCTTTGGACTCCGACCAAAGAAGTATACCAAAGATAATGGCTATATTGTTTAACTGTTACTTGTATCGTTGAACTTTGGAAAGTGAATATATTTAGAAACTGTAAACGACGGCTCAAGGTGGAGTGCCCGTTTTGCCCACCGATCAGGGTTACGTGAAGCCATGGATGCAGGTGGTGGATGAAGTTGAAGAGCGGCTAACAGATAGTTGTAGGTTATGGTCTCCAGCTTCACTACGGTAGGCAGAGGATCTCTTTTTTGGGAGACAATGGCTACGGTCATCGACCAGTATGGTCACTGCTAGGAAGGAAAGCAATGGCAAACTACCTTCTTTACAAATGCCAAGAATATCATGTACTGCAGTCTTATCGATAATCAGAGAAACGGCGTAAATGGGTGAGCTGATCCACGACTCTGGTGATCGAGTGAGATGGCAGAACATGACCGCCCACGCTTATCGGCATGGCACATGATGGATGCTTGGTTACTTTGGAAAGTGAATATATTTAGAAACTGTAAAGTCGGCTCCGTGGAGAAGGTGTTACGGCGCATTCGTAATTCCGCACACTTCGTTTGAAACACAATTGTGGGCGATTTGGCAGCAGACCGACTTACGTTAGTTTTTATGAAATAGTATGGGTGCCGGTCGTTAAAATAACAATGGCAAACTACTGAACGTAAACTTGCCCAGGAATCACGAACAACCAAAAAAAAAAAAGCTGGAGTTGACTGCGATGTCCTGTAAAGGATATGCAACTAAGTAAAGTGAAGTAATATTAGGTATATGGTGGTGGCCCCATTTGCTTATAGACCAACCAGCGCTCAATTGGAGATGTGTTCAGTATCACACAGATCGTCTTTACTTACCAGTTCAGGTTAATTTGAGTAATTCCTCCCCAATGGGGATTCGGCACGTGACAAGCAGGCCGGTAGGCTTTTATGTTGTCCCGTTGCTAACCACTGGGCTACTTCAGATAACATTTAGTAATTGTAGTGAAGATAATTTATAAACTGGGGCAATACCACAAGCAGAACCAGCTAGAGCAATAATAATAATAATAATAATAATAATAATAATAATAATAATAATAATAATAATAATAATAATAATAATAATAATTCTGTAGCAATAGCAGCAGCAGCAGCAGCAGAAGAAGAAGAAGAAGAACAAGAAGAAGAAGAAGAAGAAGAAAAAGAAGAAGAAGAAGAAGAAGAAGAAGAAGAAGAAGAAGAAGAAGAAGAAGAAGAAGAAGAAGAAGAAGAAGAAGAAGAAAAAATGGAGGAAGAGAATAATAATAATAATAATAATAATAATAATAATAATAATAATAATAATAATAATAATAATAATAATAAGAAGAAGAAGAAGAAGAAGAAGACGAAGAAGAAGATAATTTTATACACAATTCTCTTATTTATTATTTTTCGTTTTCTGAGGATGCTGGTAGTCTTGTGCCCGTTTGCAGCGAGGCATAGATGTAAGTGACTTTAGGACGACACATCCGACATCAGCATGAAATGTTTGTGGCTGGGTGTCCTTTCGGCTTAGATCCCTACTCCTTCATCTAGACTACAGTATGCAGCCTGCACCCAGGACCTTCTCCCTCCAACTGATGGCGTATTTAGTCAAGGTTTTAGCGCTGCTTGCGTACAATAATGAGACAAAAGCGTAGCCTGTGTACAATAATGAGATAATAACGCTACCAGTGTACAACAATGTGATAATAGCGCTATATGTGTACAGCATTGAGATAAAAGCGCTACTTGTGTACAATAATGGGATAATAGCGCTGCCTGTGTACAATAATGGGATAATAGCGCCGACTGTGTACAATAATGAAATAAAAACTGTACCTGTGTACAATAATGAGATAGTCGACTGGCTGGCCAGCCGGGCAGATGTTGACACTGTTGATGACGTAGTCCGCATCAAGGCTGATGGGATACCTAGACCTGACCTTGAGTGGCCTAAGTGTTGATGTGACAGGACTTCCCGTGGTCCCAATGCGTCCACTGGCGGGTACTGTGGTATTCATCTGCAGGCTGTTCAGACGCAGCAATGCCTCGCCTCCTTTGGGCACATTAAAGACCAGATCTATAGTCCCATCGGGGTTCTCGCTGTGGGGTACAATGAATGTGAAAACAGTTTGCTATAGAATGTGATATAAAAGTTAAGTAAAGAACACTTTTTACACACCTTAACAAATTCAAACAGAACAAACAAATTAACAAACAGAAAGGTAAGTTTCAACCAAACAAAAATTGGATTGCGAAAACTGGGACAGTAAGGGTGTGTCACAGTTATGACTTAAACATTGTTAATATGGTGGCGTACATGGTTTATTATAACCCAGTCGCAACCTTTCCGCGATATATAAACCCACGACAGATACGGTAAATCGCTTAAGACGATTGATCATCCAATGACACTTAATTAGTTAAGGTAATCATGAGCGGCTGGCCAAGTGGCTAGGACGCCGGATTCTCTTCCGGAACACCCGGGTTCGAATCCTCGGTGAGGTGTGGGATTTTTTTCTGTCGGGGGCAAAAAGCAAATCCTAACTTGCACAGTTCGCGGCGACTGCACTAGCCAGGCGGTCTTAATTCCTCAGGCTCAAAGACACCCCCCCCCCCTCTTGCCAGTGGCGTGCAGAGGTTCTTTGATTTCCGGGGCCAACCCCTTGATTGGATGCCCCTAAATTGTTCTTTCCCTAATTCATTCCTTCTCCCCTCCCACTGCACTGTGCTGTCCCCTCTCCCTTATTGGATGCCCCCTCCCTCGGCTGGATACCCGGGGCCGCCGCACCCCCTGCACGCCACTGCCCCCTGCCATACACCGCAAGATACTATATTGGCAGTAATTTACAGTTGACAGTAATCAGTCTCAAGGCGGTAACCCCATCATTGTAGAGACCAGCCAAGGTTTGAACGATGATGTGGTAAGTACCACACCTCGTTCGACCTGGGAGCACAAGTCA
The DNA here is from genome assembly GCA_963921405.1 of Cepaea hortensis. NCBI lineage: Eukaryota > Metazoa > Mollusca > Gastropoda > Stylommatophora > Helicidae > Cepaea > Cepaea hortensis. Next base: position 102,783,231 of record OY992879.1, on the reverse strand, counting down.
ATTTTAAAAATCCTTCTCGATTCGCATTCGAACCCCTGACCACTGGGTATGCAGGTAAGCATGCTAGTCACTGCACCACCGCAGCTCTCCACACAAAGTGATGAACATCGCAGTTGAAAAGTTATGTGATCTAGATATTTTACATCATCATCATCCATCATCATCATCATCATCATCATCATCATCATCATCATCATCATCATCATCATCATCATCATCATCATCATCATCATCATCATCATCTAGTATCTTGCCGACTAGCGTATGGCAATCATGCCTCTCCACATCTTGCAGTTTCCAAAGCTTGCATTAATGTGTGTGCTGACGTCACCTTTCCGTGCCATGACACACACACACACACACACACACACACGAGCGCGCGCGCACACACACACACCCAATGCCCCGAAGCAGGAACATGCTGGGGATGGGTCTGTGCTGTGCCAGGACCACCAGGTGCTGTAGGCCTGAGTGCACGGAGAAATGGGTGGCCAGTCTTTCCCCTCACTTGGCGGACCATGAGCACAGGCCTAACACCCTCGCCCGACCGCACCCATAACTTTATCAGCGTAGCCTCCTAGCGACTACGCAAACGCCCCTTCTTGTCATGACAAGAGGCTGTCAGTAATCTCCTCTTGTTGTCTTCCTCTATCATTCTGTCCAAAAGTCTTTCCAGTTGTCACATGTTGCCGTTGTTCTCTTTTCATGTTAGTGGTATATCCTTTACAGGACGTCGCAGTCAACCCCAGCATATTTTAGTTGTTCGTGATTCTTGGGCAAGTTTGCGTTCAGTAGTTTGCCACTGCTTTCTGAACGACCGGTACCCATACTATTTCATAAAAAAACCCACCGTAAAGCGGTATGCTGCCAAATAGCCCACAGCTGTGTTTTGAACGAGGTAAGCGGGTTTACGAACTGCGTTCGTAACCTCTTCGCTGCTGTGCCTGTCTCTTTTCTCGTAAAGCAGCCATAAATCACGACTGCCTCTATCTGGCGTTTGTGATACGTTGTCTATGAGTTTAGCATCTTTAAAAACAATTAGATTACTCCTGGTTGTCCAAGAAATTTTCAGTGTTCTTCTGTAAAACCACAACTATGAGGTTACTACTTGTCCAGGGTTCACATCCATATGTTAAAACTGGTTCTATTTAACATGAGAGCATTTTATTGAAGAGAATAAAAATAAAATAAAATCATAAATTGGGGATAAATAGTACGAAATGTAGATAATGCAGTTACACTGCTATATACATTTTAAATTAGGAAATCAAGCGATGGATACAGTGTAGGCAACGATGGTTTTGGAGGGCTAAACGAAAGAAGATACAGACTTGTAGAATGGGTAAAAGAATAAAAAATAGTTGTAGGAAGCACCTGGTTTAAACAACATCCTAGAAGATTATGGACATGGAGTGGTCCAAACAGCAGGATTAAAAACCAGATAGATTACATCCTGGTTTCGAAATGTGTTAACAGTCGTAAAAACGGTCCACAATGCAGACTGTTACAGTGATCACAGATTAATTACAGGCACATTGAGGGTAAAGATAAATAAAGTCAAATATACAACAGGAAACCTTACATATTATTTGTGCAAATTGAAAACTGACAAAGAAATACAAGATAATTTTAACATAGAAGTAAAGAACAAATTTAATGTATTGTCTGATCTAGAGATCCTATTTCAAGATGTGGATGATCAATGGGAAATGTTGAAGAATTCAATCAGTTGTGTGGCAAAAAAAAAAAAAAAACTATTCCAAAATTAAAGAAATTGGGTTGTAAGACATGGGTGAATGAAGAAATTTTACAACTAATGGAAACAAGAAGACAGAACAAAAATAATCCTGCCAAATATGAAGAAATTCACAGAAAAGTCAGAATATTATGTAAGGTGGCATAAGAAGCATGGCTCGAGAAAAACTGCATAGAAATTGAAAAACAACACAGCAGCAAAAATACCAAACTATTGCATAAAAGAATTCAGGAGCTTACTAATCAAAGAACACATACATCAGCAGGCTGCCTAAAGACAAAATATGAAAAAGTCATAATAGAGAAAGATCGGATGTTACAGGTATGGCCAGCTTATGTGAAAGACCTTTATGATGATAACAGAGAAGAACAGTATAATATTCAAAATAATAATGAAGGACCATCAATTTTGAAGATGGAGGTTCAGAATACTCTTAATCATATGAAATCTGGCAAGACCCCTGGTTCAGACAGCATCATAACAGAAATTATTAATGCTTTAGAAGAATATGGAATAGAAAAAGTTACCAGACTGCTGAATTCAATATATGATACTGGAAATATACCTCATGAATTATGTAACTCTGCATTTATTGCAATCCCAATGAAATCGAACAATTAGTATAATGAGTCACATCACACTAAGAATTATCATGTAAAGAGTTATGAAGAAACCACAACCTGAAATAGGAGAAGAACAATGTGGGTTTGTAGAATGGTACAGTATATGCTGTGTATATACTAAGAACGGTAATTGAACTTTTTAAAGAAGTAAACAATGATATACACCTTTGCTTTATTGACTACACAAAGGATTTCGATAAAGTGAGACATATCGACATGATAAGGATGCTCTAAGATCTACAAAATGATGGAAAAGACCTTAGACTTGTAAAAAAACATATATTGGAAACAACAAGCTGCCATAAGAATTGAAAATGAAGTAGGTCAATATCAGCCTATTAAGAGAGGCGTGAGACAGGGATGTGTAATGTCTCCAGATCTTTTTTCCCTGTACAGTGAAACTATTTTCAGACATATAGAAGATATGGAAGGAATCAACATTGGGGTACGATGCATCAATAACATTAGATATGCAGATGATACAGTCTTGATTGCAGACAATGAACAGGACCTGCAACATTTAGTAGAAGCGCTTGTTACACAACTGAACAACTAGGGTTAGAATTAAATTGTAACAAGACAGAGGTTATGGTCGTCACTGGGAAGAAGGAAATACTACGTTGTGATATACAAGTAAATGGGCATATTCTTAAACAAGTGAATCGGTATAGTTATCTCAGAATAGTCATAAGGTCTGGTGGGAAATGCCTTGAAGAAATTAAAACAAGAATTGCCATAAAAAACATACTGACCAATAAAAAAAATATCAATTGAAAAGAGAAAAAGAGTATTGAGGTGCTACATAGAACTTGTACTTTTGTATGGATGTGAAGCGTAGACAATGAGCAGACAAGCTGCAAAACATCTGATGGCTGTAGAAATGTGGTTTCTAAGGAAAATGCAAAGAAATCCATGGACAGACAGAAAAACAAATGAACAAGTCCTTCAAGAAACAAATGAAGATCGTAAACTGATTAGAGACATTAGACGTAGATGATCACAATGTTTTGGGCATGTAATGAGAAGAAATGAATTGGAGAACGAAGTGACTGGTGGCAAGATCGAAGGGAAGAGACCAACAGGAAGACCGAGAAGTAAATACCTGGATGGCTTGGCCACGTGGTCGAGACAGAAACACGGAGCTGATCCACGACTCTGGTGATCGAGTGAGATGGCAATACATGACCCCCGACTCTTATCGGCATGGCACATGATGGATGGATACATTTTACAAACATGTACAGAAAGATCTATATTGAACTGATTCAGCACCAAACGAAAATTATTGTTGACCAAACATGGTACACAATCAAATGAACAAGTGTTGTAATGTAAGTTTCCGTTTACTGAGCATTGTAATCGCCGAAGATACAACGCAGTAAATCAAATAACACGGTGACCTTTGTATGGCGATATATCGTCCCTCTGTCCAAATGGAGGTAACATTTGACGACATATTATCCTTCGGCACTGAATCACATAAAAACAAGCTAATCACGCAGCAGGTCCTTTGTATACTTATGAAGGCCCGTCGGAAAGGCTCCGATGTTTTGCTAGTTCGCCTGCTTCTTGCGTTTTCATGTCCAGGATGTCTCCAATTTCCTGTACCCATCTTCATGCGGTTCAACCCCTGATTAGTCTTCCAGGATCCATGCCTGGAATTAATTCCAAACTACTGTTTTTTTTTTGGTCTTCGCCACTGTAAAAAACAAAACAACACCCTGTCATTTAATGCCAATATAATACCTTGCGGTGTATGGCGGGGGAAGGGGTGGGTTGTCTTGAGCCTGAGGAATTAAGTCCGACAGGCCATTGCAGTCGCCACGAACTGTGCAGGTTAGAGATTTCTATTTTCCCCCGACAGAAAAAAACTCCACACCTTACCGAAGATTGGAACCCGGGTCTTCCGAAGGAGAGTCCGACATTCTAGCCACTCGGCCAGCCGCTCCTCTCTGTGATGTTTAATATGGCCAAACTATTTCAGATTCAGGGACACGACGCTATTTATGAGCCACTTTTTTGTTTAGATTTTCAGATCTTGTTCAGTATCAGAATGTTGGTTCTTCTTGATCCTCGGTATCCCAAGAACTTGTCTGTAACACTGGAGTTCATACTCCTCGATTTTCTTCTGAGCGATTATGACATAGCTCATTACTGACATCAGTATAGTGGCACAGGGAAGATACCTGTTGTGGATATTTTTTTTTGGATGTGTTTTCCAATGTGGAACTAGAGGCTCTAAATGCTGTTAATAGAAATTACTATAGACAGTTTAGGTTATATTGGCTAAGTCATTTGATTATGTTAAACATGAGAACATGATTTAAATGTTGAAAAATGCAAAACATTTTTGGCAAAGACACGAGGAAACCTACTCGCAACACAATTCAGCCATAACAACTGATAATCAAATAGGAACTCATAAAACATATGTTATACAGTGATACGATAATGAGATCCATAAAAAATATGTCACATATGTCAGCTGAGGGGCATAATGTAAACAATATGAGATACGCTGATAACAGTTTTTGTCGTGGAAAGTCGTGGGAAATAGAGAATATAGTCGCAACGGAAGTCGAAATAAAGGCCTAATTCTTATTAGAAGCAACATAGAAGTAATGGTAACAACAAAGAACAGAAGTACCCAGGAATGCAAAGATCATAGTACATGGAATAATTCTGAAGCAGGTTAAAGTGTTCACCTATTCGGGGCATCTTGGTAATCATCTCATCTCATCTTATTCCGCTTGTACCTTGCGGTGTCCAGGTGAAGCATAAACAACAGGAAAGTACACGTTAGTGGGTTTCAAATATCGAGACTCTCATGGATTCTGTTATTCTCTCTGTCCATCGTTTACGTGGACTCTTTTATTCCCTCTGTCTATTGTTTACATGGACTCTGTTATTCCCTCTGTCTATCGTTTACATGGACTCTGTTATTCCCTCTGTCTATCGTTTACACGGACATAGTTATTCCCTATGTCCATCGTTTACATGGACATAGTTATTACCTCCGTCCATCGTTTACATGGACTCTGTTATTCCCTCTGTCCATCGTTTACATGGACTCTGTTATTCCCTCTGTCCATCGTTTACATGGACTCTGTTATTCCCTCTGTCCATCGCTTACACAATCGGTCTTTTCTTTTGGTTCCATTTGGTCTGTTAATAATTGCTTGTTGTGGTATAGTGTTAGCTGATAGCTTAGTTATGTGGCCGAACCATTTAACTTGCTGTTTTCAAAGAAATCTAGCTCCGCTATATCTTGTTAACAGAAGATGGAAATGTATTAAAGAAGTGACATGTAGAATACCTCAAACATAAGCAGCATTCCGCAAAAGAAAGAATGTTTTATGTAACATATATTTCCTAATATGGTTCAGACAGAGACTGCTTATGAGTCTGAAAGGGTCAGTCGTGGACAATTAACAGACCGGCGAGAAATGCAGAGAGAACCGTGGAACGCGTAAAGGGAGTAATGAAGACGTCTTGAAACCCAACTCACGAAGAGAACTGGTCATTAACAGTAGTAGATAATCTACATTGTTTTGAGAACTTATGAGTTGGAGGAAATATGAAATCTCTGAAAGCTGGAAGGTTGGCAGGAAAGCGAGATACGACATAGCTGCGATAAGATGCAGAAAACTTGAAGTCGTGTCACAAAGAACAAGTGTTTCGTAAAGAGTTGAAAACACTGTCGTTGCCAGACATGACCACATCACCATGAAACATAGAGCATCAAAGGAATGTTCTATAAATAAATATATTAAATTGTGCGCGCGCATGTGTTTTGCTTAAACATCCGTTATTTCCAGATCTATCAAAGTATACATTCACTCATTTAAACACCAGTTTTCTCTCTCTCTAGATCTATCAGTGAATACATTCAATCATCGAGACAGCTGTTATATCTAGATCTATCATTTAGTACATTCAGTCATTGAGGCAGCTTTTATATCTAGATATATCAGTGAATACATTCAGTCATTGAGACAGCTGTTATATCTAGATCTATCAGTGAATACATTCAGTCATTGAGACAGTTGTTGTATCTAGACCTATCATTGAGTATATTCAGTCATTGAGACAGTTTTTATATCTAGATCTATCGTTGAGTACATTCAATCATTGAGAC